>OU343225.1:122565292-122655373 GCA_910596185.1 Chrysanthemum makinoi
ATTATCACGTGGATCCGGTAAAGACCTCCACTTGGATTAACCTAACATGCAATATGTGGAATCAATGACTCTGAAGCTTCGAGCAAAGTACTACATCAAGAATGCAGATCAATTGTTAATGTAATATCGATTGTATTTAATGTCATTTTAGTTATGTTTGAGGTGACCTCCCTTAGGGGATTGTTAGGAATTAGAAATTCGGTATTAAAGAGTCGGTCTACCTCAAGTATATGTAATCGTTAGAATGCTCGTAGTCATAGTTATATTTAGTTAAGTAGTATTTAGTTAAGTAACAATGGGGAGGAGGGCCGGGTCTTTACCTTATATGCACGATCCCATGACCGTTGTGTGGCGTTTTATGTAAGACTATAAATACTCTCTACCTCCCAAGGTAGAGTTGGAGCTCATAATAATATCTTTCACTTTCTCTACCACTAGGTTCCCTAAACCCAACTTTTCTCACAGAATTCCATTTATACGCCACTTTGTGTTATGGTTTGATGTGTAAGTGAAATCCAATATCCAACAGGATGGGTACTTATAACCTTGAGTTTGTGATGATTGGGTGACAGAATTTGAACATTGGTTAAGTGAAGAGGATCATTCATTATTGTTGGATTGAACCTCCATAATCAAGTGATCATAGGCGACATGCTTTTGATGTTGTTGTTGGTATACAAACAACTGCTCATAGTTTGTGTTTCTCAAACCTTTGTTAAAGCTTCTACATTTTTAAACCTATCCTTTCGAGGGTGTCATGTTATTCACAAACTTGGAGTTGAGTTGAATGTTTGGCATTGTCATCTTGATGATTCTCATGTCATTGTGACTTGTGAAATCTAACATAGTGTCATTGATATTCTCACCCGGTTTCATGTGGAAGTATTTCAAACTCATCATACTCTTGTGATTCTCGATCTTCTTTAGTCAATTCAGATCCAGCAAGAATCATTTTAATATTATCCCAACTTTTGCTTTGGATGCAGTTTGTGGTTAATAAGTTTGTAAATGTCCCTTGGGAAGCCCTTGAAGCACAATGTTGGAAGCTCATTATATTTGCATCATACGCTTCTTTTCCTTCTCATCGAGATCATTATAGGTCATTAGCCCGTCCATTCCAAAATTGACATTCCATCATCAGGTAGAGATTCGTCTTTTGGTAGTGCCTAATGAAACCATCCTTCATCCGTCGAAGAATGTTGATGCAATTTTCTTAGCCAACAATGTCCGAATTATGTTGTGCCCATGATTCATAATCCGGCCTATCTAGCATAGAGGCTGGTATTCGGACTCAGCGCTGACGGTGTCATCGAAGCTGAGACATGATGTGAACTTAACACGGGATTTTACAAATCTATGATTTAAACCGAGAAATAGAATCTTTGTCATGAATTTAACAAAATCAAAGATAAACCGTAGAGCCGAGAATTTTAGCGGTTATAGCGTTTAGTTAATCTAGAAAAAATGGTCTTCAGACTGCAAAACGCAACCCCAAATCGCAGGGTCAAACCGGAATCTTCAGTAGCAAACCGCGGCAATAAAACGCAATGGCAAAACTCATAACTCTAAACGCATTCTTGAACAAATCGCATACCAAATCTCAAAGCCTTCAGATCGCAACTGGCAAACCGCAACTGCCAAACCGCAATCTGCCAAAACACAATTGTCTTGATCAAAACGCAATGTCAAACCACAAAGGTCAACTCACAACTTTTAAAACGCAGTCTAGAATCACAAACCTCAAAGCGCAAACACACGTCGCAACTCTCAACTCGCATTCTTCAAATCGCAGAAGGAAAAACGCAACAAGACCAAACCGCAACTTAGCTCAAACCGCAGACGTCAAACCTCAACCATCAAACCGCACTAGGTCAAATCGCAATGGGAAAATGACAAACCGCAATAGGCCAAAATGTCGCTTTCTCTTACTTTTTTCCTTTTTCCCTTTTCAGCTAGAAAGCCAAACCGCAACCCTGGATCTTAACAAAACGCAACAAATAACTGCTTAAGCAACCTCAACTCGCAACCAAGAAAACAACACCGTGGCTAAAACCGCAATCAAGAATGAAACTTTATAACTCACGAATACACCTAAAATTTCCACTAGACTTATGAAATACACCAACTAATCACAAAGGAAGACTCATACATCAACCCTAAACATGAAAGTACAAACATATAGCGAATCTAACCATAAACACGATCAAGCCAAGGTGTTTTCATCAAGAACTAGTCGAACCAAACTAAACCACAAAAACCAAGCTACAAATTCGAGCACCCACAATCTAAAAGATCAAACCATGGCTCTTGATACCAATTGTAGGATACTAACTAACATAAACATTTATGGATCTTGTGGTTTGGCTGTGAGTTAGAGAGAGAAGGATAAAGAATGGGAGACTTCTAGTTAGAGAAAATGAAATAGATTAGGTTGTAACAAATTAAGTTCCAACCCTCTTAATCCAAGTGCGTGAAAAAAAAACCCTCCATTGTCATTTCTTGGGGGGTGGGGGGGGGATTTAAATTGAAGCAAATGTTATCCCTGTAGTGCCAAATGATCCAAAATTAAGGATCATCGTCGAATAAAATGAAAAACAATGAAAACCGCAACCGCATCACAATTTTCGGAAACTTAATCATGTTGGGCATACGACAGGACAACTAGATAGGTTAGTTGGCTAAAACCTAATAGTGGGTTTAAGTCCATTAGGTTTAGGGTTTGGATTATGTTGCTTATTATCAAGCTATGTATTTAATATAAATACAACAAAATAGAATTTGTTGTAAAATAGAATTTCTATAATATTAACAAAATTATAGCAAATGAAACCAGATTAGTTGTTATCCAGATGGGCTGGATATCGTCCGCCACTAACTAGATGTAGAGTAAATATTCATAGAAGCGAGAATAATTAGAAGCAAAAGAGTGGTGAGTTTGAATGTGAACCTGTACAGAGAGTCAGAGTTCAAGCACGTATATAAAAACATATTTGATAATGTGGACATGACATCAGTGTTTAGAATGGATATATGTTTGTAGTTGTAGCTAGTCGTGTAAAAAAAGCGCAAATCAGGAAGAAAACCTGAACCTCAATCGGTCCAGCGCTTTTAATAGCCGGTTCGTTTTATGGCAAAAACCGGTGTTTCAACGGTTTGGGGGGTACACTTTTGGAACCGGTTCGTTTTCAAACCGAACCAGTTTGAAAAAACCGGTTTTCAAGCCATGATTGTGCTCACCAGAGAAATGAATAGAAGTATTCAACGGACTTTTCAAAAACCCGATTTACAAACGCTGAACGATTCACGATCGGTTTGGGTTTTCCCTCTAAATCCAAACGAACGACCGGTTTTACCAAAAACGGTTTTTGACCGTTGACAAAAACGGTTTCGGTTAGGTTAAAACCGGTCGATGTAGTTTAATGGCTTCGCGTATATCACAAAAGAAGTGCACGTAAGAAATAATGTTGTTTGATATAATAAAAAGAAGTGCAAAACGTTTTTGTTATGTAACTTATTATGTATCTTCATGCAATTAACCTTTTAACTAATGTTATATTTCTAGGTCGAATCTTTTCTATTTTGTAATACAATCTTTTTTATTTGACGGGTCCACAAGTCTTATGAAATGGAAAAGGGAAGATGTATAAATTACGTATATTTCATCCAAGGTGACAAAATGCTTTTTAAAAGCTTACCTTATTTTATCTTGCTGTCGTTAAAAAAACTTTGGGGAAAAAAAAGAAACTACGAAAGTGTATTTGATGTGGTCAAACTTTTAACTTCTTCTGATATTGCCTTACTCAAAAGTTATCTATACGCAGTATACGCATCTCATCATCAGGGAAGATGCTAACGAATTATGTATAACAACACATTACCGTATATTCATTTGACTAAACTAATGCAACAACTAAGTGCAACATTTCCCTACAGTGATGCTAAAAGTTGGGGCAACACATTAATTGCAATATTTCCGATACAAATGTGACACAAAAGTGCTGGAATAAATAAAAGGTTCGAACGTCTAGGATATAGCGTATAGGATTCGTGCTAGTAAGACTTTCACCATGATATCCGTCATACCAAGGAAAAGTTTGTTTCATTTATCATTTACAATCATCGGTCTTATATTTATATGTTGTCAATACTATATTTTCAATCATTTACATAAAAATTCTCAATGCGAGAAATGTAAAATTAATAATCTACTCCCCAATATCATATTTAGGTGTTGCTTGATAATGACTTAAAGATTCTTAATTATAAAATAGGTAATTCAATTAAGTTGCTAATTGAGTGTTTGTTTGGTGCTTAATTTAAATAGATGACCTTCTAAAAAAAGCCATGAGAATGAGAGTCTCTAAATTAAGTCATCACTTTTATCCTACTTTTACATATTTACCCTTCCACTTCTTAACCACTAATCATCACTTATTTCAAATAAAAGGGTATATGATAATTTTATTAATTAGGAACCTTTCATCATCTGAAAACAAGCAACCATTTATTCATTTAAATACAACAACATATATGGCTTTTGGTTTATGAACCCCAATATAAAACTAAACAAACAGAGCCCTTACACTCATATACTTTCTTTTCAATAACTCTTTGAAATTTGAGTGGGTCATTGTGCAATGACAATCGGGTCCAACATAGCGTCGGGCACTACCTGCCATGGTGCGGGACAAGCCGGATACTTGGTCGGCGACCCAATGATTTTTTTTTTTTTTAATTCAAACATTTTTAACATTAAATTTAAATTTCATTCAAATTAAAAAAGAAAAACATTACATTCTTAAATTAAAAAACATTACATTCTAAATTAAAAAAAAAAATGCATTACACTACAATTAAAAAAACATTTACAATCTGAAAATTCAAATAACGTTAAAACATTAAAAAACTTCTTACATCGTCTTTCGCCATCGTCACTATCGACTTGATTCAATTTCTTGACATGATGTACCGATTTCTCAAATGTGTTAAGCGATCCATATTTTAAGTTTTGATGAGTTGATGAGTCCATTATTCGCAGTAACCAGCATTGATTCTGCATGTTCTTAAAGGATCATGATCTTGGTGTCCCTCATCTTCAAACCATGTAGGACATATCGCCAATTTCGCTTTGTGTCGGATGATCATATTATGTAATATGATACATGTATACATAATATCTTGGATATCATTTCTAAAAACCCTCGAAAGGAACTTTACGATTTCCACTTTTTCTTCAACACACAAAAGCCCGCTCCACATCTTTCCTTGTTGCTTCGTGCCTCCTCTTGTACAAACATCTTTTACGATCAGCCGTGGGAGGATTTGAAATAGACTTAATAAGCGGACCATCATGTGGATATATCCCATCAGTAAGATAATATCCCCTTTTATAAGCCACATCGTTAGCCTCAAATTCTAGGTCCGGTGCTCTCCCGGATTTGATATCATGAATTCAATAGGTGTAACGACGTAAAACGCGTTTACGTCGTTATTCATTCCGGAGACACCAAAGAACGCATGCCAATTCCATAAATCTTGGGAAGCGACCGCTTCCAACAAAATGAATGGATGTGAAGTGATCACCCCTACAATGTTGAGCTCTCTCCTATTCGGGCAATTCTCCCACTCCCAACTTGTACAATCAATGCTTCCCATCATCCCATGAAAGCCATGCTTATGCTCGTGATGAGCATATATTCTTTCAAGGTCAGAATACGTGGGCCTTCGCAAATACTCATGACCATATAACTCCATGATAACCTCGCAAAAATTACGAAGACATTCCGCGGATGTGGATGCACCAAGTGCCGACTCGTCAAGAGAATCAGTGAACGCCGCGATCCCAATTGACGAATAGCCGCAGTACACTTAACCAATGGGCTAATACTAGGTACGCCCCTAGCATCAAGTGTTTGTCGAAAATAAGTAGAGTGATCGGTTATCTCTCGAACAATTTCGTGAATAGCTCTCATGGCTCATACGGAACCGCCAGAGAATGTTCTTTCGTCGAACTGCTGGGGTTTTCGGAGAAGTATGCCGCCACTAAACGTTATATGAGCACCCTCATGATCCCTACGTATGTACCTTCCTTCGTCGGTTTTTGGGCTGGATGCTTGTAAGCCTTCCAAGCAAAATCCGCAAACTCTACAAACTCATTAAAAACTTCTTCCTCGTCGGAAGACGAAGAAGAACCGAATAAATGTTCGAATGACGACATATTATAAATTGTCTTTCGTGGGTATTTCGTTAGAATGGTTGATTGAATATAGATGAGAAATGGTGAGTGGTGAATTGTGTTTGAGGAGAAGTTGGTATTTATAGATTGGTAAATTTGGTTTAAAAAATTTTTTTTTTTTTTTTTTTTTAAGTTTCAAACGGTCGGATTTTTAAATTATAGTGAATTAAAAGTGACAAAATGTGAACGTTTTATAGTGAAATACATCGGTTGGTTTTGCACTCGATATTCGTTTTTTTGTTACCTCGACCGAAGTGGCAACCGACCACCACAGTCGAGGCAACCGATCTCCACATCGGTCGAACCTCCAAAATCCCGTTTCCCAACCGATGTTAACCTCTCGACTGCGACTAGCCTTATAACTTAAAAATTCAAACCAATAAACAATATTTATTCATTTCATACACGAAACACATAGACACAGTTTCACAACTAAATTATTTATCAGTAAAATTTTTGACGTTATGCGCAAGTATTTGCCTAGTAGGTCCATAATCCGAACAAACTTGTGTTAAGTTTTCACCTCTATGTTTTAAGCTTAGGCGTTAAGTAAACATTGTTATGAGTTTAGGCATTAAGTTTTCACCTATTTTTTTCTCTGATTTTTTTTACTTTATAACATTAATAAATGAAGCGTTAGTACACTTTTTTTTTGATAGATTAGTTGACATGACAATTAAAATAACACAAACATGTGTTTCCCGTATTGTATTATTTGCTCAATTAAAAATCAATTGTAGTGGTACATATGAATCAAATGCCGTCACAATTGTATTGGGTCCCCTTTGAATCATTAAGTTCATCGACCTCATTAGCTTCTATAAATAGATCGACAATGTGTATAAGGTTACACCACATCAAAATAACTTTTTTTCACATACAAATTATAAGAAAAAAGACATGGCAATGCAAAATGGTGAGCAATCTGGTGACTTACTTGCTTCTAAAGCTCACATATGGAACCATATTTTTAGCTTTGTAAATTCCATGTCACTCAAATGTGCCGTTCAACTACAAATACCTGATATAATTGATCACCATGGTGCACCAATGTTGTTATCCGAGTTGGTGGAAGCTCTCTCCATAAAAAAGGAGAGGTCACATTTTGTCTATCGACTTATGCGCCTTCTTGTTCACTCTGGTTTAATTTCTTCATGAAACAAAGTGTATCCACACCTGGAGGCAATGGTGAGGAGGAAGGAGAAGGCTATTTGCTAGCACCTACTTCTCGGTTACTACTTACTACTAAAAAACGAGCCATTAAGCATTAGACCCTTTTTTGCTAGCCATGTTAGATCCAATAATGATGGATCCATGGCAATGCATGAGCAAATGGTTCCAAAATGATGATCTCAACCCATTTTATACAACCAATGGGACAACAATATGGGATTTTGCAGTTCAAGAACCGAAGCTTAACCAGCTCATTAATGTAGCAATGGCTAGTGATTCAAGACTCGTTGCAAGTGTCATTTTAAAACATTGCGATGGTTATTTTCAAGGACTAGATTCAGTTGTTGACGTAGGAGGTGGTACTGGGATACTTGCCAAATCCGTTGCCAAAGCCTTTCCCGATATTAACTGCATTTGTTTTGATCTTCCTAATGTTCTTAAGGGTTTGGACGGATGTAAGAATTTGACTTATGTTGGTGGGGACATGTTTGAAGCTATTCCAAAAGCTAACGCAGTTTTGTTGAAGGTATATATTACGCAAAAATCTATATAAGAAGTTAGAATCAATTATACCTAGTGTTAGTAGATGCAGAGGTTACTGTACTTTGTGTTATGCAGGTTCGAACGAAGTGAATGATGATAGAGTAACAAGTCAATAAAAACTACAGTAATCTACATATAAATTAACCCAAAGATTATATGCAGAAGCAATTTAATGGTTGAATAATGTTTTCTGTCATGAAAAGCAGTGGATATTACATGATTGGAACGATGACGAATGCATAAGAATATTGAAGCGATGCAAAGAGGCGATTCCAAGCAAGGATAATGGAGGGAAACTAATCATCCTAGAGATAGTGCTGAAGAACCAACTAGTAGGTAGCAAATCACTCGAGACTCAACTTTTCCATGATATCTTGATGATGACCTTGTCGACCGGAAGAGAAAGGAGCGAAAAAGATTGGGCAAAGCTCTTCCTTGATGCTGGCTTTAACAACTATAAAATTACTCCAATCTTGGGGCTTAGGTCTGTTATTGAAGTCTACCCATAATCAAATTATATTACTCTTAAGACAACATAAGAGCATCTCCAATCTATGGAGTATTTGAAGGTTCAATATTATGCCACCACATCATTGAACTCTTACATATAAAATCTTCACAATTAATTGAACTTGATAACATGTATAATTCTCAAACTAATACAATTAAATATTTGAAAAATAGGTGCTATTGGACAAATATATATGAAATGGCTCACATATCATAGTATAATAGATGTTTATTTAGAAACATACTCTATTTCAATGGACTAATAAATTGGTACTTCTACAATGCGTTATACTCATAAAAGAAGTCATTGCACTTTGCTACCTAAACCCATTGTGGGTGCCCTAAATATGAGCTGCTGTTAGTACTAAATCATGAGCCAGGTTTATAATTTTCTAGTTGTTTACTTGAATCAATGTTGTCACCCTTCATTTTGTTTCATGTTATCAACAAGATATAACAAACCCGTGCGTTGCACGAGTATGAAAACATTTATTTTATAGCAGTTTAACGATAATCTATTTTTCTACTAAAGATTGTTACCAATCGTGCATGTGAAAATAGTTAAAATGTAAAGCTTTATACAGTTTAAGTATTGATAGTGTATAGGGCCTTTTGCCCAACTGGCTAAAGACCTATACGCTCTAAACAGGCCCATCGCGGCCATAGCTCATCATAACACGCCTGTGAAGCAAACTCCTAGACCAAGCTCCAAGGCTTGGCAAACACAAACAGGAAATGATATGACTGGGCGTTGCAACAAGCGGATACGTGTCACTAGCTCATTAGTTCAGAGGTAGTGCTACAATCGTGCATGGATCATTCCATGCATCCAGCTAAGCCAAGGATGGCAAGCCACATGTCATCCTTGTCTCCTCCATATGATTTTCATCTGGTGGACCATCCTCAAACCATGGATGACTTTCTACAGGGGCACAAAACCCTAGATCCATCCCTGTAAATACTAAGTTCATTCCCACAGAATGAACCAAGCAACAAATAGTGAATTCTTACATTCACACATACCAGCTACACCGTGAGTGTTACCCCAACTCGTGACTCTCTTCACACCTTGGGGTCTTTAGCGTACGTGGGAAACCAAACGGTTAGCTACCCTCACCTCCAATATGTACCTTACGTAAACATGGTGCCATCCGTGTTATACGCACCGTAATAGCCAAACCATTTTTCCGTTCATCGAAAAGCTTTTCTGTCCACCAAAAAATCTTATTTCATCAAAAACTCACATTATTTTTCGATCAAAACAACCACAAAGTTTTCTCGAAACAGAAACTCATATTTTTCGATCAAAACAATTACCAGATCTAAAACTCATTTTCATTTCTAAACACGAAAACTATCATTTCACCTCAACGAAGACCTTTTTTTCATACCAAAAATTTCATTTCACAAAAATGACGGAACAACAAAATAAACAAATTCCACCACCTTCACCCTCGCCCGACATAACCCGTCCTGAGGACATAACTCATACGGACGAAGGGAGGGTAACTCTTACACAGATTAATCATAAAATCATATCACTACCTACACCAATGAGCACATCCTCATTTCCAGGGAGTCCACCACCAATTACCGTTAACGCCTCAGGGCAAAACGACAATTTCATAACCCCACTCACTCTAAGATCGATTTCCAAGTCTATGCCTGAAGTCAATCATGAAAACACTAAGATAAATCTAGCGCGGTTAGCATTCCTGAATAGGTTAATGCGCGAAAGCCAACAAACAGGCCAGGAAGGGCCACAAACACACAACCTCAACACAAACTCACAACACCCTGGCAATCAGGAAATACCTCAAACATTACAACCGATCAAATATAAGACTGTGCCATCACAACACATCCCAAAACTAACTTTTCAAGCAACTCAAAACATGCAAACTCAATACCACCAAAAATCCATGTACCCAGGCGGGCCAACACACGCTGTGCCTGGATATCAAAGACACTCAGCCATCGTTCTCACCTATGTCCTCCCTGGCTCAAAACTCACAACAACAAACATCCTCTATGAACATGCTTGACATACTAATGACAAGGGTGTAGAACCATAGAGGATGGGGTGAATACGGTCTTTTCAGCTTCTTCGAAGTTTATTGATTTCAAGCCTAAAAGATCAATAAGTGGTTATACAAAAATAATCACAACCACAATTACAACCAAAGTATATAAAGCATGTAAAGAGACACCATGATATGTATTGGTTCGGGATGGGGGGTTTATACCATCCGTACGTCCAGTTGAGAATCCACGACACAATACTATTCACTAAGTATAATTGTTGAAAACTAATAGACCTTGATAGATCTTGAGCTTCGTAGATCGTTAGTATTGCCTGTGTAATCACAAACAAACTAAAAGAAAATCTCTACAACTTGTATTCTGTAGCGGAATATAAACACAAGTATGAAACACTGATAACTAAGAACTTCTTTGATCCTCTATGGATCGTTATATTAAAAACTTGTTTAAGCACACGTACATAATTCATTCTATTGTGTTCCTTTTATAGATTAGGAACCCTAAACAAAACCCTAAACCGTTTCCCAAGAAACGTATAAACATAAAACTAAATAAGATATACACAATCACTTCCTAATAAAGCTCATGTATATCCAAACTAAATAAACTAAACACGGAATAATAACTTCCGCAGAAACAAACTAATCTTCAGCAGAACTATGTCTTCAGCAGAAACCATACCCTTCGGCAGAATCCATTCAGCAGAAACAATAACATAATTCGTACTTCACATAATTCCCAACAATCCTCCCCTAAACTGGAATTTGACTTGGTTAAGTTCCAGTTTCTTGATAGATCTTTAACCTTGCAGCACTAGAGGATTGTACTCGAACATCATCAGCAAAGAATCAAAACAAAATCATCTCTTTGATGAAGAAACTCTGAAACTCCATATCTTTGCAGCAACAAATGACAACATGTACATCAAAACATTTAAGTTTCAAACTATTCTCATCACATCCAGTGTGTTAACTCGTGAGAGGTGAATCATTGAAAATAATGGATTTGATGTCTCTTTACCAATAGCCATCACTACTGGAGTAGCCATATGTTTAAGTTCGAAAACCATGGTACACTGATAACCATCTGATTTATTAGCAAACCAGCAACTATGAACGGATTTGAAAGGTCTTTACCTGTAGCCGTTTGCTCAGGACTAGTCAATTCTTAAAATTGGTGAACTGATAACCAAATATGGTATTCCACTGCCTTTACCACAAGCCATATACATGTGGGCTAGTCAATTCTTGGATTCCAAAAAGGAATAAATCATGGTGAATTGAGAACCATACAACACTCAGCAATTAAGCATGGGTGGTTGCAAACCCTATGATTTTGAGCAAACCATTACAGCTATCAACAGATTTGATGTGTCTTTACCAAAGTTGTACCCTTTGGACTAGCTAACTCTTTGACATACACAAGGTATATCTGGTGAGTTAATAACCAGCAATAAGATACAACAAACATGCAATAAAAGTTAGTAAAAACAAAACATACACATTTTTTTTTAACTAAGAAGAAAACAAAGAAACAAAAATTACAAATCATACAAATTACAAAATACCAGAATCATGAGGAACTTCTATGTGCCATAAGTTGATTCTTAATAACACCGACACATTGTTCAGCATGCAAAAGATCATTGCCAACAGGATCTGGAGGAACTTCCAACTTCTGAAGAAGCATTCTTTCCATAAGTTGCACAGATAATGGATAACGTTCTCTCAGAAACATGCAGACAGTAATACCACCCTTGGTTTCAATCACATGCACACGAGGCAGAGGATAAAATCTCCAAGATGTAACCTGCCATAAGTGAGAGTTCTTCCAAATAAAGTATCCTTTACCATTGGGAGATGTTGAATCAAACAAAACATGAAGATCACCCAATAAATATAAACCAGAACCCTTAGGTGCATGAGAATGGTAGTACTTATTTACAAGAGTATATAGCGTATCCAAGTCGCCTATCCACCGATGCAAGATCTCCTTCAAAAAATTAAATTCCATGGTCGTTTGATCCAATCGGTGAATCACATTCAACTCATCCTTTTGCAATGACCAATTTACCAAAACATCATGAGACCCTTCAGGAAAAACATCAGAAGATCCCTCTTTAATAAATGTTGAATCAGCAGCATTGAGATCCAAAGAACTAACCCTTGAAGATTCCTTAACCTTAAATTTATGTGCCTCGCCAGATTTCACAGATCTCCGAAAGAACCGAGATCGTTTCTAGCCATTCTTTTCTTCCTCCTACCGGTAGATAAATGTCTAAGATGGTATAGGTTCTTCAGAACATCTTTAAGTTGTGTGGAAGAAATAGAATCATCCTGCTTTGAAACACCACCACGTAAGGCATACATCTTCTCAGCTACTACTCTTGCCTTTTTAGATTTAGGCACTGTAATTCAGCTTGATAACCCAACTCTTGGCCAACTTTGTCTATAGGATCAACTTTAGGTACTGCAGCATAAGATGATATTCGGATGAAGCAACATAAGGTTCAGTGATTGAACAATCAAGGAATAGCTTCATTAGATACGGAAGGAATAGCTTCAGAGATACTTCGAAGCAAAAGTACTTGACTTTGAAACAGGATCCTCAAAAGAATCTACAATTTCAACTATCCTTGGTCTTTTGGATTTAGGAGCATCTGAAACATCAGCAATTCTTTTCAAAGTAGATGCGAAAGGACGAGATGAAGTAAACTTCATAATCTTATTATAACAATTGATTAACTCAGCATCGGATAAAGCCTTAACTGCTTCATGGTCATACCAGAGTTATGAGAGAGCAACTCGATATTTCACTACTTTCTGCATATAATCTTTTGTTGGAGCTGCAGATTGTGCTCTCATTTTCTTAGTCATGATCTTTTGAGTTTGCATAGCTTTCCTCTTTGCCATAGCTTCTTGCTTCTTTTGTAGTCCAAGAGCCATCATCTGAGCCACAAAATCATCACTATTAAAGTCTGCTCCCAAAATACTCTGAGCAATTGAAGGATTAGAAACAGCTTGCTGAGTATACACATCCCAGTGTTCAGCAGGCATCCGAGTAGCCAATGCATCTAATTCTTTTTGTCTCTCAGGAGTCAATTTAGAAATAGACTCGGCTTCAATCTGTTTAGCCAATTCAGCACTTTTCTTCAAATTGGCACATTCATCTAACATCCTCTTTTGAGCTAACCTTTCCTGTTCACTGACTAGATCCGACCAAGCTCAGTATCAACCATTACTCCTTTCCATTTATCAGAGATTCAGAAATAGCATCAGTGAAGGAGTATCCATAACAGAACTTGAGAAGTTTCGTCCGGATGTGCTCAGAAGAAACAAGTGTAGAGAAATCTTCAATAGGTGTAGAAAATACATCTACTTCTGGATTCAAATAAAACTTCCTTCCAGAAGAAAAACTTCGAAACAGATTCAGATAGCACATTTGAAGTTTGAACATCAGTACCAGCAATGTCCATCAAAGGAGTATCCACAACAACATGTTCTTCAGGAGTTGAAACACTTTGAACTGTATCCTTATGCACAGGTTGCTTTCTCCTTCGTCTAGTAAACAAAATTGGCTCCTTTTGCTGCACAGATGTACCAACCTTTGAAATAGAGACATTAGATTCTTGAGCCACATTAGCCAACATATCAAGTGACTCAAACTGAGCATCCACATCCTCCTCATCGAAGAAATCTCCATCTCCTTTTTCTTTTCTGACTCAGTTGTATTTCCAAGTCCTTAACCTTTCTTTTCAAATCTACAATCTCACCACCAATCTTAGATTTAGTCTCTGCAGATCCTTTTGAGATCAGTGATCTCAGCTCCATACCTGTTCACTAAAGCATATAAAGATGTAAGTGTAATAGGGTCCTCAGCTCCACCAGCAGATTGCTCTGTGGGAATGGAAGCATCATTGGGCCTTCGAAGAAATATCAACATGCTCTATGAATGAAACATTATCATCAACTGGATCTCTAATAGGACTAGGAGTAGGCAATCTATTAAAGTCAGTCTCAACCTCATCATGAGGAACCTGTGTAGATGGTGGACTAGGTCTAGGTGAAGGAGTGGACAAATGTTGTTCAGGAGCAACAAAATGGGTTTCAGCAGTATTAGAAGGGCCTTCATCCATTGTCACGAATGGATTCCCATCACAGAACGAGTAGAAGGTGGAGAACCAACAACATTTCCTTCTTTAGCAGATGCATTGCCCTGAAGCAACATAGCCGCTAGCAAAGGATGATGTGCCCCCTCATACTTAGTTCTCATTGAAGCAAATAGTTTAGCAGTTAAAGCTCCTATGGGATAAAAGTCTTGGGCTTGAGTGGTAATGTCTAAAATTATCTGAAGAAACCTAGGGTACATCAAAAACTTATGCTTTTTCCTATCTATATTTTCAACCATATTATCAAAAATATACTTAGAGAAATTATAAGTCAAACCCCGAGAAAGACAAACAATACCACATCCCAGTTGCGTAGAAAATTGATCCCATCCTCCGATTTATTGCTCATACATTGAAGCAAGGTGTGAACCAAAAATCTCCACATAGGACACAACTGATTCTTCAACCACATATCAGTCCTTTCACCCTGATATCCAATAGCTCTTAATCCACCAAGAATATCCACCGCATTAGAATGATAAACCCCATTTGCATCATCCAAACAAAGTTGTCTTCTTATCAGCTCCTCTGTCACAATATACTTTGTTCCGTCAACAATAGCTACAATCTCTGTATCATTCCTCTTTTCAGTAGTTGCCCAAAATTGTTTGACCAACGATTCATAAATCACTTCAGGAGAATGCGTTAAAGCATAATGAATCTTGGACCTCTGTAAGAATTCTACCATTGGTCTATACAACTCATCACCCTTCGCTGTTCCAGAAAGGCGACTTTATTATGATCATGCTTGAATTGAAGCGCCATGAGAAAAATTAAAAGTTAGGGTTAAGAGTCACACAAGTGAAAGTGTGTTGAATGTGAGTAATGAGGGAAACTTTTAATGAGACGAAGATATGCAAACCGAGAATAAGTAGTATTTTCCCAATTTTGGTCAAATGTTGACCAGAGCTGACGTGTACTACTACTTTTCCCCAAATTAACTTTCAACTTCGGCAGAAACACTAATCAATCTGCTGAAGAATACTAATCAGCAGAAACAGATCACGTATTCAGGAAGCTTCAGTAAATATCTTTTTACTGTTTTACCTATACGCATTAAATCTCATTAAGTCTTGAAACTGTCTATAAAACAATCCCAATGCACACATAACTCTTCAACAAAAACCCCAAATAACATCACAAACCCTAATTGCATCAATGCTCCAAAATTAACCACAACAAACCATGAGTATTAAACCTGAGATCATAGATCTCACACCATCATTCTCATCATCAAGTGATGATTCAAACCCCTGGCTTCATTACTTTCCTCAACCATCTTCACAACCAAGTAAATCACCTTTTAGCCCTTCTTCAGAAGAAGATAGTGTAGTGAATCCAAGTGATTCTGCTAATGATTCTGATGACTCCTATAAGGAGAGAACATCTTACTCCCAACCTCCAGCACCTCAGCCTCAACGAAGGCCACGTGCTAGAAATCCGCCACTCCCTAAGGATAGAGAGGTGGTTCTAGCACTTCCTGCTTCATATCATGGTGCATCATCACATATCGTATAAAGGAAGGAGTCAAGGAATGTGGAAGAATTGCTTTTGGTGAAATCGGCAGATGAAGCACAAAGGACATATGTGGTCATCTTCATCATCATCGTTTTCATCAATCCATCCTTCCCATTTTGATCCTTAGCTTCTTCTTCGTACCGGTCATGCATATCCAGTCATCGAGATAGAATGAATGGGTGGTTATGCAAGACTTCACAAACGCATATCCAGCATCTAGTGTGAAAGATGTGAGCGATCATGCATATCCAATAGCCTGTTAGATGTTGGAATAGATGATATCAACTAGGTTAGGATTAGTAGTCCATGTAAAGCACTTTCCTTGTAGTTGCATTTGATGTTGATTGTACTCTGTAAGTCAAACTGTTTCTAATGAATGAATGAACAATTTGCTTCAGTACTTTTCTTGAATGAACATGGTAACTTCAGTACTTTGTCTTCAGAAGAAACAAATAACTCACTTCAGCACTTTGAATTCAGTAGAAACAAGCTTTAGAGCTTTCTTGCTTTCTTGACCATATTCCAACTTAACAACCATGGTAAATTCTAACAGAATAACCAATCTGCAAATCATAACAAACACAGAGAAACACACAAACCAAACAAAGACAAACAAACTATCATTACATTAGCTGGTTAGTGTTAGAGAACAGAATCATAAACCACAAATCAAACAAATTTACATAAAACAATGCAAAGTATACACAAATCCTCCCTCGAGGCCTATGCCTCCCCTTAAACTTTGCCGTTAAGGGTTAAGCATACCAATATGGACCACAAGGTGTTGAAACCTTGGTCCATCAAAAGATTTTGTTAACAAATCTGCCACATTATCATCGGTGTGAATTTTAACCACTTTTATCAAATGTTTGTCATATGCATCTCTTATAAAGTGGTGCCTGATTTCAATATGTTTTGTTCGACTGTGAAAACTGGATTTTTAACAATGCATATGGTACTTTGATTATCAATAAAAATTGTTGTGTTCATGAAGTTATACCCATAATCCAACAATTGATTTTGAATCCAAAGAACATGTCCACAGCAATTTGCGGCAGAACGCATACTCGCTTCAGTAGATGAGGTAGCCACAATAGTCTGTTTCTTGCATTGCCAAGAAATCAATCTCTTTCCAAGGAATTGGCAACCTCCAGTAGTGGACCTCCTATCCAGATTTGCACCAGCATAGTCACTATCACTATATGCTTCCAGCTTAAATGGAGATTCTTTTGGGTACCAAAGGCCTAAATGAGGTTGGCCTTTGAGGTACTTAAAGATCTTCTTAACAGCATTGAGATGGAAAGTAAGTGGAGTAACTTGATGTCGAGAACAAACACTCACAGCAAAAGTAATATCGGCCGTGAAGTGTTAAATACATCAAAGAACCAATCATAGATCTTTAAAGATGTACATTCACTGGTGGATCTATTTCATTGTTGATCTTTGACTTTGGAGCTTCATAAGGTGTAGTGGCAGTCCTTACACTCTCCATACCAAACTTCTTTAAGATGTCCCTCACATATTTGTCCTAACTGATAAAGATACCATCAGGTTTCTGTTGAACTTGAAGACCCAAAAAGAAAGTCATTTCTCCCATGGCACTCATCTGAAACTCTCCCTTCATTAGCTCCTCAAACTCCCTGCACCAAGCTTCCTTTGTGGATCCAAAAATAATGTCATCCACATACACTTGCACAAGAATAATGTCTGTGGAATTCTTCTTTAAGAAAAGTGTTTTATCTATGGCACCTCTTCGATATCCATGCTTCAGCAGAAACGATGAAAGCCTAGCATACCAAGCTCGTGGTGCCTGATGTAGTCCATAGAGAGCTTTGACTACCTTGTAAACATGAGTAGGATGATCAGGATCTTCAAATCTTTTAGGTTGAGTGACATAAACCTCTTCTTCTATTTCACCATACAGGAAGGCGCCTTTAACATCCATTTGATATACCATAAATCCCATGTAGGATGCATAAGCCAAGAAAATCCGTATGGCCTCAACTCTAGCCACAGGTGCAAACACTTCATCATAATCAATCCCCTCCTCTTGTCTATAACCCCGAGCAACCAATCTTGCTTTGTTTTTAATGACAACACCTCTTGCATCTCTCTTATTCTTCAAAATCCATTTAGTACCAATTGCATACTTGCCATCTGGTAGTGGTACCAATATCCAAACCTGCTGATTTTGAAATTGTTGCATCTCTTCCTGCATTGCCTCAAGCCAACTTGAATCTTCAAGAGCCTGAGTAACACTGGTTGGTTCCACTTGAGAAAGAAAACAAGCAAACAGACAATGTTCATAGTCTGTGTGATTGTCTCTTTGCTGATCTGAGACATAAGAGAGAAAAGCCACTTGACCATATTTAGAACTTGCCACAGTACCCCTTGTTCTAACAGGTGCATTAGGATCACCAATAATATTTGACTGTGGATGAGTGTTGTGAATCCTTTTAGTAGTAGTGGTGTTGACTTCAATGGAAGAATCAAGATTAGTCATAGTAGGTTCAAAATCAGTGTCATAAGAAGGTGAGGTGAAGATTCCAGCTTTGGGTTGATTATTACCAAGATCTGAGGGTCTTGGAAAACGAGTATAAGGATCTCCAAAGTCTGTGGACACTCGAGTAGAAATGGGAGTAGAAACAGCATAGCCTTCAGCAGAAATGATAGGAGAAACCGGATCATGTTCAGTAGAATTGAGGTTTCCACTTATTGTTTCACTTGCACTCTCCTCAGCATTCCTTTCAGCATCTAGATTAGCTTCATACTCTTGTTTCTTCAACCTAGCAAGATCCTCTGCATAATTGGACTCGTCTTCACTCTCAGCAGAAGTAACTTTAGAAGTGTCACCTGAAAAATTGTTAGGGGAGAAAGAAGGCACTACAATGGGTTGCTCATCATCTTCAAACTCATTGTCGAATCAGCATCCGGGAATCTGCTTTGTTAGTTGGAGACTCTTGAGTATCTGTTTGTTGGTTAGCCATATGTCTAGAATAACCCAAATAATCAGTTAAGTAATCAAGGTCAAAAGACCAAACATGACCCTGTCCTTGAACATTATGCTTGTCTTCTAAAACCTCGGTTCAATGTCTCCTCAATCTTCTTAGCAGATAAATTGTAAACTCTGTACGCCTTACTATGAGCTGAATATCCCACAATATAACCATCATCAGTCTTTTCATCAAATTTGCCTAATGGATCACTTGTAATCGAATAGTCACTTGACACCCAAAAGGTTTAAGGTAATGAATAGTAGGAACTTTCCCATAGAGAAGTTCATATGGTGTTTTGAAGTGTGGTCGAGTAATGGACACTCTATTCAATACATAACAAGCTGTGCCAACAGCTTCAGTTCAAAACATGGTGGGTAGCTTAGAGTCTGCCAGCATTGATCTTGCAGCCTCTATGAGGGTCCTATTTTTCTTTCTCGCCACCCCATTTTGTTGTGGGGTTCTTGGAGTGCTATAGTCCCTTTTGATACCTTTTGACCTACAGAGTTCTATTAGAATAGCATTCTTGAACTCTGTCCCATTATCACACCGAATTCCTTTAACCTTTTTGTTCAACTGATTCTCAATAAGGGTAATAAAGTCTTTCAGAACTGGAGATGTTTCATCTTTGGTCCGTAGAAAGAATACCCAACAAAATTTGCTATAACCATCAGTGATCACTAGACAAAAATACTTTTGATCAATGCTTCGAACTTGAGTTGGACCAAACAGATCCATATGAAGCAACTAAAGAGGTTCAGAAATAATGCTCACAGCAGTCACAGCTTTGTATGAGGCTCTATGTTGCTTTCCTTTATTGCAGGCAACACAGTTATGATCATTAGTAAATACTTTGGAAGGAAGACCTTCAACAAGACCCAGTTTAGAGAGCTTGTTTATGGTCTTGAAGTTGACATGGGCCATCCTCCTATGCCATTTGGTAGACTCATCCAAAGATGCTTTAGCCACCAAACAAGTTAATTCACCTTCTGGTTTAACATCAGTTAAGTTGAATGTATAGAGATTGTGATTCCGAGGAACTTTCAGTAGAATTGAAGTGTCTTCTGGGAGTTTGTAGTCTTTAGATAGCACAAGACATTCATCCTCTGTGAAGAGTACTTTGTTCTTGGTGTCACAGATTTGTGAGACTGAGAACAAATTGAAGTGTTGTAGTTCCTTGACATAGTATACATTCTCAAAGTCCAGTTGAGGTGTTTTGATGGTCCCTTTCCCAGTAATTCTTCCATCACTTCCTCCAAAGGTTACATTGCCTCCTCCTTCAATTGATACAAAGTTATGCATCATATCCCTGTTTCCTGACATACTTCTTGAACAACCACTATCAACAATGCCAACATCTTTATGCTTAAGAGGATGATTCTACAACAACAAAAATTAATACAAAATATTAGTACACTATGGAGGCTCAAGTCATTGCTGACTTGAACCTGCCTTGTGGATCATATGAGTTATGCCATGCAGATGTATAAGATCCACTATTGTTCTTGGGTTTCCATTGAAATTTAGGTCCCTTTTAATTCCAAGAACAACCTCTGAGGACTTGACAATTGAGTCAACATATCCCACCATTCTTAAAGTATGAACTTGTTGGTTGTACATATGGTCTTGCAACTGGTCTTCTCCAAGGAAAAGGAGAATTAGTTGCTTGTGGAACATAAGGGGGTATAGCATTAACATTGGTCCACATTGGTCTAGATGTCCTAGAATCACCACACCTATTCATTCTTTGCTCATGAAAATCACAATCCTTAATTAAATGAAATTTACTTCTACACACAAAACATGTCTTATGTTTAGAAGATTTATTCAAACCAAAAGATGTTCTATTACAAGCAGAAGTATTCAAACCAAAACCATGAAAAGAATTGTTTTTAACAGTATTATTATGCAAAGAATTAAAAAGCAAGTCTTCAGAGGCAACTGTCTTGGAAGATGATTCCTTGGCAGCAACTCTGACATGCTTATAGGTAGTCTTGGGTGCGGGGGTGTAGACTTGGGAAGGTCAGACTTGTCATTTGAATCACACTCTGTAGAACCTTGCTCGGAGGACTTGTCACTGTTAACACAAGAGACAAAGTCATTAGAAGAAGTATCGGGTCTGGCAAGTCATTTGACTTTTTGCCATAGAGATGATGTGATCCATCAAAGTCATCAGAAAGGGTAAGGTCAACAGGCATAGGAATTCCTCTAATAGATCCACGTACAGCATGTAGGTCACCTTCTTTAACATAATTAGCTAAGCTTGCTGGTGTGGATTTACGTGTGTCATCTCTAGCTTCTAATCCTACATATTTCTTAAAGCCTAAACCTATACCAGAATTAGGAGCTTGACTACTATATAAATGACTAGCTAACTTTTTTCCATTTAATAACCATTCGTTATGCCTAGCAATTTCAGTATCTAGTTTCTCTTTTAGTTCTAGATTTTCTGACACTACATCTGCTCTCAACTTCTCCGAATATTTCAACTCATTCTTAGCACATTCAAGATCCCTTTCCAACACACTTATTTTCTCAAAGATAAGCTATTTGATTCTTCCGAAACCAAACCTTTTGTCTTTCTAGTGTTTTTAAAGCCTGTTTATAAGCTTCAACTTCTACAAAGTATTCATTATATTTAGGTTTCAAAATATCATAAGCTTCTTTTAGTTCATTATAACGCTTACTACAACCAAACAAACAGTTTTGTACCTGAGAGATGCCCATCAAGGCAATCTGATCATGACTATCCTTTGAAGTACAGACTTGCAATCAAACCAACATTATCGGACCATCATTCTCTGCTCATGATGCTTCCAGTCCACGTTGGTGTCAAGAGTGACCAAAGCTGCTGATCCCTTTGAAGTTCCAGATTCCCTCTGATTCTGCTGATAAGTAGAGTATCTCGTCTCATCACCAGTTTTCCTGTCTTTGCACTCTCTAGAGAAGTGACCCATCTGTTTACATGTGAAGCATTTGACCTTCCTTTTGTCAAACCTCGCTGGATCTCTTCCTTGGAATCCAAACCTTCTGCCAGCTTTGCGCTCAAAATTTTTGATATCCATGGACAACATAGCCACCTGCCACTTCAGCTTCATCTCTTCCATCTCCAGTGGATCCACTTGATCTAAATCCTCATATGACAGTTCCTGCTGAGGATCATAATCAGCAATGAAGGATCCAAGCACATCTTCCATTATACCTCCAGATTTAGAATTTGATGGAGTGGTAGTGTAAGATGATGATGAGTAAGTTGGACTTGGACCATGACTCATCGTAGGGGTAGAGGCTCCAATGAATGCTGTGTGACTTGCAGTAGATGATGATCTAAAAGGGCTTCTTACATCATGTTCAAGAGCTTTAAGTTTGTTGTACAGCTCATCAAAAGTAAGCATATCCAAACCACCTTTTGCTTTTAAAGCAATGCTCACTTGTAGCCAGGATGGAGGTAATGACCTCAAGAACTTAGAATTACAATCATCATTATCTGGCTTTGCCTGTAGCTGATTTAATTGACTTAAAATCTTGTGAAACTTGTCATAGCCCTTGTGAATTCCTTCCTCTTTAGAGATTTGAAAGTCTTGAAACTGTTGTCGCAGCATGGACTTTCTCATTCTCCTAGACTCCTCATTCCCACCGAACTTAGCCTTAATAGCTAACCATATGTCCTTGGCATCTTCCACAAAGTGAAAATCACTTAAGTGATCCTCGGGAATAGCTTGAAGAAGAATGGTTCTAACCTTGGTTTCTCTCTGAACCGCCAGTAACTCTTCAGCAGTTTTGGGAGGAACATAAGTCATCTTACCAGCAGACATCGTGGTAGTTTTCTTCAAACTATTTCCCTTAAGCACTATCTCCCATAGATTCCAATCAATGTTGGAGATCCAGTTCTGCATTTTCATCGCCCAAAGGTCATACTCCTCCCTCTTTAGGTAAGGAAACTTAGCATTGCTGTTGGAGAGACTAAGATGTTGCAGATGGGTGGTGTTATAGTTGTTGGTGATTTCACATCAACGTCGATCCGGCATAGTGAGTTATGTATGGATGTATTGGTGTTTAGAAAAACTGTCCTTAGTATCGTAGAGACTCTCACGAGGCTCTGATACCACTTGTTGAAAACTAATAGACCTTGATAGATCTTGAGCTTAGTAGATCGTTAGTATTGCCTGTGTAATCACAAACAAACTAAAAGAAAATCTCTACAACTTGTATTCTGTAGCGGAATATAAACACAAGTATGAAACACTGATAACTAAGAACTTCTTTGATCCTCTATGGATCGTTATATTAAAAACTTGTTTAAGCACACGTACATAATTCATTCTATTGTGTTCCTTTTATAGATAAGGAACCCTAAACAAAACCCTAAACCGTTTCCCAAGAAACGTATAAACATAAAACTAAATAAGATATACACAATCACTTCCTAATAAAGCTCATGTATATCCAAACTAAATAAACTAAACACGGAATAATAACTTCCGTAGAAACAAACTAATCTTCAGCAGAACTATGTCTTCAGCAGAAACCATACCCTTCGGCAGAATCCATTCAGCAGAAACAATAACATAATTCGTACTTCACATAATTCCCAACAATAATCCTTTCGTTGAATTACAAACAGTTACAACTTCACTCCACCGATATGTACAAAGATCGGGGCTCACTAAGAAGAGCTACTCCAACGGTATTCCGCCCTAAAGAATCTCGTGATTCAACTTAACCACTAAGACCACAAAGACCACTAAGACTTCTCACCGGAAATATCAAACCTCAACTAGATCTCCAACGATCTAGGCTTGGTCACCAAGACACAAGACTTTCCTTACAGCCAAATCGAATGAATAAGTTTGATTGTTTAAATCAAGCCCTAGCCTAACCTAGTGAATCGATTCTAATTGAAAGGTGTTAATACAAATATCATCATTAAACGTTATTTATATTTGTGATCTTTACCTAAGTTTTGTTAACGACAAAAGAAAATTTAATTTTTATAAAGCTTAAAGCTTGTCAAGTTTAATAGATATTAAAACAAGATTTTTCAAATAATATCTTCATCACTCAAGCATTTACATTGTGATTAATCATATCTTGATATGACTCTAAACCATAATGTATGATAGGAGTTTTTAGAATGTTTTGGTTTCTTAAAAACTAAACATTACATATGTATTTACATATTTCTAAAATTAGAAAAACAAACACATGACATCATGTGATGTATCATTGAAATCATTGCAAGATTTCACTAGATACTTTGTGTAGATTTAGGCTCTACATATCTTACACAATCTTGCATAGATATGGTTGACTTTGGTAAAATTTTGAGATCTTGCGTCGCACTTCTCGGCGGCACCATAATTTAACACGAGCGGAACCCTTTTAAGGGTTCCGTGGTCCGTGGTGCTTGCTGAGTGTTTTGGCTATAAATAGCAAAGCCAAACCAAGTAGTTTTTCATCCCTTTCTATCATACTCTTACAAATTCCTTCTCTCTAACCTTTCTAACTCAGTTTCATATCATATTAGTGATCTCTTTTGTAGCAAAGAAGATCAAGTCACATTCAAGCTTCAACGAGAAGTTGGAAGTTTTGTTTCTTTGTTGTTGTATGATCTTGTGTTGATTCATACTTCATTGTTGTACCAAACCATCATAATCTTGTGAGTGTAAGTGGTTAGTATCTTAGTCCTTAAAATACATTGTGTGTGAGAGTGGTTGTACCCTTGAAAAGAACTCGACATTTAGCTTAGTGTCGGAAATAGTGTGTAAGCGAAGTGTAATGGTTTCTCCGCCAGTGAAAGGAGCTTGTTGACTAGTGAAGTTAAACTCTCGAGTGTGAGACTCGGGGAGTGGAGTAGGGCAAGAAAAAGAGTCCTTGTAGACCGAACCACTATAAACAACTTGTTGTGGTTTGATTGTTTCTTTCCTTATCTACTCTTTATATATTGTTTACATATTTCACTAACATATCTAAGATCAATATCAATTGATCTTTCAATAAGTTTCAAAACAAAGTTTTTAATCGGTAAACTATTCAACCCCCCTTCTAATTTTACACAATTGGTACCAGAGCCTCGTTGCTCAAGAATTTCTAAAATATATTGTATTTTATAAACTTGAAACGATCCATGGATTCTGAAAACTTTAAAGAAGGGCAATCTATGCAAAGACCACCACTTTTTGAAACCAATGGATTTATCTATTGGAAAAAACGTTTTGAAACATATGTAAAATCAAAAGATATAGATCTTTGGTTTGTTATTGTTAAAGAGGATTTTAGTTCTACAACAAAAGATATTTCTGTTGATGAACAAAAGAAATTAATTGCTAAAAATAATGAAGCGAAAATGATGCTTTATAATGCTTTGCCTAGAAAAGAATATGAAAGAATTTTTATGTATGAAACCGCCAAAGATATTTGGGAATCCTTAATTGTTACACATCAAGGTAATTCACAAGTCAAGGATAACAAAATTGATCTTCTTGTTCAACAATATGAACAATTTGTTATCCCTCAAGATGAAACCATTGATTGTGGCTTTGCTCGCTTTAATACTATTATTACATCACTTAAAGCACTTGATGAATCTTTTAGTAGTAAGAACTTTGTCAGGAAATTTCTTAGAGCACTCCATCCGAAGTGGAGAGCTAAAGTGACGACCATTGAAGAATCAAAAGATCTCTAAAAAATGTCACTAGACAAGCTAATCGGAAACCTCAAAGTACACGAAATGGTAATGGAGAAAGATTCGGAAATCATCAAAGGAAAAAAGAGAGAAAATCAAATCCGTTTCTCTAAAAGCAAGAACGGAATCAAGTGATGATGACGAATCTTGTTCCGGTAGTGAAGATGAAGAGTATGCCATGGCCGTTAGAGATTTCAAAAAATTCTTTAGAAGAAGAGGAAAGTTTGTAAGACAGCCTCGAGAAGAAAAGAAGCTATTCCGAAAAGATCGGGATGACAAAAAGGGTAAGGGTTAATATACAAAAATGTTACTAAACTTTCAAAAAAATTTGTCCTAAGTCACTAATGTTTGTATTCTGTCATCTAGGTCACTATACTTCACGGGTTTTTCACATATGTCACTAAACCTTTTTATAAGTGTCACCCTAGTCACTCGAAGGATTGGTAACCGGTTGTGGCACATACGTTACTAAACCTATACAAACAAGTCACTAAACTTTGCGAAAAATTTGTCTTAAGTCACTAATGTTTCATTCCTGTCATATAAGGTACTAAACTTTGCTAAAATTTGTCCTAAGTCACTAATGAAAATTTTGTCCTAAGTCACGAGTTGTGGCACATGTTACTGAACCTTTAAAATTTTATATTTTATACGATTTTATACACCTTTTATATGTTTTAATTCATTTTTATTCTTTTTTATATGCTTTTTGTTTGTTTTTACGCTTTTGTCCGCTTTTATACGTTTTCCGCTTTTTGTCCCATTTTTACGCCCGCTTTTATATGTTTTCGTCCGCTTTTGTCCCATTTTTTACGTTTTTATACGCTTTTATGTTTTTATACGCTTTTGTCCGTTTTATATGGTTTTGTACATTTTTATACGTTTTTTTGTTTTCGACGTTTTATTCGTTTCATCCGTTTTATATCGTCGTTTTATACGTTTTCGTCTTTATACGTTTGCCCATTTTTCTTATGTTTTTCCCTCGCTTATGTTTCATTCGTTTTGTCCCTTTTTATATTTGAAAACATAAGAAAATAGGCTAAAAACGTAAGAAAACGGACTAAAACGTATAAAACGGATGAAAACGAAAAAAAACGTATAAATAATGTATAAAACCATATAAAAACGGACAAAATGTATAAAAACGGATGAAAACATAAAAACGTGATAAAATGGACGAAAAATGGGACAAAACGATTTAAAACGTATAAAACTACAAAACGTAAAAAAACAAACAAAAACGTATAAAAACGAATGAAAATGAATAAAACGTATAAAAGGTGTATAAAATTGTATAAAACGTATAATTTTAAAGGTTCAGTAACATGTGCCACAACTCGTGACTTAGGACAAATTTTTCGCAAAGTTTAGTACCTTAGATGACAGGAATAAAACATTAGTGACTTAGGACAAATTTTTCGCAAAGTTTAGTACCTTAGATAACATGTGACACAACTCGGTGTAGGTATATCCTTAACCGGTAACAACCGTTGTCTCACTATTGGTATCAAGACCTAAGCGTTACGAAAGTATAGTAACCTAGATGACAGAAGATAAACATTAGTGACTTAGGACAAATTTTTTTGAAAGTTTAGTAACTTTTTTGTATATTAACCCAAAAGGGTAAATGTGAAAGAAAGTGCTTTAGATGCGGTGATGCAAGTCATCTAATAGGAGATTGTCCCAAGCCACCTAAAAGCAAAACTCAATGAGATTTTGTAAGTGGTGCTTGGAGTGATAGTGAAGATGATGAAGAGTCAAGCAAGGAGGAAATCGCTCTAATGGCACATGAGTCAAACGAAGTACATTCCGACTCATCTTATTCCTCTATTGATGATGACACTTTACAAAAACAATACAATCAATTGTGTGAGTTAAGTCTAAAAATCATAACTAAAAATAAATTTTTAAAGACTAAAAATGAATTTTTAAAAAATGAAGTCTATGAGTTAAAAGAAAAGGCAAAACGATTAGAAAAGGGAAAAGCAAATGACGATGGTTGCAAATCATGTCAAGAGCTTAATCATGAAATAGAAAAACTAAAGCTCACACAAGATGTTCTAATCGAACATAGTTCTAAATTTAAAAGGTTTAACAAAAACATCGCTTGTGCCGATGAAATAGTTAGAATTCAAAAAACACCAGGAAACATGAATGGGCTAGGATTTAATGAGGTATTAATTCCAAATAGTCAAAACAAAACGGCCGAAAAAGACAAACAAAGTGTCAAAACTTCTGCAGTGCAGCACGGACCAGACGGACCCAAAATAAGGGCTCCGTCCTTTGTAAAAAATGGTGTCGTGGGGACTTCAGCAGGACAGAATGATTGTGATACGGACCGTAGCGAATTTTTCAAAGTAACAAAGAAAACCAAAGATAGTGTTAAACTAAAACCTGCTGTTACATCAGGAGTAGGACTTGCTAAAAATGAATTTAGATAAAAAAAACTACTCAACACCGAAATAAAACACCTTTTGCCAAACGCCCATTTCCTAAGAGCAACAACATACAACCCAACTATTAACATAACGGTTGGAATCAAAACTTCCCTAGACCATATCAAACTCCAGATTACATGTCATGGAACTCTTACCCATCATTTCCATATATGAATCAAATAAATGGTATGTTTAACCCAAACGGACCCATGAGATATTGGGGACCAAACGCTTGCTTCTTAGGTATGCTTGAAAGTTGGATTGGAACCTGATGAGTGGATAAAAGATAGTGGATGCTCACGACACATGACGGGCAACAAAGTCTCTTCTCAACATACCAAGAGTATGACGGAGGTAATGTCACTTTTGGTAGCAATCTCAAAAGCAAAATCATTGGCAAAGGTACGATCGCTCATAACTCCCTAACTATTGAAAATGTTGCTCATGTCGATAGGTTAGGATTTAATCTACTTAGTATTAGCCAATTATGTGATAAAAAGTATAAAGTACTATTTGAAGAAAATGGTAGTAAAATACTAAAAGATGGTATCACCATAGCTAAAGGAGTTAGGAAAAATAACATATACGTAATGAAAATAGATAGAACATCTAATGACAAACTTTGTTTAACAACATTAGATGATAGCTCAACTCTTTGGCATAGACGCTTAGGTCACGCTAATATGAGACTTATACAAAACCTATCTTCAAAAGAGCTAGTTAAGAATTTACCAAAAGTTAAATATGACCAACATTTTTGTGACGCTTGCAAAATTGGTAAACAAACCCATAGTAGTCATAAGGCTAAAAACATGGTGTCCACATCTAAGTGTCTAGAACTTTTTCATATGGACTTGTTTGGTCCATCCGCTATAAGAAGCTATGGAGGCAACTTATACACTTTGGTCATAGTAGATGATTACTTAAGGTTTACTTGGACGTTGTTTTTGAAAACCAAAAATGCAGCTTTTGATAATTTTGAAATTCTTAGCAAGAAAATTCAAAATCAACTAAGTGTTAAAATTGTGTCGATCCGAACGGATCATGGTCGTGAATATGAAACACAATTTGGAAACTTTTGTGATACAAATGGTATAACACATAACTTTTCGGCTCCTCGAACACCTCAATCAAATGGAGTTGTAGAACGCAAAAATAGAACCATTCAAGAAATGAGTAGAACAATGCTTAATGAACAAAACATTCCTCAAAAGTTTTGGTGTAACGCCGTTGACACTTCTTCATATATTTTAAATTTAGTCCTAATACGTCCTTTCTTAAACAAAACACCATATGAGCTTTATAAAGGTAAAAAGCCAACTTTAGGATATTTTAGAGTATTTGGATGTAAATGTTTTATTCTTAATACTAAAGATTATCTCACAAAGTTTGACCCAAAGTCTTATGATGGTGTATTTCTTGGTTATTCTCAAATTAGTAAAGCTTACATTGTCTTAAACAACGAAACAATGAGAGTCAAGGAATCGTTGAACATAACTTTCGAGGAAAGTCCACCTCCCTCTAAGACATCACCTTTTTTAGATGATGAATTAGTTGAAAGTCAACTTGTAGAAAGTCAAGAAATAATTGAAAATGACAAGAAAGATGAACCATTAAATAATGAGATTATAAACATCAAAGAATCCAAAATTCATCCTTTAGAAAAGGTCATAGGACAACTAAATCAAAGAACCTTAAGATCACAAGCCCAAAATCAAAGTAATCATTTTTGTTTTGTGTCTACCATCGAACCGAAAAACATAAATGAAGCAATAAAAGATGAATCTTGGGTAATTGCTATGCAAGAAGAGTTAAACCAATTCGTTAGAAATGATGTTTGGAAATTAGTTCCAAAACCTAAAGATCAAACTATAATTGGAACGAAATGGGTTTTTCAAAATAAAATGGATGAAAATGGTGTAGTGTCTAGAAACAAAGCTAGGCTTGTCGCACAAGGTTATAATCAACAAGAGGGAATTGATTATGATGAAACTTATGCACCGGTAGCTAGGCTCGAGTCTATTAGAATCTTACTTGCATAAGCATGTGCTTATAACTTTAAATTATTTCAAATGGATGTTAAGAGTGCGTTTCTTAATGGGTTTATTAACGAAGAAGTATATGTTGCTCAACCTCCCGGTTTTACCGACTTTGAGAAACCACATCATGTCTTCAAACTCAAGAAAGCATTATACGGTCTTAAGCAAGCACCAAAACCTTGGTAAGATAGACTTAAGACTTTTCTTGTTGAAAACAAATACACCATGGGATTAGTAGATAATACTCTTTTTACCAAGAAAAAGGGATCACATATTATCATTGTTCAAATATATGTTGATGACATCATATTCGGATCAACTTGTCAAGAGCTATGTGATGATTTCTCTAAAATCATGCACGATGAGTTTGATATGAGTATGATGGGTGAATTAAACTTCTTTCTAGGACTTCAAATTAAACAACTAGAAGATGGCATATTTTTTAACCAATCTAAATATATAAAAGATATGCTTAAGAAATTTGGTCTTGGAGACTCAAAACAAACTAAGACACCCATGTCCTCGGACACTAAACTCACCAAGGATGAGGAAGGTGAATCGGTAGATAACACTAAATATAGAGGAATGATCGGTAGCTTACTCTATCTCACGGCTAGTAGACCCGACATTATGTTTAGTGGTTGTCTATGTGCTCGCTTTTAAGAAAATCCAAAGGTATCACACTTAGAAGCCTTGAAAAGGATATTTAGATACATTAAGGGAACGACATGTTTAGGATTATGGTATCCCAAAGGAACGGGTGTAGAAACTATAGTGTATGCCGATTCGGATCATGCCGGTGACTATGTCGATAGAAAAAGTACAAGTGGTATTTGCACTTTTGTCGGACATTGTCTCACCTCATGGTTTGCAAAGAAACAAACGGCTTTAGCTATCTCAACTACTGAAGCCGAGTACGTATCAGCCGGAAAGGCATGTCAACAAGCTCTTTGGATGAAGCAAGCTCTTGTGGATTACGGAATTCATCTCAACGATATCGTTATATTTTTCGACAACAAAGGAGCTATTGATCTCAGCAAAAATCCCGTCCAACATGCTCGTACAAAGCATATTGAAATCCGTCATATCTTTCTTCGCGACAATGTTCAAAAAGGAAACATCTCAATCGACAAAGTGTCCTCCGAAGACAACATTGCCGACATTCTAACCAAGCCTCTCAAACGAGAACCATTTAATCTTCTTAGACTTGGTTTGGGGCTAATGGAACCAAACATGTAGGTAAAACATAGTCTAAACCTTAGAACAAACAAAACAAAACAAATTTGTTTTGAACCTGCTACTGTTCCCACGGCACCAAACGACAACAAAGGCGGAACCATATTTTTGGTGCCGTCTGGTCCGTGGTGACTACAGTTGCAAAAATGCTACCTACAAAACATCTTCTTCCTCACAACCCACTTCACCAAAACGTGTAAACATTAAACCTAACTCATTGTTGACATTTTCTCACCCACTAATCACTGGAGATAACATCATTGTAAGTATCCTAACTACATTTTATCTCTTAAATCTGAGTCTAGGATTCTAATTTGTGCACAAAATCATTACATGGGGATTATGTATATTCTTGTACAAAACATGGATTCAATTGGCAAATTGCATAACTAGTCATTGAAATTAGGTACTACATTGTCATATTGCATAAACAAATCATGTTTCCCACTAATAAAAAGATAATGACTATAAGGTTTTATTCAAATAACCAAACACCCCATGTCAAAAAAAATTTGAAAAGCTTCTCACTTGTAGGAAAACAATTTTTCATTGTTAATACAAATAGAAACGTTAAATTTTCATCACTTGCATGCTCTTGAATACTAAAGGTATTGCATAACTAATATGCATTCCCGGGTATATTCAAATGAAGCCACATTGAATTAGGAGCGTTTGGGTTATCTCATGCCGTTTGCCAAACACCCCCACTAAAACCATTTTATGCATAAAATGAGTCGAGATAACCGCAACTCCAAATCGTTTTCATATAGGCACACACTAGAATCAAAACGTTAAGTTTACTCTCATTTTTAACATGTAAATTCTTGCTTATAGGAATAACCATGGTAGCCGCAAGATTCTATGATCACAAGGATACCGTTAACTACATTCCCAAACATCACAAAACCAAAGGACTTTCCAAGGAACAAGTCGAAATCTTTAAGAGTCTAGAAACAAGGTACTTCCATGAGGGTAGAACCATTCACTCCTCTTTTGTCGACAATACCAATCTCCGTCAAGAACTAGCCGCTATTCAATTCGATTGTCTCCTTGACATCGATGAACCTATTTGTCCTAGGTTTGTGTTAGAGTTCTATGCTAGTGTCACCGGTTTCATTGATGAAGAAGATGAGTTTAGCCTTAGGTTTAGGATCAATCAAAACGACTACACCATTTCCCTAACCCAATTTGCTCAAGTTCTAGGAATTCCCAACCGAGGGACATGTGTCTACTCGGATAAGTGGTCACTCACTATCCTTGATGGAATCAATGACCGCTCTCTTCCCTACCAAACTCCTCTAGCGGATAAGGATGTCATCTGTGAGCGCCTCTTTAACCCAAGAGCCGCTCCAACCCGTGTCACCCGAAAGGGAAAGGAGGTGAACCGAGATCCATATGAAATGGAGCCCAATGAACTAAATCCCGAATTTAAGAAATGGGAGGAACTTCTTTGAGCCAACGTCGTTAGCACCATAGGGAATAGGGACCATATCAATGCTTGCCTTTGTCACATGCTCTACAACTTGTCCACCCGTCAACCATTCAATCTAGCCTACTACATTGCTAGGAGAATGATTGATATTCCAACTCAAGGATCGGTTGCTCTTCCTTACGGGATGCTTCTCACCCGTCTCTATAGAGCCTTTGCACCAATTCCACCAAGCCCAAAAGGGTTGCAGCTTGACTATGAGCTCATCCCTCACATCTTTGTGCCTTTGAGTGACGAGCGAGTGGCTAAGACAAAAGGCAAATGAGCAAAACCTCCAACTCCATCATCATCACCATCAAATAGCTCCAAGGATGGTCTTCCAAATTCTCGCCTTCCACCTCATGAGTATTATGCGTCTCTTCCCGAGATTGAGAATGAATTAGCGGAGTTCAAGCAAACCAAGGGGATGTTCAAGTGCCTTGGTAGGATGATGAACAAGATTTACAAGAAGTTGGACAAGTGAGGGTCCTTTTAAGGAGTGTTTGGAACAAGACATTAGCTTTAATGTTTGATACAATTTGGTTGTTTTTAATTTGTAGGATGATAATATAACTCAAAACAATGATGTATGGTAACAATCTCATGCAGGGGGATAGCACAAGTGTGTTATCAAATTTTACCCATTTTCACTTTAATGTGAAAATCGCTAGCCCTTGGTCAAAGTCTATGCTCCACTATGTTTGTGTATGTGTTATTTACTTTTCCTAAATAGAAATAATTAATGTCACATGTTTTGAGCAAACTTTCAGGTTTCGGAAAAGTCCCCGGCCCTTAAAAACCTGTTATGTGGAGTTTTCTGGTGTCCACGGATCAGACGGCACCAAATCTTTGGTACCGTCTATTGTAAAAATTGGTATCGTCGTACCTGTACAGACGGACCAGGCGGCACCCTTTTTTTAGGTTCCGCCTGTGTATTTTTTTGGTGTCGTGGATCCTACAGGTAATTTTTTGAATTTCGCTTATTTCGACATTTCAAATTACCATACATTGCTTCTAAGTTAATCTTAACTAGTTATTACCCATATTAGAACTAGTATAACACACTTAGGAACATAGGATATCCATTTCCCACCAAAATTCAAGAAATTCAAAAATCCACCCAAGGAGCCCTTTTGCATAAAGGAAGGAACCAAAAATTAGGTTCCTTGCAATCCGTGGATAGTCTGATTGTTAGGATCTCACAATCATTAGAACACATTTATTGCAAATCTTTGTCTCTTCACTCCATCCTTCTTGTATGGATTGACTTGGGTGATATGACTAGCATGAAACCCACTTCAAAATCATTAGAAACCTCATATTTTCTATGGTTTAACATCAAATCAAACACACTTCTCCATAATTCTCCATTCCTATAAATTAAGAGCTTTTACCATGATCATCTTCACACCTTCTCAATTCTCACCATCTACTAGCAAAAGCTTAAGTCAAAATGACAAAAACTTCACCATCAACCAAGCCTTGCAAGAAAATCGCTAGAATTAGCGTAAGACCTTGTTGCTTTTTCAACATAAGTTCTTCCTCCGAGTCATCTCCACTAACCATCTCATCTCCCATAAGGGATGACACAAACCTCACCTTGGCTACTCCTACACCACCTCCACAATCACCTATCATCATCACTACTCCACCACCAACAAAGACTCTTAGCTCACCACCATCGGCTCCCATCCAAACATCCAAAACACCATCACCTCCAAAATATCCAACACTCATCCCATAGGAGTTATTCTCCACACCACCTACATCTCCAAATCCGTTCTTGGAAGACTTGGAGGACTTTCCTCCTAGGCCAAATCATCCACCTCCACTACTATCTTTTGGTACTATTGAGCTGATTGCTCATGAGTCTCCACGACCTTCTTTTGACCAAAATGCCACGTTAGGGACAAAACCTCTTCTCTTCCACCCTATCCACAAGGAAATCCATGGTCCTTTGTATGGGGATCAACCACTTCCTACATCAATGTCTCCTCACATAGAGGACATTGAGGAATCCATGTGGGAAGATCATCCCACAAGAGAAGAGATTCAAGCCGAACTCCAATATCTCCACCAATTTTCAAATATGGTGGATTCTCATCTAAGTGATGTTATGCAAATGCAAAGTGCTTTGTTAACCTCCATAATCACCACACCAAACACCAACACCAACACCTCTACCATTCCACCACCACAAACTCATCAACCATACTACCCTCCTAGGCATGGTTGCTCCAATTGTGAGCAAACCGCCCAAATAACCGAAAGGACCCGGGTGATGGTCCATGAGTTTCAAGAGGAAATGAGGTTCATCCTCAATCACATCCTAGAGCGCCTAAATGCTTTTTCTCATCCACCACCTCAATAGGATGGTCCTAGATTAGTTCTTTTAAGCATTTTTTATTTTCTAGGATTTTTTTCTTTGTATTTTTTTTTATCTTTTAGGATAATTATTTTTATTTTTCTCATTGTACTAAACACTTCATTGTGTTCCCTTTTCATGATTCTTAAATCATGAAAAAATTTAACAAATGAATGATGTTTCTTATAAATTGTTGTTGCTTGTTACATGGTGTTTGGAAATGCTTGTGATGATGCTTATTACTAACATCTTTTTTGTAGCTTTTTCACAATCCATGTATCTTTCTCTTGGCACCCAATTTAGGGGGAGCATTGGTCAAGGGGGAGATAATGGCTCGGGATTACACATTCCGCCTCGCATCTTCTTTTTGTTGAGACAAAAAGGGGGAGAAATATATAGAACTTGGTGATATTTGACTTTCTGAAAAAAGTCAAACTGCATACATTGACTTTCTGAAAAAGTCAACTGCACACTTTGACTTTCTGAAAAAGTCAACATCATGCTTCAACTAGTGAAGACTTTGACTTTCTGAAAAAGTCAACATCATGTCTATATTGGACATACTTGCATTATCAATTTTCTTTCAAGTTCTAAAACTAATATTTTTATAACTCTTGTACAATCTTTACATATTTTATTAAAATAAAATTTATGTTTTGTCCTCAACAAAAAAGGGAAGATTGTTAATACAAATATCGTCATTAAACGTTATTTATATTTGTGATCTTTACCTAAGTTTTGTTAACGACAAAAGAAAATTTAATTTTTATAAAGCTTAAAGCTTGTCAAGTTTAATAGATATTAAAACAAGCTTTTTCAAATAATATCTTCAAGCATTTACATTGTGATTAATCATATCTTGATATGACTCTAAACCATAATGTATGATAGGAGTTTTTAGAATGTTTTGGATTCTTAAAAACTAAACATTACATATGTATTTACATATTTCTAAAATTAGAAAAACAAACACATGACATCATGTGATGCATCATTGAAATCATTGGAAGATTTCACTAGATACTTTGTGTAGATTTAGGCTCTACATATCTTACACAATCTTGCATAGATATGGTTGACTTTGGCAAGATTTTGAGATCTTGCTGTCAGACCTCGGCGGCACCATAATTTATCACGGGCAGAACCCTTTTAAGGGTTCCGTGGTCCGTGGTGCTTGCTGAGTGTTTTGGCTATAAATAGCAAAGCCAAACCAAGTAGTTTTTCATCCCTTTCTATCATACTCTCATACATTCCTTCTCTCTAACCTTTCTAACTCAGTTTCATATCATATTAGTGATCTCTTTTGTAGCAAAGAAGATCAAGTCACATTCAAGCTTCAACGAGAAGTTGGAAGTCTTGTTTCTTTGTTGTTGTATGATCTTGTGTTGATTCATACTTCATTGTTGTACCAAACCATCATAATCTTGTGAGTGTGAGTGGTTAGTATTTTAGTCCTTAAAATACATTGTGTGTGGGAGTGGTTGTACCCTTGAAAAGAACTCGACGTTTAGCTTAGTGTCGGAAATAGTGTGTAAGCGAAGTGTAAAGGTTTCTCCGCCGGTGAAAGAAGCTTGTTGACTAGTGAAGTTAAACTCTTGAGTGTGAGACTCGGGGAGTGGAGTAGGGCAAGGAAAAAGAGTCCTTGTAGACCGAACCACTATAAACAACTTGTTGTGGTTTTCTTTCATTATCTACTCTTTATATATTATTTACATATTTCACTAACATATCTAAGATCAATATCAATTGATCTTTAAATAAGTTTCAAAACAAAGTTTTTAATCGGTAAACTATTCAACCCCCCTTCTAGTTTTCCACAAAAGGGTATAGAGAAAAATACCCTCGGCACAATTACAAGACTAGATTAGGTTCTTGTGATTCTTTCCTTGTGGAGAATGTGTTCTTTCAAGAATGATAGAAGTGAAAGATTAAGAACACAAGATGTAGAGTTAGAGGGTAGAGAGAATATAAATTAGAAAGAAGAGAAAAGGGCAAGGGGTGAAGATTACAAGTGCCAAGGTGGAATTTATAGGCCAAGAATCTCAACTTGTGAAAAACCACTATGAGGCTGGCGCGCTAGCCTCGTGCTGGAGCGTAACCCATGCGCCAGAAACCCGTAAAGGTTTTTATGGGATGTTGGCCTTTAACTATCCGACCTTGCTAAACCTCCAGTTGTACTTCATACTTTGACCTTTTCATTATTCATCCTCAAGGTCAACCAACTCAAATAACCATTTGATAAAAATCATTTGTAAAGTGTTTACACGAGTGTTTGGGGTGTTAACCAATTATCAAATAAAGAAAGAGAGAAGAGATAATTGGATAGGGGTAGTTTGGTATTCCTCATATGGCATAGATAGAAAGAAAGAATATGCCATGGAATATACCTTTCTTGGAAAGGAAGTGTGTATGTTATGAGAAAGAGAAAGGGAAGATTTGACTTTGAAATTTAAATTGTGTGAGAGAGGGAAGTGTATGAGAGAAGTTGTGTTATAAATAAATCATGGTTAGGTTAGATGAATTGGCATGGTTAGATAGAAAGGAATATGCCAAGGGAATAAGGAATATGCTTTTGTGACAAATGGTACAACTTTAGACTTTATTTTAATAATAAATAATAATTTAGTATTACTAAACTGAACATAACTGAGCATAACTGAATATTTTTTAGCATAACTGGGCATTTCGGAAAGCTATCCCACGTACTGTAGCTTACAGTAATCACTGAAATTGTCTATTTTTGTCAGTAAAAGTGAAATATTCCTTTCCTTATTTACTGACAAGTTACATATTAAACCGAGAAGCTTTCTCGCAATTACTGAAAAACGACCCCACACGCGTACCGACACTATATTAGGTATGGTTTAAGTCAAATAAATATATTTCTGAGTAAATAATAATATTTTATTATTATTTTGATAAAAACGTCAATAAAAACTTTAATTTTTTAGTACGTGTCCAAAAACGTCAAACCGAGACTTTACGGTAACATTTAAGCTCAACCCGGCACACACAATACACAATAAATGTTCAAAATCATTTTCCCCCTCCCTTTGCTACATTTTGCCACCCAAACCCACTAAACAACAAGTTTGATATCATAGTTTTGGCTTATTAGGGTGACATAAGTGATATTGTTTTATTACCTTAATGTTACACACATTATTTCACACACACATCCTAGTATCTAAACACTTCCAACTATTTTCTCTCTACCATACCATTCAGACCATCAAACATTTCAAGATCTACAAAAATCAAGTGAAGTTTGAACTAATCAGGGTGTACTTTCAAGTGTTTTGGGCTAATCGGAACGTATTGTGGGTAATTTGAAAGCGATTTGGGTCTTTCTTGGTCATCATACCTCACGTACAAACACACAACTTTGTAAGGAACTTCAAAACTTGTTTAGTCTTGTACTTTTCATATTTTCATGATGCTTAATAATGATACAAAATGCTTAATGTGTATATTTTGATTATTTGAAAAAGCTAGGGTTTGTTATACATAAATACATATACACGATTTGTATTGAGTTTTCATACAAATTATGTCATTTCTTGCTTGTGTGGTAAATCTTGCTTCATGTTATACGAGTTTGATGATATAAATGAGATTCTACGCGAATTTTAGCAAAATAAATGCTTATTTGGAAAAATATACAAATCGACACCCATTTTGAAGGAATGAAAATTTGGGTTTTGAAAAACATAAAGTTTTGGCTCTAGTGGTGAAAGTATGTATTTTTAGCTTATTAGCTTATTTGATAGCTTATTGGGTATACGCTATAGCTTATTTGGTTTTTGGTCTTGGATTTGGGTTTTATGTTGTCTCGACAAGAAATGGACCATCCCAATGAGTTTCGGACTATGTTAAGTTTCTTCGATTTCATGCTCGACTATAGAACTTATTTGATATGCTAAAATATAAACGCGAACTAAACACAAACTAAAACGGTTAAATTGATTTCGGCTTAAAAATGAATGTATGGGCTTATAAGGCCTCACGGCCCATAATAGTAATTTTGTGGATTTCGTTGACTTTTGTTGACTATCGTCTATTTTACATCTAAACGTTGGCTTTAAAACGTAACATATACTTGTTTTGCGAAAACGATGTTTTAATAGAGAACGTGACGAAACGTATACATATAAACTTAAAAATATACGTTTAGACTAAATAGTAAATACTATTAACTTGATGAAATTGATTATGAGATATTTTTGCAACACGTGAGGAAATGGAAACCTTATATTTACGAACGGGTCATACCCGATTTTTTTTTAAATCTAACACTTAGATTATTTTTGGTGAAAACCGATTAATAGACGAAAAATATTATTTTTATTATTCAAAATATTAATTTTTCCAGATTAATATTTTCAAGTTACCTAAAACTTATACGTATACATATATATACTTACAACCTTATTTAATTTATATTAAACTAAATACTCATACAAAATACTATTTACATTTAACATCATATTATAAATACTTACATTATTTATAATATAATACTACCCCGCTATCACCATCCTTTATTATTAATATAATATATATTATTATATTAACCCAGTAACACTTATTTAATTAATTACAAACCCTAATTAATTAAATACTTAAACTCTTAAATTTTATCATATATATATATATATATATATATATATATATATATATATATATATACACACACACACTACATGTGTATTTTCCGACGACGACTACGAGGTACGTATTATTTCGTCATATATTATTTACTTTATACTTTCACCAGAGCCAACACTTATTAGTCGTTACAGATAATTGTTTTCGAAACGTACTAAGGAAAGATAGTTTTCCATGACGTAATTATTTTTCAAGCTTCATGGCACGCATAATTTGTCTAATTGACAAACCCGCTTTTTTGAGCAAGAATATGTATTTTCATCTTCCGTTGTAATACTATGATATGAAAGAAGAAACTGAACCTCATCCATAGACAACAACTCATGATTGTGCTCTAAATTCAAAATAACGACTTGCTACTCTTTTGGAAAAAAATCTTTTTCTTTTCTTAACGTAATTTGAATATATGCCTTGCATACACATTTTAAAGATGCCCAATTTCTTTGTAGTTTTGAGTAATCTACCATTTTAGGATTTGGTTTTCCTTCGCGTTGACAAAAAAAATAATAAAAAAAATTAAAAAAGAAAGAAAAGGAAAAAAACTTCGTTTCTTTTCTCTATTTTTATTATTGTTGAACCTTCCGTGTAGGACTGAGAATCCATTTTTTGGCAAAATTTTGATAAAATGCAAATGCTTCTTCTTCACTAAGAAAATATTGACCCACGAATAGTTTATCGAGCGCATCTTGCATAATTTGTTCATCATCTTCAAAAATGAAATTATTTAAATCAATATTAATAGGATCTAAATAAGTTTGGAATTTCATTTAGATCAAAAGAACTTTTGTTATGCACCTTTAAAATATATGCAAAATAAAATAAATTGTTTATTTTTGGATCACTAAAATATGAATGCAAACTTTGACGTAATATGATGTAAGAAATGAGAGAAATAAATTGAAAATATTTTAATTGTAACAGAATATAAAATTCATATATACGCACATATTGCTTGGTGCCAAAATACAATTAGGAGGATTGATTGCTAGCCAAATTAAATAAGAATATTTGTTTGCTGGCCAAATTAAATTTAGAATATTTGTTGTATCTTGAGAAAAATTACATGGGTTATATATTTTTAAAGGAGTAGATAGCTAGGAATCTTTATTGTGTAAGTATGAGTCATTTTATTAAGGGACGAATTTCCATCATTTATTTAGTTTGATTTAATGGTAGGGATTAATCTAAGATTTAAAAGGTAAACATAAGTTCATTTTTTTTTTCTTGTCTTTTTGTCTTTCTTTTTTATTCCCATATTTTTTTTGTCTTCTTTTAATCCACGTTTTTATTTTATTCACTTTTTTTTTAGTTCGCGTTTTTTTTTTCTTTTGTTTTTTAGTTAACGTTTTTTTTAATTCATGTTTTTTTTTCTTCGGTTTCATACGTTTCCGTCTGTTTTCATATGTTTTTATCTGTTTTTCTTACGTTTTCATACGTTTCGTCCATTTCATCATTTTTCTTTCATTTTCGTCCATTTTTTATACGTTTTTGTCCGTTTTCAGACGTGTTTTTACGCTTTCATAAATTTTCGTCCTTTTTCATATCCATTTTTGTCTTTTTTCTTGCGTTTTCGTCCGTTTTCATACGTTTCTGATTATCACAAGTGATATTCTGTGATATTCAAAATATCACTTGTGATTTTCTGAATATCACTTTGTGGTATTCAGAATATCACTTTTTGAAATTCAGAATATCACTTGTGGTTTTCTGAATATCACTTTGTGATATTCTAAATGTCACTTGTGATTTTCTGAATATCACTTGTGTTTTCTGAATATCACTTTGTGGTATTCAGAATATCACCTTGTGGTATTCAGAATATCACCTTGTGGTATTCAAAGTATCACCTTGTGGTATTCAGAATATCACCTTGTGGTATTCAGAATATCACTTTTGATTTTCCAAATATCACTTGTGATTTTCTGAATATCACTTTGTGATATTCTGAATATCACTTTGTTATATTATGCATATCACTTGTTATTTTCTTGATATCACTTTATGATTTGAGTATTACTTGTGATTTTCATGTTACAAAACATTAGTTGAAAATCACGTTTGATACTCAGAATACCACTTGTGTATCACTTGTGATATTCGGAATATCACTTGTAATATTCAGAATATCACTTGTGATATTCTGAATATCAGAATATCACTTGTGATATTCTGAATATCATTTGTGATATTCTGAATATCACAGAAAAAGAGAATGAAAACGGACAAAAACGTCTGAAAACGGCCGAAAACATTTTAAAACGGATGAAAACCTATGAAAACGGACGGAACGTAAGTAAACGGACGAATATGTATGAAAACGGACAAAAACGTATGAAAGCGTAAAAACACGTATGAAAACGGACGAAAAAGTATGAAAACAGACGGAAATGGATGAAAACGTATGAATAATGGACGAAAACGTAAGAAAACAGACGAAAATATATAAAACGGCTAAAAACGTATGAAAACGGACGAAAACAGATGAAAACGTATGAAAACGGACGAAAACACATGAAAAAAGACGAAAACGTATTAATGCGAAGGAAAAAACGCGAACTAAAAAGAAAAAAGTGAATTAAGAAAAAGAAAAAGAATGACAAAAATTAAATGTGAATAAAAAAAAAAGACAAAAAGATAAGAAAAAAAATCTTAGGTTAATCTCACTATTAGATCAAAATAGACGGATGGTGTATTTGTTCTTTGGTAAGCATCAAAATAAGAGTAACCATTTGAACTTTTTCTCGTGTAAACATATAGGTAGATTATGAAAATAAAAAATGTTTGATACACATGTATGATATATGTATGATACACATGTGAAAAAAGATTATGAAAATAAAAAATGATCGTGAGGTTTGATTGTTAGCAAATTATAAAAAGATTAAACCTTTAAAGTAGAGATAGGTAGAAATATCCATTTTGTGAACATATACGTGTGATACACTTGTAAGCGGTTGTTAAAGATTTTTCTATGAAGATATAATAAGATTTATTATACAATGATTCGAATAAAAAAAAGGTAGAATATGTATCACGTAATATGTATAAGTTAATTAATGTAAGGTGACATTTAAAATGGAAATGATAGGGGTTAATAAACATTTAGGGTCCGTTTGGTATGATTACGGGTTTAGAATATGATTCCGATTTGATATTGAATGAAAGAAAAGGAGGGGAGAAAAAAAGATGGTGGGGACAAAAATAAAATATTAATTATATTTGAAATATTATTATTTAATTAATTTAAATTAATATTTAAATTATTACTCCCTCCGTCTCAAAATTATTGTCAGGAGACAAAAAACACAAAGTTTAATAAAAGTGGGTCCATTACAATTTTTAACCACATAAATAGAATATTCCCTCAACAAATAACCTTTTTATTACTAAATATGGAATGTGGACAATTATTTTGAGACATCCCAAAAGGGAAATATAGACAATAAATTTGAGACGGAGGGAGTATATTGTTAAAATAGATGAGAGAGATAGACAAAGATGCATGATAGACCCACTTAAAAGTGAAAGAAAATTTAATACCCCCAAATTTGGTTATCTTTCAAATTTAAAAGTGTCAAACTTTTCTCACTTTTTAAACTACATATTAAAAAATTAGTATATCTTTCAAACCATTACTTAATTCCTAAATACCCTATAACAAACGGGCCTTTAGAAATTATAAAGTGAGAATTTTATAGCAAACTTTTTTTTTTCATTGCAAAGTTGAGCTTTTACATAAACTTCTCACAATGACTTAAGTGGTTCAAGCTTTGTAATATGTTAATATTTTGGTAAAAACTAAAGATATGTAAGATATTTTTTGAAAAAAACAACCAACATCATCTATTACCAAAATCGTTATGATACTTTCAAAATTTCGAACAATATCGCTAACTTTCTGAGAGAATTGATTAAAGTACTCTTGTTTTTTTCTCTTTGAATTTGTTTGAGTTTACATTTATTTTTTAAGAAAAATTCACAATCTTTTAGATTCCGGCCATCCACCGCCACCTCCTCCACAAATTCTGGCCATCCACCACTAGATTCCAGCCAATTTCTAGGTTCCGGCCACCCAATTTTTAGATTTCTAGATTTCGGCCACCCGATTTTATAATAACTTACATCTGTTAACACAAACACACCAAATCATAAATAAATCTCATATAACTCTCAACATCAAAACCCGCCTACTCATAAATAACTCTCGAAATAAGAACCCACCTACTCTCAACATCATAAACCACCACTTCCAAAAAAAGATCAGATCTTATGTTATGTTGGTGACAATGCTGTCACCCATGCATAGTAAAAAAATTATGTTATGCTAATCTACTGGCTCAATTTACCACTTTGTAACTGCGTTCCCAGTTACATGCTAATTTCTTGCTTTGTGACGGATATGGACATGTATTATAAATCCACTATAGACTTGGTAAAGGTGTAAAGATCTATATCTTCTTAGTTGAACGATCTGTGTTTCGTGTCGCATGCATGTGGAAAAAAGACGATTATTTCTTACTCCATTTATGTTAAATACGTAGGTGGTATTGTTTGACATCAGAATAATTTTTATGCAAATAAAATCCAAATCACAAGCATCATATATAAATCTTTATCAATGAAGAAAGTTAGCGTTAATTTGTAACACCCTAGGCAAAGAGGGTGATTGTAACACCTTAGGCAAATCCCACATTGACAGAGGCTTGAAGAGATGCTGGTATATAAGAATAACATTCGCCTTATAAGACACAACGCGTTTTGTGGTCTCATAGTAGGGTTCACAAGGAACAAGCTTAAGCGTGCTCGGGGAGAGTAGCACTGGTATGGGTGACCTACCGGGAAGTCTCACACGAGGGCCACAAAAACAAAGCCGTGAGCCGTCAGGGCAAAGCGAACAATATTGTGTAACAGAAGGCGGGATGTTACAAGTGGTATCAGAGCCACTCCAGAGCCGTTCAGGATGGTGGGGGCAAACCTCATAGAGGACGATGAGTCCCTAAGGGGGTGATTATAGCCTAGGCAAAGAGGGTGATTGTAACACCTTAGGCAAATCCCATATTGACAGAGGCCTAGAGAGATTCTGGTATATAAGAATAAATTTCGCCTTATCAGACACAACGCGTTTTGTGGTCTACTAAGAGTAGGGTTCACAAGGAACTAGCAGTTAAGCGTGCTCAGGTGAGAGTAGCACTGGTGTGGGTGACCTACCGGGAAGTCTCACACGAGGGCCACAAAAACAAAGCCGTGAGCCATCAGGGCGAAGCGGAGAATATTGTGTAACAGAAGGCGGGATGATACATAATTAAGGCCTTTTTTTTGGTACGCAAGGGATTTAGCCCGTAGATTAGCATGAAGGTCACCGAAAAAGGTTAGGCTAGGGTTATGTTTGTAAAAATGGGAGTGAAGGTGAGGGTGGTGGACTGGCGGGTGAGAGTGGTTATTGGTTGAAAAAAAATAAAACAATAGATCAGGCGTTGAGGGTAGTGATATCTTAAAAGTGGATGGAAAAGGAGGGGGCACATGTCGGTCAATAATCATTGGCTATTTATTTTTGTTGCAATTTTTAATTGAACGCTTACTGAACTTTTTAATACTCTCTTCGTCTCAAATTATAAATCTACTTTTAATTTGCACAAAGTTTAATAATTTCTCACTAACTAATCTATTTTTCAATTAAACATATTCTCTCTCCACTAAAGTGTATTATGATTGGTTGAAATAAGAAAATGAACAAATATTTTAGGACAACCAAAAGTAAGAAAATGTACGGAAAGAGTAATTGTATTGATTGACCGTGAAAACATTTTTTTTTAATTATTTTTTTTTCTCAAATACAAAACAAAAAATGTTTTAAATTTACTTCCCAACCCGCTTTATTCATTATCTTAAATTGTACACTTTTTAAACAAAAAATAAATAAATAAATTCTATACTTAAAAAAAGTTACATAATTCTTGCATTAGTTGCATACATCACATTTGTTTGTCTCAATTAACATATATCGCATTTAAAAAAGTTACTACTCACAATTTTGATGTAACAGTGTGTATTTTACCTGAAAGTAAGCGAACTATATGTCCCGTCGCGAAGTGGGGTACGTGTCACTTTGAAATGGTTCCTATAGTTTCTAAATGATAGGTCATTTTTTCAAATAATGTGAAAGTGACTAAAATAATAGTTTTTTGACTTTTATAAAAGTGGGATATCTTTTTTTTATCTTTATTTTCATTGGTTATCTTTAACTGATTTTTTTAGAATGTTGATTATCATGACTAACTTATAAGACTAATTTTATGCCTAATAAAGACTAGCAGGTACTCATATGCGATCTTGGCGGGTAACCCTGTGAATTTCTACGGTAATGTGATGTTATGCGCCCATACTTTTTTTAATATTTTAATAGCGATGCACACGAACTGTATCCAAGTTTTGATTGCCTAATGCTTTGAGTAAATTGCTGAATCGTCATGGTCTTTGCGGTAGTAATTTTGATTACGTAATAGGTCGGAGGTAAATTTTTGTTGCGTAATGTTGTTGTAACCTTGTCGCGTAATGTTTACGTGGGTTTTGTTATGCAAATTTGCATGGTTCGCAAATTAATAACCACCACATTCATTGTTTGCCAAAGTTGTTTTCATCCAAAATGAATGTGAGTTTGCATATGATGTTCTCACAACTTTTTGTACCATGTTGTTAAGTAAGTGAGAAAATTATCATGTCGTTGACACAACTTTTTGTACCATGGCATATTATTGAACAAAACTCATTAATTAATTTTCAAACACACACGATATATAAAATAAATCATATAGAACAAATTAGTAAAACATGTGCAAACATTTAACGAAACAAAAATATATAAAAATTAATAGAGGAGACAAACAACAATAAGAAAAAAATCAGTACACACAATTAAGGGTGTGCATGGTCCAAAAACCGGACCGGACCGGCCAAGACCGGACCGGACCGAAAACCGATTTCGGCATAAACCCAAGACCGAGACCGGACCGCATGTGGTCGGTCCGGTCTCGGTCCGGACCGGTCGGTCGGTCCTTTGCGGTCGGTCCAACAAGGCCAAATAAAACGGTTTTTGTCCGACCGGCAACGGACGAGGACCAATTAGCCCAAAAGCGGGACGCGGACGGACGAATGTGGTCGGTCCGGTCCGTCAGCCGTCCGTCGGTCCCGGTCGGTCCGGTCCGTTCGGGTCATATGCTCACCCTTACACACAATAACAAAGAGTGGCAAGCATAATACATTTTTAAATAGTTAACCCGATTTAATAAATGGCAATTTCTAAAGCATACATCACGTGTCATGAAAAAAAATATAAGGTTGCATACTACAATGGAAAATAAATATGTTACAATTGGTCCTATTTAACTTTTCGGATTAGTTTGCTTCGCTAAATTCAAATTTTCATTCATTTACTGGGATCCTTTGTTACAAAAAGTATATTGTATCATATTATGTTACATTACTTTTTGTTACTTTACTTTACATTATGTTATGTTACGCTATACTAAATTAAGCTTACCAACCAGTTACACACAACTTAGCCCATGACATATAGGATAGAAAGACCCAATCCAATAATACCCACTATCTTAAATAAATACCCTAAATTTTTAATTTTTGTTTGCCCTAATCTTGATGCACGCCTCCTTCCTGACTTCCTCCTAATTTCTCTCCTAAAAATTCTACCTTTTATCTTCCATTTCTTCCTACAAACCCAATAACAACTCATAAGCATCTCTTGCTACCACAAAATCCGAACAACAAACCCTCCTTATTTCTATCTGAATCCACTCGAAACACACATACACATCTCCTTTCCGATTTTAATCTGAACACGAATCTTGTTTCTCATATGCAACGGCTTCAAGGTCTTGTTTAACCAAGGTCTCGGGTAAGGTTTATATGTTGTTTCGTTTTGTTCTAAACCGAATAAGAGAACGATTGAAACCGAGGTTTTGGTCTTTTTTAAATGTATTGTGATATTAAAAAAGAAGGTATACTTCTTATAGATCTATGATGATAAGAGTTCAACTAAAAAAGGTTGAAAAAGTTAAACTCAAAGTTGAACCGAATCTGAGATTACTTTGCATTTTTTGTCATGGTGGTGAATAATGGTTTAAAAAAATGATGGTGGTGAAGATGATCAAGGATAGCAGACTTTTTTGATCATGACCATGACCATTGATGGTTAAAGATGTGCATTAATGTGGTTTCTATATTTAATATGTGTATAAATGTGTTGTATATTATGGAGATGTGGTTGTAAGTCTGAATTTTTTTGGTTTTAATGTGTTGTACATCATGCTTTAACACTTTCAAGTCTTGAAAAGTCTGAAAATTAATTTGAAGAGAGAGTGGTTTGTGTATTATAAGTAGTAGTGATATTGAAATATTTGGCTAGATCAATGGTAGATATGAAAAAAAAAAAAAAAAATTAGTGAAATGTATGTGTCACACAATGAATTGTTTATTCATATTTTTAGGCATATAAGTTAAGCATAAGAATCAACTTTTTATCCTTTAAATTTTCAATTTGATCCCGTGTATGACGACTGATTTGGAGGATCCGCAACATGATATGTTTCCACGTGAAAAGATATAAGAAACTCATGGGGCATCTACATTAAAGAATTGGGCAAGTATACTTGCAGTTTAAATGATATGTTTTCAGATCCAAAGTTGATATTGAGGGTCCGGACGTGGATTTTTTGGGGTCTCCCGTCAGTGTTATTTATTTTACTTTTTTGAACATAGTCTCCCGTCGTGTTAGCATTATATAAACTAGACGAGTACCCGTGCCTAACGGCAACAATATCTAGTTTTCGGTAAAATTCCGACGACCCATAAGTTTCTTTCAACAAACTGCATTTGTAGCGTGAGAGAATCATTTTAGAATAACTATAATTCTGATGCGTTGTTGCATAACAGCAAAAATATACAGTTTTCAAGAAAATTTTGTGGAGTCGATCTAAGTGTGAGAGTATATTTCTAATAGGATTGTTTTAACTTTTAAGTTATTAAGATTTTAGTAATAATAGATTCAAGCATTACAAAAAGCAACGGTATTATGTAGTTGACAATATTATATTGTAGTTTATAGGTATAGCCAACGTGTGTGACCGTCTTTTCTTGTTTTGTCAGTAATTTAGGCAGTGATAACTATTTTTTTTTACATGTGTAGCGTTTATTAATTGGTGTGTGGCTTTTAAACTTGTAACCTTACAAATTTAATATCAACATAATAAGATTATCTTGTACTATCAATTGGCATACATATTTAAGCATTGTTCAAAGCTATTTGTTTGGGGTACAAATTATTATCGCTAAAGATAACAATACTATTTAATTTTTATGATTCTAATAAACTTACACAACATTATTGATATACCGGACAAATGGCTATACAATATATATTAACTTTTAAAAGATGATTCATATATGCTAGTCCTTTAAGTTGTGCAAGACCAACATTTTTAAAATAACATTATACAAATGACAACGTACATGTGTTAAAGCAAAATAAACAACAAAAAACTACAATTACTTGGTCTATCATTTTTCCAAATTTGTCACGGGTTTCACAACTACTTCATCATTTCTCATATAATTTTGTCAAATTTGAAACCTGGTTCGACCCAGTTGGTTCAACCGGTTGAACCATTCCGGTCAAAAAAACAAGTCGATTTAAACCGAGTGTTGGAGCGATGTACTCTAATCAAACTAACTTAAATAGCTTGTTTAAGGTTTAACAACCTCAGATAAATCCTAAGTTATTAACAAAGAAACACTGAACAAACTCTATTAAGTATGCGGAATTTACTTAACAAAGCTAAGAAGAATAACTTTTATTATTAACTCTAAATCTGCTTATTATGCAGATACTTTAACAACTCTAAGAATATCATACTTTACTAAAACTCTAAATAATGACTTATGAACTCGTACATCTAATGCCAATCTAGGGGTCCTTTTATAGGCTCAAGGATAACTCTAGTCGGTTTACAATTTGTATCCGTGTACGACAAGTAATCTAATACATAATATTCTAGAGTTACAATACTTTCTATAAACGAATATAACAGTTCTTTATTCTTGCAGTACTTTGACTTTCATGCACTTTGACTTTATCTTTAGCTTGATTACTTTGACTCTTTAACCTTTTCCAATACTTTGTAGTTTTGACTTTATCAATCTTGATTACTTTGTCAATCTTGACACTTTCATATCCCAACAATCCTCCCCTAACTTGAATTCTACTAGCTTGACTTCAAGTTCCTTCGTAAATTTATCTTTAACTGACTTCATCTTTAAGGAAAGATTGTTTCTTAGTCTTTGGATTGTATTTACTGAGTGTACGTGTTTGTCAAAGTATCTCTAGAATTATTCTTTAACTTGACATCATTCAGCAAGCTCCATCTTTTTCGACAACACGGCAACATATGACAATTTGTACATTTAATTCAGTTTAAGTTGCATACTATTCTCATCACTTCTGGGTGTGTTAACTCTGTGAGAGGTGAATCATTGAAAATTTAATAGATTTAGATCTCTTTACCAAAGCCATTAACTCTGGAGTAGCCGAATGTTTTGGTGTGTAAGACCATGGTACATTGATAACCATATGATTTTTAGCAAATCACCAGCTATCAACAGATTTTTTTGTCTTTACCAAAAGGCTGTACCCTTCGGACTAGTTAGTTCTTTTATCAAATGGTGAACTAATTACCAATAATGGTTTTTCCACAGCCTTTACCACAAGCCATTTTCTTGTGGGCTAGCCAACGCTTCACATTAACGATATGGTGAGTTGATTACCATACAACTTATTAGCAAGTTGTCAACTAAAACGGATTTGAAATATCTTTACCCGAGCCGTTTGCTCATGGATTAGCCAATCCTTTTGTAACCATGGTGGATTGATAACCTATTGATGTTACCATCTCAAAACCATTTATTTTATTCAACCTTTGTTTCAAAATATTTGTTACTTAACAAAAGGTTTCTTTCAAAAATCACTTAATTGGTTAAAAGCTGCAAGCAGTACTTTGATGAAAGTACTGTTTGATCAGCTGTACTTTGAATAAAGTACTGATTTATCAAAAATAATTTATTCAAATAAGATTCATACCGTCGGTCATCCTCATCAGCAATAGTAGTCCAGTTGATAAATAGATTGATAACCATGCAAGCAATTTCATTATCCTCTTCTACTACCATTCCATGTTCTAGCATCCTTCTCATAAGCTCAACATGAAGAGGATATCTTCTATCTACAAACATGTGTATCATTGTTCCGTTTTCTAGCTCTAAAACATGAACACCAGACTCTTCAAAGAATCTCCAGCAGACAATTTCCCATTCTCTTGATTCTTCCAAATATCATCAGTGCTTTGCTCTTCAGTTTCCCATGCAGTTGTGAGATCTCCAAGTGAAACTAAACCAATCCCTTCTAATGGATTATGTTCAAAATAAGCTTTCACCACATGATATAAATAGAATAGATCCACACTATCTATAATGTGCAATAAATCCCATAGCCTATTAAATACTCTGAAACTTTCATCTTCTTTATGAAACATCATATAACTTCCTTCTTTGGATTTCACAACTTCAAAAGCACTAATCTGAAATCTGTTCATCTTCATGTCAGCATCTTCTTTTGAATAATCAAAATCTACTATTCTGAGATAATTTCTTAGTTCATCCCTAGTCTCAGATTAGGGCTGAGCATCAAAGATCCAAAACCGAACCGGACCGACAAAACAGACCGAACCGACAAAAACCGAGCCGAACCGACAGACCGGTCGGTTCGGTTTCGTTTCATGTTACGTGTTTTCGGTTTTCGGTTGATTCGGGATTCGACCCAAAACCGACAAAAACATACCTAAATACACTTAAACCGAACCGACGGCCCGACACAAAAGCGAACCGGACCGGCGGCCCGTCGGTTCGGTTTGATTTAGGCTTTCATGATTTTCGGTTTTCGGTTTTGTCGGTTCGGGTCGGTTCGAAGTTCGGTTCCGATGCTCATTATCTCAGATCTTAACTCAACTTTTTTCTTTCTTTGAGAAGCTGAACATCTTTAACTTCATTTTCCTTTTCTTTAAACTCTTCTTCCTTTTCGCTTCACCAAGTAGTTTCATCTCTATGATCTTTGATGCTTTCAACATGTTTCTTATAAGCTTCCCTAGCAGCATCATACAATTCTTTCATCTCAAAATAATTAAACCTCTGCAATCCTTTATACCCTTGACTCTTAAGATAAGCCATCATAGCATTTCTGTCTTTAGCTTTATTAAGTCTTCTTGGCATAAATCTAACAGAGTAGGTACTGTAATGGTTCAGACTTGACATCCAATTCTCTTGTATTTTCCTAGCTGCTTCTTCATTAATTGCCTCTTCATTAGTAACTTCTGAGCCACTACTTGACATTAAGTTCTTCTTGTACTTTTCTAGCTGCAGCTTCATTCCTAGCAATTTCAATTGCTCTAAGATATGCCAAAGTTAGCTTTTTTCTTCTTAGTTTCTACCAGAACACCCTTTCCTTTATCTTTAGGATCAATTGTAGGTTGAAAAGCTCTTGGTTGTTCTTACGCAACCGGAGATAGTAACACCACCCCTTGGTTGTGATAAATCTTGCAAAATTACAGCAATGAACTCATCGTCACTTGCAGAATGAATAGGTTTGAGTGTAGCTTCCTCTTCTTGTAAAACAGTTGAGGGACCAACAACTTCTTCATGTGCAGTTGTTGAAGGACCAGCTTCCTCTTCAAAGTCCAACAACCTTGGAGTTAATAATGCTTGCATGTAGGATCCTTGTTGTTGAAAAGCAGTACTTTGATCTTCATTACCTTGATTTTGATACTTTGAAGCTGGAACTTGAACTTGCTCTTGATATCTTGAATGATCTCGTTCTTGATCTTTTCATGTTCTTTTGATTACTTGCGGGTTCATTCTCCTTCTCAACATCTTCTTTCAAATTCTCTTCTTCTAAATTCCTCCCCAATTGGACAGAAGATTGTTGGTGAACCTTCTAATGGCCACACAAAAGTTTTTAGCCTTCTAAACTTGAGTTTCAATTTCTTTATCTGCTTGGCTTGAGCCTCAGTAGTCTTTTTCAACTTAACCAACTCCCTTGTCAAAACATAAGTATCCAATGTTAATTCTTGGGAGGTATGGTATGTGAATCTTCTCCTTGAATAGGTGAATGTTCCTCGATTGAGAAGCGAGCGAGATCTTTGTGGAGATGGAGAAGGTGAAGGCTGCAACATCTTCTTGAGCGTCGGTACTTGGGGAAGCAGTACCTTGTGGAGATCTGATACCTTCTTGAGATGCAGCTTGTTGAGAAGCGTGTACTTGAGACGGTACTACTTGCGAGTGCGATACTTGCGGTCGCGGTACCTTCAATAACCGACTTTTCATCAGCTCGAACAGCCTGAACAACTTCCATTGTTAGGAATTAGAAATTCCAGGTATTAAAGAGTCGGTCACCTCAAGTATATGTAATCGTTAGAAAGCTCGTAGTCGTAGTTATTTTAAGTTAAGTAGTATTTAGTTAAGTAACACCGTGGAGGACGGACGGGTCTTTACCCACTGTATGCCTGATCCACAGACCGATGTGTGGCGTTTTATGTAAGACTATAAATACTCTCTACCTCCCAAGGTAGAGAGTTGGAGCTCATAATAATATCTTTCACTTTCTCTCACTAAGTTCCCTAAACCTCTAACTTTCTCTCTCTAGAATTCCATCTATATGCTACCTTGTGTTAATGTTATGATGTGTATGTGAAAAGTTATATCTTACAATTGGTATCAAGAGCCATGGTTAGATCATATCTTGCACATCTTTGGATTTCTAGTGGTTTTAGGTGGTTTTTGAGTTTGAAAAAGTTTAGTGGGTTTTGCATCATTTGGATGATTTCTTGTGTTAAAGTTTGAATTTTGTTGGTACTTTTATGTTTAGAATCATCAAAAGTGTTTAGGTTTTCATTTGGTTAGCTTGAATCATCTTGGTTGGGTTGTTTTTGGATTGAAAAGTGATGTTTATATGGGTTTTCAAGCTAGCGACTTAGTTCACGGAATATTTTCTTGGTAGCGACTTGCTTCACATTTTTGTAGCGACTTAGAGTGTTGGAGCTAGCGAGTTAGATCTAGCGAGTTAAAGTACAAGTAGTGGATTCTCCACTACGGGTAGCGACTTGTGGTAGCGACTTGGTGAGTAGCGAGTTGCTCTTTAGCGACTTGTGTCTCTAGCGACTTGTGTAGCGAATTCCTGCCAAAATTTGGTTAGCGACTTGAGTGCATAGCGAGTTACTACTTAGCGACTTGCTTTTGCTGATAGCGACTTGGGACTCTAGCGACTTAGTGGTGTAGCGAATTAAGTGTCCAGCGACTTGGGTCCTAGCGACTTGGTCTAAGCGACTTGGTTCAAAATTCTTAGCGACTTGTTGACTTTTCGACAAAACTTCAACGGCTATAACTTTTGATCCGTAACTCCGTTTTCAGCGTTCTACCCATCAAAGCGACCGTGAGAACGAGGAGAATGTCACCGAATATACTAAAGTTGATTCGGGTCAAACTTCGAGGCTAAATCCGCTCTGAGCGAGAAGTTATTGAGGTTTTTATGTTTTAGACCTAAAATTCTCGGGAAAATCGTGCAACAACCAACCCAAATCACAACCAAACAACATCTCTGCTTATCCCACAAACAATCATAAGTCCTAACACACAATTGTCTGTCATTGTGTCGATCCATCAGTCATCTTAACACATTCCATTGGTCATTGCTTAACGGTTTGGTCTTGATTTTAGTAAAATCCCGCGAAGATTCTATTTCTCGGTTTAAATCATAGACTTGTAAAATCCTGTGCATTCCACCACATCATGTCTTACTCTACTTACTCTCTTGACCCGTGATTTGAAGTGCTTAAATTGTATGATGTGTGGACAATAATGTTAATGATTGCTACACTTTGAGCGATTAAAGATGTTTGAATTAAACAATGAGGATGTGAAATCTTCATGTTGCGAGTACAATGAGAATGAATTGCACCTTTCTGAGAACCATGCAAATGAATGCAGCATTGAGCCCTATCGGCTACTTCATCTGCACCTCATACGGTACATTTATCCATAGCTGGGGATCGAACATGTAGTGCTCTTTTCACCAGGACTTACCTACATTGACAAAACTTCTGTTGAACTTAGAACACTTAAAGCGCAACTTACCAATAAAGAGGTTCAAAAGGATGGTTCGGTCACATTTCTTCAAGTAATCTACAAACAATTTGACCATTCATCGATGGGGAATATTCAGCAATTCACGATCAACACTTGTTGGAATTTCCTTCAAAAACATCTTTGGAATGGAAATTGAGAATTCATTGAGACATTTATCCAACTCATGGATAATGAGAAAAAGTACATTGAAGAATCTGCTCAAAAGAATGAAGACGTGAATGAGTGTCAAGTGCAGTTGAAAGATTGTTGTGATAAGTTGGGTAATGTATATGTTGAAGAATCGGGTGTTCTTTGAATGCAGAATGTCAGTGGCAACAAAAATGTGAGAGTCGGATAATGGAAAAATGGAATCTTCGTGCTCAAATTCACAAGAGAGGAGGTGCACGGACACAACTTTGTGCAAGTTAATGCAAAGGCAGCTCCATGGAAGCGGATGTACCCAAGATAGAGATGCACCCGTCACAGCCTGTGCATGTCAATGCTCAGGTAAGTTGCATGGATGTTCTAACATGTACCTAGTTGTGCATCTTCTACTCAAAATGATGATTATGAACTGCATGAGTACTGTTGCATTTGTGCACGATGATTCCCTTACCATGAGCTTAACATATATAAGGATCGGTTGCTATTTATGAACAGTGCTAAGTTTGAGTTGACCACCCGTGGCGGGGAAATGGATGTCCAAATACGTACAACTATTAGAAAAAGTAGGTTTAGAGAAGAAGTATTAAAACAAGAGTTAAACTCCTTACAAGAAAATCTTTCTAAAATTGCTAAGCAAAAACAAGAACTTCAAGAAAATGTTAAAATGCTTAAGCAAGAATTCAAGGCTAAGGAATCAAAACTTTTGAATGATTTTTCCAATCTAAAACTTTGAAAAACAAGCTTGAAAATAAGTTGTACGTACAAGGAATACCATTAGACTTTCACATGATCACTAAGCATAGAGTCTTAAGCGATAAGCATAGCATTCTCCTTGTTGAGGAACCTAATCGAGGTAATTAAAAGGCTAGAAATGCTCATAAGGTGCTTGTATGATGGTAATGAGATCCTTAAGCCTAGACGAAACCTAGTTCTTTGAGTGCAGGAAGATAAGAAATCAGATGAAGTCACTAGGGAGAAAATGAATAAGAAGCTAGAAGATCCCGAGTGTAAAAAGAACAAGATAACGATAAAACCCCATGATTACACTAAGGAAAATTGGATATCCTTGAACATGTTTAAGCCTCGAGACTCTATTGACCCACTGAACAAGTGTTCGGAAAAAGGATATGGACTTGCAAAAAGCTGAAAATCTTGTTGAAAAGAATCCCCCTTGTAGGAAATTCCTAAAGCGTTGTGTATCCTCCAAATACACCAATGCATTTAGTTCCTAGAACTATTGCCACTAAGAGCAAGACCTTAATCAGTCAATATGTTATTCTTCAACTATTTACCGATTTTGAGAAAACTTGTAAGAAAAGGATTACACCCACTGGGATAAGAAGGAAAGGGGTTTTGAGCAAATGAAAGAATGTTATTTAAGTGAGGTCATGCCTTTCTTTAAACAACTAAAAGATCACTTTGAGAGTCTTAAAAAGGGGACAAAATCAGATATTAAAGAAATGGAAAAGGAATTTGATGCAATGGTAGTTGAAGTTAGTGATTATGAGCGTGCACTAAAATATAATGAGATTGAGAGGAAGAACTTGCATACCTTAAATGAGACTCTTATTACTGAATGTGTTGCTCAAGATATCTTTTTCCCTGCTTCAAATTGCTCTATTAATGCTTCCAAATTTCATGAACTATCTGTGGCCTGAAAGTCTCCCATGATCGTGTCATTGAGCTTGAAAAAACTAATTCTAAACTAAGCGAGAAAATTGAACTGGATGATCACGACAATTTGGTTAAACATTTTTCTAAACTAGAAGTTGAGCATTTTAATTTACAACTCAAATATCAACATCTCAAAGAAAATGTCAAAACTTCAAATATCAAGACATCTTGAGATGCTCGAGTTTGATGCAGGTTTTCAAATTAACAAGCGTGATGAACGATTCAAGCTCATTGCAACACGATCAGAAAGTTGAAAGCCCAAATCTCTCAATTAAAGGGTCAAGCGAACAATATGACAGGCTCCCAAATGCCTCCTCCTTTAGATTCTGAGAATTCTCAAACGTTTCATCTTCAAAACCTAGTAAATGCTTTACAAAAGGAAAACAAAAGTTTTCTAGAAGAAAATGAAAAGGTTAAACGACATTTTAAAGAGTTATATGATTCAATAAACGTCACCCGTGACCAAAACAACGAAAAATAACGTCTTTACAAAAGGAAATTGAGAATCTGAGAAGTCAGGGAAATGGGAAGCTGCCACTTGTTTTCAATAAGAATGTTGTCTCAAAATCACCCTTAGATTGCAAATACAGTGTGACAGTTAAATATATTCCTCCTCATCTTAGGAATAATGAACATGCTTTTCATGACTTCTGTGCTCACCTTAAGGATAGTCTAGAATGTCTCCGTGAGATTGTCGAAGAGGATTTCATTAACAAACCTCTTGATAGTGAAATTAGGTTTGCTTGCCTCCAGGCCAAACGATCTCAAGAGCTGCTTGAATGTGTAATTGCAACATGTCCCAAACCCTTAGGTGAAAAAGGCAAAGCTGTGAAGCCTTGTTCTATGCCTAGTGCCAAACAGGAAATCCGTTCTATGCCTAAAGCCAAGCATGTGACCCTTGATATGTCTTGTTCCATATGTAAATTCAAGCAAGAAACACTGTGATGTGCCTCCTAGAATTTCAGATCCCAGCACTTCTAGACCAGGAATGAAGAAAGTAGTGAAGCCATGTAATGTTCCCATCGTTACTTCTACAGATGTTAAGATTGACACTAAAGTTAGCGGGTCAAAACCTAGAAGCTATGCAAAGAAGGATAGGATTACGCAAACTAAAAGTGATCATGATAAGGAAGTGAAAGAACACCAATAGGACAAGAAGTTTGATTTGAACAAAAAGAATCGTGTTAGTTCTAGTATTAGCTTTAAGCTTACTAAAATTAATTCGAGGCCTTATGCTGTCTGCAAAACATGCAAAAATTGTTTAATTTCTGGTAATCATGATAAATGTGATGTGTTATTTCTGAGGTCTAAGATTCATAACCCATTTAAGAAAGTTTGGAGGCGAAGCAGTTAAGCAATCACTGGAAACCTCGGGGAAGGTTTTACCAATGTAGGATTTCATTGGAAGCCAATTCGAATATTCACGAATGGCAAACCTTGCCCCTTAACTAGATCCACTATGCCTAGAGTAGTGCCTATTAAGGTTTGGAAGCCAACTGGTAGAACAATCCCATTAAGCACAAAATGTCCCTCGACTAAGTGTGATGCTTCTACTAGTTTAGCTCCTAGTGACAATGACATTGCACCTAGGGTTTCTGCTGATTCAAAGATTGTTTGTGCTAACCAAAAGGACCCCATGAGCACGTGGGAATCTAATGTTTCCAATTCTCGTCTTCACATTTGTCCAAGCGGGTCGTTACAATCGTCCCTTGGTATTTGGATTGACTCTAAACATATTGGGCTCTAAACAATGGCGTCTGTTCACTTGATTCGGGCCTCGTACTTCTTCATTATGGTGTCTGCGAGATAACACTTCAGGCCCGTTCTTCAAAGAAAAGAAAAGTGTACGATCTTACGTGCGCTTTATCTTGACTAAAGAAATTCTCTCATGAATGGCCATACTCATCTACATTCTTCATCAACAAGCTTCATGTTTTTCCAAGCTCATTCAATCATCAAGTGGATCTATGTTCATTGGTGTATACTCTTATTAACTTGTTAAATCAAAATGGCAACCGGATGCAATTTTGAGGGGGAAAGAAAGTGAATATACTACATGATGATGGATGTTTGAATAATGGTTATACGACTTTATTTTTGATGATGATGAGTGTATATTCTTTTGGATTATGAGTGAATATACTAAGGATAAGCGGGATTCATTGTTTTGAATTTTGATGACTCTCCTCCAACGCCTAATGCTTCACTTACTAAGGATAATTGGGAATCAATGTTTGGGATTCATTGTTTTCAAAGATATGTTTGATGAGTACCTTCAACCTTCGACGAATGTTGATCATCCAGCTTACGAAAGCTCATGCTCGGTTTCTATTGACTTGGTTCATCATCAAAAGTACAACTCGGACTACTCAAAAAGCCCAATCTCCGGTTATTCCTCAAGGCGTTGATAATGATTATCATAATATTGCGGTTGCACTCATGAATAATGATCCGCTCTTTGGTATTCCTTTGCCAAATCTTCGCGGATTGTTGTTCATGGATAATGATCCGCTCTTTGGTATTCCTTTGCCAAATCTTCACGGATTATTGTTCCTCTCATTGTGTACGCTATAAATCAACCACATGAACATTAAGGAAAATGACTACCTTATTCGCTCGAAGACAGTTGTGGTGAATCTTCGGATCGATCTCTACATGTATACCTTTAGGAAGAATGCATTAATGTAGAAATCATTTGTTCGGTTCAAATTGTCTACTTATATGGGTTGATAAAGATAGTGAGAGAGAGTTTCTATCTTTGATGGTCCTATGGCTCTGGACACTCCGGCTCGGGACCCGCACTTCAAGAGAGTCCCATTGGTTCATCTCTTGTTCCAAACTCTACTCAAGAAACTCCATATGTACCTCCATCCGAAGATGATGTAAAGAAATTGTTTGATCCTATGTTTGATGAACTGTATGATTCAAAAACTAATGAGGTGATGATTCACGCCTTGAGGATGCTCATATTCCTGTGAATGAAGTCAATCCTTCAGTCTCAATATCTTTAAGTCAAGAAGCACCTGCTGCTGATCCTTGAGTCTCATCAACAAATCATCATTCTTCAAATGTACATCATGGAAATGTTTATGGCATCAATGATGAAGTAAATCCCTTTGCTACTCACGAGGATGCTCCATTTGAAGACATATTTGCTACTCCTGAATCATCATCAGAACCATCTTCTTCGGGAGACATCGACTCAGCTACCTCGGTTCCTCAACAACTGCCACATGAACACCTTAGAAAATGGACTCACGATCATCCATTAGACAACATCATTGGAAATCCCTTTCGTCCTGTATCAACGGAAACAACTTGCAACCGATGCCTTATGGTGTTTCTTCAACTCCGTACTTTCTAAGATCGAACCAAAAATGTTAAAACCGCCATGAATGAAGCAATTTGGTTCAATGCCATGCAAGATGAAATTCATGAGTTTAATCGACTTGATGTATGGGAGTTAGTACTGCTCGAGCTTGTGCTATGATTATAGCTCTCAAATGGATCTTCAAAGTAAAACTTGATGAGCATGGTGATGTGTTGAAGAACAAGGCTCGTTTAGTTGCTAAAGGATATCGTCAAGAGGAGGTTATAGACTTTGAAGAATCTTTTGCTCTGTTGCTCGAATGAGGCAATCGGAATCTTTTCGGCTAATTGCTAGTAAGAACATGGTAGTTTATCGGATGGATGTGAAGGCGGCATTTCACGGAGATCTTAAAGAAGTCTTCTACGTCAGCCAACCTGAAGGATTTGTGAATCAAGAGCATCCTACTCCCGTTTATCGTCTGAAGAAGGCTCTTTATGGTTTAAAGCAAGCTCCAAGGGCATGGTATGATACTTTGTCAAAGTTTCTTCTATCAACCGGATTGATAAAAGGAGCATTGATCCTACATTGTTCACCGGAAGTCAGGCAAACATTTAACTCATGTTCAAATTTATGTTGATGATATTATTTTGCCTCGACTGACCCAATGGAATGTGATCGTTTTTCTAATGAAATGAGTTCAAAGTTTCAAATGTCAATGATGGGAAAAATGTCATTTTTCTTGGGATTACAAATTTCACAAAGTCTCGGAGGCATTTTCATAAATCAATCTAAATATGCAACAGAGATTTTAAAGAAATTTGGATTTGATTCAAGTGACCCTGTTGACACCCCATGATTGATCGAACCAAACTAGATGAGGACCACTCGGGGATCATGATTGACCAAATGAAATATCGTAGTATGATTGGATCCACGATGTACCTCACGGCTAGTAGACAGGACATCTTGTTCGCTGTTTGCATGTGTGCTAGATACCAGGCTAAGCCTACTAAAAGCACCTTGAAGCGGTTAAACGGGTCTTCGGTATCTCCAAGGAACCATCAATATGGGACTATGGTACCCGAAGGACACTGGTATGTCACTAACGGCCTATGCAGATCTTTGATCATGCGGGTTGTCAAGATACCGTCGAAGTACATGCGGAGGTGCTTTCAGTTTTTGGGTGATAAGCTTGTGAGCTGGTCTTCAAAGAAGCAAATGAGTACTTCTATTTCCTCTAGAGAGGCTGAATACATAGCCATGTCATCTTGTTGTGCTCAAATCTTATGGATGAGATCTCAATTATCTGACTATGGCTTTGAATTCAACAAAATCCCTCTATCTTGTGATAATAAAAGTGCTATTGCTCTCTCATGCAACAACGTTCAACACTCAAGAGCAAAGCATATCGACATTCGACATCATTTCATCAGGGAACAAGTGGAAAAGGTGTGGTGGAACTATATTTTGTGAGGTCTGAATATCGGTTAGCGGACATCTTCACCAAAGCTCTTCCAAGAGAGCGTTTTGAGTTTATTCTTCCACGTCTTGGTTTGAAAAGCCTTCAACCCGAAACTCTCAAACGTCTTCAGGAGGAAGACGAGGAGTAAAGGTCTATCTTCATCTATCTCTTGTAAATATTTATTCGAAAAACAAATAGAAAATTATAAAACTTTCAAAATCCATAAAAATTTAAAAAATTGAAAAATCTTCAAAAATATTGTCAATTTGTCATGTTTTTCTCGATTCGATAATATCTACGGTCTTTGTCTTGTCATTCAAAGAATGACACGGGACTTTAGATATTGTTCGAATTTTATTAAAAAATTAAAAAATCAAAAATATTTTTGGGAGAAAGAAAGATGGTTTATTGTCATTTTCAGGCAATAAACCGGTTTTAAAAGAAAGAACAGAGCCATGTTTTACCATGTTTTCAAATTCCATGCTCCGATTCTATAAACATTTATCTGCTGAAAACTAAATGCTTTGAAAAATAACTCGGTCTCTATTTTTGATAATCATCGGGACTTATTTGTCAAAATCTCTATCTCTCAATCAACAACCTATGTCATTGATTGAGGGAGAATGATTTCAATTAAATTAAAAAGTTATTTGGCATTAAATTGTTTTCAAAAGATATACATGCATGTTCTATCAATGGAGTTTAAAGTCTCAAAATCCGATCCTTATCGGTTAAAACGCTTTCATAATCAAGTCACAATTCTCCTTAAAAGCTTTCAAAATCAATTTAAATCTATAAGAGATCACAAATCTCAAATGATTTGATAATTGTGATCGGGGAGAATGTGTGATTTAAATTGGATTTAAACTGATAATTAGGTAAATGGTTTTATAAGAATGTACATGATGTCCTCCCCGCATGTGACAAGCGATTTCAAATTTTCCATGCACATGTTGAGGGGAGCATCTATCTCAAACCTATAATTTGAAACGTGATCATTTATCTCAATGTCTTTGGTTCCCTCTAGTATGTGTAAAACTCCTTTCAAACCTAGAAGCACATATTGAGGGGAGCAAAATCATGAAAACCTCATCCTTCCCCAAAATGCTTTATCTACTTGATTCGATTTGGGAAGTGATGTTGATATCTTTAGAAAATGGTAATCAAAGAAGTTAATTCTTTCTCTTGCCTCCGTGTGCAAAACATTTTCAAATACTTGATGCACATGTTGAGGGGGAGTTCTCGTTCTAAAATATCAAAACAATTCAGGTACAAAATGCTTTGATAATATATCACAAGTATCTGAATTGATTTTCAAATGGTTTTCAATTGGTTCCAATGGCAGATGAACAATACCAAAAAGACAGACCAACTTTACATTATGTATGGTGATATAAGGATGATAAGGTTAGGTACTAGTTCCCATGATCCGCGAACGGAGGGATCTACCAGGGGACTATCCACTAGTTAGTGTAGAGTTCTTAGGTATGATGATAAAAGGAGAAAAAAAAGATATGGGAAGAGTCGGACTAAGATGAGCTAGTCTTTGGAATAAACCCAACAAGGTTCTAGCTATGAAGTCTCGGTAAGCCCTGAAGGGGTTGAAGAATTAAAAAGAATTGAATGAGAAAAGGGTGAAAACAAATAGCCCTCCATTTATTCAACCTTAGGGCAGAAACCGGGTTCAATTCATATGCTCCTGATGGTAACATCGGTATTGAAGACAAGGCGTCATGGACCCGGTGGCGCACTGCACTTCAACTTTCCAAACCACTCAAGTTCCTCTTAAAAGGACTTGTTTCATTCTCACGGGGAACCGACATTATCTATCGACTTTCTCTTAGAGATTGTTGATATTGAAGAAGGAGACCCTCTCCTAGTCTCGATATAGGATCCAAATATGCACAAATTGAGTCTAGAGCCACGAGATCATCAATAAATCTCATTAGGACACTTTCAATGAAGACTCTCCATTTCACACAATGTGGAAAGAGAGATTATATCTTGAGTCCTACGCATTATCCTTGTGGTATTGCCGGAACATCTGAGTGATATGCAAACATACTCACAATGAAGATGGAAAGCCTTCTGGAGCCAACATCTAACAAGCTCATGGTAGGTGGCATGTGAGATCTATTATATAGATCAACCATGTGACAAGCGAGCGAGAAACAATGGGGCGATTCATTCTTTTGAATCAATCACGGTTCGAGGTTATGGATTGACGGATACCTTTGAAAAACCGGTCTTTGTGCTTTAAAACTCTTTTCATTAGCACGTCGACCGTGTACTAATTTTCAAATCAAAAGGTGTTTTATGATTGATAATTGATTTTCATTAAAACCTTCGTTATATTGCAAAAACAATTTCTATTGAGCAATACACGATTGTTTTTCTAATCTCTTTTCATCAATCGGTGGGCGAAAATTCATTTGGTTCACTCACTCCGTGTTGTCTTCTTTGAGGCGTTCGGTTTGAGAACGACTAGAGCAGCTTGAAACCTGTCAAGGAAATTCTTGAATTATACGATCCGAGCAGTACTTGTACGATCAGCGAGGAACCGTGGGCGTGTACCTCAATTCAGCGAAATGATCAAAGACACTTTCGTGCGATTTATTGCTGCTTGTATGCAATGCGCGTTCGCAGCTGCGGTTCAGATGAAGCGGTCAATCCATAGCCGCATGCTCACTTAACACATTCATCTCAAAAGAAATCATGATTAGTGCATCAATGACTCTGATGTTCTCACTCCATGCTACTTTCTGGCTGCCAATATCATGATTCAACAAATGCTTCCGCTACTCGATGAGAAGATATCATGATCCAGAATGTGAGCATGTCGGTCCAAAAGTCACAACATCACATAATACCTACACCACAAAGGATGTCACGAGAGATTTTTTATGGTGATAATCTCAAATGATGGCTCAAAATTATTATCCGCGTGGATCATTAAAGACCTCCACTTGAAGTAACCAAACATGCAATGTGAAGAATCAATGACTACGAGCTTTGGAACAAAGGACTACATCAAGAATGCAAGAACAATTGTTAATGTCATATCTGTTTGTATTCAATGTAATTTTAGTGCATGATTGAGGTGACCTCCCTTAGGGGGAGATTGTTAGGAATTAGAAATTCAGGTATTAAAGAGTCGGTCACCTCAAGTATATGTAATCGTTAGAAAACTCGTAGTCATAGTTATTTTAAGTTAAGTAGTATTTAGTTAAGTAACACCGTGGAGGCTGGACGGGTCTTTACCCTGTATGCACGATCCACAGCCCGATGTGTGGCGTTTTATGTAAGACTATAAATACTCTCTACCTCCCAAGGTAGAGAGTTGGAGCTCATAATAATATCTTTCACTTTCTCTCACTAAGTTCCCTAAACCTCTAACTTTCTCTCTCTAGAATTCCATCTATATGCTACCTTGTGTTAATGTTATGATGTGTATGTGAAAAGTTATATCTTACATCCATCATAGAAGAAGTTAAGAGAGTATCCCTTCCAGTGAATTGATCACTCTTCCTAGCCATAAAGGTAAAAAATTTGGGTTGTTGAACCCCAAGCAATTAAAAAGATTTGTGGCTTAGGAACATCAGAAAGTTGTTTATTGAGGAATACTTGAACAAATCTGGGATACATTAGCCACTTTGAACCATGAGTGATGTGGGAAAGCATTCCATCAAGAATGAGCCTTGAGAAATTAAAAACAGCTTTTAGCCAAACCCACAATAGCAGATGCTATATTTGATCCAAATTGCTCCCATGAAGTACTTTTGGCACTAATACAATGAAGCAACACATGTACTAAAAACTTCCATTGAGGGCAAAAGAGTTTTTTCCTAAATGTTTGTTCATTTAAAGACCCTTCATAACCAATATGTCCAAAAGTATCCCATATCAACTGCTTATCAAACCGAATAGCCCCATCTTCATCATTAAACAATAAGTCTTTTCTAATGGAGGCTTCATGAATCTTCACAGTTCTTCGGCAAGCTGTAGCTCTAATATAAAATTCATCATTCTCCATATTTTCCCCAGCAGTAGCCCAAAATTCTTGAATCCAAGGCTCAATTATATCCGGCTCCACTAAAAGAGCATAACTGATTGGCGATCCAGTAAGATAATCAATGATATCATGAAAAAGTGCATTCGCTTCAGTCTTATCTAAATTAGCCACCATATTGTGCTTTGAAACTGTTGGACGATTCGCCATTGTTGAATATGTGAGCACAGAAGAGATATAATCGAATAATATAGAGGTGATGAGAGAATTATGGAAAAGATTCTAATGTATCAAAATGAGAGGGAAAATCGGAGGCGAGAGTTATTTATAGGTGAGATTTAAAAATCACAGCCATAAATACCAAAGTTACCGTTAGAATTAATTACCCCTCAATATTACCGTTGGAACAGTACGTTAATAAGACAAACATGATACTTTCCACATATGCGTACTTTCTCAAGCGTACTTTTCAAGCAGTACTTTCATAAATACAGATTACTTTTCAAATTCCTCTGTATAAGCTAAGTACACATAAATATCCTCCCTCAAGCAATGCAGGACTATACTAATACTAAATAGTCCTCCCCTTAAATGTAGCTCAGTAGTTAATCATGCCAATGCTCACCACCAAGTGATTAAATCTTGAAACATCAAAGCCTTTGGTGAGTAAGTCAGCTACATTATCATCTGTATGGACCTTAACCACATTAATGAGCCTGTGCTCATAGCAATCTCTGATAAAATGATGCCTAATCTGTATGTGCTTGGTCTTGGAATGATAAACTGGATTCTTCACAATACAAATGGTACTCTCATTATCAATATTGATAGGAGTATTCTTGAAGTTGAACCCATAGTCCAAGAGTTGATTTTGCATCCAAAAAACTTGTCCACAACGACTTGCGGCAGCTACATATTCAGCTTAAGTAGGGATGTGGCGCAATTGTTTTGTTTCTTACATTGCCAGGAGACTAATCTTCTTCCAAGATATTGGCATCCAACAGTTGTTGATCTTCTATCATAGTTATCACCTGCATAATCACTATCTGAAAAAGCTTCTAAGTGAAAAGGTGACTCTTTTGGATACCACAACCCCAACTTAGGTTGTTGTTTCAAATAACAGAAAATTCTCTTCACTGCATTCATGTGAGAGATCTTTGGTGAGACTTGATATCTTGCACATAAACAAACTTCAAACATGATATCAGGCCTTGATGCAGTAAGATACATAAGAGAGCCAATCATTGATCTGTATAACTTGACTTCAACAGGCTGTCCATCTTCATCTTTGCCCAATGAATTGATAGATTTAATAGGTGTAGTAACAGTCTTCATATCATCAAAATTGAACTTCTTAAGTATGTCCGTAACATACTTGTCTTGACTTATGAAAATTCCTTCCTTTGACTGTTTAACTTGAAGTCCCAAAAGAATGTTAACTCTCCCATTGAACTCATTTGAAATTCCTACGCATGGAAACGCTCAAACTCCTTAACCATGGACTGTTTGGTAGCCCCAAAGATGATATCATCAACATAGACTTGAACTAACATGATATCCTTCTTGTCTCTCTTGATAAACAAAGTCTTGTCAATAGCTCCCCTTCTGTAGCCATGGAGCAATAAGAATGTAGAGAGTCTCTCATACCAAGCTCTAGGTGCCTGATGAAGGCCATAAAGAGCCTTAACTACCTTGTAGACTTTGTTTGGATGTTTAGGATCTTCAAAACCAGGAGGTTGTTTGACATAAACTTCCTCTATTATCTTGCCATATAAAAAGGCACTTTTGACATCCATCTGGTAAACTTGAAATCCTATATAAGAAGCAAAAGCAAGAAATATTCTAATAGCTTCAATTATTGCTACAGGACCAAACACTTCATCATAATCTACTCCTTCTTCTTGTCTGTAGCCTTGTGCTACTAACCTTGCTTTATTCTTGATAACATTACCTCTTTCATCTCTTTTAACTCGAAAACCCATCGGTTCCAATAACTCTCTTCCCATCTGGAAGATCACATAAAACCCAAACTTCTTGAAGTTTAAATTAAAGAAGTTCTTCTGCATAGCTTCAACCCAACTTTCTTTAGTCAAAGCTTGAGCAATATTCTTGGGTTCCTCTTGAGAGATAAAACAAGTAAACAGACATGTTTGATGGTCCTTATGATTAAGTCTGTTTTGTTTATACACAAAGCTAAGTAAAGCATTGTGAGGGGATGAAAAAGTCTTAGCTCTGTGTCTTGTCATTACTCCAGAAGTAGAAGGACCAATGATTTGATCAGAAGGATGATTCTTATGAATTCTTAAGCTTGGAGACTGTGGAACTCCATAAGTATCCTCCAAATTAGTAACATCAGCATCTTCATTGGAATCTGAGAAAATACCTTCATCTTCAAACTCATCATCAGTTTCTTCTAATCCGGGCATGGTAGGATCATCCAAATCATCTAAAGTCTTGTCAAGCTGGTGCAGTGAGGTACTTTGGTCGAAAATCTTGTCAAAGAACTTGTGAGAGTACTCTCAGATCTTGTTCTTCTTCTTTGCCTCTTCATAAGCTCTTCTTTGTTCATCAGAGTAAGCATGTGCTAAAACATCTTGAAGAAGCATCTGATTAAGTTCCTCTTGAATAGATTGATCCTCGGCAGACAATGAGGATTGTGGTGCAAGATACTTTGCTTAGGAGCATCAGTACTTTGCTTTGGAACATCAGTACTTTGCTTTGGACTAACAGAATCTTCATCAGGGACAACATCAGGTCTAATATTCACTCCATGAACAACATATTGTAAATCTTCTCCATTGTGCACAGGTTGATTTTCTTCTCTAACAGGTACATAGTTCATGGAAGGAGTTAAAACTTCAAGATCAAACATCCAATCAGGACGTTTACCTTTCTCATTAATTTGATCTTCTAAAAACTCAACATGAAGACAATCTTGAACCTTCTTAGTGACTCTGTTGTACACTCTAAAGCCCTTACTGTTGGTACAATAACCCAATAAATAACCTTCTTCGGACTTGCCATCAAACTTTCCCAGATTATCAATTGTGTTTAAAATAGTAGAGGGCATCAAAGGCTTCATAAATCGAATGTTGGGTTTGTTGCCCATCAGCAACTCATAAGGTTTCTTCATCTGTGGTTTGGTGGTGAGACTCTGTTAAGTACATAGCAAGCGAGTACTTACGGCCATTGAGTGAATAGGTAGTTGGGAATCTGCTAGCATTGTTCTTGCTGCTTCAATCAAAGTCCTATTCTTCATTTCTGCAACACCATTACTTTGTGGTGTTCTTGCAATGTTGAACTCCCTCTTGATGCCTTTGTTTGCACAAAATTCATCCATAAGCTTGTTCTTGAATTCAGTTCCATTATCACATCTAATACCTCTAACCTTGAGTCTCAATTGGTTTTCAAGTGCTATTATGAGAGTCTGAATAGCATCAAAAGTATCATCCTTAAATCCCAAAAAGAATACCCAACTGAATCTACCGCAATCATCTGTAACAACCAAGCAGTACTTTTTCTTGTTTAAACTTGCCACGAGAGCAGGTCCAAACAAATCCATATGTAACAGCTCCAAAGGTTCTCTAATAGTCCTCTCCTCAAGCTTCTTGCATGAAGCTTTGTGGCTTTTACCCTTCTTGCATGCCAAGCATGAATGATCATTCTTGTAAGTCTTTGAAGGTAAACCTCTAACTAAATTGCCTTTGACCAGTTTGTTGATATTCTTGAAATTAACATGGCCCAATCTTCTATGCCATTGGTGTGCCTCTTCAGTTGTTGCTTTAGCCACCAAACATGTGGCTCTCCCATAGGAATGTAGACTCTTCATGTCTAAGCTATACACATCATTTGTCCTTGGTACTCTAAGAACTACCAAATTATCATCAACAGGCTTAAAGTCAGGGGAAAGGATCTTTCACATGTGTTGTGAATAACACATGATGCCTTTTATCACAGATTTGAGAGACTGACAATAAGTTGAACTTAAGCTCCTTCACATATCTAACATTCTCAAAATCAATAAGCGCCCGCTTTGATAGTTCCTTTTCCAGTAATCCTTCCTCCATTGGGATCATTCCCAAATGCAACTCTTCCTCTACTAATATTTCTAAAATCAGACAGGATCTCTTTGTCTCCTGTCATACTTCGAGCAACCACTATCTATAATCAGATGATCTTTAAGCTCCTCTTACTGGTTGCCTGCACAAAACAAAGAGTTAGTGATCTTTAGGAACCCAAGCCATTACTGACTTGTGTTCCCTTGTGGAGTTACAAACTCAAATTCTTTGAGTATGTAATTTCCAATGTTTTTCAAAACATGATCCAGAATTATCTTTTGATTTTTAGCATGTGGATTTTCAAAACTTTCTGGGTTTTCAACACAACTCTCTTTTATAATTTCATCCTCTTTTTCTTGTATCACAAAAACATCTGATTCACTTTTTGTTGAAAGTCTTTGTTTGTCCCTCAGATACTTTCCTCTTAACCCATTCTGTTTTAACACGTGGTTCCTGTGATCTATATCCCCTATGTGAATTATAATACCTTCTAGGTTGATAGTGAGATCTCCTAGGGTTCCTATTCCAAAGAGTGTGATTAGTACCTTGTTTTGTTTGAGCAGTACTTTGAGAAAGTCTTGGTCTAGAATTGATACTTTGGAAATCTTTGTGAGATCTGAAGGTTTTGAAAAGGTCTTCTCTGGTGTGGGTATCTATGATCTGGTGAGAAATTTCTGTGATTGACCCTATTTGAATTATTCGGGCTGGTTTTGCTCTCTATGTTTCTGGTTGGCGAGACTGTTCTTTGGAAATTTGCTAAGGTATTTTGAGTGATGTTCACAATCCTTGATTAAATGAGTAGGACTAAAACATACAAAACACAGTTTTTGACCCATACGTCCAAAGTGATTTCTTCTATGTCTATGACCAAAACTATTATGCCTTCTAGATGAATGATTAAACTTGTTTTGACCAAAGTTATCCCAAAAAGGTTTAGCGATCTTGTTTTGAAAAGGTTTTCCTGAAGGTACTGCTTGTGGAGCATATACTTTGAGTTAAAGGTACTGCTTGACTTTGAACTTGTTTTCAACTTGAGTTTCTTTGGGGGTTTCGGACCTAGATTGACCAAGTAGCTTTTTCCTAAACTCTAGTATGTCTACTCCAAACGAGAAACATCAGGCCTAGGGGTTGATGACTTCCAGTGGGATGAGGAACTGCATGATAACCATTATCTTTCTTATACTCAGGAGGTGGTTCACTAATTGAATCCTCATTACTAGATGTGTCTACATAATTAATGAGTTCATCATCACTAGTGGTTATATCCTCTAGGTCATCATCTGACTTGATTATCTTCTATGTTATCAAAGTCCATTCCAAAACCTAAGCATGTTTTAATATAAGCTCTTCTCTGTTTTTGAACATAAGTAACATGTGACGACCAGGACTCACCCCAAGCAGCAAACTTAGCTAACAAATCATCTCTTTCCTTAGTCAATTTCTCTATTTCATAAATTTTACAGTTTAATTTCCATTCACTTAGTTTTAACTGATAATCTTGTTGTGAATATTTTTAGCCCAAGCTACTTCATTATTTTCATGTGTTAAGATTTTAGCTTCCATAGATTCTAAGGTTATTTGGTAACCGGCTACCTCTGACCTAGCCCTAACACAATTATCTCTTTCAATCACATAACTGCCAAGTAATTTGTGATAAAAATCATGACAATTTGAGCATACCTCAGAGATAGGGGTGAACTTGATGAAGTAGCCACCATTGCAAGTTGAACAGGATCATCTTCACTTTCCATGCTCCAATCAAATTCTCCTAGAAAATCTTTGGATTCCAAATCAGGCATGTCAGGTTCCTCATTAAAAGCGGTGCTCGGTCCAATTCTTCCACTGACTCTTGGCTACTTCTTCCACTTTGCTACCATACAATAAGTCACGGCTCATCATCAAACTCTTCACTCAGTCAACTTCGATAACTTCTCTTGAGCAACCAAAGCCTTTGTTTCAGTAATTGGAATTTCTTTGAGCTCTAACTTTGGTTTCTTAGTTGTCTTGTTTGCTTGATACTTAGCAAACCTGCACTCCCTTGCAAAGTGTCCAGTCTTTTGACAATTGAAGCATTCAATTTTGGATTTGTCAAAAGTTATGCCCTGTTTTGGTTTGAAATCAATGCTTTTTCCTGTCTTCTTCATATACTTCTTAATCCTAGCAGTGATCATAGCAACTTGCCACCTGATATCAATTTCTTCAAGTGCATCTTCTTTTATTTGTGCTAGATCTTCTTCATAAGTGACAGGTAAACTAGCTTGTTGTGCAAAGAAGGAGCACACAACTTCATCTGAGTGCAAAGGAGTAGTTGATGGGGCTTGCTTTCGGCATAGGTGGGGGTGTAGGCAGCAGTACTTTGAGAAGCAGTACTTTGAGGAGAAGCGGTACTTTTGGTTGAAGTCTGCCTTTCTTTTCGGATGATGAGAAAAGCAATCTTGTGTGATTTAGAACTGGTTTGACCATTCATCTCATGTTCATACACCTTTAGTTGATGGTAGAGATCATCAAAGTCCATGACATCCAAACCTGGTTGTCCTCTGATCATTGTAGCAATCACATGCCATGTAGATGGCAAACTCCTTAGAAACTTCAAATTAGCATCCTCAACTGATACTTCTGCCTTGTATATGATAGGTCACTAGTTTTACAACACAAGCTTACTAGAAAGACAGAGAGGCGATTGAACAATATCCAAACAAACACACGCGTATGAATGTAGCCGGTTATGAGTAAGGAGTGAATGAAATATAATATTGAACAACCAACCCTCAAGTGAGGGTTATACAAGAGTATTTATAGGCAAGGAGCTAGGGCAACACTCCCACTCCTTCCCTTTTCCTTAATGGACATGGGCCTAAGCTTATGGGCCTTCTACATAAGCTAGACCTTAAACAAACATAAAGGCCATAATAAGCTACCTATTACATATGAGTAACAAACACTTGAATAAAGGTTTAGGAGTGATTCCAACAATCTCCCCCTCACGTGTTGGTGATGAAAGCGGTGAAGAAGCGTTGATGTAATAGTAGCTTTGGCGTCTTCGACATTCTTCTTTCTTGTGAGAAGAATTGCCTTGATTCGAACAATCTCCCGGTGTAGAGATAGTTTTCTTTGAGCGTTATGCTTTGGCGTCATCTTTAACTTTGTTCTTTGATCATTGTTCTTTGTGATGAAAGTGATAGTATGTTATTATCTGCATCAAGTGCCTTCAGTGCGCCCCATTTGCTCCGGTGTCTCCGTCATTCTTCAACATGCTCACATGCTCTTTTGGCGTTGGAATTCATGCTTGATGAAGTTCTTTAAGTCTTTAACTTTGTAGATTCTTTGATTTGACTAAGAATCATTATTTGTTGTGTTGCTTTTGGATAGAACTTCCATTAGTGATGATGTTGGCGTGAGCATGAGAAGAATATGCACGATCATTCCGCTCTAGAGCTTCCATAAGAAGAAAACATAAAAACGGTTAGTAATAAGCGGATTCCGACACACTTACAAGTTTGAACCGAGTGTTAACGGCATAGTGTGAAAACACAACTCTAATTCTTACAAAGGTCATTTACGAATCGAGTCCCACAGTGAGATAACACGATGTACCGAAGTACACCTACGATTGAGATGAGTCGAGGTACACTAAGCATCACCTCACGTATGTAGACCGTTTGAAACCACTAAGCGCAATCCACGAGGAGTTGCGGCGACCTACTTGTCGAGGCTGTTTGATGTTGACCTGGCGGGGAGTTTCCATTCAATCACTAAGGATCACAAATGTGAACCTCTCATAAATGTTCTCGACAGATTGCTAAGATCTGTGAAGGACTCGATAATGTATCCCTGAAATTCTTATTGTTGAATGTCAAGTGATGAAATGTCAAGTGTACCTAAGAGATCTTTTGATGAATCTCGTGGCTCTAGACTCAATAGTGCGTTTTGGTTTTCTGGAGCGGAGACTAGGGAGAGGGTATCCTTCTTCAATACGGCAATCTCTAGAGAAAGCCAATAGTTTACGTAGGGTTCCTGTGAGAATGAAACAAGCTTACTTGAGAGAAACTTAAGTGGTTAAGAAGGTTTAGTGCATGCGTCACTGGGTCCATGAAGACTTTTAATCTTCAATACCGGTGTCATCTAGTGACAACCAGTAGGATATGAATTGAACCCGGTGTCTTCCCTAAGTTGAATAATCTGGAGGGCTATTTCTTTTCACCCTTTTCTTTGCATTTCTTTTTAATTCTTCAACTCCTTCTTTCTCCGATTCTCAATTCTCCTTTTTATAATCATACCTAAGGACTTCTTAATTCTAACTATTGGTAGTGTCCTTGGGTAGATCCCTCCGGCTCTGGCGGATCATAGGACGGTTATTCCTAACCTTAATCACCTTATAACTCCATTGCCATAAAACCATTCAAGAAAATCTCTCAAAGGGTTTGTAAATGAAAACATGTTTGAACCACTATGAGATTTTTATCTTTTGGCAGAAATACTCCCCCTCCACATGTGCTTTAGAGTTTTGGCAGAAAATCGCAGTGAGGAAAAAGCGCGCACTTTTGAATTGATCGATTCAAGATAGACATTCCCATGAGACGGTTCGTGGTATAGTTAAGAGTTGCATTATCGCTTTTAGGTGACAACTAACTCTAATAACTATCTTGAAGGTGTGGACAACCCCGAAAGGTTGTCAAACCGTCAAGGTTCATGTCTACCAAGAGTTTCTCGAATGGTACATTCTACTCGGACAAGTCCTTTGCGAGACACGTTTACATCACTAGTGAACTAGCTTGAAAGTATTACCCGTCCCGGACAAGTCTTTTCGAGTTACTACATGTTAAGATCTCGTCAATTCTTGGGTTAAAGTCTTTTCACACGCGAGTTCATATAGCAAAACACAACATATTTCTTATCACGTATTTTCTCCCCTCAAAAATGGCATATAAAATGTTATTTTTGAAAACTTGAAATAAATATGACCATTTCGAGTGTTCTTGGGAAGAATGACCACTTTGTGAACAATTTGTGAACAAAGTTTTAAGTCAAGTACTCCCCTTCAACAAGTGATATAAACGGTTGAGGTTTTGAAAATCATAAGGGAAAGTACTTGTTCTTTTGAGTAAAACCTTGAAAAATGAAAGGTTTGATAGGTTTTACTCAAAAGTAAGAAGATTTCGCTCCTTTTATAAGGATTGTGGCACTGAGGCGTACCACAGGGTCCTTTATTTACAAGTATGGGTTGTATGCTTGTAATATGTGCACAAGCCATAGACATAATAAATCATACATCAAAGTATAATGAAAGAAGCGGTTTCAAGGGGTACGGGTAGTCGGAGATGTGCGCCGGGTGTGAATCGAGGCGTTGAAAGCGATGATGTTTCTCACTGGGTTCGACCACCAACATAGCTTTCAATCTTACGGCAGTCCCTTCTATACAACCGTTCATCAACATGTGATGATCCTCTTCATCCCTTCGATCCGAGAATTCCATCGCTTAGGAGACCTGATCTTTTGGTGTATATCCTTCAACCGGTAAGCCAATCCATCCTTAACCATCTTCAAAGTGTGATCTCCAAACTTGTGAAGATCTGCACACGCCATCAAGCAATTTCTTTGAAGTTCACTGCGGTAAACGGCCGAATGGTTTCTGATGAGTGTAAGTTGTGAGAGCTGGTTGATGTCGGGAAGATCAAGCTACGGTGGAGTGAAGTTTACAGGTCGATAAGATTCAACTGCCGGTTGGAGATCTTCTACGTTCTTTGATAACTATCGTCGATGAAGATGAAGCAATGACTTGATGAATTCACGTTGTACTTCGATGGAGAATTGTCTCATACGACCCTGTACTTTGGCAAGGTACATGTCTTTGATGTCGTTGATAGACAAATTCTCAAAGTTAGCTTCAGAGAATGCATAATCCCTTTCGTCTTGTCTCTTGACCACAATATTCTTTAGATATGTGTAGTCCCATTTGGACGAAAAGATCAAGCGTGTTTGATGGCAACGATGTTTTAGTCTTGAACACTGCATGTTGAGACTTACGTACTGGCGGCTTACGTAGTAGATTCTTCGGCGGCCAATGATGAATCCCATACATTGCATCTCGATTCATATGCTTCCACTTTGTTGGAGAACAAGCGATTAGCTCTTTCCTCAATAGCTATGCAGTTTGAGTATTAAATTTGCTTTGGGAATGGAAGTGTCAGGGATGTAGCGTATTTCCTTGAACCATCGCCATTGTGAAGAAGAAATTCCAAGTCTTTGTTGAAGAAATATCGAATGGGATCCTAGGCGTCTGGTTGGCGATCGTTGGTAGTGGTTTAGACCGGTTGGTGTAATATGGAGGATTGTCCGCCGTGAAAGTCGATGTTTGCTTCCGGGTTGAGCCAATCCATGTTGTTAGACATAGCTCGAGCAATGTTGTCAAGGTGATATTCGACCTCGATGGCACTTTTCGAGCTATCTTTCCCGAGTTGAAAAGCTTCATTCTTGATTACGCGCCTTCGGATTTCGTCATCTTCTTTACTTCGAATTTTTCTTGCGGTATCTTTGCATGCTCCAATGTATTACCGTCTACCGGATCTTGACCTTGCGAGGGTAGGGAAGTGGAATTAACAAGTGTAGAGAACCATTCAAATTCCTCGTGTTATCTTCATCTAGCCATGATAAGGCGTCGGCCTTGGCGCCTTCTTCTTCTGTTTCTTAGGCCTAGATGAGGGATTGGGGTTTTGTACTTTGTCGGGTGAGGCGGGTTGTTGTTGGGGCTCATGGTATTCTTCATCGTCACCACCCATGTACTCAAAGTGGTCACGGTTTTAGAGTGCAGGGGTGGTGTCTCGGAATCTGAGGTTTATCTGAAGGCGAGGAGGAGAGCTTTGTTGAAATTTGGAGTCCTTTGGGGTGGAGGTGGCATTGAGTACTTGAATGGAGGATGAATTCACCGGACTTCTTTGTGCGTTTGTGCTCTTTATCCTTATCCTGATCTTTGTCTTCATCATCTCTTGGCGTTTGGGCCTTCGACTTCTTCTCGGAATGCGGACTGAGTTGGTATTCGGTGCTTCAAAGCAGTTTAGCTTCGTGTGAGGCAAGCGTTGGAGCGTTTCGACATTTACGCTACTAGCGGTTCACCAATTCATCATCGAGAAGATTGTGAGATCAAGCTGGATTGATGTTCAAATTCATCGGAGTTGATTTCATGGCTTGCTTGGCTAGATGCAAGAGATTTGGATAAAGTTATGCGGTATACATTCTCCTTTGTCGATTTGAGCGACCTCCATTAAGAACTTGTGAGAGTATCCTTGATCATATTGTTCAATTCCCCTTGAAGATCTTGTTTCATTGCTACGCATGTACTCCTTTCTTTATTCTCTTGTCATTCTCATCATGAAGATGCGTTATCGATTCGGCAATAAAATTTAGCTTTTTGTAAAGCATGTCTTTCTTTCTAACTTGTTTGACGCATTCTTAATTCTTTTATGAGTATGAGAAATCCAAGATCGAGGTGGCTTCTTTATTGATTTGGATGTTGATTTGGTTGATTTCTTTGATGGTGGTGGTGAAGAATGAGAAGGCGAATCGATGATGAAAGAGACATGAGGAGACTCTGGATCCTTTGGAGGGAGAGGTTTTCTCCTTTGGCGGCGGAATTTGTCTAGTAGAAACTTATCATAATCATTATCATCTCGGACTTTTCTTTCTCTTTAGTCTTTTACGTCTCGGTCTTTTCTTTGTCACCCTCATCTTTCTCGGACTTTTCTTTAACAGGTTCCTCAAATTCATGTTCAATAGTTTCTTCCACGGGCTTTTGTTGTTGCTCCAAAGTGGTGGCACGGATCCTTATCGGGTTGATTAACGCGCATCGGGATCGGTGAAGGTTGGCTGCACCACTTGACCCTCCGGGGCCACCCATTTGATCTTTTGCAAATTCTTTTGCCACGGGTTGGAGTCTAAGGAATTTGAACTTCTTCCTGTATGAAATATCCGGTTGCTCTTCTTCTTCATCGAGCTTTCTTCATATGGCACAAAGTCAGAGAGTCTTCCCTTTTTCTTTGTTAAATTGGTGGTGGACTTGGAGGTTTAGGCTGTTGAAGGAGGTTCTTCGTTCTGGATTGAGTAGAAGATCTCTTCATCGATTGTGTATCTTGAGCTTTCGTCCACAAGCTTTCTTTGTGGTTCTGGGGCTCAGTCGGGAATGGGAGTAGGGTAGCTTCCTTAGAGGAACAGTCCTTTTTAGTGGAGGATTCCTCTTGGGGATTATCCTCGACTTTCGATTACTTGCGGCACTTCCTGCACTTGCCTCTTACGGTTCTCCTTATAGGTGTTCAGAAGACTTCTCATCGAGATGACCAACTTTGCCTTCTCTTACTGCTACAAGATACCTTTTGTATGTTTCAAGATTTTTGATTTCATTTAGTCGAGAAGGTGATCGGGTAACACGACACTGTTTCTTTGTTGTGATTCCTTGATTACGGATAGGATGGTTTGATCAACATGTCGTGATTGTCAGGGTCATTGAGCCTCTTGGGAATATCAGGATGAAGTCTAAGTGCTCTCTGAATCAACAACTTTGTGTATCGACATAGGGAATCTTTGAGCCAAGTTTCTTGTGAAATGACATCATGTCTTCCCATACGATGCTTCAATTTGATGTCCTTCTTGTTGATTAATGACCAAAATATTTGCAGTTCCATGAGCTTGGGATGCTCATAGCCTATCCACGACCGAGCTGACTTGGTGATGATGATGTAGAGGGTTCTCCACGGTTGAGGAATGTTCTTAAGCTCCACATGAGAATGCTTAGTGATAATTCTTGAAGCTTCATCATAGCCAATATCCATCGAGAATTGGAACTGTCTCTTGATGGGTGTGGCATAGAAGTTGGTTGGCTCGATGTCGGGAATAAGAAGAACAGCCGTAAGTCTACATGTGTGATGGTGATTTTTGTGATTTAGCGTCACATGTCACGCACTTTGACCTTTGATCCTTTGCATTGAATTCGAGAATTTTTGTATGTAGATCTCCGATTGTAGCGAGTGTGAGAGCATGTTACTGTACGGATGATTCTAAGAATATCCACAACAATCAAGCAAGAAGATTCGAGCATGTGAGGGTTTCAAAGTCAACTCTGAGATTGTTCTTTACAATCTTTCTTGGATAGCCATTAGGGAAGATATCAGCAATTGTGAGAACTTCTAGTGCATCACATTCATTTGGCGACCATGTCGTGATCGAAATAACATTAGCCAAAAGAACCAACATATCGAAAGACATAATGTTAGTCAACAGAAGGTTTTATTGTCTAATTATTGAATGTATAGTGTTAATGATTATTCTGAGTCCTGGAAGTCACTTGTTTGTCCAATTAGTCTAATGGCGTGCGTGAAAGCGTTTAGTGAGTTAGTTAACTTTAAGTTTTAAAGTTTATGTTATCACTTATAGTTCACAACATATCAAGCGTTTAAGTTTATTAGTGACATTATTGGATTCGTGACGTTATGATTTATTTATTTACAAGTTTGCCAGCGTAACAATTCAAATGAAGGTTTGATCAAGGCTTATCGCGTTGGAATAGTAGCTTATCGTAAGCAGGGGTTATATGCGTAGGCACAAGCTTACGCGTAGGAATCGCCTTCTGGCGTAAGAAATGTTAGCGTAGGGGTAACCTTATGCGTGGGAAGCTTGCAGCGTAGGCATATGATAAAACTTTCAGCGTAAGGCTTACTCGTAAGAGTAGACCTTATGCGTAGAGTCCTTGTTACGCATATCCTTCACGGGATACGCGTAGTCCCATTGTAGAACCTTACGGCGTAATAGTTGGCGTAAAATTTCTCTTACGCATAACTTTCTACTGGCGTAAGGTGATCCTTATGCGTGAGTAACTAAGGACCTTGATTACGAGTTTTATGCGTAGCAAGCACGAAATAAAATCATCATATCATCAATCTTTACATGTATAGTCATTTATAAAACAGATTATAGCATGAAACTCATTCAAGCGGTTAAGTAGAAACCTTAAGCGTAGCCAAAACCCTAAAGTTTAAAATTTATGCGTATGAAATTTCTAGCCATAGGATATGCACCAAAGTGTTTACGGTAAGTCTAAGATGTTGTGAGAGTGAAATGACCAAGTTTTAACATCTAATTCGGTGAATCAAAAGTACCCAAACCCAAGAACATTAAACCCTAGTTACTAATTTATCGTTAATTAGTGTTTTACGGGTTGTTATTAGAGCTTAGATAACATTAATTCATCATGATAACAACATCACACAACAATCTTTTTGACCAAAAACATTCACATTTGAAAATACCCAAAACCACGCATAAACCTTAATTTTGAAAACCAATCAATTCGTGTTTACGGGTGGATTTTGATGATAAAATAGTATCATTGATGTTAAAGACGTTTTGACATTCTTTTTAACCACAAACACACACTAATGATTGTGTGTTCATGCATATCGTAGAACACATAATCACACATATCTAACGTTTTAGCCGTTGGATTTGCATAAGATTCAAAACCTTTGCTTTAATGCGTTAAGATCATGAAAACACTTACACTTTGATGATCAAAACACAGATTTCTTGAGCGATTTTAGATGCGTTGGATTATATAGGTTATGAGTAATAAATGTGATGTTAGAAGTTAGGTGTAAGAGTTTTTATTGAAAATGACTTTGAGATTTTGGCAGTTTTAGTCCCTCCACCTTTTCCTTTTCCATCCAAAGCCATTTAACTTCCATTATGGTTACCAAACGAAAGATTTTAAGAAAGAACTTTGACGACACTCCCCATCGACTTAAGAAAATGATGAAAGGTTATAAATTTTAGTCAGAGGTGTCATTGAACGAGAAAAATTTACCACCATTGATAAAAGAAACAACCAGGGATATGATAACATGCAAGTACACGAGATGTTTTGAAGCGTTAAGTATTATTTTCTCCCCTCAACACTTGATCGGAAAAATCTTGAATTTTGAAAGATTAAGTGTTGGCGGAAAAATATGTACTTGCCATGTTGAAAGAAAAAAAATTAGATTAGAAGAATATTTTTGTTGTTTTATCAGATTTTATATTTTGGTATTTTGTTTTTGAAAAATATTTACAAAGAGATTTTGGTGTTTGCAGGGTTTTAAAGGTGTTTTAGGAGGTCATCAATTCCTCTTGAGTCAAACAGCGCATACCAATCCGGTGGACCAACTCATTAAACCTAGCGGGAGCTAAGGCTTTGGTGAGAAGATCTACCAATTGGTATTACTGTACCCATAAGTATAATTCAAGCGTACCTTGTTCCACGTGCTCCTTGATGAAATGATATCGAAGATCGATGTGCTTTGATTTCGAATCTTGAGCGAGTTGCGAGATCGCAATGGCACTCCGATTGTCGCATGATACATCGGGATTACGTCAAATCGTAACCATAGTCTTTGAGTTGTGTTCTCATCCAATGATGACTTGAGCACAACAGCGCCGACATGGCTACATATTACTGCCGGTTGAGGACGGCGATGTACAATCCTGCTTCTTCGATTGCCATGACACCAGTTTATCACCAAGAAATTGTAAAGCTCACGAAGTACTTTTCGTGAGTCTAAGCATCCTGCGTGGTGTCACGAAAAGCGATTAGTTCAAAACCGGAATCGCCGGATACGGATCCCCAAATTAATGGTTCCCTTGATGCCGGGATGGGGATTCTTTTAGCCTCAGAGAGGTGGGTTTGATTGGTGCGGCCGATAGCGGTGAGCAAAGATATCACGGCAAAGACAATATCAGTCGCTGGTGTTAGATACATGAGAGACCCAATAATACTTACGGTATTTGGTAGGGTCAACCAATTTCCCATGTAAATCAGCGTCTAGCTTCTTGGTATGAGCCATTGGTGTGGCATAGGTGTCACAGGGTTTTCATTCCAAATTTGTTTAACAATTCAAGGGCATATTTGGGTGACTCAAAAATACCACGGGGTGATTGATGAACTTGCAGTCCTAGAAAGAGCGTAAGTTCACCCATCATGGACATTTCAAAATGTTTCTTCATTAGTTTTGCAAAAGCGATTGAGTACTTTTATGAGTTGACCCAAAAATGATGTCATCCACATAAATTTGAACAATTAAAATATGTTCCCGTGATATTGTATGAAAAGAGTTGGGTCGACCGAACCTTTGGTAAAATTATTGGCAATGAGGAAAGATGATAGCTTATCGTACCATGCCTGAGGGGCTTGTTTGAGACCATCTGAGCTTTGTTCAGTTTGTAGACATGGTTGGGAAGGGCGGGATCAGCGAATCCTTCGGTTGGTGACATAAACCGTTTCTTTAAGTTGTCCATTGAGAAAACGGTTTTGACATCCATCGAAAGACCGTTATATTCATATGAGCATGAGCGAGCGAAATATCGAACGACCTCAAGGCGAGCAACGAGCAAAAGATTCTTCAAAGTCAATACCCTCTTCGGCGATAACCCTTAGCCACGGGCGTGACTTATTGGGATAACATTTCCTTGACATCAATTTGTTTTCCAAATCCATTTGAGACCAATGGCGTAGACCCTGTTGGTCTTTCAACCCAGTTCCCATACTTCAAGGCGTTTGAATTGGTTGAGTTCTTCTTGCATGGATTCAATCCAGTTGTCTTTTGTCATATCATCTTTAATGTTTTAGGGTTCCGTTTGGCGGGTGAGTGCATAAATGCAATGTTCACCGTCGTGTGAAGGCGTTGTCTCGTAACGACCGGTTGATTCGGGTTGCCAATAATATTTTCTAGAGGATGGTCTTTTGTCCATCTATGTGTGGAGGGTTGATGTTGGTATACATTGTGCAGATTTTGAGGATTCAAATGGCTTGTTGAAGATTCGCGACATCGGTGCGGCGATCTCATTAGCAAGCGGGTTAAAGAACGCATTTGGATCAAAATCTGAAGGTGGGGTACTTCATTGAGAACATCATCGGCGGTTCATCATTGTTGGAAGCGGTTTGTTCAACTGTTGTGTTAGAGTCAACTGTTGGTGCTTCTTCAACATTAGTTGTTGTAGCGGAGTGTATCGGGTATAAGAGTATTATCAGGTTGAGCGGTGAGGAGCTTGGCGGATACACACGAGCACGTTCATCAATATATCCAGCGAGAGGAGCAAATAACCTTTCCATTTGTTGGCAAGTGGTGGGGGCTTGTTTGGTGATGATGGGGTTTGGGGAAGTTTAAGCGGTTGTGACCGGGTTCCAAGTTTGTTATACTCGAAGCCATTTCCGTAAGTTCATCAAAATGAGCATGAATCGTTTCCATAACCTCCTTTGTTCGGCGATTCTAGATTCGGAAACCTTTAGAATTATCACAATATCAATAAAGACTCAATGTCAGGCTTTGGCTTTGAGCTTTCCAAAGTCATCACGATCATTATTAGGATAGCAAAGAGATCCAAATACATGAAAGTGTTTGAGATTCGGTTTTCTGTTGTGGACAAGCTCGAAGGTGTTTTGTTGTGGCGTTTTGTAATCATAGGCGGTTTTGAGTATAGCATCGCGATGAGATCGACTTACGCCCATAAGTAATGGAAGTTTAGCATTGATTAACATTGTTCTTGCGGCTTCCACTAGCGTTGGTTTAGTCTTTCAACAACTCCGTTTTGTTACGGTGTGCGTGCAATAGATGTCGATCTTTGAATTCCCACTTTCTCATAAAATTCACGAAGAGTTTGGTTAACAAATTGAGTGCCTCATGTCTGTACGATTTGTGGGGCGGTGTTTAGCTTCGAGAGCTGAACTTGTATTTTCGATTGAAAGGTGATGATCATCTGTGGAGCTTGGTCTTTGCTTGAAGAAAGTAGACCCAAGTCCAGCGTGAATAGTCATCAACAATTACTAAGATGTAGCGTTTTTCATTGATCGTTTGCAGCGCGCCGGGCCACACAAATCCATGTGAAGAAGATGAAGCACATCTTTGAGGCGTGTTCCACCTTTGAAGGAAAATGAGCACGAGTGCTTTTCCCTTGTTCACAAGCTGAGCAAAGGTGATCTTTAGAATAACGAAATCGTGGGAGTCCTTCAACTAGTTTGTGTCGAGCAAGGTTGGTGATGGTTTGAAAGTTTAGATGTGAGAGGCGGCGGTGCCATAGCCAGGATTTTGTTGATGTTGCCTTTGAAAGTAAGCAGATGGGAGATGAAGCAACCATGTCTTGCATAGAGATAATATAAAGACTGGAATTACGAGCGGACATAAGGTCGTTTCCTTGTAGATCCGCGAATGAAACAAGTTTTCTCCTGGAAAGCAACCTCAAATCTCCATCCACAGGCTGACCTCTTGAAAGCAGATTGTGACGGGCCTTCCACATAATAAACCACCTTTATTTCGATGTTCCCATTGATATAGTCTCAGTAGCCCATGATAGGCTGAAGTGATCATTCCCGAACGGCGGTGCCAATGAACTTTGCAATAAAGTTTGATAACAATTTAAGGTTACTGTCATGTGTCGAGAACATCCGCTATCAACAATCGAGAGAATGATCGTATCACTGCATTACACCCAGGCGACACAGATGGAATAGAAGTAGATGTGGAACCGAAATGTTAGAGGGTTAGAGCGTATAGTAGACATACACACATCAATAGCTTTAGGTATCCATTTAAATCCTAGTGTGTTATATATCCATTTCCGCCATCTCCAACTAGTATTTGCTTTAGTCTTAGTGAATGCACTAGGTGTTATTACATTCCTAGGAGGTGGCTGGAGCTGAGGGACATCAATGCGTTTCTTAGAATCTAAAGAGGCGGTCTACCAAGCACAGACTTAGAAAGATTAGTGGGCCTAGAGGTATTCCGGTTCTTAGGATTCCTTAAGCGAGAGATGATAGCTTTAGCAACACATTTATCATGACAATCAGAATTCATACTTTTACGACAAATAACACAAGGTGCATCGGACTGAATATCAAAAGTGCTTAATGGTTTAGCATTCGTTACATCACTATTTCTATTACATTTGCGGGCCTTAATATCTATAGTGGAAGCAACGTGAGTCTTATTCATAGTCCTAGGGTGTTCTTCTACTTTAGCATTCTTGATTGATCTTTTCTTAGGTATCAACTTCCTATTCTTGATGTAGTGCTCTAGAACGTGAAGTCGGGACGTTTGGAAAAGGCGCAACTATTCTGTTTGATAGAAGGAAGCACGTTAGCAACTTGTGATTTGGCAGTAGGAATTTTAGGTTCACGATTACTAAGTGTTCTTGGGCTATTCTCTTAATCACGGTAGGGGGAAGTTGTTCATACTTTCCTAACATTTCTCTTAACTTGAAGATAGTGTGAATCAGATCTTGATTTTCAGACCGAATATTTCCACAAAATGCATAACTTCTTTAGTGTGTGCAAGATAATGATCAAGTTCATTTGATGCTTCATCACGAGTCTTTTGAGTAAATCAAATATGACACCATATTCCTTTTAACTTTTACAAGTTCTTGTTCATATTTTGAGATTTGACACTTGAATGACACGTTTTGATCATCGGTTGCTCAATTTTGGATCAGAAGTTTTGTCGCATGGCTGGGCGATTTTGTGTTGAAAAGCAAGTTGTTGATCGTGAATATCTTTTTTGACACCAATTAAGGCGGCGTATTGCATTTGAAAGTTAGTTTGACAATCGTTTATTTTCAACTTTTAAGGACTCGATCTGAAGCACATTATCAGTGTTCTCAACATTTACCACGGAATCAACGATATCGGCAGAGATATAATCAAATGCATATGACAAAGAATTCAATAACATAGCATTATGGACATCGGCGCGAGATGACATCTTCCAAGAGTCGATCAACATCTTTTCTCAACATTTTCTTTTACGTTTAGTATTAGAAATAGATGTTTACATTTTCTCGAAAATGACCTTCATCAATCAAGTTCCTTATGAAAGTCCTTTTCCCAAGACAATGCACAACTTTTCAAATTTTTAACATTTGGTAAAGATTTTTACGAAAAATGTCTCTTTGTTCTCGCGCCAGAGGTGATTGAAAATGTTGAACTTTGATTTTAGAATGATATTCTATCTCATGTTGTAAAGTTTTGAGGTCAACCATGAAAAGGTCAAAATATCGAAGAATTTTGCGATTTTCAGGTTTTGAGTTTACTTCACCGATGGAAGGTAAAGGACCATAAGTTTGTGCATAATCTGGTTTGAGATTAACATTAGAAGACTTCGGACGTTTTATGATAATCCTTGGTGTGTTAGAAGAATCCGTTGGTGTGACGAAAGTGACGCTTTTGAATAGTTAAAAGGTTTGTTGTAAACAAATTTTTCTAATTTTGATCGACTCGTCTTACGCATCTAATTCCTCTTGGCGATGATATTCAACAACACTCATAACGGAATTATCAATTTTATATTACGCCTTTGGAAACTTAGGATTTGGTTTGAATGCTTTGGTTGAAAGCTTAGGTTTGTAATGTCGGCAAGATTAGGTCCATATCCATTTGGATTAGGTTTTAAAGTAAACTTTTCAATAGCTGTGACCGACTCGCCATGTTTGTAAACAACCATTTTAAACTCTTTAAGTTTGTTTTGCAAGCCGATGATTTCTTCAAGATGATCATCTATTCGTTGAATGCTTTTTGTATCACGAGAGAACTGTTTTTGACAAGTTAACAACTTCGGCCTTAGCTTTTGATTTTCCAAGGTGAGAGCGTTAATTTGCTTTTTATGTTCATGTTTGAGTTGTTCTATTTGGACAACAAAGCATTCTTGAAGCGGCTAGATCATCATCGTCTCTCTAAATATTTTTCGTTTTGATGAGATTTGGCAAAGGCGCTTCAAAACCTTTTTCCGTTTTTCTTGAGTTTTGAAAAAGTTGAGTTGCTTTTGTAGACATTCAAAAATCCTTGGTTAACGATTGCATTTTACTTTTCAAGTCTGATTAATTGCGACATTCTTCCACTATGGTTTGTTGGTCTTGTATTAAGCGAGCAAAATGCGGATGAGGCAAAAGTTGGCGTGTTCAGCGTGAGTCACAACATGATCATTACTGAGATCCTCAAGTATAACCACGGAGTCAATTTGATTATCAAGGAAACCGTTTGGTCATCTTGATCGTCAAATATAACTCGGAGGTCTAGTTGAAAATCGTCGGAATGAGATGTGGGCGACTCATTTTGAACATTGAGCCTTGCGGATTCGGATGTTGGCGGAGATATAGATCGAGAGATGAATATGGTTTGTTGGTGCACGAGACAAGCCATCGGTGTCATCTACTGGGCTGTGTCACTCATGTGTAACTCATGCATATTAGCCATCAACATAACAGTTGCATTGGCTTGCAAATCCTCCATATCATCATCTGAGTCCGCATTTGCCATAAAGCTCTGTTCTTTGTGCGTGAGAGTTCCACGGCTTCATCCTTAAGAGCCAAAGAAGAGCCTCTTTGTGATAAGCGCGCCCCTTGTCCTCGGCTTTGGGCATGCATTAGCAGTGTCCTTCTCATTGCGGTTGTAGCATCGAAGACCATTCAACCCATTTTGAGCATTTCCTGTTCCACCACTTGAGCTCGATTGTTATTCCTACCCACAGCATTAAACCCTTGACCACAGCCCATCGGCGACCATAACCACGATTACGAACTTCAACTTCGTCCATTGTTCACAACAGCTTGATTCCTTGTGTTAGATGAGGAGCGAATACGGTTGTTGGATTTGTTGGTATAACGGCTAAAAGCATTAGCAATCATAGCAACTCCTTGTTGCAATGCTTGAAGCGGATCGAGATTCCTCATTAGCTTCATCGACAAGTGCTTGAGCATTGTTGTTGTTGTATGGAACCAATTGAGTTTGTTGAGATTGAGGTACATGAAGGATCATATGGTGTGATTGTGCAGATTGGTTGAGTTCTTTGGTTGAGGAGAATAACATTTTGAGCATATAAGGCAAGTTGTTGATTTTCGGATGTGTGATGGAGCAATTTGAGCACGGAGAATCCTTTCCTATCAACTTCCTTTTCATGAGGCTTCAAGTAATCGTACAACAATCCATAAGTATAATGATGCATATTCTTAAGCTTGAGCGGAGAAAAATGACATACTTCTCCCATTAGGGACCAAGACTACTCAGGAACTTAGTATTCACTTCAATTCTTGGCATGATGATGTTGTGTTTATCCAAATCATTGATGATGTCACGAAAAGCGATGATGATAAGACTCTAGTGTCTCTCAGGTTCAATCATGAAGTGTTCATAAGCCAAGTAAATTTTGGATTCCAAATCCTCGATTGAGTCTGAGATCCTTCCATAAGAAGATGAATATGATCCCACATTTCCTTTCTTGTCTTTTGAGCATCAACACTTTGAAGAATTGGGTTAGGTAATCCTAAGAGGATATATTGCATTGCAAGTTCATCGGCCTCATAGTGTAGAAGTTCCTGCATTCAGTGGGAACAGTAGCAATGTTGGATTGTTCATCTCTTGGTGGATTAGCATTTGGATCTAGGAATTTACAATGGTAGGCATCGAAATGGACCTTCAAGATAACCTTCTTTAAGAACTTTCCATGTGGCTTCTTAAGATCACAAAACCTAAAGAACCTTATCACCCATTGATCGTAGTTTCTGAGAGTGAGCATTGGAGGTCTATCAAGTGATCGGCCTCATGAATTGATTGTTGGTACGCTTAAAGCTTCACACATCTTTGCAAACCAAGTGGGTTCCTTCATAGTGTTCCTTGATGGATGTTGATTGAATTCATTTGTGTAGGGTTGAACTTGAAGACTTGGTGGTGGTTGAACCATTTGAGGTTGTGGAATTGCACCAAGTTGTGGAGTATGTTGTTGATTAAATTGTTGTTGATAAATTGCTTGTTGTTGATTCCATTGTTGATGTTGTGGAGTTAGTTGTTGTTGGCGTTGAGAATAAGTGTAAGGGAAATAGTTAGAGTATGGTGGTTGTGACATGTTGAAAACTTGTGTTGGTAAAATGGATCTTTGTAGTCGAATGAACCTTTGTTGATGAAGTGTCCTTAGGCGTAGAAATCACAATAAACCAAGTAGCACTTATGCGTAAAAACACCAAAGTTACGTAACAATCAAGAGTTCTGGCGTAGATTTAGCTTCTGGCGTAAGTAGGGTAAAAGGCACTAAAGTTATGCGTAGACACATTGAAAGTTAGAAAGTTAGGCGTAGGATTACCTTATGCGTAAGACTAGGCTTAGGCGTAAGATGAATCGTATGCGTAGGATTTCTCTGGCGTAAGCTTTATGCTTATGCGTAAGTTTAGGGTTTTGCCCAAATGATCTTTACACTATCCGCGATTGCAAAAGATATCCAAAGTCGACGTATTTTAGGCTTATCAAGCAAGAAAACGGGGTAAACCAATGAAGATCAAACCAAGGAATAACTTAAGCGTAATATTAGGGTTTTGATACGCGTAAGATTACTCGTAAAAATGATTTTGCCCAAATTTGTTTCTAAACCAGATTTTTGTTATGGAATAGCTTCAATATCACCAAAATAACACAAAAGTGTGACACTTGATGAACCAAAAGCTAAGCGGGTTCTGGCGTAGAGCGACACCCACGAACAAAAACAAGCTTAAAAACTTAGATCCACGCGTAAAGGTTGAAACTTTTTGCCAAAACAAGTATTTTAACACCTTAAAACGTTGAAAGTACAAGAATCTTGGATTAAAAAGTGTAAAAACGAGTTTTAAGCGAACCAAAGTGTTAACCACGTTCGGCGTAAGACCGAAACAAAAACTTCAAAAACAAAAGTGTTAACCCAACTATTTGGCGATTGATACCATTGTTAGGTCACTAGTTTTACAACACAAGCATCAATAGAAAGAGATAGAAGCGATTGAACAATATCCAAACACACACGCGTATGAATGTAGCGGTTATGCGTAAGTGAATGAAAGATAATATTGAACAACCAACCCTCAAGTGAGGGTTATACAAAAGTATTTATAGGAAAGGAGCTAGGGCAACACTCCTAGTCCTTCCCTTTTCCTTATGGACATGGGCCTAAGCTTATGGGCCTTCTACATAAGCTAGGCTTAAACAAACATAAAGGCCATAATAAGCTACCTATTACATATGAGTAACTAACACTTGAATAAGGTTTAGGAGTGATTCCAAA
>OU343225.1:122655473-122747422 GCA_910596185.1 Chrysanthemum makinoi
CAAATCTACTGTAATATTTACATCCCATTAATACATGCATGCACTTGTGTTTTGCAACAAAAGTGCTAAATATGACCATTTGTCCATTTCAAATAGAAGATCAGTCAAAAAAATTTATTTTTATTTTTATTTTTGGTTGTTATGGATATGCTATAAAGAAGTGAAATGTCAACCTAAAGAAATAATGAGTTGTTAAGTTGATATCTACACCGTATGTTCATTCAATAATTGGAAATTCTATGATAATGGTTACGGGCGAATTTAAAATTGTTTGTGACGAAGATACTGTAGATGTTTGTAATAATTGATAGATGGAAAACAAAATAAAAAAGATTAATTAGACATGATGAGTAGATGCAATCAATCACACCCTCCATCTCCATCAACAATCCTTCCATCCAACCTTTCACTACCAAATTTATTCATCAATCAAATAAATTATGAAAGGCAAGTTTCGTTGTAGATGGGCAACATCCTTTTCTCCTTACAATATTTTTAGAAACTAGGTTAATATATGACTTTTTATTCATCCATATACAAAATAATTATATTAGCATCTAGTCATATATATCAATCGATGCATGTGAAGCATTTTTAACTGTTTGTTTGCTACAGTTGATACTTGATAATAAGTTGATATACTCCATGATATATGATGATTGTTTATGTATACTGAGTTCTTATCCTCTTTAATTGTGTTGTTAAATTGTAGTAAGAGAACAAACATAAAATTTGTTCAAAAAATAACAAACATAAAAAGACAAAAGGCGATGTTTTCTTTAATCATCACTTACGCAATATTCCAAAACCTAATAATGTTGATTTGCTACTCTCATCCTCTTATTAATCTTTAACTAAACAAAAGATGCTTTCACATCTCATAGCTAATTTGCCATCCAATGATGATAGCTTGTTCATAAAGAACTTCTCTTTACACGACTAAGTAGACTATTATTGATGCAACCACTATACATTCATTTATTTCAGCTAGAATACCAACTTTGGTTTGAGAAACTAGAATAAACATCTACAAACATTTAGGGTGCGTTTAGTCATAGGAAAACACTTTTGTTTTCCATAAAATATTTTTTTGAAAAACAGTTAGTGGAAAAATAGAGGCCAAGGCTCAACACGCTGCTTTTTAAAAGTTTTGTAAAACACAAAATCTTCTATTTCTTAACTTAACTAGGAAAATTACAAAACAAATTTTAGTTATTTTTCTTATTATTCTTTTCAGAACTCATAACCCTTCCTTCTAAATATAAAATAAAACATCAACTAAACGTTTTTTTTATATTTTTCCAGTGTTGTATGAAACCAGGGTGTATAACCCATTAACCCTGAGGCTTGGGGTTTAGTTTTCAAACATTAGCATCATTAACTCGTAATGGTACGATTACAAAGAAAGGCATTAGCAGAAAAAGAATACATTCAAAAGATTTTATTTTTCTTTCTAATTTAATGGCGTGTTCCGTGTTCTTTGGAACTACACGTAAAACAAACTCTAAACGGTTAAATATATATACTTGGATGGACCACTGTTCGTAGGGCCGTAAATGAGATTTACGATACATGTATGAAGTTAGTTATGAAGTGAATGTGGTTGGTTAATAATTGTGTATTGTTAATAGAATTGCTTGTCACGAGTGTTCCCATAGTGCCTACATCCAACGAGGTCCCATTATTGGAATTAAAAAAAGCGAAAATTACCTCGAGACGCCGTATAACACTATATACCTCTTTATGACAAAGTTACAATTTACATCTAAGAACTGGTTGACGCGATTAATTTATGCGGCCCAACATACTCAACACGCTGAACTCCTAAAATAAAATGAAATAAAAAAACCCTAAGAGTTTGGTCAATAATTAGTTTTAGTGGATAAACAATTTTTTTTAGACCAAGACAAAACAAAAATGTAGGAATAGGTTGGTCACGAGGTTTTTTATGTGACCAAGATTTTTGCTTTACTTTTGGTTTGTCATGAAGTTTTAGTGATGCGGACCAAAAAAATATTTTTTTTTTTTCTTCATGTTATCTTAATTTTTTTTCGCCCTAATATTATCTCTTTATTATTATCAAATTTTTATCATAACTTATAAAATATATTTTTGCAATCTTTATAACATTTTATGTATGTATAGTTTGTATAAAATTTTGTTGTTTAGGTGATTTGGCGCTTTTCGATGAGAGTTTTCAAGAACGCAAGAATGCTTATCCAAAATGGTTAATACTATGGATATCATGTCTTAAAGTTGAGTCACGTGAAAGTGAGAAATTGATTTGAAAAATGATAAATTGCAATCTTGTATATGTTTTAGTATATGTATGCTTGAAAAGATAATTGTTTGTTAGCGCCGATTTGTTCTTCTCTTGATGAGGTCTTACAAAAAGAGCTAAATAATGGCTAAAATGGTTATATGAATGAGGATGCTACCTGCTTTGAAAGTGAGCTAATTGAATCACTAATTGAGTTTTTAAAAGTTCAAATAAATGAATGCGAAAATTTTTCATTGAAAATAAAAATTATGATTCATTACATTAATTAAACCATATACTACAAATTAACTAGAACTTACAAAAAAATACATTAAAAAGGTACTAATACATTAAAAACCTAAGAAATTACGCCAACTAGTTTCATCCTGAGTGTTTTTGTCATCTAGATGTTGCGAGGCGTACTGTTGAGAATCGTATTGTTCAAACATTTGAAACGGGTATTGATGATTGATTCTCAGTTTCCAAACACGTCAAGCTTACTCACACAAGCTAGCCACTTGTGAATGACTAACCGTAAGAAACTTAAAACGCTCTATTAATCGATTCTTTGATAATGAAGGCTTAAGGGTGTGTGTATGGATAAAACCTCAATATCGATATCAAAAATAATCACGAAGATAGATTCAAATTCTTTAGAAAAGAATAATAAATCAAATCCCGTGTGATCGTGTATACGGATTAGTCAACCCGAATCGCTTTCCCAACGAGGCGTGAATTGCCAACGTCGATCTTGGTTTGGAATTTAATGCTCGATGTTTTGATTTGTTTGATTTTGATTTTATTAAACTACGGAAATGGGGAAAGTAATTAAGGGAATCTATTTTACGGAAATCCTAAGTGCGAATTACTAAAACGTAATTAATAAAACGTAATTAAAATGCAACTACGTCTAAATTATATCCTAAAAATGCCTAAAATTACTTTTACTCTAGAAATGTAATGTAAAAACTAATTTAGAATTAAAACTATTTTTTTGGATTTTTCTGGATTTTATTTAAATTAAAACTAATTTTTAACTATTTAAACTAAATTAAAATACTAAAAATTATAAAAATCAAAGGGAAAATATGAAACTATTTTTATAAAATCTAAAATACCATAAGAGAATTTTCAAAACTATTTTTTATTTTTCTGATTATTTTTCTATTTTCTACTAATTTAAAACTATTTTAATCTAATTTAAATTGTGAAAAATACCAAATAAAAGGGGAAAAATATGGAAAAATCTTTTTATGCTTTTTATATTTTTCTTAAACTGGAAAAATTGAAAATTATTTTTTTTGAACTTTTCTTAATTAATTTGCAATAAAAGCTAATTAAAAGTGATTAAAAACTTGTTTTAAATCTAGAAAATACTAAACAAAGGACCAAAATTAATGAAAAATTCAGGAAAATTCTAAAATATAATCTAGTCTATGAAAAATAAGAAATATGATGCTTATGTGTAAGAAATGAGAGGGTCGCAGTGTAAATGAGCTAAATAAGCACTTTAAATAAGCAAATAAGCTCAACAAATTACAACCAAACCTACATAAGCTAGATTATACTAAAACTACTCTAATATCAACTATATAAGCAGCTACTCCTAACCTCTTATAAGCAATTACTAGCAATTTAAGCTAAATCGATTATAAACCAAAAACAGGAACTAATCTCTGTTTGAGCTTATCACAAGCTTATCAGAGAGCTTGAGCCAAAACAGATATGTGGTCTTAAAGACCACCTAGCCGAAACTACAAATATCCAAAAATGAGACTCTAACAATCTGTATTGAACCTCGTGTGAAACCCTGCAAGATTCGCATAATCTGATTTTGACATGGTTTGACTTTTGAAAAAAAAAAAAAAAAAACAGTTTGAAGTTTGACTTTGAGATTTAGAAGCAAATGTAGACTGATTAAGGTTAAATATGATGAAATAAGACTATAGCAAGCTAGCTTTAAGTTTTAAACCTATATGAATTGATTACCGTGACCTGATCCAACAGTAAAGCTAACAAGATCAAGGACTTATTATGAAAATTTTGACTTTTAGTGAAAAATTTGATGCAAGTAAATGACCGAGATGATGAATATACTAAAACAAAGCCTCAAACTAATGAACTACTTCCTAATATGATTAAACCTCTATCAGTTTAATGCTAAACCAAACACCTTATTAACTCTCTAGCAAACAACTTAAACAATCTAATCCTTCAACTACTAAAGCAGAAAGTTAAATAAGCTTTAATGTAATATCTAGTACTATAACAAGATCAAATCAACTATCTATCAGACTATGAATATGATCAAGATACCATACAATGACAGCTTTGAAACTGAAAGAAATCACCACTTACTTGAATCCAGCAAAATTTAAGAGTACCACTAACCTAACCCATATAACATCACCAACCACAACCAAATCCATCATCACAATCAACCCATATCCATTTCTAAACCAAAATCACCACCAGTTGACTTTGACCACTTTTGTGAATGTAAATGAGTGAGGTGAATAAAGGATGGTGCAATTTAAGCTCACTAAAGCTATAATAAGTGTCGAAATGAAGCCTATCCATTATTCAAATTAGCTTATTGATCACTTTAAATAAGAAATGCAAGATAAAATTTAAAACTTGGAACTTTTATTAAAACTGAAATAAGGGGTTACAAGAAATGGAAATACAATAAAAGCTTAATAAAACATTTAGAAAACTACCTAAAATTAAAGACAATAAGCTAAAATGAAAACTAGGATTGCACTAATTGAAATGTGAGCCAAAGAGGTCCTTTATAGCCAAGTGAGGTCTGGGATCCTTTGAGAAGAACCTAGAAGCAAATTGTGCCACAAATCATTCATCCATGTCACTCACATCCAATCAAAAAGCTCCAATTCACTCAATGAGGTGTCACGACCAATAATATTGTGCCATTTGTCCACGTGGCGCTTATACTTTATCTGACAAGTCGTTCTAGGATAAGGTTTGATAGATGCTAGTACGAGGTTTGTGTTTGGGATTGGTTAATGGTGGTAAAAGGGGTGAATGGGGTTTAAGACAGGGGAAGTTAAGGACAGCCGCTTTGCTATTTATTATTATATCAAATATAGTTGACCGGTATTGGGTTGACTTGGGCAAATAAGTGTTCGGGTAAATGGTATTAACCGGGTGGACGGGTGTGGCCGATATTGTGTTTGTTTGTTTGTGGATTTGTTTGGGCCGGTTTAAATTGGATTTAATGGATATATGGGCTTGGTTATTTTTATGATTTGATTAGGATTATATTAGGATAGACATGGACTTGGAGTATTGATCCAAGATAACCATAGGGACCAATGATGTAAAATTGAATTTTTATTCCAAGGACCAATCAGTGTAATTCTGAAATATCTTCCAAGGACTGAACTTGTCAATCTTCAATAACCAGGGACTGAATTTGCAACTTTTGAAACTTGAGGGTTTTTCGCCATTAAAGTTCAGGGACTATTTCTGACATTTCTTCAAACTTTGATCAAATCTTCACAAATCATCCTCGGAGATTAGAAATCTTCATAAATGCATAATTTGACCTTCCTCCGCTTAAGCTCTCTTAATCTCGTGCTCGGATTTACGTCTGATTTGTTCCTTTTGTGTTTTACATATCCGCATACCGCACAAGCACAAACTTCAAGAAAACCACAAATATTAGCAATAAACGGCTCTTTCTTGGTTATTTTGGGTCTTTTGATAAAGAAAAGGTATGTGTTTTAGCACATACCAAAATACCCTGCACGAGACCATTGTCGTATCCTCACGCAATGCAATCAACTCACGCTTCTAAAACCAAGGATTTCAATCTCTTTCTACTAAACCATTGATATGTCCAAACCGTCAAGTTATCTCACACAAGCTAGCCACTTGTGAATGACTAACCGTAAGAAACTTAAAACAGTCGCATAAACCAATTAGAGAATAAGTAGTCAAGGTTCCTCAAAAGAGATTAAGAAAGCCTTAATTCTAAAACGCCTTTACCTTTAATTCACATATATAGATATTACGGTTAAGCACATTCCGATTATGAATGACGGTTTGTTGAACTTTCATGTCGATCAATAACTCCAACATTTTTCAAACGACACGCTAGGATCACGGAGTAGAAAACACAACACAGCATGAAGTGACCATACGGATAGAATACATCGTCCCTGATTTTTCACAAGTCCCAAACTAAGTGTAAAACCGAAATCATTGTTAAATATGATTCTAGATGCTAACACTACCCATGGAAGTTACTTGTGTAATTACCTTTTGCTCCCATTTTCCTATTTTCCTCTAGATTTTTTATTTTTGTGAGAAATGAATTTCTTCAAATTCTCGTTTCGATAACTTTTATTCCGATAAAGATACAAAGCTAAGTCGATAATTAGTTATCCGCCTTCCTCAAGAACCATTGTCGTAAAAATGAGGTCCACATCAAGGAATTTTATTCACTAACTTTTTTTGATTTTTCATTTTCATTTTTCAACATTTTTTTTTTTTTTTTTTTCAACATTCATTTTCATTCACTTAGACTTTTACGTGTATGAGCTATGAACCACGGAGCTTCCCGGGGTAATTCCAAGACTATAGGCTTCATGAAATGAGGATCCCGGCTAGCTAGGCTAAGACCTCACTCAATCCCGGCTAAAGATCCAAGGGTCCGATCTCGACACCGCAGCTCATAACTTTACTTATTACATTTCACATATCACTTATTACTCATTTATTTATTACGGATCCTTGATGTGTACCCAATTTTTAAAACAAAGATTCTTTTAAGAAGATAAAGAACTAACTATCGCCAAAACTCAACATCTCTAATTATTTAGATAGATATGGGGTGAAACAATTTTGTGGGAACAAAAAGCCATAAGTACCTTCGATGGGCTCTAAAGAGAACCAACTACTCCACGCTTAGCATCTAAACTCATAAGTAACTCTATCATTTCTCGATCTCTGCAAATTTAAAATCCCAAATAATGAGATCCGCAGATGCTTAGCCGATAATTTTTAGATTATCTATGGTTAAGGGAACAAGCTAGGGCTCAACACGCCCGGTCAAGTCGTAATTCTATTCCTACTCACCGAAAGTCAACAAGGTGACAAAACATATATTAACTTAGCAAATGCTTCGTCTAATGAAATCAAGTTATGCATATTTAAAGTCACTCAGGAAAACTTGCAAAATCTTGGCCTTGTGAGCTAGAATTCGCATTTTATAGCTTCTTATCTAAGAGACTAGCAAACTTTTCAATCAAAAAGACTTAACAAAAGCTTACAAAAATTTTAAATTTTTCTCATTTTTGCACAATTTTTTCATTTTCTAAGGAAAAACGGGGTTACGAGAGAAACACGACAAAAATAAGCAAGTGCGGTCAAATCAAATCGAAGATTACCCTACCCCAGACTAGAACGAAACATTGTCCTCAATGTTTAAAGCAAGGGTATCACGAAAATCTAAAAGCCGTTTATTAAGTATGCTCAAAGATAAACGTTAGTCGATAAGATTAGGATATCGGATTTCCACCAGCATCGATCATGAAACTCGAGTGGAGAAAATGACAAACTTCGAGCACGAGAGTCTTCATATCGGGAAAATCCTAAACACAACATCACAAACAACCAAACACGAAATCGAAGAGGCGTACCCTTCGCCACTTATTAGAAAATAGAAAGAAGATAGATGGATAAGCATGGGGTGCCTCCCACGAAGCGCCATCTTGTTTTTTTAAACGAGCGCTAGCTTGACTCGTCCCCGAATTCATTTGTCCTTGGGGAAGAAAATGGTAGAGATACAAGGGTCAAAAACGGTGTCCTCATTCCCGAAAGAATGAGACTGGGTGGGTTGGGAGGAAAAGAAAATGTCGGGCTCAAGCACATAAGGAATGACTCCTCCCAAACTCACATAAGGCATATGAAAGATCGATCCATCATCCGGCGGTTTTGCGGGCGGACGAAGGGATGAAGGATCGATAAAAGAATACTCCAAAGAAGAACGGAGCTCATGGTATAGAAAGGTGTTACTCAAAGGCTCCTCAACGAAGGCATCCAAGAGAGGATCCTTATCTCGAATGACATTTTTAGCATAAAACTCATCAACGCTGTATCCCGGGTTGAAAATCTTGTTCTCGGAGAGGAAGGAGATCAAAGTGTCATCTATGTGAAAATCCTCACGAGGAGAGGATTCACTCGGCTAAAAAATAATATTGGACCTCAGGATCAATAAGTTCATCTGTCGACAACTTCACTTCCTTATCTTTCTTTGGAAAAACGGATCATCGTATTCTTCTTTATCCTCAGAGAAAATCGAGTCGGTAGGAGCAAGTTCATCGGTGAACTCCTCACTTTCTTCGTCAAAGAGTTGATTTTCAAAATTTTGAGTATATTCAGTAATCAATTCAAACAAGGGATTCGTGAATGTCATTTTGAAAGATTCTGGATTGAAAGATGTCTCAAAAGAAGGTTCCATGATTTCGTAAAAAGGAGTGGGATTACCACTCAAAGGAAGGTTGATTTTCTTAGAAATCGGAGGTGGGACAAGTGGTGTGCTCTTAGAGCTAGCAGTTTCCACCACTACCGCTGTAGACTCCATTTCTGTTTCTTTTTTTCGCTTCAGCTTGTATTGTCAACATATTCTTGATCGTAAACCTTGAAAGATCAATTCGAGACGTTTTAGGCTCAACTTTTTTCAACTTATCAACATCATCCGGATCGTCCGAGGGGTAAGTTAAGATGGCTCGTTATATAACAAATTTTCAAGAAAAAGAATGTCCCCCTCCGGGTCAAAAGTAGCATCATCAATCTCAACGGGAACTGAATCATCATTAAGAAAGGCCTCGATCTCTTCCCAAGTAGGGTCACTTTCCGTAGTGAGAGACGGGAAAGAGTCGGTCATAATCGGATTAGACGGTAAAGTGGGATTGCCACTTTCTTCAGAGAAATCAATCACATCGATGCTATGAATCGAATGATCATCGGGTGGAGGTTTTGAAGTTTTTTCGGCATAAAACACTTATTTTTCATTTCCTTTCTCGATCGTTAACGCTTCCTTGGTAATGATCCACAATGACTTTCGCAGTTCTCAAGAATGGTCTTCCTAAAGTGAGAGGGACTCGGGCATCGACCTCTATATCAACTACGGCGAAATCCACGGAAAATGGAATTTATCCACTCGTACCATAACATCGTTGACTACACCAACCGGGTGAGCAATTGTTCGATTAGCTAATTCGATAGTCATACGAGTCGGTATAAGAGTCTTCAATCCAAGCTCATGATATATCGCAAGAGGCATGAGACTTATGCTTGCACCTGAATCGGTTAGGGCATTACATTCCTTAATATCATTTAAGGAGCAAGGAAGGAGAAATTTCTCGGGATCACCAAGCTTCTCGGGAGCTTGGTTCGAGGAAGAATTAAACGGTGTAGGCTCAAGTGAAATCTTTGAAATTTGTTCCAACTTTCTTCATAAATCATTTCAGCCAAGCTTTAATCATATCAGTCGAAGTTTGAACTTGGTTCCTAAACAACTTTCATTTTATCGAACCGTGATTGAACAGATTTGCACGGTGTAAGGTTAGAACTCGGCATTATGACAGAGATAGAAGGAACTTGGGCAACCAGAGGTTGGACGTGATTGGCTTTTCCATTATCAAGAGGAATTACCAGGTCCTTTGTCACCTCGGTCTCTCGTGCTACATTCCTCACCGGAGAGGAAGTAGTCATCGAGGGCCCATCATCTCGAATGGAAACGGATTTCATTTCTCCCTTCGGGTTTGGAATGGTGTTACTTGGGAGAGAACCGAAACCCGAGGGTTGACTCACTTGGCACAAAACAACATTCAACATACTTTCAAGTTTATTCTGCGAAGCATCCAATTTGTTGTTCTCAAGTCGAATCTCGTCCTAAACTCATTGCTCTGTCTAGTTAATGAAGATTGAAACTCGTTTCTCAAACTTGAAATCTGGGTTCTCATGGTTTGGATGGTAGCATTATTGTTCTGAACGTAATTCGAGAATTCATTAGAGGGCAAAGGCGGAGCTTGATAGCTTGAAGCTTGATATCCTTGATTGTAATTGACTCCTTGATTCGGGTATTGATTTGGTGGAGCTTTGAATTGGTTTTGAACATTTGGTCCACGAACTTGATTCTGATTAAAACGATTCGATTGTTAGATTGAGAAAATCCCGGAGGTACCATTTGATTACTAACACGAGGATTCGGTTCAACTTGAGAACGGTATTGGTTACCTCCGTTACGCATTAGCATCGAAAGGATGTCCATCGGTGGCGGTACAATTGTAGTAGGCATGCAGGCCACCACAAGTAGTACAAGTCGTTTCCACCGCTTTGACTTGAGCGGGTGGAGAAGAATTAATCTTAACCAAAGCCTGAATCATATCCGTAAGCTTATCAATCTTAGCATCGGTGCTAGACGTATTTCGCGAGACGAAGACGATGATGTATCATTCACTCGAGCAGCAACCGATTTGCTACGTGATGTACGAACTTTAGATTTGTTCTCAATAATGGACAAGGCATCTCTCGTTGATCGGGTCAACAAATTACCACCAACTGCGGCGGCATTGAGAGAGTCTTGATCGTTCTCATTCAAACCATTATAAAACGTATCAAGTTGGTGCAACCTCGAAAAACCATGATGGTGACATTGCCTAAGCAAATCTTTGAATCGGTCCCATGCCTCACTAAATGATTCATCAAATCTTTGTGTGAATTTTGTTATTTCATTTTTAAGGCTTGTTGTTTTAGACGGTGGAAGAATTCGCTCACTAATTTTGATACTAAATTCTCCCATGTGGTTATCGACGAGGGGTAGTTTTTCGAGCCAAACCGCCCCCTCGAGTGAAAACGGGAAGAGTAGTAGCTTGATAGCCTCTTCCAGAACGTTACGGTACTTGATCGTAGACGTGAGCTTGTTGAATCGTCGGATATGAGAGTGAGGATCGCCTCTCTCGAATCCGTAAAATTGGCTTGACGAAACCAAATTTATCAATCCGTTTTTAAGCTCAAAGTTATCGGCAACGCATTGCCGGACGACGATGGCTTCTCCATAACCCTCAGTGGGTGCTTGGAGTTGCTCTAGCATAGATCGGTTGTCCTCCGCCATTTCGATGATGGGCGGGTTTGATTAGTTCAATCTCGGTTCACTAATGGAGCACGCCTATTTCGCCAAGGAATTGTAGCGCTTCACGTGATCGGTCTCAGAGTTATTAGAACGAAAAGCGCATGCACTTTCAATAACCAAGGCAATTAAAACGAACGGTATTCGAAAACACAGTGAACTTAACCAATAATCCCAAGTGAATAAATCACCTCTATAAGACAAACGCACAAGCGAGCGGAGAAGCTTTTAGGTCAGCAAGCTTATTAAAACCCGCTTTTCAGCCGCAATTTAATGTCGCCGCCCTTATACCCACCACACGGTTTGTTTATCCGATAGAAATAAATAAATCCACAAGCGATACAAAGGCAAGTTTTTGATCTTTAGTTCGGGAACTTATTAATGATAACACCTCCGTTGAGAATGTTATATAATTGGTGTCTTCTATTTATTAGCAAAACCACAAGAGAAAATCTTTTTGTATTTTTAATGATATATATATATACAAAAGAAAAAGGAAAATATTTTTTACTTTTTAATTTATAGAAAAATAGTAACTTCACGAATGAAGGATCTCGAGTCACTAATCGTCAAACCTCAAACGATATTGTCGTGACACAACCTCCGCAATGGCGCCAAAATTTGATTGTCAATGAACAAACACGTCAAGTTTACTCACACAAGCTAGCCACTTGTGAATGACTAACCGTAAGAAACTTAAAACGGTTCTCACACGATTCTTTGATAATGAAGGCTTAGGGGTTATGTGTATGGATAAAACCTCAATATCGATATCAAAAATAATCACGAAGATAGATTCAAATTCTCTTAGGAAAAAGAATAATAAATCAAATCCCGTGTGTGATCGTGTATACGGATTAGTCAACCCGAATCGTTTCCCAACGAGGCGTGAATTGCCAACGTCGTTCTTGGTTTGGAATTTAATGCTCGATGTTTTGATTTGTTTGATTTGATTTTATTAAACTACGGGAATGGGGAAAGTAATTAAGGGAATCTATTTTACGGGAAATCCTAAGTGCAAAATACTAAAACGTAATTAATAAAACGTAATTAAAATGCAAGGACGTCTAAATTATATCCTAAAAATGCCTAAAATTACTTTTACTCTAGAAATGTAATGTAAAAACTAATTTAGAATTAAAACTATTTTTTTTTCTGGATTTTATTTAAATTAAAACTAATTTTTAACTATTTAAACTAAATTAAAATACTAAAAATTATGAAAATCAAAGGGAAAAATATGAAACTATTTTTATAAAATCTAAAATATAATAAGAGACTTTTCAAAACTATTTTTATATTTTTCTGATTATTTTTCTATTTTCTACTAATTTAAAACTATTTTAATCTAATTTAAATTGTGAAAAATACCAAATAAAAAGGGAAAAATATGGAAAAATCTTTTTTATGCTTTTTATATTTTTCTTAAACTGGAAAAACTGAAAAATTATTTTTTTGAACATTTTCTTAATTAATTGCAATTAAAGCTAATTAAAAGTGATTAAAAACTATTTTAAATCTAGAAAAATAGCAAACAAAGGACCAAAATTAATGAAAATCTCAGGAAAATTCTAAAAGTTAATCTAATTCTATGAAATATAAGAAATATGAAGCTTGTGTGTAAGAAAAGAGGGCTGCAGTGTAAATGGAGCTAAAATAAGCACTTGAAATAAGCTAATAAGCTCTAAATTACACCAAACTTTACATAAGCTAGACTATACTAAAACTACTCTAAGGCAACTTACTTCAGCTACTCCTATCACCTAATAAGCAGATTACTAGCAATTTAAGCTAATCGACTATAAGCCAAAACAGTAAAAACTGGTCCTCCTGTTTGAGCTTATCCACAAGCTTATGAGAGGCTTAAGCCAAAATGTAAATGTGGTCTTAAAGACCACCTAGCTGACTATCAAATGGACCAAATATGAGACTCTAACAACCTGTTGATTGAAACCTTGTGCAATGGTTCTGCAAGATCTGCATAAATCGATTTTGACATGGGTTTGACTTTGAAAACAAGCCAAGATTTGACTTTTGTGAGAATTTAGAAGCAAATTTTAGACTGATTAAGGTTAAATATGATGAAATAAGACTATAAGCAAGCTAGCTTATCAAGTTTTAAACCCATATGAATTGATTATGAATGATTCCAACAAGAAAGCTAACAAGATCAATGGACTTATGATTTTGACTTTAGTGAAAAACTGATGCAAGTAAATGACTGAGATGCATGCAATACACTAAAACAAGCCTAAACCAAATGAACTACTACTATGATTAAACCTCTATCACAGTTTTTAATGCTAAACCAAACACTCAAGAACAGCTTTATTAACAACTCTAGCAAACAACTTAAACAATCTAATCCTTCAACTACTAAAGCGTAGAAATGTTAAATAAGCTTAAAGTAATATCTTAGGACTATAACAAGATCAAATCAAGCATCTATTGACTATTAAGCATGACCGCATACCATACAATGACAGCTTTGAAAATGAAAGAAATCACCACTTATGGCTTGCAATCCTAGCAAAATTTTGGCCAGAGTAACCTAAACTCCATCATAACATCACAAACCACAACCAAATCCATCATCACAATCAACCCATTTCCATTTCTAAACCAAAATCACCACCAGTTGACTTTCGTTGACCTGACTTTTGTGAATGTAAATGAGTGAAAGACGATGGTGCAATTTAAGCTTACTGAAGCTATAATAAGCTGAAATAAGCCTATCCCATTATTCAACTTAGCTTATTGATCACTTTAAGTAAGAAATGCAAGATAAAATTTAGAAGCTTGGAACTTTTATTAAAACCTGAAAGGGGTTACAAGGAAATGGAAATACAATAAAAGCTTAATAAAACATTTAGAAAACTAATAAAATTAAAGACAATAAGCTAAAATGAAAACTAGGATTGCACGACTTGAAATGTGAGCCAAAGAGGTCTATTTATAGCCTTGAGGAGGTCTTGGGATGCCTTTGAGAAGAACCTAGAAGCAATTTGCAGCCACTCATTCATCCATTGTCATCACATCCAATCAAAAAGCTCCAATTCACTCAATGAGGTGTCACGGCCAATAATATTGTGCCATTTGTCCACGTGTGCTTTATCCGACATGTCACCGAGGATAAGGTTTTGATAGATGCTAAGTACGAGGTTTGTGTTTGGGATTGGTAAATGGTGGTGAAAAGGGAGGTGGAATGGGGTGTTGGGGAGAGACAGGGAGGGACACTGCTTGTTTGGGCGTTTGGTTATTATATTATTTCTCAAATAGTTGACCGTATTTTGAGTTGACTTGGGTTAAGTGAGCGGGTAAAATAAGTATTCGGTCAAGGGTTTAGCCGTGGATCGGTGATGTGTTATTGGACCCGTTGTTTGGATTTGTTTGTGGATTTGGGTAAGGTTAATGAATTGGACTATGGATATAATGGATTTGATTAAGGATTAGATAATGGATTTTGGACATAGATTAATCTTGGACTAGATTGATATTGACCCATTAGTAACCATAGGACCAAACATGTAAAAGCCGTGAAATTCCAAGGACCACAAGTGTAAATCTAAAATTATCTTCCAAGGACCATGAACTTTGTCAATTCTTCAATAGACCGTGGACTGAATTTGCAACTTTTGAAACTTGAGGGTGTTTTCTGTCATTTCGCCAAAAGCTTAAAGTTCAGGGACTATTTCTGACATTTCTTCAAACTATGATCAAATCTTCACAAATCATCCTCAGAGATTAGAAATCTTCATAAATGCATAATTCGACCTTCCGGCCGCTAAAACTAAGCTCTCTTAATCTCGTACTCGGATTTACGTCGATTTGGTTCATTTTTGCGTGTTTTTACATATCCGCATATCCGCACAAGCACAAACTTCAAGAAAACCACAAATATTAGCAATAAACGGCTCTTTCTTGGTTATTTTGGGTCTATTTTGATAAAGAAAAGGTATGTGTTTTAGCACATACCAGTCATCGTGTTGTGCTCAAATCCTTTGGATGAGATCCCAATTATCTGACTATGGCTTTGAATTCAACAAAATCCCTCTCAGATGTGTGATAATAAAGTGCTATTGCTCTCTCATGCAACAACGCTAAACACTCAAGAGCAAAGCACATTGACATCCGACATCATTTCATCAGGGACCAAGTGGAAAACGGTGTGGTGGAACTCTATTTTGTGAAGTCGAATACCGCTTAGCGACATCTTCACCAAAGCTCTTCCCAGAGAACGTTTTGAGTTTATTCTTCCTCGACTTGTTTGAAAAGTCTTCAACCGTAAAACACTCAAACGTATTCGTGAGGAAGACGAGGAGTAAAGGTTTTTTCTTCATCTATATTTTGTATATATTTATTCAAAAAGCAAAATACAAAATTATAAATCCATAAAAATCTGAAAAATCTCGAAAATTCTCAAAAATTATTGTCCTTTTTGTCTTTTCTTTCTTGATTCGATATATATCTACGGTCTTTGTGCTGTCAGTCAAAGAGTGACACGGGACTTTAGATGTTGCTCGAATGCTTAAAAAAAAAATCAAAAAATAAGTTTGGGAGAAAGTAAAAAAAAAATGGTTTATTATCATTTCAGGCAGTAACCCGCTTTCCAAAGCAAGAACAGAGCCATGCTTTATCTCATGTTTCAATCCTAATGCTCTGATTCTATAACAAATGTTTGTCACTAACAAGACAAATGTTTAATTTCAAATATTTTTCCTTCTAATGATTCCTCTGAAAAATATTTGCAATCTTATGAAAACTCAATTGTTTTGAAAACACTTCGGACTCTATTTTTGAAAATCAAAAGAACTTATCAAGTGTCAAAATTATTCATCAATCAATGACTTTCGGCATTGATTGAGGGGAGAATGATTTTTCAATCAAATCAAAAAGTGTTCTTTTCAAACAATTTGCATTTAAATGAGTAAGGTCTACTCTAAATGTTTTACAAAATGTTACACAATTGGTTCGAGACCTTGGTTATTATTATGTTTTCAAAAGATAATTATGCATGTTCAATCAATGGAGTTTAAAGTCTCAAAATCAGATCCTTATCGCTAAAAACGCTTCTCATAATCAAGTCACAATTCTCCTTAAAAGCCTTCAAAATCAATTTAAATCTACAGAGATCACAAATCTCAAATGATTTGATAATTGTGATCGGGGAGAATTTGTGATTTAAATTGATTTAAACCCGTAATTGATAAATGGTTTCATAAGTGTTTAACATGTTTTCCTCCCCGTATGTGACAAACGATTTCAAATTTTCCATGCACATGTTGAGGGGAGCATCTATTTTAAACCTCAAATTATTGAACGTGGATCAATTGTTCTGTGTAGAGTTCCTAATATGTGCAAAACTCTTTCAAAATTCGAGGCACATATTGAGGGGGAGCAACTTAGAAAACCTCATCCTTCGTCAAAATGTTGTATCTACTCAAATTGATTGGGAAGTGATGATGATCATTTTAGAAAATGTTAATCAAAAGATTGGACCTTTCATTCTTAATCTAACGATTTCAAAGATCTCTTGCCTCCATGTGCTAAACAATTTCTAAATTTTTAAGCATATGTTGAGGGGGAGCATTTCTAAGATGTCAAAACAATTAAGATACAAAATGCTTTGATCCTATATCACAAGTATCTTGATTGATTTTCAAATGGTTTTCAATTGGTTTCAAGGGGAAAGAACTACACCAAAAGACCGACCAACTTTACTTTATGTATGGTGATATAAGGATGATAAGGTTAGGTTGAGGTTCCATGATCCGCCAGAACCGGAGGGATCTACCCAGGGACAATCCACTAGATAGTGTAGAAGTCCTTAGGTATGATGAAAAAAGGAGAAAAGTGAGATATGGGAAGAGTGCGGACTGACATAGAGCTAGTACTGGAATAAACCCAACAAGGTGCTAGTAATGAAGTCTCGGTAAGCACTGAAGGGGTTGAAGAATGAAAAAGAATTGAATGTGAAAAAGGGTGAAAAGAAATAGCCCTCCATTTATTCAACCTTAGGCGTAAAACCGGTTCAATTCGTATACTACTGGTGGTTACCAAGGTAACATCGGTATTGAAGACAAGACGTCATGGACCCAATGACGCACTACACTTCAACTTTCCAAACCACTCAAGTTCCTCTTAAAAGGGCTTGTTTCATTCTCACGGGAACCTACATAATCTATCGACTTTCTTTAGCATTGTTGATATTGAAGATGGAGACCCTCTCCCTAGTCTCCGGCATAGGAACCAAATATGCACAATTGAGTCTAGAGCCACGAGATCATCATATAAATCTCTTTAGGACACTTTCAATGAAGACTCTCTATTTCACACAATGTGGAAAGAGAGATTATATCTTATGAGTCCTACGCATTATCCTTGTGGTATTGCCGTAACATCCGAAAGTGATATGCAAACATATTCACAATGAAGATGGAAAGCCTTCTAATGCCAACATCAAACAAGCTCTTGGTAGGTGGCATGTGAGATCTATCCTATAGATCAACCATGTGACAACCGACAGAAACAATGGAGTGACTCAATCTTTTGAATCAATCCTGGTTCAGGTTATGGATTGACGGATACCTTTGAAAAACCGGTCGTTGTGCTTAAAAACTCTTTTCTTTAGCACATCGACTGTGTACTTATTTCTCAAAATAAAAGGTGTTTATGATTGATAATCGATTTTCATTAAAACCTTCATTGTATTGCAAAAACAATTTCTATTGAGCAATACACGATTGTTTTTCAAATCTCTTTTCATCAATCGGTGAATCTCATTTCGCTTGGTTCACTCACCTCGTTGTCTTTTTGAGACGTTCGGTTTGAGAACGCCTAGAGTACGCTAAACCCTCGCCAAGGAAATTCTTCGAATTATACCGATCACAGTGCATTTGTACTCGATCAACGGGAACCGTGGGTCGCGGTACCTCAATTCATCGAAAGTGATCAAAGACACTTTCGTATGCTTTATTGCTAACCGTCTTATGCACGTACTTCGACGCTTGCAAACCGATCGTAATGGAGCGGTCAATTTATAGCCGCATGCTCACACAACACATTCATATCTAAAGAAATCATGATTGGTGAATCAATGACTCGGATATTTTCACTCCATGCTTCGCTACGCCGCTAATATCATGAATCAACGAAAAGCTTCCGCTACTCTAATAAGAATAAATCATGATCCAGAATGTGAGCATGTCGGTCCAAAAATCACAACATCACGATATACCAACACCACAAAGGATGAGTCAGAGATTTTAATGTTGCCGATGATCTCAAAGCCGGCTCAAAACTCGTATCACGTGGATCAGCTTAAAGACCTCCACCTGATTATCCAAACATGCAAAATGAAGAATCAAAGACTACGAAGCTACTCTGAGCAAAGAACATGAACAAGAATTCAAGAACAATCTCAATGTAATATCTCGCTTTGTTTTCTATGTATTTTAATGTGTGTTTGAGGTGACCTCCCTTAGGGGGAGATTGTTAGGATTTGGAAAATCCAATAGTTAAAGTGTCGGTCACCTCAAGTATATGTAATCGTTAGAAAGCTCGTAGTCGTAAGTTATTTACTATTAAATAGTATTTAGTTAAGTAACACGTGGAGGACGGACGGTCAAGTTTACCCGTATGCCCGATCCACGTACCGTGGTGGCGTTTTATGTAAGAACTATAAATACTCTCTACCTCCCAAGGTAGAGAGTTGGAGCTCATAATAAGATTTTTCTTTCTCTCACTAAAGTTCCCAAACCTCCAACTTTCTCTCTCTAAAACTCATTGTGTACGCCTACTTTGCTTATGGTTTGATGTGTATGTGAAATCCAATATGTTACAGACTGGAAGATATCAGAAGTGGATATGGGTCAAAGCATAGACATGCTTGTTTGCCGACATGGCCGCAGCCACAACAGTCATTGACTACATCAGCATCCGACATCAGAGTACATCAACATATAAAATAGATAAACCCGAAGTACAATGCATACAACGCGGCCAGAACAAACAAATCGCCAAGATCGCGATATCCACCAAACATTGGAATGGTAACGCTCCTTCTTTCCGAAAAAAGCACAGAACAAGACTGTAACTAACCAACAACAGTATAGCGGAAATATATTAGAAGTGTACACGGACCAAAGCTCGGAGGAAAAAAAAGGCCCAAAAGTACGTAAGGCCCAAACAAAGACACCCAAGAAGCTCACAACATTAGGAATACAATAGTATAGTTTAGGGGACGTCCATCCCATTAGTATTTATAGTCCCTCGCATTAGCATTTATATACGTGCCTGAGTTCGTTAACATGTTTAAGGCTCAGATAGGACAAAGATACGCAAAAGGAGATGCGCTCACCATGGCTGCAGCCACCACAGGCTGCCATGCCAAGACATGAACCATCTCACTCTTTACCGGCCACGTTAAAACTCATCATAGCCACTTTACTGTTAGCAGCAACTCTTGCAGAGGTGCATTTGAACACCGAATGCGAAACAGCCAGACAAACAATGTCACCCAAACCGCATGGATCAAAAAATGCGCACTTGCCCATGATGGCTGCAACCCCAAAAGGATGTCGTGCCAAAATACAGGTACCAACTATAAAATGAAGTTATAATATAACAAAGTCAACAACAATAACCAATTTCACAGAAGCGGAACGGCCGCCATGGCTGCGTTACTGTAAACGCCTCGCCAAGATACGGCCGCTCTCAGACTTTTCTGAGCATAAAAGCGCTTATGTTACAATATAATGATAATACATCAACAACTGATGACACAAAACATGCAACACATAACCCGGAACCAAACGGGCTCACCAATTCTAAAAGCAAGCTACGCCTCAATAGACCATTCGTTAACCTACAACCAAACGAACATAAGATGTTAAAACAGCCAGCTTCTCAAAAATATGAAACCTTAATTTTTTCAGCAACAAATAACCACAAAACCACCGTTAGCCACAGCCTAATCGATGGCCAAATTTTAAAGTAATCAAATAAACATAAAGCGCCAATCTACCGGAAGCCCTAATTGTTCCCAAACCGAAATTAAAGTCGGTAACGATGAAAATACAGAGGTTAAACTCAGACAGCAAACCTAACCTGAAATACCCAGCTGGATCCATTAGTATAAATACTAATGGGAAGGAACGTCCCCAAACTACATCTAAGTGATAACCTCAACGGCATCAAACCACATCAACATATAACATCAAAGAAACACGCACCAAAAACAACATGCAGCAGGCACAAAGAACCGACTCAAAATCTGCATGAGTCACCAAACACTGGGACGGTGGCGTTTCTTCTTTGCGAAGAAAACACACAACACAACTATAACGGAGCAAAAAGACAATAGCGAAAAGGTATTAGAAGTGGACACGGGTCAAAGCCCGGAGGAAAAAAAGGCCCAACAACATGCTCGGCCCAAACCTTAGGAATAAAATACCATAGTTTAGGGGACGTCCCTCCCATTAGTATTTATACTAATATTTCATTTTACACCCGGTTACACCCGTGTACTTAATGGGCTTTAAGTGTAGAGCCCATTCATTCGACTTGTAGTTCAATAAATTGGGCCTCTGTTTTATTTTGTTTTTTTTGGGAATGACGTTAATTAACCCTAATTGTACGTTCGTTCAAAATAAATGTCCACTTTAATATTACATAAAACATTAAAAAAAACAAATCTCACTAACTATACTTTTCACCAATCATTTATATCCACTAAAATGACTTTTGATTGGTTGAAACACAAAATGAATATTTATTTTAGGACATTCTAAAAATAAAAAGATGGACATTTAATTTGGGACGGAAGGAGTAAGAGAATGTAAAAAATGAGAAATAAATTTATTTATTCAACAATGCAAGAACTCAATTTTGAAATCAAGCATTCTGATTGGCCAATAAATATCAAAATTGGGTTCAATTGGGTCAAACCTATCTATATTTCATCTAGCAAAATAATATGTATAAAAATACGTGTGTCGATTTTATAAACATAAAAGACTAAAAAAGAAAAAGAAAAAAAGTAATCAATAAAACTTTAGATGTTAAGTTTTAATAAATTATGAGAACTTTAATAAATTTATTAGTTTTCATGTTCTTTAATTAACTTTATAAATTTAATAACTATCTCGTATGCTTTATATTACTCAAAAAACCATATAAATTTTTGTTATTAATAAATATCATTACATAAATTAATGTATATGAACGGAATTATAAATATCAAAATGAAAGCATGAGTTATTGTGATATGTAAATAAGTACAACGTGATTGTACATCTACGAACGCCTCATATTATTTCTCTTTATGAGATTAAATCAGTAAATCTGATTTTATTTTTAATAATGGCGCTTAATAAAGACTCGTGTTATACCTCTTTATAAGTTAAAGCTACGCGTACACGAATTTAAAAGTTAAATACTATTAACAAGAATATAATTAAAATAAATGCACGCCCATGGTTATCAGTAAATGAAAATAAATATACGAGATTGTATATAACAACGACTCATGTAATTATTTTTTAAATCTTAAATAAGATTACCTTAAAAGTATTTTTCTCTTAAACACGCATAATGCCTAGAACATGATACCAATAGTTAATTTTAAACAAAACGAACCTCGACACTATGTCAGTTAAACAAAGTAAAATACTTTGTCCAACAAATTCGCGCATGCACATGTATTGTAAGTATATAATAAAAGATTTTACATAGTTTTATAAATTAATAAAATAAATTATTTAACAGTTTTGTGTATTTACAATGTAGAAACCTGCGCGTGCATGAGTATTGTAAGTATATAAGTATAAAAGATTTTACATGGTTTTGTAGCAAAACAAATATTTTTTAACATACACGTTTATGTAAAAGGTTAAAAACTAGTTAAGCTAAGATAGTTAGCAAGGATCACAAGCTTGTTATTTACTCATTATTGTAGTAAGACTAAAATACACTGTTGGTCCCTAAACTTGTTCATACGCATCGTGATGGGAAAAAGTTGGGCGTTATCATCGCCGGTGGTCCAAAACTTGGGCTTTATATGCCAAACTAGTCCCTTGACCAGGATTGCCATAGTCAACTTTAATTTTTTGGCTTTACTTCGAGGGTATAATAGACCATTCACAATTTTGACCCAACCTTCAACCCAATGACCAATTGTGATTATGCCTACTAGTCGTTTCTTCCCTGATACGCTAGCAGCGAACCAATACACCCATCTAAAAAACAACTTTACCAATCATAATACACCATTATCTAGAAACGATAAACTGAAAATCGAAATTCTAATCTAAATCCTCATTTCCAGAACTCAAAAGACCAACCCAACTTCCAACAAAACCATGTCGATTGATCGTATTAGAAGCATGCCAGATGTAGTGATCACTAACATTTTGAATTGGTTGCCTTTGTTAGAAGCGGTGAGAACCTCTAGTTTAGCGTGAAACTGGAGGTCTAAGTGGACTTTGCTCACCGATGTCATAGTTGATGAGGATTTCTTTTATTATTTAACATATGAGTTTGATGGGAGGCTTGTTACTAGACTCTTAAATCGACTTATAGGTCCAATAATAAAGTTTGTCTTCGCTTTAGAGCCAAGATCAATGCTTGGAAGAGACGACTTTCATTATGAAGAGATTCATGATTGGCTCTTGTTTTTGGTCAAGGGCATGGAATTGAGGAGCTGATTATTACAAACTGGTATGGTGATCGAGTTACGTTCCCAACCCAACTTTACTCTCGTAGCGAGTTGAAACATCTGGTACTTCATGTTTGTGTTATGGCTACTTTGGAATATTTTCATGGCTTTCTAAGTCTACTAAGCTTAGAATTGATTCATGTCAATTTTCTGCTTACAGCTTTGGGACTTTATTGTCGGTTGTCCTCACTTGAGTCTCTAAAAATGAATCGTCCTAGTACAAACGAGATGAGACTATGGGATATTGCAAAAGTTAGGAATTTGAAGAAGTTAGATTTGTCATTCGGTCGTTATAATGGTTTGACAACAATCACAACATCCGATATCTTTCACCTGACAAGAATTCAAAATCTTGAGACCCTTACATTGGATTTTGATGATTGCACTGTAAGAACAATTTGAGTTTTACACTTATGATTTTACAATGTTAAAGAAATGTGTAACAGTAATGACATTTAATCTTTAAAACTTGTTGTAGTTGATACAGGAAGCTAATTCTAGGATGAATGTGCCCTTTGTATCCCTGATTAACCTTAAGATGTCCCACGTCGATTTTGGGAATATTGTTATGTTATCGTTCATCATTGAAATGATTCGTGGATCTCAAAATTTGAAAATGCTGGATACCAGGGCAAGTGTAATGCAGTAGTGCATATGTAGCAAATAAACATTCCTAAATTGCCATGTCTGTGTATCTCAACACTCTTTGATTTTTCAGGCTGCAAACACGCTTAGTATTCTACATTTGGAAAAAATTTCCAAGGTTGTAGACAGAAACACATTCAGCCATGGCCACTATAGATCCGCGGGTGTTTCGAGCTTTCCTAGAACGAGCATGAATTAACTTTAATAAAGTTTATACTTATGTTCCCGATTGCTAAAGACAATCAATATCGCCAACGATAGGAGTCATGATGGGAATGAAAATATCGGGAAGAACCGGAGTTGGCTAGAAGTCGTTGAAACTCCACCGAAGCTTCCCCACGTACCGTGGTAGATTTCTTTGAGTGGTTGAATTTTATGTATGGTTTGAATACCCTATGACAATTAATGTCGCAAAATAGTTTTTGTATTTTGGTACAGTATTTGTTTATATGGTTTGTTTAAAATTAGCTTGTTCATATGTTGTTGTTTGTACGTATTGTAGGTGATGCAAGTTTGACATTCGAAAGTCAAACTTTCATTTAGCATTTCAATTTGATTGTAGCAAGTAAAACTCATTTCCGTTTACTTTAGTTAGTATTTGCATTTTGACTATGTAAAGTCAAAATTGCAAAACCATTATCAATATTTGACTTGTAAAGCCAAAATTGCAAAACCATTACTCAATATTTGACTTTGTAAAGTCAAAATTGCAAAACCATTACTCAATATTTGTTTTGGAGTTTATTGATAATTTGATATGTTTTAGAAGTTTGACTTAACAAAGTCAAACTTCTAATGGTTTTGTGTTGTTTAATCTTCAACTAAGTTGTAGTATACGAACTTGGCCAACTGAGGGACCAATTGCGTATTTTAAAGTGATTATTGGGCAGGAGTTTTAAGTATGACAACGACAACCAAGACAAATTGACCGGTGGAGTATGAAAAAAGTCACTATTAGACCCTTGACAGTCTCTTACTGGAGACGCTATTTACTTGTGCACACCAACCGATAAACCCATCTACCACTTTTTCCACACACAAACAATTTCCAATGGAAGCTTTCCCTATTTTGAATGAACTCATGGAGATTGCCGGTTCATCCAAGTTGAATGATCGTATGGCTGTGTGGTTTGAATAAGAGGCTGCACAAGAAGGGCTTTTGAAAAAGCTAGTTCTTCAGTGCATTGGTCATCTAAAGAGGGGAATCATGAAGCGTAGGGAGTCGATCGAAGAGAACGAAGCTCGGGACCCTGGGAATAGCGCTTGACCGTTTGATGCTGAGGAAAATCCAGCGTAGGCACACACCAACTTGTTCAATTCATACAGATTGTTGGTCAAACTGATGAAGCTATTCGTTTCAACGAAGGTTTTGTTAAGAAAATGGCTAAGCATAATGCCTGAATTTTGGGTATTTCAAGGGGGTAGATAAATGAGGTCTTTTGGGTGCTAGTTTTGGAAATATAGGTTGGTAAAAAGGGTATGTAAATTGGATATTTTGTTTGGTCGTTGGTCTTGGTTTGATGTAGTTGTTTCTGATCTTGTAACCGACTATATTAAGGATGAAATATCATCTATGTTTTATGTATTTAATCTGTTGTTGTATTGTGTGATATTGGGTGTATTTTAGTCTTATTAGTATCAAAAAACCAAACATCCCCTTGTATCAAGAAAACCAAACATCCCTTTTATTAGCAAAAGTTATGTCAAAGAAACCAAACACCCCATTGTATCAGCAAAAGAAAAGTCAGTGGTTTAAAAATATGTGTTGAAAATGCAAATGCTTTAGCACTAAATCATAATGTATTGACAACGGTGTATTGTTTAAAAATGCAAAAAGAATTGTAACATCTTGACAATGCTGATCATAATGCATTGACAATGGTGTATTGACAATGCTTTAGCACTAATGGACTGAACACGTCCAATGCCTCAAATTGTAACATCTTGAATTTTGACTTAGCCAAGTCAAACAAAATTTATGAAAGGCAACAAATTGTAACTTATCTTTGTGGTATGACTTGGGTAAGTCAAACCTATTTAGAAATGCAAAACGATTTCAAGCAGTTACAATACACAACCAAACACAATTACTTACATAAGAACCTAATTTTTTATTCATCGATTTCATGTTCTCAACAACTACAAAGTTTCCTATCATCTAAACATACACTTAGCTAGACCAAAAACTCTCCCTATCATCTTTTTCCTTCATTTCCTTCCCTTCCCTAAGATATTTAAACAAAATTTCCAGATTTTTAATCCTTTATCCCAAATCGTTAAACTTTGATAACACGATGTCAGCCTCTTCCTTCTCCTTCCTTCTAACACCCAAATCCTTTTCATTTGGGCGCTCTTTTCCTCAACGAACTCAACAAAGCCTTCCCCTTATCGTTTTGTGCCATTATAGTTTTTTAGAATGTGTGTTGCTTGTATTTTAGGGTTCAATGTTGTGTGTTGCCGGTACTAATATTGTTGAAGGTTGGGTTAGATTCTAACTATGTTGGGTCAAAATTGTGAATGGTCTATTATACCCTCGAAGTAAAGCCATAAAATTAAAGTTGACTATGGCAATCCTGGTCAAGGGACGAGTTTGGCATATAAAGCCCAAGTTTTGGACCACCGGCGATGATAACGCCCAACTTTGTCCCATCGCGATGCGTATGAACAAGTTTAGGGACCAACGGTGTATTTTAGTCTTGTAGTAATTACCAAGCAGACACTCGTGTTGGAAAGACATAAATAAGGGAAATGATAAAGAGGCTTCATTGGGAGGTCTAAACTGAAGTGTCATCATCCGGTTAATGATATCAAAAAGACCTATTTTTAATGTCACTGATCAAATGATGACACCTAAGTTTAAGCCTTTTTTTTAGGCCTACCATTAGGTCCATATATCATTGCTCAATAAATAATGTGCAATAACTTTGAGAATATGTTAAAACAGATGTAGTCATGCATACATTAATTATAATTCTTTGACCTCTTTATAAAACAATGCATCCAACGTCTTTGCTGCAGAAAAAGATTTAATTTTTTCCTACTCATGGCTCTAGTTCTAGTACTTGTAATCATAGTATCGAATCTGTTTCTCCTTCGCGCCCTCATTTCATTCGTTGATAAGGCATGGTGGACTCCGATCAATATTCAAAGAATGATGAAATCACAAGGAATTGAAGGCCTTCCATATGCATTTCCTCATGGAAACACCAAAGTGATCACTGCCATGAGAAACCAATCCATGAACCACCCGATGGATATTTCACATGACATATTTTCAAGAATCCAGCCACATGTCTACTCTTGGATCAAAATCTATGGTAATATTTTCGCTATCCATAAACAACGTAAATTTAATGCATATGCTTATTTGTTATGTGTTTTTTGTTTTTTTTTTCTTCCGTGTTGTATAGGAAAGAATTTTATCAACTGGCATGGTTCAGAAGCACAGATTTTCGTTACAGAACCAGAGCTAGTAAAGGAAGTGCTAAACAACCGAGAAGGAGCTTATCCGAAAATGGAAGTGGATGGGTTTGCAAAGAAGCTCTTAGGTGAAGCACTTATAACAAATGAAGGTGAAAAATGGGCAAAAGTTCGAAAACTAGCTAACCATACTTTCCATGCCGAGAGCTTGAAGGTGAGTATTTCGAATTCACAAGATCATTACAATAATATGTGCTCTAACTTTGTCAAAAGATCAACCGAACTCTGTATGTTTAAGTAACTTTTTGTAACTTTAAACCAAACAATAACATAGAATATGATTCCGGAGATGAGCAAAAGCTTCGAGACGATGCTAGAGAAGTGGAAACATTACGAAGGCCAAGAAATCGACGTACACAAAGAATTTGGGCTAGTAACAACTGATGTGATATCGAGAACAGCTTTTGGCAGTAGTTATATTGAAGGGAAGCATATATTTGACATGGTGGCGAAACTAACTGCAATAACTGTTAGAAACGTGTACAAGTCACGGTTTCCGGGTTTGAGGTAAAATTTAGCTCAGTATAGTAAATATTGATCTGTACAGACTTTTTTTCTATTGCACATTTTCTTAAGTATGCAGAAAAAAGGGTAGAATACAAAACAGACTATTGGCCTATTGGAGCATTTAAATAGTACTATTTTATTTTTATTTATTTTATTTTTTTTATTTTTATTTTTTTTATTTTTTTTTCAGTTTGATATTGAAGACAAATGATGAAATTGAAGCGGAGAAGCTTGAAAAAGCGATAAAGATATCGATTCTAGACATTGTGGAGAAAAGAAAGGTGAATAAGAGTGAAGGGGTTGATGAGTTTGGAAGCGATTACCTTGGACAACTTGTGAAAATTGCTAATGATCTTAACGGAATTAAGAGGATCACAATAGATCAAATGATCGACGAGCTCAAAGCCATATACGGTGCTGGACATCTCACGACCACGAGCTTACTTTCGTGGACTGTCTTCCTTTTAGCTATTAATCAAGATTGGCAAGACAAAGTCAGGGAAGAAGTGTACGAGTTCTTTGGTCAAAACTCCCCAACTTCTGATGGCATTGCAAGACTTAAAAACGTAAGACAATGTTTCTTTTTCTGGGTTAATAATAGGTAAGACCATTTAAGTCAAAAAATCGCAATGGTTTACTTAACTGTTTTGGATTATTTTACGCAACTTTCCACAAAGTACAGAAAAAGGATAGAACAAAAAAAAAAAAAAAAAGGAAAACTACTAGGATCCCCACACAGGCAGGAGACAGGTTAAAGATTTAAATCGATTGGATAATGAAAGTCGAATGGTTAAACATGACACACTCAAAATTAAGGGGGCGACATAATTATAATCCTTTTTCTAACTTTGAACGATTTGAATATTTTGGTATCTTGAATGCAGATGAACATGGTGATCAATGAGTCACTCAGGCTATATCCTCCTGTGATTACAATGACAAGAAAAGTAGACAGGGAAATCAAATTGGGAAGCTTTACACTTCCTGCAAATGTGAATATTTTCATGTCACTACTTGCACTTCATCACAACCCGGAAATATGGGGAAACGATGTTCATTGTTTCAGACCCGGGAGATTTGCTAATGGGGTTGCTCGAGCTACCAACAACAATGCTGCAGCTTTTTTTCCATTTGGAATGGGACCCCGGACTTGTGTTGGTTTAAACTTTACCACGAACGAAGCCAAGATTGCACTTTCATTGATCTTGCAGCGTTATAGGTTCACCCTTTCAAGTAATTATGTTCATCACCCGGTTGATATGTTCATTCTTATCCCAAAGAAGGGTGTTCAAGTTATTCTTCATAAGATTTGAATATGGATTATGTTTATTTGTCTTCTTGTATGTTTTATTAGTAACGTGTATAAGATATAATCCTCAGGTATGTTGTTCAATAAGAAACAATAAGGAGACGACACATAACTCCATTATTGGGTTGGTGTTATACTTCTTCCCAATACATTTTAGCGAAAGTGAGATTGATGTAGTTGTGTTAGGATGTATGTATTATAGTTGTCTTTGTAAATTTATTGCCTTTCATAAAAGAAAGCACTATTTAAATCAATGTGATATACCACATACCTATTGGTAGTTTGGTACTTTGTGTTCTTTTTGTCCATATTGAATTATAAATCATAAGAGTTAAAGATTGGACTATAATATAGTCACTTTAAACATTATAAGGGTGTCCTTCAAAAAACAAAAACCTTATAAGGGTGACAGAACGATATCATTTTATTAATGAGAACAGTGTTGAAGGTATCCTTTATATTGTTTGAAATACGATTACATGTATTTTCGGTTTGCGGGTATTTGAGTTGTTATGTTTGGGAGATGTTATCAGGTTCATATTCCTCAATCAGAAATAATTTAAAGGATAGTTCACTTCGCTTTTCAATTACATGTGTCGCATATTTATTTGGGAAGCAACTTTTATCATGTGCCTATTGAATTCTTAAGTTACTTGTGTTGGACTCAAGCACAAGAGGATCAACGTGCATTTGTGTTAGCTCATTCATTATAATTATTGGCGTTGTAAGTTAACTCGCTAGCTAGAATCTATCGTTTTCTTCTTTCAGAATGACCCAGAAACATGTACGATGGATATTTCTTATATGTTGTTTCACTGTCATGTTGACTCATCGATGTACATATATCTAATCTTATTCTATCTTTTCTTCTCACTATTGTTCTAAGAAATATGAGGGATAATATTTAATGGACCCATAGGATTAAAATATGACCCTTTTCAATCATATAAATGCGAAATATCACTATCAAGTCGATGTTAAGGTTTATGAGCTATGGGTACATGGATCACGATGTATGTTTCATTAACGATCCTTTGACCGAGTCAAGAATGGTGTGTGAAAGAGTTAAGACTGATTTGAGGACGATGGTTGACAATTTCCACAAATTTCTTGATCTTTTTAATAGTATCAAAGTTTGATAAGTCTTCTTATTGGCAAGGATATGAAACTTGAAATTAACAATAGAGTGGATACTATAGATCAAAATCCTAAAGGCGAAAGGAAACTTATTGCAACCATTACACCTGATATGTATAGAGTATCCATATACTTATACCTTAGGCATTGTTATGTGTTGCATACATTTGAGCCGTAAATGAGGTTGCACTGCATGTGGTTGCTACGCTATAAAATTCTGACAATGACGAAGCGAAACAATTGATTCTTATCTTTTTCAAAGAACCAGAATCTGACCCTAATGCAAACACACCAACGGTTAGCTATCTTCTCATGCACCATTGGACACACATATTAACTATTGCTATACTATTCCCAAAAGATCGATTAAGTTGGTATTTTTCAAGTATCTAGAAGAATCTATATATAAATCAAGCAAAGACAAAAGAGTGACAAGGTCTATGAATGATCTAAGATTGGTCCCAAACAACGAGTACATCCATGAATCAACCACCAAACTTACATCATACATAGACTATCTTTACTTTAGTGGTACACAATATATGAATAAATATGCAGTTGTAATCAAAATAAGACAGCTATTTTCAGACATGGAGGACCATTTAAGGTTTAGCCAATGATGGGTCCATATAAATGAATTATTACCATAAGGGCTTAATCTAATGATACTTGATACATCAATTAAAGGCTCAAATAAAAATGCTAAATAGTTCTTTGAGTTTTATCCTTTCCACACCTAAAAGTAACTGCCTGTTAGCTACATTGCGAAAGGATGAATTTCATATCCCCCTACTTTCATGATTAATTTCATATATACCCAAAGAACAACCATTCAATGCATAATGTACAATGTTTTAAAGCATGTTTGGGTAAATACGAAATTTTCAAATTTAATGAGGGGAGATATGAAATTGCCCCCATGGAGAAAAGGAGCTAAATAACATAATAAAAGAACCGAGTATGTTGCCACGTAGTACATTAATGTCCTGAACCATGTAAAATGAATTGATCTACTCGGTTGTTAATCAAGGTTTTGAAGAACTAATACATGCAAGCGACTATAGAGGGAACATATGACTTCACATTCAGATTTACAAATTGTAATAACATGATATGATACTAAATCAGATCTTGTGCATATAAGCAAAGCAATCACAAACACGTTCATAATGATACAAAAGACAAAGTTCTTACAGAACTTTATTGTTTTTACTTGAAAATGTTAAGAGCAAAGTGCATGGCATCAGAAATCCGTATCTGTATCTGCTACTTTTAGCCTCCACAGCAGGATCCGCATGCTGGAAGAGAGTCTGCAAAGAGAGACAGAGTGAAAATAAGTCTTAAACATGCTGGATTTATTAGAGGCAGAAAAATGGATGGGTAAAAATGGGTATTTGGGTATGTTGCTTTAACAGTCCATGTTTTTAAAAACAATAAGCATGTCAAATGTGATCAGAAAAGTAAATTATTTCAGTAATCATCTGTTTATGATATTAAACTATTTAAGTAATAACATACTGTGGTCTATGCCTCTAACATTGTCTAATCCACGTGGAGGCCGTCCTGGCCCACCACCATATGGCCCACCACCGTATGGGCCGCCACCCGGGCCACCACCATCCCATTTCTTGCTGGAACCAGATAGTTTCTTATAGCCATCAGATTTCTCCATCTACAAATGCATCACATACAAAATGAGTTGTTAAATGAGCATTGCATAATGGGTTTGCTGTTTGAGGAGACAAATGTCAGGAATCAATACCGAAAACATAGTGGCAAAAAACACAGATATGAAATTGATGATTCCCCAAAAGAAATCAATAATTGTCCTTAGACGCCATATGGTACGATTGGTTTTCACAACGCCTGAGTAAACAACAAAAAGTAACTGTAAGTTCAACACATACAAGCAAGAAAACTAATAAATTATATACCCATGTGCCACAAAATACCTAATAAAATGTGTGCACATTTAAGAGAGAAACAAGAAATTTGAAACATAACCTACACAGAATAAGCGGACATAAACTATCCGTGTTATATAATCATGCACAAAAAGAAAAATAGCAATATTGGAAGTGAGTGATTGTGTTCTTCTAAAAAGATATTGAATGAGGCTAAGTATTCCTAATCAGTCAAAATCAAAAATACCTTGTGAATATAAGAAAAGATATATAAATGATACTACCATTTAAAGCGGAACTTTGTGCAGGGAGGAAATGAAAAAGAGCATTATAAGATATTTCATGGCCTCAGTTTTGTTTTAAGGGAGATTCCTACAGATGATTATATGAAGAGAGCAAAGGACATTGTAGGGGCACATTGAGCTGGTCTTTAAATCCGATATTTCGATATAAAGATTAGGTGAATTAGACAACTGGCAACTTGATAAACAGAAGGTACTTTTTTGAAGGCATTCATGTTAGACAAGAATCAGGACACTAGACATGTATGAGGTGGTGACCTACAGAAACAAGTTGAAATCCCGAGTCTTACTATGATTGTATATGCATAGCATGACGACGCACATATGAGGATGTTAACTTCAACTGATAAACGAGAATTGTAGATTCATATACAGTTGATATCATTGAGTAATAGGCTAACTTTAGGTGCTTATTCTTTTCCTAAAAATCCTAATGTCGCTTTACTTATCATTACTAGTGTGCGTTTAAGACATATGTTAGAGATATTAAGTTACTATACACTGAATTTAACGTTCAATGGACTTTGTTAAAGCTGAATTTCATGTCAACTATACCAAAGTGGACTGGAACACTGTCATGAAACTTGTGATAACCAAAAGTTAAACTAACAGCAGATAAAACAGTCACAAAAATGTAATTAATGTCAAAACAATTGATGCTCCAGAGTAAAGCACTCTAATACTAATAGCATACCAATGTGAATCAGGTAAAATTACTTGAAAAAAATCTATTAATAAGGAGAAGATAAGTTTCATGCCACAGATCCAGTAGCTATGTTTAGTATGCCAGAGAAGGGTCGGAAACGATCACGGGATTCTGAGTCAAAGACTCGCCCTCCCCGAATAACCTGAACAAGGAAAACTTCTCCATTTACCTCTACCCCGTTTACTTATTGACTCAGACTACGTCAGGTTTATAAAGAAAATGCATTTAAGCTGTTTTATCTGTTAGGAAATCGGGGCCCAACCTATTCACACAAAATCACACACACAACGGCAACAGAGAAGTTAAGTGCAGAAACTCAAAACCACATATTTATGCCGTTCAATCAAGAGATGTTCTCAACCTACGTCCACGGGCACACTAGTTAACATCACAAGTTCGATCAAAACCTAATGATATTAGTGATATCAACATCCATATAAACCTAATAAGGGATTGAAATTAGCTAGTTAACATCACATATTCTCATTTCGGGTCAAAACATGATTAATCAAAGTAAACCAATTTTAACTGGAAACTAAATACAAAATCCTTACAATCTAATCATATCATCATTTAACAAACAATAAAATATATCTGATTAGTAATCCAATTTTAATCCTAATTTGAACAAACTTTAAACAAGATATCCTAGATTGGGGATGATATTGATAATTAAAATACAAAAGTCATCGATAAAAATATTGAGGGATACCTCGTTCGACGTACGCCATTCAAGATCCCTATTATTGTTATTGCAGAATTTTTTTTTTTCAAACACAAAATGGTTTCTTACGTTTTTGATAAAGAAAATTATTACTGTATATCTTTTTTGCTAACTTTAGAATTTTGGGACTTTTAATCAAAAATAAAATAAAATTTAGGACTTTCAGAAAACAAATTTTAACGTTGTACAACAATAACTTGACGTGAAAAAGAGACGATACAACTCGCGAGTTATTCGAGATCGGTTCGTAAATTATTCAGAATCAACTTGTTTTAAACGAGTCGATATCGAGCTATTCAAGTATACTTTTGAATCGAGTTTGAGCTTCAAAATACTAGTCCCGTAAAACTCGTGACGCTTATTCAGCTTCGACTAAATTAGACTTTTCCACTTTATTTACATGTAATTACTTAATCTTCAAAAAAGTCTAGTCGAGTCGAGATTGATATACTGATTCTTCATTGAGTTCGAGCTTGAAATATGAAAATAATTGAGCTCGAGTCGAGTTTCGAGTTCAAGTTTTTGATGACGATTTGAGCTCGAGCTTGAAATCTAAAGCTCGATCGAGTCGAGCTTTAAGCTCGAGTTTTAATAGTCAAGTTGAGCACTAGCTTGACAGTAATGGGCTCCACACGGCTCGTCTACACCCATACTAATATGTACATTAGGAACATATTGTTCTCAAGTAAAAAGTAAGGGATAAAGATAAATAAGAGTCATTTTCTTAGTTAAAATCAATAGCCCATTGTCTTACTTGACATTATCAACATGACATATTATGTTCACTTTAAATATGAGAGAATCTCTATAAATAAAATAAGATATAAATATAATAGTCATCGGTGTGTAGGTATGGTTGGATCCAACATTATGGCCACATTAACATATACTCTCACAATTAAACCGACTAATAAACCTTTGTAGTATCTAACATCAAATCCCTTACATAAACATACAACATTTGGGCACAAATATACCCATGAACATACTCATACACACGCAAAATATAATAAATTTCGTGTGTTTGTTGGGATAACCAAACCAATCCATTTGAACCATGGCCATGTTATAACCTTCGGGGGTGTAGCAAGGCTTAAAGCGTCATGCCACATTAGGCAACCACACGTGGTGCTCTTATTTTGATGTTATTGTTAGGTCACTAGATTTACAACACAAGCTTAATAGAAAGATAGAGAGGCGATTGAACAATATCCAAACACACACACACGAAATAATGTAAACGGTTATGCGTAGATGTGAGTGAAAGAAATAACTTGAACAACCAACCTTCAAATGAAGGTTTACAAGGGGTATTTATAGGAGAGAAGCTCGGGCAATACTCCTAGTTCCCATCCTTTCCTTAATGGACATGGGCCTAAGCTCATGGGCTTTCTACATAAGCTTAAGGCTAAAAACAAACATAAAGGCCATAATTAAGCTACCTATTACATATTAATTACTAACACTTGATTATGGTTTAGGAGTGATTCCAACAATCTCCCCCTCAAGTGTTGGTGATGAAAAACGGTGAAGGCGTTGATGTAATAGTAGCTTTGACGTCTTCTGACATTCTTCTGACATTCTTATTTCTTGTGAGAAGAATTGCCTTGATTCGAACCATCTCCCCAGTGTAGCGAGATAGTTTTCTTTGAACAGTTATGCTTTGACGTCATCTTTAACTTTGTTCTTTGATCATTGTTCTTTGTGATGAAAGTGATAGTATGTTGTTATCTGCATCAAGTCGCCTCAAGTCTGCTTCGCCGCTTCAGTGTTCCACGTCTTTCTCCAACATGCTCACACGCTTTTGACGTTGGAAATCAGATCGATGAAGTTCTTTAAGTCTTTAACTTTGTAGATTCTTTGATTTGACTAAGAATCATTCTCGATTTGTGTTGCTTTTGGATAGAACTTCCATTAGTGATGATGATGTTGGCGTGAGCATGAGAAGAATCTGCACGATCATTCCGCTCCGAGCTTCCATAAGAAAAAAACATAAAAAACGGTTAGTAATAAGCGGATTCCGGCACTTACAAGTTTGAACTTCGAGAGTGTTAACAAAATAGTGTGAAAACACAACTCTAATTCTCACAAAGGCCGCTTCAATCGGAGTCCCACAAGTGAGATAACACGATGTACAAGTACACCTACGATTCGAGATGAGTCGCCGAGGTACACGAAGCATCACCTCACGATCAGACCGCTTTGAGACCACTAAGCGCAATCCACGGGGAGTTGCCGACCGCCGTCGGTCGTTTGATGTTGACCTTGGCAGGAGTTTCCATTCAATCACCGAGGATCACAAATGTGAACCTCTCATAAATGTTCTCGACAGATTACTAAGATCCAGTGAAGGACTCGATAATGTACCACTGAAATTTTTATTGTTGAATGTCAAGTGTACCTAAGAGATCTTTTGATGAATCTCGTGGCTCTAGACTCAATAGTGCATTTTGGTTTTCCCTGAAAGGAGACTAGGGAGAGGGTCTCCTTCTTCAATACTAGCAATCTCTAAGAGAAAGCCAATAGTTTACGTAGGGTTCCCTGTGAGAATGAAACAAGCTTCGGTTGAGAGAAACTTGAGTGGTTAAGAAGGTTTAGTGCATGCGCCACTGGGTCCATGACGACTTTTAATCTTCAATACCGGTGTCATCTAGTGACAACCAAGAGCATATGAATTGAACCCGATATCTGCCCTAAGTTGAATAATCTGGAGGGCTATTTCTTTTCACCCTTTTCTTTGCATTTCTTTTTAATTCTTCAACTCCTTCTTTCTCCGATTCTCATTTTCTCCTTTTTATAATCATGCCTAAGGACTTCTAAATTCTAACTATTTGTGGTGTCCTTGGGTAGATCCCTCCGGCTCTGGCGGATCATAGGACGATTATTCCTAACCTTAGTCACCTTATAACTCCATGACTAACCTATGTTGCCATAAAACCATTTTGAAGAAAATCTCTCAAAGGGTTTGTAAATGAAAAACATGTTTGAACCACTGTGAGAGTTTTATCTTTTAGCGAAATACTCCCTCCACATGTGCTTTAGAGTTTTGACGGAAATCACAAAGTGAGGAAAGAGCGCGACTTTGAATTGATCGACTTAAGATATACATTCCCCCGCGAGACACGGTTACGTGGCATAGTTAAAGAGTTGCATTATCAGCTTTTAGGTGACGACAAACTCTAATAACTATCTTGAAGGTGTGGACAACCCCGAAAGGTTGTCAAACCCGTCAAGGTTCATGTCTACCCAGAGTTTCTCGAATGGTACATTCTACTCGGACAAGTCCTTTGCGAGACACGTTTACATCACTAGCGAACCAGCTTGAAATTATTACCAGTCCCGGACAAGTCTTTTCGAGTTACTAACAGTTAAGATCTCGTCAATTCTTGGGTTAAAGTCTTTTCACACGAGAGTTCATATAGCAAAACACAACATATTTCTTATCACGTATTTTCTCCCCTTAAAAAATGGCATATAAAATGTTATTTTTGAAAAGTTGAGAATAAATATGACCATTTCGAGTGTTGCGGGAAGAATGACCACTGTGAACAATTTGTGAACAAAGATTTTAGTCAAGTACTCCCCTCAACAAGTGATATAAACGGTTGAGGTTTTGAAAATCATAAGGGAAAGTACTTGTTCTTTTGAGCAAAACCTTGAAAAGTGAAAGGTTTGATAGGTTTTACTCAAAATTAAGAAGCTTTCGCTCCTTTTATAAGGATTGTGGCACTGAAGCGTACCACTGGGTCCTTTATTTACAAGTACGGGTTGTACACTGAAATGTGTGCACAAGCCATTGTGATAATAAATCATACATCCAAATTTATAATGAAAGAAGCAGTTCAAGGGGTACCAGGTAGTCCAGAGATGTCGCCAGGAGTATGAATCGGGCGTTGAAAGCCGATGATGTTTCTCCTTGGTCGACCACCAACATAGCTTTCAATCTTACGAACCCGATCCCTTCTATACAACCATTCATCAATCATCGTGATGATCCTCTTCACATCCCTTCGATCCGGAGAATTCCATCGCTTAGGAGACCCGATCTTTTGGTGTATATCCTTCAACCGGTAAGCCAATCCGTCCCTAACCATCTTCAAAGTGTGATCTCCAAACTTATGAAGATCTCGGCACGCCATCAAGCAATTTCTTTGAAGTTCACTACGCTTAACGCCGAATGGTTTGATGATGAGTGTAAATTGTGAGAGCTGGTTGATGTCGGGAAGATCAAGCTGCGGTGGAGTGAAGTTGACAGATTCGATAAGATTCAACCGCCAGCTGGAGATCTTCTACCGTTCCTTAATGACTATGCGTCGATGAAGATGAGCCGACTTGATGAATTCATGTTGTACTTCAGTGGAGAATTGTCTCATACGACCATGTACTTTGGCAAGGTACATGTCTTGAATGTCGTTGATAGACAAATTCTCAAAGTCAGCTTCAGAGAATGCATAATCCCTTTCGTCTTGTCTTTTGACCACAACATTCTTGAGATAAGTGTAGTCCCATTTGGACGAAAGATCAACGTGTTTGATGGAAACGATGTTTTTAGTAATCTTGAACATGCATGTTGAGACTTCGGACTGGCGGCTTTGTAGTAGATTCTTCGGCGTTTAGGCCAATGATGAATCCCGTACATTGCATCTCGGTCGTATGCTTCCACTTTGTTGGAGAACAAGTGATTAGCTCTTTCCTCGATAGCTATGCGTTTGAGTATTATTTGTCAGCTGGGAATGGAAGTGTCAAGGATGTAGCGTATTTCCTTGAGCCATCGCCAGTGAAGAAGAAATTCCAAGTCTTTGTTGAAGAAATATCTGAATGGGATCCTAGGCTAATCTGGTTGGCCGATCGTTGGTAGTGGTTTAGACGGTCGGTGTAATATGGAGGGTTGTCAGCTTGGTAAAGTCGATGTTTGCTTCTTGGTTGAGCCAATCCATGTTGTTAGACATAGCTCGAGCAATGTTCTCAAAGTGGTATTCGACCTCGATGGCACTTTCAGCTATCTTTAACAGTTGAAAAGCTTCATTCTTGATTAGCCTTCAACTTCATTTCGTCATCTTCTTTACTCGGAACTTTTCTTGCAGAATCTTAGCATGCTCCAAAGTATTACCGTCTACCAGCTCTTGACCTTCTTCAGGGTAGGGAGTGGAGTTAACAAGAGTAGAGAACCATTCAAATTCCTCTGAGTTATCGTCATCTAGCCATGATACGGTCGCTGGTCAGTCGTTTTCTTCTTTTCGAAGGCCTAGATGATGATTCGGTTTCTTAACTTTGTCGGGAGAGGCGGGTTGTTGTTGGGGCTCATGGTATTCTTCATTGTCACCACCCGTATACTCAAAGTGGTCACCGGTTTTTGAGTCAGGGGTGGTAACTCGAGAATCTGAGGTTTATCGTCGAAGAGCGGGGAGGAGATCTTTGTTGAGCTGAGTCCTTTGTGGTGGAGGCGGCATTGAGTATTGAATCGAAGATGATTCACCAGACTTCTTTGTGCGTTTAGGCTCCTTATCTTGATCTTTGTCTTCATCATCTCTTGAACGCTTAGGCCTTATAGCCTCTTCTCTCTGAATGATGAATTGAGTTGGTATTCCAGCAATGCTTCAAACAGTTTAGCTTCATGGGAGGCAAGCGTTGCAGAGCGTGTTGACATTTGCGCTACCAGTCGGTTTACTAATTCATCATCTGAGAAGATTGTAGTTTCAACTGGATTGATGCTCAAATTCATCGGAGTTGATTTCATGGCTTGCTTGGCTAAATGTAAGAGTTTCGGAACTACCTCCATTAGGAACTTGTGAGAGTATCCTTTAATCATCTCGTCCATGCTTCCTTGAAGATCATCCTTCATAAGCTTCTGTACATACTCCCTTTCAACTTTCATCTCGTCTTGCTCATCATGAAGATACGTATCAGATCCGTCGACAAGGAAATTCAACTTCTCAGAGAATGTCTTTCTTCGACTCGTTTTACGCTTTAACGATTCGATTCTTAGATTGAGAGATCCAAGATGGAGTTGGCTTCTTTCTGATCTTGATGATGATTTGGTTGATTTCTTTGATGGTGGTGGTGAAGAGTGAGAAGAAGAATCGGATGATGATGAGATGTGAGGAGACTCCGGGTCCTTTGGTGGTTCAGAAGTTTCTTCCTTTGATCGTCTTTGGACTATCTAGAAGAAACGTATCTTACTCAACATCTTCTTCATTGCGGACTTAGCTTGTTCATCGGCTTTGGCTTTGGTGCAGCGACTTCTTCATCGGCTTTTACCTTCTCTAGCTTCTCTGATTCTGGTTCTTCAAAATCATACTCAAGAGTATCTTCGACACGTGTCTGTTGTTGTACCAAAGTGGTGGCACGAGATCCCTTATCGGGTTGATTAACCGCATCGGGACCGGTGAAGGTTGGCTGCACCACTTGACCCTTCGGGGCCACCCATTTGTTCTTTTGCAAATTCTTTTGCCACGTGTTGGAGTCTAAGGATTTTGAACTTCTTCTGTATGAAGTATCGGTTGCTCTTCTTCTTCATCCGAGCTTTCTTCATAAGGCACAAGTGCATGGAGTCTTCCCTTTTCCTTTGTCAGTGGTGGACTTGGAGGTTTAGTTCTTGAAGGATGTGTTTGCTTGATTCGAGTAGAAAGTCTCTTCATCTGATTCAGTAGCCTCCGAGTCCTCGTCCATTAGCTTTCTCTGCGGTTCAGGTTTAGATTTGGGAATGGGAATAGGAGCGGCTTCTTTAGCGAGAACAATCGTTTTCTTGGAGGATTCCTTTTGGGAAACTTCCTTTGACTTTCGGTACTTGTAGCACTTCCGGTGCACCTCTTCTGGTTCTCTGTATAGGTGTTCCAGAAGACTTCTCATCAAGATGACCAACTTTGCCTTCTCTTACTGCTACTTGATACCTTTTGTAAGTTTCGAGCTCTTTGATCTCTTTAGACAGAAGGTGATTAGGTAATACAGCACCCTGTTTCTTTGTTGACGATTCCTTGATTCTGACTGATAGGGTAGGTTCGATCAACATATCGTGATTGTCAGGGTCATTGAGCCTCTGTGGAATATCGGGATGAAGTCCAAGTGCTCTCTGGATCAACAGTTTCGTGTATCTGACATAGGGAATCTTTGAGCCAAGTTTCTTGTGAAATGACATCATGTCTTCCCATAACAGTGCTTCAATTTCAATGTCCTTCTTGTTGATTAATGACCAGAAAATTTGCAGTTCCATGAGCTTGGGATGCTCATATCCACCTTTGTGGTCACCAGAGACTGATTTAGTAATGATGATGTAGAGGGTTCTCCACGGTTGAGGAATGTTCTTAAGCTCCACATGAGAGTGCTTAGTGATTATCCCTAAAGCTTCATCATAGCCAATATCAATCAGAATTGAAGAACTGTCTCCTCAAGAGGTATGGCAAAGAAGTCGGTTGGCTCGATCTCAGGAATAAGGAGAACAGCCCGTAGATCTGCTTGTGTGATGGTGACTTGTTTGTGATTTAACGTCACTATCACCGCACTTTGACCTTTGATCCTTTGCATTGAATTCCAGAATTGTTGTATGTAGATCTCCGGATGCTGTAGCGAGTGTGAAAGCATGTTCTGGTACGTATGATTCCTTAGAATATCCACAGCGATCAAGCAAGAAGATTCTGAGCATGTGAGGGTTTCAAAGTCAACTCTGAGATTGTTCTTTACAATCTTTCTTGGATAGCCATTAGGGAAGATATCAGAAATTGTGAGAACTTCTGGTGCATCCACATTCATTTGGCAGACCATGTGCGTGATCTGAAATAACATTAGCCAAAAGAACCAACATATCGAAAGACATAATGTTAGTCAGAAGGTTTTATTGTCCAATTATTGAATATCTGATGTTAATGATTGTTACGAGTCCTAAGTCACTTGTTTGTCCAATAGTCCAATGACGTCGTGAAACGTTTCGTGAGTTAGTTAACTTTAAGTTTTAAAGTTTATGTTATCACTTATAGTTCACAACATATCAAACGTTTAAGTTTATTAGTGACATTATTGGATTCGTGACGTTATGATTCATTTATTTACAAGTTTGCACGCGTAACAATTCAAAACGAAGGTTTGATCAAGGCTTATGCGTAGATATTGCAAAGTTACGCGTAAACAGGAATGGTATAGGCGTAGGCGCAAGCTTATGCGTAGGAATCTGTCTTACACGTAAGAAATGTTACGCGTAGGAACAGAGTAACCTTATGCGTGGAGCTTACAGCGTGGCGTATAAAACTTTACGCGTAAGGCTTACTGCGTAAGAAGTAGACCTTATCGCGTAGAGTCACTCGCTTCGCATATCCTTCACGGATACGGCGTAGTCCCATTGTAGAACCTTACGGCGTACGATTCGGCGTAAAATTTTCTTACTATAACTTTCTACGCGTAAGGTGATCCTTATGCGTAGAGTAACAAACACCTTGATTCCGAGTTTTATGCTTAGAAAGGCTGAAATAAAATCATCATAACATCAATCTTAACACATATATTCATTCAAAAAAACAAATCATGGCATGAAAGCTTGTTAAACATTTACGGCGTAGAAAGTCATAGCGTGGAAGTCAAAACCCTAGAGTTTAAGAATTACGCATATGATTTCTAACCATAGGATTTGCACCAAGCGTTTTTACGGTAGGTCTTAGGTGTTGTGAGAGTCTAATAACCAAGTTTTAACACCCTATTCTAAGTGAATCAAAAATACCCAAACTTAAGAACATTAAACCCTAAATTCCAATTTTTATTCAATTAGAGTTTCTGGGTTGTTATAGGGCCTGAAAATCTTTAATTCAACACAATATGAACATCACACAATAACCTTTTTTGACCAAAACCATTCACATTTTAAAATACCCAAATCCACGCTTAAACCCTAATTTTCAAAATCACTCAATTCGAGTTTACGAGGTTAGTTTTGAGGATAGAAAAAAATATCATTGATGTTATTAAAACATTTTGACACTATCTTTTTAACCACAAACACATAAACAAGATTATGTGTTCATACGCGTCAGCGTAGAACAAAAAATCAACCATAGTTTAAAATCTAACCGTTAATTTTCAAAACGATTTAAAACCATTGTTTGTAATCTTGTTAGGAACACAAAGACACTTACAAATTGAAGATCTGAAACACAGATTTCTTGAACGTTTTTTTAAGCGTAGGATGAGATGGGTTTTAGCAATAAATGTGAATAGTTAAGTTAGGTGGGATCTTTTATTGAAAAATACTTTCAGGTTTTGACAATTTTAGTCCCTACACCTTTTCCATTTACATCCAATGCCATTTAACTTCCGTTTTGGTTATCAAACAAAATATTTTAAGAAAGAAACTTGACAACACTCCCCCTCGACTTAAGAAAATGATGAAAGGTTATAAATTTTAGTCCGAGGAGTGTCGGTTTAACGAAAAAGTTTACCACCATTGATACAAGAAACAACGAGAATAGAGTAACTTGCAAATACCACGAATGTTTTGAAGCGGTTAAGTGTTAATTTTCTCCCCTCAACACTTGATCGAGAAAATCTTGAATTTTGAAAGATTAGAGTGTTGGCAGAAAAATGTACTTGCCATGTTGAAAGAAAAAATAGATAGAGAAGAATATTTTTGTTGTTTTATCAGGTTTTATATTTTTGTATTTTGTTTTTGAAAATAATATTTACAAAAGAGATGTTGGTGTTTGCCGCAGGTTTTAAGGCTGTTTTAGGAGGTCATCCAATTCCTCTTGAGTCAAACACCTCATACCAATCCGGTGGACCAACTCATTAAACCTAGCGGGAGGCAAGGCTTTGGTGAGAAGATGCGCAATTGGTATACGTACCCATAAAATATAATTCAACAATACCCTATTCCACGTGATCCTTGATGAAATGATATCGAAGATCGATGTGCTTTGATTTGAGTCTTTGCGGAGTGCTGCACGAGATACGCAATGGCACTCCGATTGTCATGATACATCGGGATTACTGTCAAATCACGTAACCATAGTCTTTGAGTTGTGTTCTCATACAAATGACTTGAGCACAACATGCCGACATGGCTACATATTACCTTCGGTTGAGGGCGGTGATGTACAATCCTCGCTTCTTGATTGCCAAGACACCGGTTTATCACCAAGAAATTGTAAAGCTCAGGAAGTGCTTTTCCGTGAATCTAAGCATCTGCGTGGTCGTCAAAAGCGTTTAGTTCAAAACCGAATCCTTCGGATACCAGTTCCCCAAATTAATGGTTCCCTTGATGTATCGGAGGATTCTTTTAGCCTCGAAGAGGTGGGTTTCAGGTTGGTCGCGACGATAACGGAGCAAAGATATCGGCAAAGACAATATCAGTCCGCTAGTTGTTAGATACATGTGAGACCCAATAATACTACGGTATTTGGTAGGGTCAACCAATTTCCCATGCAAATCGGCGTCCAGTTTCTTGGTATGTGTCATTGGAGTGGCATAGGTGTCCTGGTATGCATTCTAAATTTGTTTAACAATTCAAGGGCATATTTGGTGACTCGAAGAAAATACCACGGGTTGATTGGTGAACTTGTAATCCTAGAAAGAACGTAAGTTCACCCATCATGGACATTTCAAAATTTTTCTTCATTAGTTTTGCAAAAGCGATTGAGTACTTTTTATGTGTAGACCCAAAATGATGTCATCCACGTAAATTTGAACAATTAAGATATGTGCCCGTGATATTGTATGAAAAGAGTAGGGTCAACCGAACCTTTGGTGAAATTATTGGCAATGAGGAAAGATGATAGCTTATCGTACCATGCCCGAGGAGCTTGTTTGAGACCATCTGAGCTTTGTTGGTTTGTAGACATGGTTCGGGAACGCATAGCGAATCCTTCGGTTGGTGACATAAACTGTTTCTTTTAGTTGTCCATTTAGAAACGCAGTTTTGACATCCATCTGAAAGACCGTCATGTTCATATGAGCCGCGAACGTGAGAAATATCCGAGCGACCTCAAGACGAGCAACGGGCAAAAGATTCTTCAAAGTCAATACCCTCTTCCCGGCGATAACCCTTAGCCACCGGGCGTGATTTATTTACGATTCACGTTTCCTTGACAGATCAATTTGTTTTCCAAATCCATTTGAGACCAATGACGTACACCCCTGTTGGTCTTTCAACCAGTTCCCATACTTCAAGGCGTTTGAATTGGTTGAATTCTTCTTGCATGGATTCGATCCAGTTGCCTTTTGTCATTGCGTCTTTGATGTTTTAGGTTGATTGGCGGTGAGTGCATAAATGCAATGTTCACCATCGTGTGAAGGTTGTCTCGTAACGGCCCGATTGATTCGAGTTGCCAATAATGTTTTCCAGAGGATGGTCTTTTGTCCATCTATGTGTGGAGGGTTGATGTTGGTATACATTGTGCAGATTTTGAGGATTCAAATGGCTTGTTGAAGATTCAGCGACATCCGGTGCAGCAGTCTCATTAGCAAGCGGGTTAAAGCATTTGGATCAAAATCTGCAGGTGGGGGTACTTCATTAAGAACATCATCGGCCGGTTCATCATTGTTGGAAGCGGTTTGTTCAACTGTTGTTGTGGAGTCAACTGGTGGTGCTTCTTCAACCGTAGTTGTTGTAGCAGGTGTATCGGTATAAGATTATTATCGGGTTGGCGGTGGAAACAGCGGATACACAGGCACGTTCATCAATATCGTCACTGAGCGCGGAGCAAATAACCTTTCCATTTGTTGACGAGAAGGCGAGGGCTTGTTTCAGATGATGATGGGGTTTGGGGAAAGTTTAAGCGGTTGTGACCGGGTTCTAAGTCTGTTATACTCGAAGCCATTGTGAATATAAGCAGATATTGGCGAAGTTTCTTAATCAGTTTCCCCAAACCGACAACCGTGTTTAGTAGATTTGAAACACTGATGTAGTAGACATTTCTTCTAACTTTTGAAGTTTTCAGATGCGCAGAAATTTGTAGAAGAGCGAGAAAACCACACAAGGAAAATCTGACTAATTGCGGAAGATCCGTTCGAGGGTAACATGCAAGAAATCAACAAGATCTTCTCACGTATGTAGACGCATCACACCAACAAACCACGAAAGACGAAATGAAACGACTTCCCCTGAATGTTGTGGTCTTTGAATACTAATACTGTGAATATGCAATAGCGGATACCAAGACCGTGTATGAGGCATCATAACATCATATTTGGGTAACTTCACACAAGATCACCCGTGAAATCGATACGATAACTCCAAAGTGAGACGTTTGAGCCACAGATCGTCTTATTTCTTCCCCTAATTGAAGAAATTCAAGAAGGCATTGGGTTTTCACAAAGAAGCATGTAGAAGAACAAGGAAGCAATGACCACCTACACACTCTCTCCCCTCGATGTTTTCAATGATTCAGAATCATACACCACGTATGTTGATGATGAATTGAAGACAGCGAAACCATGTATAAGGAGGCAATGAAACCATGTATGTCCAATTGATCGAACAAGTGTGAAGTACCAAAAATATTTCGAGAGAGTCAATGCGATAAAACATCTCTGTTCATTATGTTGATCATCATTTGTGTCATTATTGTTGGAGCAGTTTGATCTTGTTATAGAAGATTCGGTTGTTGTAGATTCAGGTGTATCAGAAATTAGAGTATTATCGGTTGTGCGGCGGAAACATTCGATACATATGAAGCGCGACTTTTGGCGAGAATCTTTAACCGAGGAGGAGCAAACAATGTTTCCAATTCATGACGATTAAATACAATGGTGGAACGGTGATGGATCATGATATTTTTAGCGGTGAAAGCGGGTCCTATCTTTGTTTTGTAGGAGCCTTATCATTGTACACGCATAAAAATAGAAGGGGGCAAGGAAGAGAAAACATGGATCCCCAAGTGTAGCGGGTTCCGGATGTTAGAAGCATAAAGATGTAGTGTCAATTATCTTCTTGACACCTGAACATGCTATTTTGATGATTTCCTTTCTGCCTGGGGATGGATGTTGTTTGTATCCCACTTGTTTTGGTGCAACTACTTAGTATCTTGCCTGTAGGAATCCACCTAAGACTAACAGTTTTGAAAATCCTACCAGTTGGTATCCATCTAAGGTTAGATCTAGGGGATGTTGAAACTTCTTTTGGGAAGAGTCTGCGTCCTATATGGATCCACCTATTAGGTTTCTGACAGTTTACATTTAGATCAACGAGTTTATTTCTAACTGTTTGTTTAGTTAACTTAGGTTTTGGTTTTGCTACTACGGTAGTGTTCAGATAATACACTCGAAGGCGATACACTAGGTCGTGAACCTAAGATTCCATCCTTTTGAAGAAGTGCCCTTTTCCTAGCCTTTTCTAGATCATAGTTCTTGTATGCGTCATTTGAATCATATGAATTTTTAATTTTAATGCTCGTTTTAGACACACTGTTCGAACTAATCCTAGATTTGCGAGCAGCCACATGTGGAGGTTTAACAGGTATAACGAAGCAGGTTTAACGAAACATGTTTATGAGAAAACGAAGCATTATTCTTAGGCGAGAATGTGGAGTGGCTGGTTTTATCAAATGATTATTCTCAACAACTTGGGAGGGAAACCGTGGTTTTGAAGATTTTGAGCGTTGATTTAAATGCGGTTGGTTGTCTAACCAGATTGTTTTACGAAGGTTGTAGAGACGATTTCCCCAAGATTGTTGGTTTTGTAGAATTAGTATCCACACTCTTGTCAGTGAATCTTCTTAGTTTGTTTAGTAAAGCAACATGTGCAAGCCCCTTTGCTTGAATTTGAGCCTTTAAATGCTCATTTTCTTTTACTAATATATCCACACGATTACTTTGTTCATTCAAAGATTTACTTTTTGGCTATGAGTTTAAAACATTGTTTTGCAGTTTAAGTTCAAGAGAGATGCAATGAGCCTCAAGTTTTGAAAAATCTTTTTGAAACTTAGAAATTGTCTTTTTGAGAAGAATGTTTTCAGATTCAAGAGTTTGATTTGACGTTTCAGTTGAATTGTTAACAAGTAAGGGCTCAAACATGAGAAAGTTGTTTGGACATTGTGCAACACACTTGTCAACCTCTCCTTCATTACTAAATTCAGGTTGCTCAGTATGTTGTGTCGCATTTGCGGTCAGAATATGATCAACAGATGATTGTACCTCAACCATCATTCGTGTCGGTGTCATAGGTGGGTAAGATATCTTCCTCAACCATTTGTTCTTCATCACAGTTAGGCTCGGTGTCGTAGTTAAGTATGATATCTTCTCGGTCTGCTGTTGTCATCCTCGCTTTTCCAATGCTACAACTGATTGTCGCATTACCGGCGGTTGTAGTAATCACAACATTCTCAACGTCCATATGAGCATGCCTTTCATGTACATCAACTCTTTCACCTTGCACGCATTGCGGGATATCGAGGAATTTGATGATGTCTCGATGCTTCAATGCCGAGCGAGCCATGTATCCTTCTTTCAATGCCACAAATGGATCTTTATGTTAGAATCCATTTCACACTCTGTGAGAAGAATCAAAGAGGAGAAGGTGCAAAGTCGATATAGCACACAGAAGGTCGATATAGTGAATTGCAATTTCCCTCCAAAAATAATTTTGAAAAATTTTGACTCTCAAAAATTTGAAATTCACTATAAAATTCAATTCTAAGGTTGTAAGAAAAATTTGAGTTATGACAATTTTGGCGCCAAATTTTACCGAAAAATTTGAATTTGGGCCCAAAATTTGAATTTTGACCAAAATTTTCACAGTTAAATCAAAATTTGAATCTCGCGTAAAAATTGAACGTTTAGTCTCCCCGAAAAATTAAATTTTACTCAAATTTTCCCGCCAAAATTAAATTGAATTTTTTTTTGATAACTTGTGTTGATGGATCTTTGTAGTCGAATGAACCTTTGTTGATGAAGTGTCCTTATGCGTAGAAATCACAATAATCCAAGTAGCACTTATGCATAAAAAACACCAAAGTTACGCGTAACAATCAAGAGTTACGCGTAGGTATAGCTTACGCGTAAGTAGGGAAAAGACACTAAAGTTATGCGTAGACACAAAGTTAGGCGTAGAAACTTAGGCGTAGGATTACCTTATGCGTAAGACTAGGCTTATGCGTAAGATAAATCTTATGCGTAGGATTTTATACGCGTAAGCTTTATGCTTATGCGTAATTTTAGGGTTTTATCCCAAGTGATCTTTTACACTATCACGATTAAAGATATCCAAAGTCGACTTATTTTCTGGCTTATCCAAGCAAGAAAACACGGAGTAAACCACGAAACTGAAGATCAAACCAAGGAATAACTTACGCGTAATATTAGGGTTTTGATACGCGTAAGATTACTCGTAAAAATGATTGTGCCCAAATTTGTTTCTAAACGAGATTTTTGTTATGGAATAGCTTTAATATCACCAAAATAACACAAAAGTGTGAAACTTGATGAACCAAAAGCAGCTAAAGCGGGTTACTGCGTAGAGCGACACCCGAAAAAAACAAGCTTAAAAAACTTAGATCCACGCGTAAAGGTTGAAACTTTTTTCCAAAAACAAGTATTTTAACACCTTAAAACATTGAAAGTACAAGAATCTTGGATTCAAACGTGTAAAAATTGTGTTTTTAAGCGAACCAAAGTATCAAACCACGCACGTATGTTCTACGCGTAGGACCAAAACCCACTTCAAGAAACAATACGTTCACCCAACTAGTAGGCGATTGATACCACTGTTAGGTCACTAGATTTACAACACAAGCTTAATAGAAAGATAGAGAGGCGATTGAACAATATCCAAACACACACACACGAAATAATGTAAACGGTTATGCGTAGATGTGAGTGAAAGAAATAACTTGAACAACCAACCTTCAAATGAAGGTTTACAAGGGGTATTTATAGGAGGGAAGCTAGGGCAACACTCCTAGTTCCCATCCTTTCCTTAATGGACATGGGCCTAAGCTCATGGGCCTTCTACATAAGCTTTAGGCTAAAAACAAACATAAATGCCATAATTAAGCTACCTATTACATATTAATTACTAACACTTGATTATGGTTTAGGAGTGATTCCAACAGTTATGCCCCGTGCCCGGTTTGACTAAAATTTAAACTTTTATGCGGAAACGACCGAACTTTAACGTACCTTCTGTTACTCTTTTACAACTGAAAAAATTCCGTTACCATTCAACCTTTGAAAGTACTTTTAAATGAAAATAGACTTAATTACCTTCAACACGACGGGTGACACGACTTCCAACGAGCCACGGTTAATTTTATATGAAATAAACAAAATGACCAAAAACTATAGCATATGGCTTTATGCTTCTGGGCATACAGCCATATGGTCTACTCAGATAACATGTCCTCTAGCATACAACCATATGCCCAGACGTGTATGGCTTTATGGTTCTGTCCGAAACTTCTATAACTAATGTACAACCATATGCTTGAAATGGTATGGCTTTATGCCCACTCAGGTACTACCAGAAATTATACTTTATACATTTTTCGAAAACTTGACTTCTAAGACTCTATAATTCACCAAACTTTCTAGATTTCATAAACACCTTATAAACCTCATTTTCATACAATAACATTACCCAAATGACCTTCAGAATAGTATTACAAATTGACGGGTTATGTGCCAAAACCCGTTTCGACCCATTTTCACAACAAACAACCTTTACCACTTCATTTTCACACCAAACTTAACCAAACCCATTAACATAACATAATAAGTCATATACAAGACCATTTAACCCGTTTGCAACCCAAAATGGGTATATTTACACTTATTCCAAACACCCCTTTATCCATGACCATAAATACTTAAAACATACCTTGACATACCATTTGACCACCAATTCACTATGAAAACCTTGACATACATTTTGAACTCGACTACACGTTAAAAACAATTGAAGGACCAGCTGGGGTATAACATTTATTGAGCTCGGTATTCTACCTAACTCATACATTCTTACCACGAACTTCTAACCTTCGGTTAACCAAGACTTATTCCTTATTCCTTATTCCAAGCCATTGCATAAAACATGAACCTAAAAAAAATTGGTCACTTAAACCATAAGCATAAAGCTTAGTAAGTGAAGCGATTATAACTTCACAGCACACATCAAACACACTTTACGCATCATAACCATTAATCCACTACAACATTAATCATAAACACATACCTTAAGCCTTTCCAAGCATCACCATTCACATTCTAACTAAATTCACACTATTCTATCGTTCCCTTTTGCTAGTTATACCAAACTAGCCTTACGATCTACTTTCACATAAGCACATACATGTCAAAACATTCTATGATCTTAACATAAGCAACACATAACACATAATGTAATGAAATCCATATAATATCAACTTATAACCGGTTTAATTACCTTGAATCCATGCTAAGTTTAACAAGAACTTCATCCTCATCTCCTTCATTATCATCATTCTCGCCACTATCATCATCACCATCTTTCATAATTAAAATCAAAACCTAACAATATAATAAATCAACACCATGAACAAGTGTTTACATAACCCATCAAACATACTCAACTTCCTTTCTAAATCATCATATGATCATACCTTGATCATATGATGAAATCCCACTTTCCTTATAAGCTATAAACTTGACATAATCAAGATATAGGGGTTACTTACTTGGGGAGATCATTACCATCTTAAGCATAAGGTCTTAATCACCATTTTTCCTAGCCCATCAAACTCATCTTCTTTCCCTCCTTTTTATTATACAACCGATCCTTCCACACTTCTCACATTCTCTAGAAATCTCCACATAGAAGATATTTACTTTCACAAGTTTGGACCTATGGCAAGAATGGTCCCTCTAGTCTCTTTCCTTCTACTTTGGCCACATATAAACTTAAAACACATTTAGTATATGACAACTTATGCCCCTTAAGTCTACTTGCATTCTATTTGTGACACAATATACTTTCTATAACCATATAATACATTTGTTGACTATTAGGTTGACTATCGGGTTCGGCTAGTCAATCATGTTAAGTCCTTAGTCAATTTCATCTAAGGTGGGGCCTATTTGTATCTGAGAAACGGGTGTAACAGTACCACCCCTTTATTTAGAATTTATCCTTGAAATCTCTCGTCTATTACTAACCAAAACTTAGTCTCATAACACACACCTCATTCTTAACATTTCTAGTTCTTCATGCATTTAATTGCAACGATCTAAGTGATATTGCAATTCTAATCACACTATAACACACTTTACATCCTTGACCCATTCTATTTCTTGCTTAACTTCTTTAACCATATGTTTCTACTTAATCATTATGTCATTCGAGACATAGTTATTACCGTTATTGTATACCATTTAACCATTTCTATTACTATTACACGACGTTCAAACTCATTCCATTCTAACTTTTCTATCAAGGACTATATGTAACTTGAACATAACACACCATCCTTACCATTATTACCACATTTTACCATAACCACTTCACTATCTCTTTAAAACTTTTACTAATATGATTCATTATCTCCACTTCTCTACAATAATTTCCATTTACTTTATGACTACTACGACCATTTCTCATATTTCAACATGACACAAAACAAATTATAACACCATTTACATTTCCTTAATCGATTTAACTTACACCTTAGACTCCTAAATCATAGGATTCACATGTGTTAGTGTTGGGTTCAGTAAATACCCAAACCCCTTAGTCTAGAATTTGAATAGAAAATATCCTAAGTGTTTAGACCATTAACATCAACAGGTCACTGAGCGCATAGTCTCTCAGTGAGGCATCTTCAGGATACTCAGTACGAGACAACAAGGAAGTCTCTCCAGTCAGTAAGGCGGAACTTAAAGGGTGAAGACTGAGTCAAGAAGAAGATGGTGGATTCATTGAGTGATGACAATAACTCACAATCCTAAAACTCCTCTCCAACTACTTACTGAAGACAAACGAGTAGAAGACTGAATTATATGAAGACTGAAGAATGAGCGGGATAAGGCGGGATAAGGTTGAATCAGATAAGACGAAGTCCTTATCAACCAAAGTCAACTTTCCCTGAATGGCAAACTATCGTGCTCGTCATCAATGACCTTTGAAAGCGACCTTTGTCTCTTACTTAATATAGTCTTTGTAAATAAAGACAATATACATCAGTATTTTGTCTTCTGTAAATTGTCAATTTGTCACTTAGGAAAGATTTATAACTCATACTTGTATAAATAGCATAAGAGATGGAGTGAAAGGTTTAAGCTTGTGAATTGTAAAAACACACATACACGCAAGCCATCTTTCACTCCTCCAAATATAACTTAATCCTTGGGATAGCTCAGTGGGTACTTTTAGTTGTGCTCAGACTTAGCCTGAGCTTCGTGAGGAGTTACTAACCTTTGTCATTTCAATCCCAAGTACTATTCCGCAAGTACTTGGGTAATGTATTCTTGTTTTGATTTATATCTAATAAAGAATATTATGTTGAAAAATTAATCAGTGTGTTTTACTTATATCTTTTCAGTCATAGATTTACTATTAACTTGTTTTAAATACTTTTAACTGTTTTTAAGATAGTGAATAGGGAACAACAAGTGGTATCAGAGCAAGGCTAATTATAAAACTTTTTTAAGCCGCTCTAAGTTTTTAAATTATGATCCTAATGGCTGAAATTGATGTACCCCAACTAGTCGATAAAAAGGGTGGAGCTTATTCAGCTATTGCCCCCAGACTTGAAGTTGGTAAATTCAACAAATGGAAAAACGTTATGCTTTGCTATTTGATTGGGATGGAACCTTATTATATCAAGTGTATAATTGAAGGTCCATTTATCCCAAAGACTCGAAGGTTTGCCTAAACCTGAAGCTCAGTGAACTCAGGATGAGAGGAGAGTGGTCAACCAGGACCAAAGACTCAAAAGTATCATCATATCATGTCTTCCTGATGATATTATGGAGTCAGTTATAAGCTTTAGTACAGCTAAACAAACCTGGGATGACCTAGTTCATAGCCATGAAGGCCCATCTGATACCAAGGAAAATAGGATAATGGACCTGAAACTTGAGTATAACACCTTCAAGGCTAAGGACTCAAAAACTCTGTCTCAAACTTACACCCGGTACAAAACTCTTTTAAATGAACTGTCAAATGATGGTGTTAAGTTGTCCAAATATGAAATCAATGTTGGTTTTGTCAATAGTCTCCCTAAGAAGCGGTTGAATTTCTCTTAGGGACTTAGGAATGCTAATCATATCCAGAATCTTGAACTTCCTGAAATTTATGGGAAATTTGTCTATGAGGAAAACCCCTGACTTAAAAAAGTCTCAGGAAGTCAAGAAGTCCCTGACCACCACTTCAACACCAATATCAACTGCTTTCTTTTCTAACAATGTGGTTCAAGATTTCCAAGAAAATTTAGATGATAAGCCTGATGAGAGATCAAGTGAGGAGTACCTAAATGACCTGAACATTGAATTTCAGGAAAGGGCACTCCTTGCTAACTCTCGGAGGTTTATAAAAAGAAACAAAAGTTTTTCAAATGCTAAAACAAATGAGGACACTGAATGCTTTAAGTGTCACAAAAGAGGTCATTTTGCAAAAGACTGTTTTTCAAAAACAATTTCGGAACCCTCGTATAAACCATCAGGGTCAAATCAGTCCTCAGGCTTTAGCAAATTTCAACCAAAAATCTATCAGTCTCATCAAAACTTTCAAAACAAATCTGATCAAAACAAAACCATTGATTATGAAGCCAAGCATAAGAAAGCAAAAGCTAAGCTTGCATTGCTTGAGGCCAGTCCCTCAGAAACAACAACCAATGTTAAATCTGTGCAGGGTAAAAATAAGGGCCTTGTTGCTGAAACCTTCGACTGGGATGAAGAGCCAATCTCATATGACGATGAAATGGTGCATGTCAGTGCACTGATGGCTCTCTCAGAAGAGGACAAGCTAGCTGTTGGGAAGAATCATGCCAGGAATGGAGAATAGGTCAACATAACAATGAAGAAGGTAATTATTCTACTTTCTATGGATGATGACTCTAATTGGCAGTCTTATATGAACTATCTCAATGTTGATCTTAAGTTTGTAGAAGAGAAATGATAACATCAAATAGTCCTGAATATTAAGTGTCAATTTCCCCCATTAATGCTCGTTATTTATATCATTTATATGGATTTACGCTTGTTTTCCTCTTTCAGGTAAATTACGAGCATTGGAGCTAAAGAGACGAGGAGAATGACACGCCGAATAAACTATGGTTGATTCGGGTCAACCTTCAAGTCCTAAAAACGCTCCGAACAGAAGTTATTGAGGTTTTTAAGTTTTTAGACCAAATTTTCATTACAACAACCGAGCTTAATATTCATCAAACACAACTCCTTTATTGTTGAATCGATCCTACATCAACTTTATCATCAAATACCTTCATCAATGGCTACTCAAGAAGTCATTCATGCAGCTGGTGCCGAAAACCGTCCTCATATACTGGAAAAAGGTGGATATCTTCAATGGACAAATCGTATGCTCCGCTACATCAAGACCAAACCTAATGGAAAACTCATGATTCAATCCATTACGAATGGACCCTTCAAGCCTCGACAAGTCCAAGACCCTGGACGTCTTGATGCAACACCTCCCGTTCCACCATACTTTCATGCTCAACATGAATCCGACTATAATGAAGAGGATAAGAAGCAGGTCGAAGCAGATGACATGGCAATACACATCATCTAACTGGGACTACCAAGAGACATCTTTGCTGCTGTAGATAGCTTTGAAACTGCTTACGATATGTGGGAACGTGTTAGACGGCTATGTTATAGAACAGAAATTGGTCAACAAGACATGGAGAACAAGCTGCTAACTGAATGGGAGAAGTTTACATCAACTCTAGGAGAATCCATTGAATCCTACTATGGAAGGTTCTGCACTTTGATGAATGAGCTTATCAGAAACAAGTTGGCGCCCAGAACTATCGTGAGTAACATCAAATTTCTCAACAATCTTCCAGAAGAATGGGGACGATATGTTACTATTGTCAACCAAACAAAGGACTTACATCAGGTGAACTTTGATCAACTCAACGATTTTCTGAAAAAAAACCAAGCTGAAGTCAATGAAGTAAGGAAAGAAAGATTGGCAAAGAATCATGATCCCTTGGCACTAATTGCAAAGACTCCAACTCCTGTGAACTTACAACAACAAGCTTCATCATATTCCACTAACAACAACATGCATCAATACATTCCTCAACCACAAGCTTTTATCCCTCAACAAAAATTCTATCCACCAGAACAACAAGTCATTCAACATCAACAATATCCACAATACCAGGAACAAGGAATCACTGATCTTGAAACTGAACAAGAAGAGGCTTTGTCAAATGCATTTGCTTTTTTGACTAAAGAATTCAGAGGACGCTATTCCACACCAACTAACAACAACCAGAGGATTTCATCAAACACTCGCAACAGGAAAATTGCATAGCCGGGTTTGAATATGGGTCATCAAGGACAAATGGTTGGAGTTATTGGGAACCAACAGGGATATGCTACTGGATTTCACATGGGTAATCAGGCGATTCCGTATCAGGGTAATTAGTTGGGTCAGAATGTTGGAAATCAGATAGGACAAAATGTTGGGAATAGAGCAGTGGGTAATCAGAATGGGAATGTTGCAGCTCCAGTCATTGGGAATATTGAAATGTGAATCAAGCTAATCGGGTTACGTGCTTCAATTGTCAAGGAGTGGGGCACATGGCAAGGAATTGTCCTACTAAGCCGAAAAAGAAATTTTTTGCGTATCTTCAGAAAGCTATTCTGTTGGTACAAAAGGAAGAAGCAGGATTGCAGTTGAGTGTTGAGGAACATGACTTTATGGCTATTATGGATGAATTGGAAGACCGAGAAGACATCAATGCAAACTGCATCTTCGTGGCAAATCTTCAGGAGGCTAAGTACGACACTGATTCTGACGCACCTCCTGTTTATGACGCCAATGCAGTATCTGAGGTACCAATCATCTATCTATGCTATAACAATGTCATATTTGATGTGTTTACTCATGACGAACAGCATTCGGTGACGCCAGCACCTACTTATGATACATACCTAGACAATCCGAGTTGTAGCAATACTAACTCTGAAACTCCAGATGTAGATCCTAATGGAGGCTGTGTGGCACAAAATACTGAGATTGATGAGGAAACATGTGCCTTATTTGAAACATTAATCAATAATTGTGGCATTGAAATTGAGAAAGTGAAAAAGGTCAATCGCGATGTTAAGGCCGCGAATGATAAATTGACCGCTGAGCTTGAGAGGTACAAGGAGAATGCAAAAGCTTTTGAATTTCACAAAAACAAAGAGTCAGAATTAGAAATTGGTTATTGAAATTCCGTTTTAAAAGAACAACAATTGCAAATCAAATATAACACACTTGATGTTAATTTGAACTTAAAAATAAAATCTTTAAACGAGGAAATTTCTGATCTTAAAAACCAACTTTCTACACAAAAAGCAACTTATTCTGATCTTGAAAAAGAGAAGAAACAATTGATTGCTGATTTTTCAAAATAAGAAGATTCTCTTCTTCACGAAATTCTTGATAAAGATGAAAAAATCAAAAATTGGAAAATTTGCTTGTTACAACGGGTCATTCGGCTAAATCAACTAATATGCTGATTAATCAAACAAATCCGTATTTTCATCCAACACAAAAAATGGCTCTTGGTAACAAACCTCCTTGTTTCCTCAAGAAAGCTCAGAAAGAACAGAATGTTTTGAACAATGGAAAAGCTTTACATGAACCCATAATTGTTCGTGATTCTCTTGAAACATTAGAACTATCTGATGAGAGTAGATAAAAAATGCAACAAAAGAACCCAGATCTAAAACCAATTGATTATAACAAATGGAACAAAATTTCTGGCATTTCTTTTGTTCCTCAAAAAGAAAAATCAAAGTATTCCATAACACCCAGTGTTTCAAACAGGGTGTCAACGCCAGTTTCAAAACCTGTTGTTGTCTCACAATCTCTTTCGAAAATCGAATAAATGTCTTCAAACAATCCTTTTAACACAAGTGATGCTAGAAGCATTTTAGATGAAATTAAAACTAGAATGGGGCAACTTCAGGAGCTTGTTAAATCAAAAATCAACATCAGCACCAACAACTGGTTTTCTAGTTTTCATGATGAAATGAAAAAGGTTTTTGAAAATGAAATTGCCAATCCGCTAAACCACGTCAGTGCGAGGGTGATTCACTTTGGACAAGCATTTTTGAAAGAAACAGTTGACTTTGTCAAGGACCATAAATCCCTGGTAAAGAAAGCTAATGAAAGTGTTGAACACATCAAAGTTTTGGAAAATTTAAATGATTCTCTCTTCGAAGATGTTCTGTACTGATATTATGTCCATCATTTTACAAACATATTCTGTTGAAGATCATGAAAGACTCCAATCTGAGACCTCCAAAATTGTTTCAAAATATGAAAAAGCTCTTGAAAAACTTGAAAAAGAAAATGTCTCATATTTTAAACAACTTGATCGAAAACTGAGGAATGCAAGTATGACAAACTGTCGTATGAGCGTGTCTACAATGACATGAAAGAGAAAAATGATCTTTTGAGGGCTCAGCTGGAATGTCAAAAAGGAAAGGTTGTGGATACTAAGATTGCAAAACCATTGACTAAGGAGAAAGAAAATGTTTCGAAACCGGTTTCCAAACCAAAAATGTCAATTTCTATGCCTCCTCCAAAAGTCAATGAGAAAAATGATTTTCCAAAACCAGTCACTCCACCTGCCTTGCATAAGCAAAAAGAAACGATTGTTGATAATGAAAAATCGGTTATCAAAAAACCAAAAGTTTTAGCACCTGGCCTTTTTAAGATGAGTACCACTAATGCGTCTGCCTCCACATCTAAAACATATGGAACAAATGACATAAGTTTAGATAAGCACTCCAAAGAGACTAGGAAAGCTGAAACCTCATCTCTTGATAAAAAAATGAATCCTAATAAGTGTGCCTTACCTTCTACAGGACTAGGAAGCACCTCTAGGAGCAGTAGACTAAAGCCTAAGAGCAATACAAGGAACAATAGAGTCTCGCATGCCTCTAAGAGTAGTAGCTTGAATAAAGAGAAGAAAGTAGAAGAACACCCTAGGAATTTACCGCTTTGTAATAAGAAAGACATTTCATCTAAATGTAATAACCTATGAACTCTGCTAAGTTTAATGAATCTGTTGAATCTGTTTGTTAAACTTGCAAGAAATCTTTAACTAATGTTCATGATGATTGTGTTTCTAAGAATGAGATAGTTAAGCCTGTTCAGAAGAACGTTCCTAAAAGAACTTATGCTAAACCCATAGGAAGACTAGTTGCAAGATTTAGGTCTTACACTACTGATAGGAAGCATAGTCCTTACTTTAGGGATGACATTTGGAAACCAACGGGTAGAACTTTCACACTCTAGAATGGTAGAATGAGTGATGAACCTGTTTTTTCAGTAGATAACTTCTATGAGTGTGATCAGGACTTTACCTCTAACCCAAAGGAACCAAAATCAAAACGGTCTCCAAAATCTTCTTCTTCTGTTCTTGGCAGATTATCAAAATATGTCTTTGGATCGTCGACTCGGGTTGCTCCAAGCACATGACCGGGAATCTGAAGCTGCTGATCAATTTCGTTTAGAAATTCATGGGAATCGTTCGATTTGGAAATGATCATGTAGCAACAATCATGTGTTTTGGAGATCTACCTTTTGGAAATTATTTGATCACTCGGGTTTACTATGTTGAAGGGTTGGGACACAATTTGTTTTCAGTCGGGCAGTTCTGTGATGCAGATTTAGAGGTTGCTTTTCGGAACGTTAGACACTTGGATGGCACTAATCTCTTAACTGGGAATCGTGATACAAACTTGTATGCTATCGACATTAACCAAATGGCCTCTTCATCACCAATATGTCTTATGAAACGAGCATCTGGAACAAAGTCCTGGTTGTGGCTTAGAAGATTATCCCATCTCAATTTCGACACTATCAACAAACTTGCCAAAGACAACATCGTCAACGGACTTCCAAAGTTCAAATACACCAAGGATCACTTGTGTCCATCATGCGAACAAGGAAAAAGCAAAAGAGCATCATATAAACCCAAACCCGTACCTAGTTCGGAAGCAAGGTTGCATATGTTGCACATGGACTTATGTGGCCCAATGAGAGTTGAAAGCATTAACGGGAAAAAGTATATTCTTGTCATCGTTGATGATTGTTCAAGATATACATGGGTTAGGTTTTTGAGATTAAAAGACGAAGCACCAGGCATCATCATCACCTTTCTGAAGCGTATTCAAGTACTTCTTCAAACTCCAGTAAGGGTGGTAAGAACAGACAACGGCACTGAATTCACAAATCAGGAGTTAAGAGATTATTTTGAAGATGTTGGAATTACTCATCAGACATCAGTTGTTAGAACTCCACAGCAGAATGGGGTAGTTGAAAGAAGAAATCGAACTCTTGTGGAAGCTGCTCGCACAATGCTAATTTATTCTAGTGCACCGTTATTTCTATGGGCTGATGCTGTTGCCACTGCTTGTTTTACTCAGAACCGATCCCTAATCCATCCAAGATTCAATAAAACCCCATATGAACTAGTGAACAAAAGAAAACCTGATATCTCTTACTTTCACTTGTTTGGCGCTTTGTGCTACCCGACAAATGGCAGAGAAGATCTAGAAAAACTGAAAGCTAAAGGTGATATTGGAATCTTCATTGGATATTCATATAACTCGAGGGCATTCAGGGGTGTATAACAGAAGAACTAGGAGGATCATGGAGACGATGAATGTGAATTTTGATGAACTTTCAAAATGGCTTCGAGAGACTCGCTCTAGAACCCGCGCTTAATCCGATGGCTTCTAATCAAAGCAGATTAGAACCCGCACCAAACCCGCAAACTTCGGACACATCAGTTCAGGACTCATACGACAAGAGCTCCATCAACTTTTGTTGACACACCTCATGAACAAGAATGGGAGAATTTCTTCGAGTTAATGTTCGATGAATACTATGGTGGAACTTCGACAAATGCATCAAACCATCTGTTGGATCGATTTACTCTAACCAAACTAACTTAAATAGCTTGTTTAAGGGTTTAATAACCTCGGATAAATCCTAAGTTATTAACAATGAAAACACTGAGTAATCTCTATTAAGTACGCGAAATTTACGTAACAAAGCTAAGAAGATTTAACTTTATTAATAACTCTAAAACTGCTTATTATGCAGATTCTTTAACAACTCTAAAACTCTAAATAATGATCGTACTTTAGGATTCTAAAACGTATATAAAAACTCGTTACTCTAATACCAATCTAGGGATCCTTTTATAGGCTCAAGGATAACCCTAATCGGTTTACAATTCTTATCATTGTACGTCAAGTAAACAATACTTAGAAAGTTCTAGATAAACATTACTTTCTATCTATTAATCAATTACAACCGACTTTAAGCTTTGCAGTACTTTGATGAATAAGCAGTACTTTGACTTTTACTTAGCAGTACTTTGACTTCTTCAACACTTTGTCTTTCTGCAGTACTTTGTTAATCTTCAGCACTTTAACTCTTCAGCACTTTGACTTTCTGTATCCCAACAATCCTCCCCTAACTTGGATTCTACTAGTTTGATTTCAAGTTCCTTTGTATATTTAGCTTTAACATCTTTGTCTTTAAAGAGGAATTGTGACTTTATCTTCAAATTTTATCTTTGTAGATTCTGTGCTTATATCATCATCAAAGTATTCGTGAAAAATATTCTTTGACAGATCATTCAACAATCTCTGTCTTTTCAAAGAACATTCAGCAAGTTCAATCTTTTCAGCAACATAAGACAATTTGTACATTAATTCAGTTTAAGTTTCAGTCTATTCTCATCACTTCCGGTGTGTAAACTCCTTTGAGAGGTGAATCATTGAAAATTTAATGGATTTAATGTCTTTTTACCAAAGCCATTAACTCTGGAGTAGCCAAATGTTTTGATGTGTAAGATCATGGTACATAGATAACCATGAGATTTTTAGCAAATCATCAGCTATCAACAGATTTGATTTGTCTTTACCAAAAGTTGTACCCTTTTAGACTAGTTAGTTCTTTCATCATGGTGAATTAATTACCATATAATGGTTTTTCCACAGCCTTTACCACAAGCCATTTTCTTGTGGGCTAGCCAACTCTTCACATTACTGATATGGTGAGTTGATTACCATACAACTTATTAGCAAGTTGTCAAATATAAAACGGATTTGAAATATCTTTACCAGAGCCGTTTGCTCATGGATTAGCCAATCCTTTTGTAACCATGGTGGATTGATAACCTATTTTTGTTATCATCTCAAAAACTATTTATTTCTTTTAATCTTTTGTTTCAAAATATTTATCACTTAGCAAAAGTTTTCTTAAAATCATTAACTGGTTTAAAGCTCAAGCGTACTTTAATGAAAGTACTGTTTGATCAGCAGTACTTTGAATAAAGTACTGATATATCAAAAATTTAATCAATTTAAGATTCATACCAGTTATTCATCATCATCAGCAATAGTAGTCCATCTGATAAACAATTTGATGACCAAACGTGCAATTTCATTATCTTCTTCAACTTCCATTCCATGCTCCAACATCCTCTTCATGAGATATGATGTAAGAGGATATCTTCTATCTGCTAACATGTGAATCATAGTCCCATCTTCTAACTCTAAAACATGCACTCCAGATTCTTCAAAAATCTCCAGCAAGTAATCTCCCAATCTTCTTGATTTTTCCAAATCTCAGCAGTACTTGTTTCTTTAGTTTCCCAAACAGTTGTGAGATCTCCAAGCAAGATTAAACCAAATCCTTCTGATGGATTATGTTCAAAATATTCTTTCACCACATGATATAAATGAAATAAATCCACTCTATCTATTATATGCAATAAATCCCATAGCATATTGAACACCCTAAAGCTTTCATCTTCTCTATGAAACATCAGATAACTTCCATCCTTTGACTCTACAACTTCAAAAGTAGTTATTGGAGATTTTTTCATCTTCATTTCAGCATCATCTTTAGAATACTCAAAATCTACAATCCTTAAGTAATTCCTCAGTTCATCATTTGTTTCAGATCTTAATTCAACTTTCTTTGACTGCTGTTGATCTTTAACTTCAGTAGTTCTTTTTCTTTTAAAGCTTCCTTTTCTTTCTTCTTCTTTCTGAGCATCAACATCTTTATAATCTTTGATACTATCAACTTGTTTCTGATAATCTTCTCTAACAGCATCATATAACTCTTTCATCTCAACATACTTCAACTTATTCAAACCAATATATCCTTGCTTCTTTAAATACGTCATCATTGCATTCCTTTCCTTAGCAAGATTTGGTCTTCTTGGTAGAGCAGAAATAGGAATAGGTGACTGTAATATTTCAGCAGCTTCAACATTCAATTATTCTTTCAATTTCTTAGCTGCTTCTCTATTTTTAGCTTTTTCAATTTCCTTAGCTTCTCTATCCTCAAAGATTCAATTCAGCTTGAAATTTTCTAGTGCTTCCTCATTCATAGCAACTTGAGCAACCCTTATCTGTGCTAAAGTAGGTTTCTTTTTCTTCTTTGTTTCTACCAACTTACCTTTCCTTTATCCTTAGGATCTATAGTAGGTTGAGAAGTTCTTGGTTGTTCTTCGTAATTCTGGAATGCTAACACACCTTGGCTTTGATAAATCATGCAAGATCTCAGCAATGGTTTCATCATCACTTGCAGTATGTATAGGTTTAGGTATATCAGCTTCCTTTTCTGGTATGACAGTTGAAGGACCAACTTCCTCTTCAAAATCTAACAACCTTGGTGTAATTAACTCTTGTCTGTAGATTCCTTGAAGAGCAGTACTTTGATCAGCAGTACCTTAATCATCAGTACTTATAACTTTAGTACTTTCTTCCTCAGTACTTTCAATATTAAGCTGCTCTTCAGTACCTTGAGGTTGAACATCAGTACCTTGAGGTTTATCAGTACCTTGAGATTCATCAGTACCTTGAGATTCAACTTCTTCATTTAAATTATTATCTTCCAAATTCCTCCCCAATTGGAATGAAGATTGCTTTTGAACCTTTGTGCCTTTGGTTGTCTTCTTAAATTGGCTAACTGGCTTGCCTTGCTTTCTTTGAGACTTGACCCATAGACGATGATGTTGAACCAATGGCCAGACAAAATTCTTGAGTCTTCTAAACTTAAGCTTCAACTTCTTAATCTGTTTAGCTTGAGCCTCAGTTGTTTTCTTCAAGCTGACTAACTCCCTTGTCAGAACATAATTATCCAACACCAAACCTTCAGGGGGTATAGTAGCTGGATCTTTTTCAGAAGATGATGAGAGAATAGGTACATCTTGTTCTGGTGATGCCATAGGAGGAGTAGTATGGTGGGATGAGGTGGGAGAAACTTCAGTACCTTCATTAACATCAGAACCTTGAGAAGCAGTACCTTGTGGTGAAGTTTCTTGAGAAGCAGCACTTGGAGAAGCAGTACCTTCAGAGGCAGTACCTTGAGTAGCAGTTCCTTCTCTATCTTCACTAGCTTCAACCTCATCTCTAATAGCTTGAACAATTTCCATCATTGAAGTAGTCAATGGAGTATCCCTTCCAGTGAATAAATCACTCTTCCTAGCCATGAAAGTGAAAATCTTGGCTGGTTGCACCACAACAGGTAGTAGATCAGTAGGCTTTGGTACATCAGCAAGTTGTTTGTTTAGAAACACTTGAATAAACCTTGGATACATCAACCATTTTGAACCATGTGAGATGTTTGAGAGCATTCCATCAATGATTAGTCTTGAAAAGTTGAAAATTCGATTTGTAGCCAATCCCACTATAGCAGATGCTATGTTAGACCCAAATTGCTCCCATGATGTACTTTTAGCACTAATACAATGAAGCAAAACATGAACTAAATACTTTTAGTGGGGACAAAATAAGGGTTTCTTGAATGTTTGTTCAGTTAAGGACCCTTCATACCCAATGTCTCTGAATGTATCCCAAATCAATTGCTTATCAAAACGAACAACCCCTTCTTCATCATCAAACAATAAATCCTCACGAATTGAGGCTTCAGTAACCTTCACAGTTCTCCCAGCAACTCTTATACTAATGATCAAAGAAGAGCTTATGAGGAAGCAATATGAACTCCATGAACAACATACAGTACCTCTTCTCCTTTGTGTAGAGATTGATTCTCTTCTCTAACAGGAACATAATTTATTGAAGGAGTCAAAACTTCAGGATCAAACATCCAATCAGGACCTTTACCCAGCTGATTTTCTTGATCTTCTAAAAACTCAACATGAAGACAATCTTGAACCTTCTTGGTGACTCTGTTGTACACTCTAAAGCCCTTGCTGTTGGTGCAGTATCCCAATAAATAACCTTCTTCTGACTTGCCATCAAACTTACCCAGATTATTAATTGAATTAAGAATAGTGAGAGGGAATCCAAAAGGCTTCATAAAACGAATATTAGGTTTGTTTCCCATCAGAACTCATAAGGTGTCTTCATCGTAGTTTGGTGGTGATACTCTAAGTACATAGCAAGTAGTACTTACAACTTCAGCCCATAATTGAATAGGTAAGTGTGAGTCTGCAAGCATTGTTCGGTGCTTCAATCAAATTCCTATTCTTTCTCTTCGCAACACCATTCTGCTGTGGTGTTCTTGCAATACTGAACTCCATCTTGATTCCTTTGTTGGCACATAATTCATCCATAAGCTTGTTCTTGAATTCAAATCCCATTATCACATCTAATGCCTCTAACTTTAAGTCTTAGTTGGTTTTCAAGTGCTATTATAAGATCATGAATAACATCAAATGTATCATCTTTAAATCCCAAGAAGAATACCCAACTGAATCTACTGCAATCATCTGTGACTACTAAGCAGTACTTCTTCTTGTTCAAACTTGTAACAGAAACAGGACCAAATAGATCCATATGTAACAGTTCCAATGGTTCTCCTAGGTCCTTTCCTCAAGCTTCTTGCATGAAGCTTTATGTTGTTTACCCTTTTGCACGCCAAACAGGAGTGATCATTCTTGTAAGTCTTTGAAGGTAAACCTCTAACTAAATTTCCTTTGACCAATTTGTTGATATTCTTGTAATTCACATGGCCAAATCTTCTATGCCTTGATGTGCTTCTTCAAGAGATGCCTTTGCTACTAAACATGTAGCTCTTTCGGAAGAGTGAAGACTCTTCATATCCAAACTATACACATCATTGGTTCTTGGTACTTTGAGTATCACCAAGTTATCATCATCAAGCTTGAATTTAGGTGAAAGTATGAGACATTATGTGTCAGTGAATAACACATGATGCTTTTTGTCACAAATTTGAGAGACTGACAAAAGGTTGAACTTGAGCTCCTTCACATATCTAACATTCTCAAAATCTATGCTTCCTGTCTTGATGGTTCCTTTTCCACTAATTCTACCTCCACTAGCATCATTCCCAAATGCAACCCTTCCTCCACAATATGGCTTAAAATCTGACAGAATCTCCTCTTCTCCTGTCATGCTTCCAGAGCAACCACTATCCACAATAAGATGATCTTTAAGCTCCTCTTCTGGGTTGCCCTGCACAAAGATAAAAAGTTAGTGTCTTTTAGGAACCCAAGCCATTACTGACTTGTGTTCCCCTTGTGGAGTAACATACTCAAATTCCTTGAGTATGTAATCTTCACAATTTTTGTAGACAGAATCAAGCATTATCTTTTGTTTCAACATTTGTGGTGGATTTTCAACAAAACTTTCTTTTTCAACAAAAACCTCCTTTTCTTTTTCAACAAAATCATCTTTATCAAAAATCATTGTTTCAGCAGTACTTGTTGAAAGTACTGTTTGTTCATCATCAGTACTTTCTTTCTTAACCCATTGAGTTTTAACTTTTGGTGAAGAGTCTCTAGATCTAACTACATTCTTGGAGTTGTAACGTCTTCTAGATTGATAGTAATTAGATCTCCTAGTGTTCCTATTCCAAGAGGTGTTTGGTGAAAACTGAGCAGTACTTTGAGAAAGTACTGTTTTTGGCTTAACAGTACCTTGGAAAGTATTTGAAGGTACTGGAGGTTTTGAAAAAGGTCTTCTCTGGTGAGGGTACCTATAATCTGGTGAGAAGTTTCTATGGTTAACCCTATGTGAATGATTCCAAGCTGGTCTAGTCTCCCTTGGTTTTTGGTTGGCAGTTATGTTCTTTAGGAACTTACTTAAGTACTCTGAATGTAAGTCACAGTCCTTAATCAAATGATTAGGACTAAAACAAACAAAACATAGTTTTTGATCTGTAATTCCAAAGTTTCTTCTTCTATGGGTATGACCAAACCTATCCTGTCTTCTAGGTGAATGATGAAAACTGGTTTGACCAAAATTATCCCAAAAAGGTTTAGCAGTATATTGAAAAGGTTTTCTTAAAGGTACTGCTGAAGGTGTAGCAGTACTTTGGGGTGAAAGTACTACTTGGCTTTTAACATCATCTACCTTAGGTGTTTCAACAGTTTCTTTTGAGGTTTCAAACCTAGATTGACCTTTAAGTTTCTTCCTAAACTCTAAGCTGTCTACTCCAAAACGAGAAACATCTGGCCTAAGAGGTTGATGACTACCAGTGGGATGAGGGACTGCATGATAGGCATTATCTTTCTTAAACTCAGGAGGTGTTTCACTAACTGATTCCTCATTACTTGATGTGTCTACATAATTAATGAGTTCATCATCACTAGTGGTTATATCCTCAAAGTCACATTCATCCTGATCACTAGGTGGGTTTTCTATGCTATTAAAGTCCATACCAAAACCTAGGCCAGTTTTAATGTAAGCTCTTCTTTGTTTTTCAATATAAGTGACATGAGAAAGACCTGATTGTCCCCAAGCAGCAAACTTTTCTAATAAATCATCTCTCTCCTTAGTTAGTTTCTCAATTTCAGATATCTTACAGTTTAACTTCCATTCACTTAATTTCAACTGATAATCCTGTTGTTCATACTTTTCATCCCAAGCCATTTCATTATTTTCATGTGTTATTATTTTGGCTTCCATTGACTCTAAAGTTATTTGGTAACCTGCTACTTCAACCCTAGTTGTTCTACACTTATCTCTTTCAGTCACATAATCATTAAGCACTTTTTGATAAAAGTTATGACACTTTGAACATACCTCGGAGATAGGGGTGAACTTGGTGAAGTGGCTACCATAGCAAGTAGAGCAACGGTTCAACGACTCCATGCTCTATCAAAGCTTCCATAACCATCTTTAGACTCCATAGCAGCATGTCGGTATCAAAAGTGTGCTCAGTCAAATTCTTCCACTGAATCCTCCACGGCTACCATACAAGTTCTTGGTTCATCATCAAACTCGGCACTCAGGTCAACCTCGATAGATTCTCTTGAGCAACCAAAGCTTTTGTTTCTGTAATAAGAATTTCTTTCAACTCTAGCTTTGGTTTCTCAGTCATCCTGTTTGCTTGATACTTAGCAAACCTGCATTCCCTTGCAAAATGTCCAGTCTTTTGACAATTGAAGCATTCAATCTTGGATTTGTCAAAAGTGATTCCCTGTTTTGGTTTGAAGTCAATGCCTCTTCTTGTCTTCTTCATAAACTTCTTGATCCTTGCAGTGATCATAGCAACTTGCCACATGATATCAATTTCTTCAAGAGCATCCTCTTCAATGCGTGAGAGATCTTCTTCATAAGTAATAGGTAGAGTAGCTTGCTGTGCAAAGAAAGAGCACACGACTTCATCTGAGTGGATGGTATTAGTTGGTATGGGTTGCTGAGAAAAAGTGGGGGTAGTGTAGGCAGCAGTACTTTGAGCAACAGTACTTTGAGAATATGGCTTAAAATCTGACAGAATCTCCTTGTCTCATGTCATGCTTCCAGAGCAACCACAATCCACAATAAGATGATCTTTAAGCTCCTCTTACGGGTTGCCGCACAAAGATAAAAAGTTAGTGTCTTTTAGGAACCCAAGCCATTACGACTTGTGTTCCCCATTGTGGAGTAACATACTCAAATTCCTTGAGTATGTAATCTTCACAGGATTTTTGTAGAGAATCAAGCATTATCTTTTGTTTCAACATTTGTGGTGGATTTTCAAAGAAAACTTTCTTTTTCATCAAAAACCTCCTTTTCTTTTTCAACAAAATCATCTTTATCAAAAATCACTTTCAGTGATTACTTGTTGAAAGTACTGTTTGTTCATCATCATTACTTTCTTTCTTAACCCATTGAGTTTTAACTTCTGGTGAAGAGTCTCTAGATCTAACTACGTTCATGGAGTTGTAACGTCTTGTAGATTGATAGTAATTAGATCTCCTAGGGTTCCTATTCCAAGAGGTGTTTGGTGAAAACTGAGCAGTACTTTGAGAAAGTACTATTTTTGGCTTAACAGTACCTTGGAAAGTATTTGAAGGTACTGGAGGTTTTGGAAAATGTCTTCTCGGTGAGGGTACATATAATCTGGTGAGAAGTTTCTATGGTTAACCCTATGTGAATGATTCCAAGCTGGTCTAGTCTCCCTTAGTTTTTGGTTGGCAGTTCTGTTCTTTGGGAACTTACTTAAGTACTCTGAATGTAAGTCAAAGTCCTTAATCAAATGATTAGGACTAAAACAAACAAAACATAGTTTTTGATCTGTAATTCCAAAGTTTCTTCTTCTATGGGTATGACCAAACCTATCCTGTCTTCTAGGTGAATGATGAAAACTGTTTTGACCAAAATTATCCCAAAAGGTTTAGCGATATGTTGAAAAGGTTTTCTTAAAGGCAACTGGCGAAGGTGTAGCAGTACTTTGAGGTGTAGCAGTACTTTGGGGTGAAAGTACTACTTGGTTTTTAACATCATCTACCTTAGGTGTTTCAACAGTTTCTTTTGAGGTTTCAAACCTAGATTGACCTTTAAGTTTCTTCCTAAACTCTAAGCTGTCTACTCCAAAACGAGAAACATCAGGCCTAAGAGGTTGATGACTACGATGGGATGAGGGACTGCATGATAGGCATTATCTTTCTTAAACTCGGGAGGTGTTTCACTAACTGATTCCTCATTACTTGATGTGTCTACATAATTAATGAGTTCATCATCACTAGTGGTTATATCCTCAAAGTCACATTCATCCTGATCACTAGGTGGGTTTTCTATGCTATTAAAGTCCATACCAAAACCTAGGCCGGTTTTAATGTAAGCTCTTCTCTGTTTTTCAACATAAGTGACATGAGAAAGACCTGATTGTCCCCAAGCGACAAACTTTTCTAATAAATCATCTCTCTCCTTAGTTAGTTTCTCAATTTCGGATATCTTACAGGTTTAACTTCCATTCACTTAATTTCAACTGATAATCCTGTTGTTCATACTTTTCTTCCCAAGCCATTTCATTATTTTCATGTGTTATTATTTTGGCTTCCATTGACTCTAAAGTTATTTGGTAACCGCTACTTCACTCTAGCGTTCTACACTTATCTCTTTTCGGTCACATAATCATTAAGCACTTTTTGATAAAAGTTATGACACTTTGAACATACCTTAGAGATAGGGGGTGAACTTGGTGAAGTGGCTACCATATCAAGTAGAAACGGTTCACTTGACTCCATGCTCCATCAAAGCTTCCATAACCATCTTTAGACTCCATAGCGGCATGTCCGGTTCCTTATCAAAAGTGCTCAGGTCAAATTCTTCCATGAATCCTCCACAGCTACCATACAGAGGTTCGGTTCATCATCAAACTCAACACTCCATCAACCTCGATAGATTCTCTTGAGAAACCAAAGCTTTTGTTTCTGTAATAGGAATTTCTTTCAACTCTAGCTTTGGTTTCTCGGTCATCCTGTTGTTTGATACTTAGCATACGCATTCCCTTGCAAAATGTCCAATCTTTTGACAATTGAAGCATTCAATCTTGGATTTGTCAAAAGTGATTCCCTGTTTTGGTTTGAAGTCAATGCCTCTTCTTGTCTTCTTCATAAACTTCTTGATCCTTGCAGTGATCATAGCAACTTGCCATCTGATATCAATTTCTTCAAGAGCATCCTCTTCAATCTGTGAGAGATTGTAACATATTGGATTTCACAAACACACTAAACCATAATCACTATGGGGCGTACATCTTGTTTAGAGAGAGAAAGTTCTAGTGAGAGAAATGGAAGAGAGTTGGGAACTTTAGTGAGAGAAAGAAAAATTTTATTATGAGCTCCAACTCTCTACCTTGCAAGGTAGAGAGTATTTATAGTCTTACAATAAAACGCCACACAACGGGCTGTGGATCAGGCATACAGTGGGGAATGACCCGTCCGTCCTCTACGGTGTTACATAACTAAATACTACTTAACATTAAGTAACTACGACTACGAGCTTTCTAACGATTACATATACTTGAGGTGACTGACACTTTAACTACTGGATTTTCCAAATCCTAACAATCTCCCCTAAGGGAGGTCACCTCAAACATACTTTAAATTTCATAGAATACAAACAGATATTACATTGAGATTGTTCTTGGATTCTTGTTCTGTAGCTCGTAGTCTTTGATTCTTCATTTTGCATGTTTTGGATAATCTGAGTGGAGGTCTTTAAGCTGATCCATGTGAAATCGAGTTTTGAGCCGCTTTGAGATCATCGGCAACATTAAATCTCTGGCTCATCCATTGTGGTGTTGGTATTATGTGATGTTGTGACTTTTGGACCGACATGCTCATATTCTGGATCATGATTTATTCTTATCAGAGTAGCGGAAGCTTTCGTTGATTCATGATATTGGCGGCAGTAGCGAAGCATGGAGTGAATATATCAGAGTCATTGATGCACTAATCATGATTTCTTTAGATATGAATGTGTTGTGTGAGCATGCGGCTATGGATTGACCGCTTCATTTCGATCATTTGCAAACGTTAGGTGTACCTCGCATAAAACAGTTAGCAATAAAGCGCACGAAAGTGTCTTTGATCACTTTCGATGAATTGAGGTACACGCCGGGTTCCCCGTTGATCGACAAATCGCACGTGATCGGTATAATTCGAAGAATTTCCTTAACAGGGTTTCACAGCTGCTCTAGCTGTTCTCAAACCGGAACGTCTCAAAGAAGACAACACGGAGTGAGTGAACCACCGAAACGAGATTAACTGATTGATGAGAAGAGATTTGAAAAACAATCGTGTATTGCTCAATAGAATTTTTTTTTGCAATACAATGAAGGTTTTAATGAAAATCAATTATCAATCATAAACACCTTTTATTTTGAGAAATAAGTACACAGTCGATGTGCTAAAGAAAAGAGTTTTTAAGCACAATGACCGGTTTTTCAAAGGTATCCGTTAATCCATAACCTGAACCAGGATTGATTCAAAAGATTGAATCTCTCCATTGTTTCTATCCAGTTGTCACATGGTTGATCTATTGGATAGATCTCACATGCCACCTACCAGGAGCTTGTTTGATGTTGGCTCCGAAGGCTTTCCATCTTCATCGTGAATATGAATGCATATCACTTAGATGTTATGGCAATACCACAAGGATAATGCGTAGGACTCATAAGATATAATCTCTCTTTCCACATTGTGTGAAACAAAGAGTCTTCATTGAAAGTGTCCTAAAGAGATTTATTGATGATCTCGTGGCTCTAGACTCAATTGTGCATATTTGGTTCCTATGCCGGAGACTAGGGAGAGGGTCTCCTTCTTCAATATCAACAATCTCTAAGAGAAAGTCGATAGATTATGTCGGTTTCCTGTGAGAATGAAACAAGTCCTTTTAAGAGGAACTTGAGTGGTTTGGAAAGTTGAAGTGCATGCGTCCTTTGGGTCCATGGCGTCTTATCTTCAATACCGATGTTACCTTGGTAACCACCAGTAGTATATGAATTGAACCGGTTTACGCCTAAAGTTGAATAAATGGAGGGCTATTTCTTTTCACCCTTTTCACATTCAATTCTTTTTCATTCTTCAACCCCTTCGGTGCTTACCGAGACTTCATTACTAGAACCTTGTTGGGTTTATTCCGAACTAGCTCGATCTCGATCCGCACTCTTCCCATATCTCACTTTTCTCCTTTTTTCCATCATACCTAAGGACTTCTACACTATCTAGTGGATTGTCCCTGGTAGATCCCTCCGGTTCTGGCGGATCATGGGACCTCAACCTAACCTTATCATCCTTATATCACCATTCATAAAGAGAAGTTGGTCGGTCTTTTGGTATCGTTACATCTGCCATTGGAACCAATTGAAATCCATTTGAAAAATCAATCAAGATACTTGTGATATAGAATCAAAGCATTTTGTATCTTAATTGTTTTGATATTTTAGAAATGCTCCCCTCAACATATGCATAAAGATTTAGAAATTGTTTAACACATAGAGGCAAGAGATCTTTGAAATCGTTAGATTAAGAGTGAAAGGTCCAATCTTTTGATTAACATTTTCTAAAATCATCATCATCACTTCCCAATCAATTTGAGTAGATAAAACATTTTGAGGAAGGATGAGGTTTTCAAAGTTTGCTCCCCCTCAATATGTGCCTCGAATTTTGAAAGAGTTTTGCACATATTAGAGGAACTCACTTAGAGACAATTGATCACGTTTCAATAATTTGAGGTTTAAAATAGTTGCTCCCCTCAACATGTGTATGGAAAATTTGAAATCGTTTGACACTTATTACGGGAGGCAAACATGCTAAACACTTATGAAACCATTTATCTAATTATCAGTTTAAATCCAATTTAAATCACAAATTCTCCCCCGATCACAATTATCAAATCATTTGAGATTTGTGATCTCTGTAGATTTAAATTGATTTTGAAGGCTTTTAAGGAGAATTGTGACTTGATTTGTGAAAACGTTTTAACTTATACGGATATGATTTTGAGACTTTAAACTCCAATGATTAAACATGCATAATTATCTTTTGAAAACATAATGATAACCAAGGTCTGGAACCAATTGTGTAACATTTTGTAAACCATTTAGAGTAGTCCCTACTCATTTAAGTGCAAATTGTTTGAAAAGAACACTTTTTGATATAATTTAAAAATCATTCTCCTTGACGAATTGAGATTATGACACTTGAAAAGTTCTTTTGATTTTCAAAAACAGAGTCCGAAGTGTTTTCAAGACAATTGAGTTTTCATAAGATTGCAAATATTTTTCAGAGGAATCATTAGAAGGAAAAATATTTGAAATAAAACATTTGTCTTGTTGATGACAAACGTTTGTTTTTAGAATCAGAGCATTAGGTTTGAAATATGAGATAAGACATGGCTCTGTTCTTCTTTTAAAGCGGGTTACCTCGAAATAACAATAAACCATTTTTTTCTTTTCTCCTTTTTTTAAGAACATTCGAACAACATCTAAAGTCCCGTATCATTCTTTGAATGACAACATTAAGACCGTAGATATTATCGAATTGAGAAAAGCATGACAAAATGACAATATTTTTGAGGATTTTTCGAATTTTTCACATTTTATGGATTTTGAAAGTTTTATATTTTTCTATTTGATTTTTGAAGGTTTTGTAATTTTGTATTTTGCTTTTTGATAAATATATAGAAAGATATAGATGAAGGAAACACCTTTACTCCTCGTCTTCCTCCGAGGCTTTTGAGTGTTTCGGTTGAAGGCTTTTCAAGCTAAGTCGTGGAAGAATAAACTCAAAACGTTCTCTTGAAAGAGCTTTGGTGAAGATGTCGCTAACCTGGTATTCGACTTCACAAAATAGAGTTCCACTACACCGTTTTCCACTTGCTCCCCGATGAAATGATGTCGGATGTCGATGTGTTTTGCTCTTGAGTGTTGAACGTTGTTGCATGAGAGAGCAATAGCACTTTTATTATCACAATAGAGAGGGATTTTGTTGAATTCAAAGCCATAGTCAGATAATTGGGATCTCATCCAAAGGATTTGAGCACAACAAGATGACATGGCTATGTATTCACCTCTGTAGAGGAAATAGAAGTACTCATTTGCTTCTTTGAAGACCGACTTTACAAGCTTATCACCCAAAAACGAGCACCTCCGATGTACTTCGACGTGTATCTTGACATCCTGCATGATGGCATGATCCATAGGTCGTTAGACATACCGTGTCCTTCGGGTACCAAAGTCCCATGTTGATGGTTCCTTGGAGATACCGAAAGACCCGCTTTACCGCTTCAAGGTGCTTTTAGTAGGCTTAGCCCGATATCTAGCACACATGCACACAAATAACAATATGTCAGTGCGCTAGTCAGCGAGGTACATCAGGGATCCAATCATGCTACGATATTTCGTTTGATCTACCATGATCCTTGAGTGGTCCTCATCCAACTTAGTTCGTTCAATCATGGGAGTGTCAACGGTGTCACATGATACAAATCCAAATTTCTTTAAAATCTCATTTGCATATTTAGATTGATTTATGAAAATGCCTCCGGACTTTGTGAAATTTGTAATCCCAAGAAAAATGACATTTGTCCCATCATGACATTTGAAATTTGGAACCCATTTCATTTGAAAACGATCACATTCATTGGGGTCAGTCGAGGCAAAGATAATATCATCTACATAAATTTGAACGGAATTAAATGTTTGTTCGACCGGGTGAACAATGTAGGATCAATCTCCTTTGTGAATCCAAAGGATAGAAGAAACTTTACAGCGATATCATACCATGCTCTAGGCGCTTGCTTTAAACCGTAAAGAGCCTTTTTCAAGTGATAGACATGAGTAGGATGCTCTGGATTCAAAACCCTCTGTTGGTCGACGTAAACCACCTTTTCAAATCATCATTAAGAAAGGTCGTTTTCACATCCATCGATATACGACCATGTTCTTACTAGCCGCATTAGCCAAGAAGATTCCGATACTCGATACGAGCAAATGAGCAAAAGATTCTTTAAAGTCAATACCCTCTTCTTGACGGTATCCTTTGGCAACCAATCGAGCCTTGTTCTTTAGGACATCACCATGCTCATCAAGTTTCACTTTGAAAATCCATTTAAGAGCAATGATCATAGCACAATCTGGAGCAGGTACTAACTCCCATACATCAAGTCGATCAAACTCATGAATTTCTTCTTGCATGGCATTGAACCAGCAGTCTTCATTCATGGCGGTTTTAATGTCTTTTGGTTCGACCTTAGAGAGTACGGAGTTGAAGAAGCACCATAAGGCATCGGTTGCAAGTTGTTTCCGTGTGGATACTGGGCAAGAGGGGTTTCCAATGATGTTGTCCAATGGGTGATCATGTGTCCATTTTCTAAGGTGTTCATGTGGTTGTTGTTGTGGAACTAGCAGAGTCGATGTCTCCCCGATGAAGATGGTTTCGATGATGATTCAGGAGCAAAGATATTTTCAAATGGAGCATCTTCAGGAGTTGCAAAGGGATTTACTTCATCATTGATGCCATAAACACTTCCATGATGTACATTTGATGATTGATGATTTGTTGATGAGACAGAGTGATCAACAGCAGCGCTTCTTGACTTAATGAAATGAGATGAAGGGTTCACTTCATTCACAGGATATGAGCGCCTCTGATGAGACCTGACATTTCATCGCATTTGGTTCATAGTGTTCATCAAACATTGGATCAAACAATTTCTTTAAATCATCTTCGAATGGAGGTACATATGGAGTTGCTGGAGATGAATTTGGTACAAGAGATGAACCAATGGGACTGTTTTGAAACGGGTCCGAACTGGATTGTCCAGAGCCATTTGACCTACCATCGAACGTAACGTGAATTGTTTCCATGATATTTCGGTTCTCTTGTTGTAGATTCAGTAACCCTTCTTGTTTGGTACATAACCAACAAAAACTCCAATATTCCGCTTTGCTCTTATTTACCTAAGTCTTGACCACCATTAGTTGGATAGCACAAAGCACCAAACACACGAAGGTAGGAAAGATCAGTTTACGTTATGAACAAGTTCATCTGGAGTTTTTCCATGAGAGGTGTGTATAAGGGAACGATTTTGGGTGTAGCAAGCAGTGGCAATGGCTTCAGCCCATAGAAACATTGGAACCTTTCGAATAAATAAGCATTGTTCTTGCTTCCACAAGAGTTCGACTTTCAACTACACCGTTCTGTTGAGGAGTTCGTGGAACACTTCTTTGATGACTGATTCCAATACTTTCATAAAAATGAATTAAGTCTTTGTTGACAAACTCTGTGCCATTGTCTGTTCGAACAATTATGATAGTATTGTTGAGTCGAACTGTTGTTTGATTAGTTTGATGATGACATCCGAGTTTCATCCTTTGATCTCAAAAACTTTACCCAAGTAAATCGAGAGTAGTCATCAACAACTACTAGAATGTATTTCTTCCCATTTATCGTTTGCACTCTCATTGGTCCGCGCAGATCCATATGAAGGGTATGAAGAACTTCCATTACTGAGTTTGTGGTTTTGGTTTGTGGGCATATTTCGTGCTTTTACCCAATGGCGTTGAACAAAGATGATCTTTTCATATTTTAATCTTGGCAAGCCTCCGACAAGATCCTTTCTGGAAAGGTTATTAATGGTGCCGAAGTTCAAGTGATTGAGACGACGATGCCATAACCATGACTTTGTTTTAGAAGCCTTTGACAACAAGCAGATTGGAGAAGACTTCATCATGTCTTCGATAGAAATGGTGTATAGGTTAGAACCTCGTACCTCTTAATAATTTACACCATCAAGTTGTCTAACGAAGCAAGTATGTTTTCTAAAGGCCACCTCTAGATCAGAATCACATAATTGACCAACAGAGAACAAATTATGACCAAGACCTTCCACATAATATACCCGGAGATTACACTTTTGCCAACTACATAATCACCATAACCCATAATTGCTCCAAAATGGTCGTTCCCGAATCTACCCAGATGAATTTGCTCACGAAGTTCATGAGCCGCGACGGTCCTCATATGCTGGAAATGACTGAGTCCAAGTACCAGAACGATTTGAACGATCTCAGTTGAACACAAACAAGAATGGATAAATGGATAATTGGGATCCCCATGCAAGAATGGGTTCCACTTGGTTAGTAACAGATTGGAACACCCACATCGAAATAGAAACATCCATATCGAAGTAGAAGCAATGGAATCATTAGGAATAGATGCAAGGTGGTGTCAGTATTTGACCTATTCAAAGTATGTTCACTTCTTAAGGGAATAGTTCTACCAAGAGGCATCCATTTTCTAATAGGCATAGTCTTAGCAGTTTGAGGGCAAAACTGATTATTCTTATGGCCAAAAGGTATCCAATAATAACCTATCTTTATAAATGTTCTTCTGTGGGTTTCCTTTTTTTAACAATCTTTCGTCTTTGCCTTTTAGCCTTCTTTGCATGATTATTAGCATTAACAATTTTAATGGCTTTTGACAAATTAGACAAAGCATTAACACCATAATCATGATTAGCAACAGAATTCATACAGACATCATTACATGGTTTGCAAATAGTATCGAATTCGATTAATTACAAGACGCCTATGGCTAATAATAGAATCAACACGATTCGTTTTATTCAACTCAAACTTAAAGTTCCTAGGTTGGTCTTCTACTCTCTTCCAATGCACATTTTAGCTTGCGAGGTCCTATCTTGCTTGGTATTGCCTGGAGGCTTTGACCCGCTTGCTTTAATGTCACCGATTACTCCTGTAGAGGGAATTATGGGAACATTAGTTGGTTGATCTACTTTTTGCATTCCTGAACTAGACGTGCAAGGTCTCAGTATTACTAGAAGGCACATTGATGTTCACTTTCTTAAATCTGGGCCTAGAATGGTTTGAATGCTTGGCACTAGGCATAAAACAAGGCATCACAGCTTTGCCTTTTGCACCTAAGGATTTGGACATGTTGCAATTACACATTCAAGCAGCTCTTGAGATCGTTTGGCTTGGAGGCAAGCAAACCTAATTTCTCTATCAAGAGGTTTATTAATGAAATCCTCTTCAACAATCTCACGGAGACATTCTAGACTATCCTTAAGGTGAGCACAATAGTCATGAAACGCAGTTTCATTATTCCTAAGATGAGGAGGAATATATTTAACCGTCACAGTGTATTTGCGGTCTAAGGGTGACTTTGAAACAACATTCTTATTAAAAACAAGTGGCAGTTCCCATTTTCCTGACTTCTCAGATTCTCAATTTCCTTTTGTAAAGACGTTATTTTTCGTTGTTTTGGTCACGAGTGACTTTCATTGAATCATATAACTCTTTAAAGTGTCGTTTAACTTTTCATTTTCTTCTAGAAAACTCTCGATTTTCCTTTTGTAAGGCATTAACTAAGTTTTGAAGATGAAAAGTTTGAGAGTACGGAGAATCTAAAGGAGGAGGCATTTGGGATCCAGTACATTGTTCTTTTTTCACCCTTTAATTGACAGATTTGGGCTTTCAACTTTTTGATCATGTTACAATGAGCTCGAATCTGTTCATCACGCTTGCTAATTTCAAAAAGCGCATCAAATCTCGGAACATCCAAGGATTTCTTGATATTTGAGGTTTTAACATTTTCTTTTAGATGTTGATATTTTAGTTGTAAATCAAAATGTTCAACTTCTAGTTTAGAAAGATGCTTTACCAAATTATCGTGATCATCCCGATCAATTTTCTCATTAAGTTTTGAATTAATCTTTTCAAGCTCAATGACACGATCATGAGAGACTTTCAGAGCAACAGATAATTAATGAAATTGAGAAGCATTAATGGAGAAATTGTAGTGCGTGTAAAACACATCTTGAGCAATACATTAGAAATAAGATTCTCATTCAAGGTATGCAAGTTCTTCCTCTCAATCTCATTATATTTTAATGCTCGCTCATAGTCACTAACCTCAACTATCATTGCATCAAATTCCTTTTCCATTCCTTTAATATCTGAATCTATCCCCTTTTTAAGACTCTCAAAATGATCTTTTAGTTGTTTAAAGAAAGGCATGACCTCAGTTAGATAGCATTCTTTTGTTTGCTCAAAACCCTTTCCCCTCGTTATCCGTGGGTGTGATCCTTTTCTTACAAGTTTTCTCAAAATCGACAAATAGTTAAAGAATAACATATTGGCTGATTAAGGTCTTTCTCTTAGTGGCAATAGTTCTAGGAACTAAATGCATTGGTGTATTTGGAGGATACACAATCGCTGCAGGCATTTTCCTAAGGGGAGGGTTTGTTTCAACAAGATTTTCAGTTTTTTGCTTGTCTAAATCCTTTTCTAGAAAACTTGTTGGTTTAACAACGTTTGAGTTTTAAATTTGTTTAAGGAGATCCAGTTTTCCTTCTTGTAATCATGGGGTTTGATAGTGATGTTATTCTTTTTGCATTCGGGATCTTCTAGCTTCTTATTCATTTTCACCCTAGATGCATCATCTAATTTTCTATCTTCCTCGCTGCACTCAACAACTAGGTTTCTGTCTAGGTTTAAGAATCTCATTGCCATCATAAATTACATTTTGAGCTTTAGCTAACTTAATACTCGTGGGCTATAAATGGGAACACTATGCTTATCGCTTAAAACTCTATGCTTAGTGATCATGTGAGCAATTAATGGTATTCCCTTGTATGCACAACTTATTTTCAAGCTTGTTCTTCAAAGTTTTAGATTAGAAAAATCATTCAAAAGTTTTGATTCCTTGGCATGAAATTCCTGCTTAAGCACTTTAACATTTTCTTGAAGTTCTTGTTTTTGCTTAGCAGCTTTTGAAAGCTTTTCTTGTAAGGAATTTAACTCTTGTTTTAACACTTCTTCTCTAAAATTACTTTTTCTAATAATTGTACGAATTTGGTTATCCAACTCCTCGCCACACGGTAGTTAGCTCAAACTTAGCACGTTGTTCATAAATGGCAACTCGCTCTTTATATGGCATTAAGTCAGAGATAACAGAATCATCAGGGGCACATGCAGTGTATTCATCAAAAATATAGTCATCGTTGATCGCGTAAGATGCATCACTTGGTTCAACTTCACTTTCACTTTGTTTCACATATTGATCATATGGGACAACATTGATATTACCCATATTTTCAATATTTGACTCAATATTTTCAGTTGATTGTACTTTGTCATGCATCTTTGCACATCATCATCATCGATAGTTTTAGATACCTCGAAATGAGTTTGTCTATGGATGGACCAGCTTGTGGTGATGAAGAGACTTTAGGAGAGACCATTGGAGAAATGCTAGCCATGAAAATGGTTTGTGCAGAGGTTCATCATCAAATCGAGTCGTATGCATCACAATACTTGAAAGGCATTCTGATGATTGTGACCTATCTCCCGAATTGCCGCCATCCACATCCGCATCATATGTCTTAGCATTCCCCTCAGAAGAAACAACAACTCTTCTTCATCCAAGGTTGCACCATTATCCCGAGCGAACAAGCAACATCTTATCCTCAAGTATTCGAGATTCGAGGGCGCTTGGCGATGTGCGTTCTTGCAATGTGTCCCTAACCTCCACAGTTGTAACACTTGATCGTCTTAACTTGTCCTTGATTTCCATTTCTTCCCTGATTTGATTTGTCACATAGCTCTACCAACTCCACCTCTTCCTTGTTCATACCGCCTTTCTTGAACTGTTGCACTATAACCTTCCCATCTCGACATGGCTTGATTGTGTGGATTGGATGCTGTTCTAAGGTTATTGTTGGTGTGTGGGAGAGAGTTCATGTTTTGACTAATCAAGAGAGCCAGTTGATTAATGAAGTTACCCACGTGTGCATCAACATCAGCTTGTTTGAACATTGAATCGGGAATGAGTTTGTGAGTTCCATCACCCATGGGTATAACTTGTGAAGCTTTAGTGGTAATCCCAATGTTTGAATAGAAGGCAGTTGAATCATTTGATGAGCTTGTCTCTCCTGGATTTGTTTTGAATTGTTCAAGAATCCTCTTTTCAAACATGGCATGTCTCTCATTCAAGAAGGAAGGCATATAGTTGCTCATAGTTTGTATTCTTCAATCCTTTGGTTAGCTTCACGGAGGTGACAAACTTGTGCCATTCGGGATTCATGTTGTTCACAAACTTTGAGTTCAACTGAATGTTTGGCATAGTCATTCGATGTTCCCATGTAATTAACAAGCTTGTGGAATCTCACGTAATACTCATAGACACTCTCATCTGTTTCATTTTGAAGTGCTCAAATTCATCATAGAGTTGTGATTCTCTCTCTTCCAGTAGTTAATTCGAACCGAAAGAAGCATCTTGACATTATCCCACACGCCTTGGCTTCGTGTTGTGATTGATAAGCTTTGTAGATATCTTTTGGAAGACCTTGAAGTATGATGTTAGAAGCCCCGATAAGATCGAATCTCTTTTTCTCCTTATCATTGAGCTCATCATACGTCTTTGGCCTGTCCAATCAAAAAATCATAGTTCCATCTGCAGCAGTATCAATTATGTCTCTTGTAGTCTCAACCAGATAAGGTCCTTCATCAATAGATTTGAGAATGTTGACCCCATTTTCCTTTCCAAGACAGTATCAATCGATTCTTTGAGCCCATGAATCATAATCAGTTCGCAAGCATAGGTGGACGAGTATCTGACCCTCTGCTTGAACGTCCTCAAGCTAGGAAGAAACAATAGTTGGAATGATGTTTGCCATGATTACAAGTTCTACGGGATTTTACAATTCTTTGATTAAACGGGGAAATTGATTCTTTCACGGGATTTTACTAAACCAAAAAAAAAAAAAAAAAAAGAATAACCGTGAGGCAATGTATCACGGCTAAGTATCAAGTCTAAATTAGGCAAGTCGAAAATATTACAAATCATAACACACCATTGTTTGTCGTTTATATTTCACCAGAAATATCACACAAATTGAATAGAACAGTATCAATCAATTAGCTTAGAACCCAATTTATGAAATCAACACTGCTAAATAGCAAGTCGCATATACTTACTCGCATACAGAAACAAAGCAACTCGCTTTGAAGAAAAACAAGTCCGAGACTCAAATCGCTTCGTCCTATGTTCACAAATAACCACTTTATCAATCAAAAACAACCAAACCACAATGATTTAAGCCTTCCAATTCAAAACATAAACACATATGATGATACCAAACACAAAAGTACAACCAAAATTCAAACTTTAACATTAGAATTTGTCCAAATGAATCCAACTCTTCTAAACACTTAATACCCCAAAAACCTTATGAAATCCACCAAAACAAAGAGCTTAAAAGATGAGTGATCAAACCATGGCTCTTGATACCATTTGTAACATATTGGATTTCACAAACACACTAAACCATAATCACTATAGGGCGTACATCTTGTTTAGAGAGAGAAAGTTCTAGTGAGAGAAATGGAAGAGAGTTGGGAACTTTAGTGAAAGAAAGAAAAATCTTATTATGAGCTCCAACTCTCTACCTTGCAAGGTAGAGAGTATTTATAGTCTTACAATAAAACACCACACAACGGGCTGTGGATCAGGCATACAGTGGGTAAAGACCCGTCCGTCCTCCACGGTGTTACATAAATAAATACTACTTAACATTAAATAACTACGACTACGAGCTTTCTAACGATTACATATACTTGATGTGACTGACACTTTAATTACTGGATTTTCCAAATCCTAACAGAGATCTTCTTCATAAGTAACAGGTAGAGTAGCTTGCTGTGCAAAGAAAGAGCACACGACTTCATCTGAGTGGATGGTATTAGTTGGTGTGGGTTTCTGAGAAAAAGTGGGGGTAGTGTAGCAATGCATTACTTTGAGCAACAATATTTGAGAATATGGCCTAAAATCAATGCAATCTCCTTGTTCTCACATGCTTCCAGAGCAACCACTATCCACAATAAGATGATCTTTAAGCTCCTCTTACGGGTTGCCCACGCACAAAGATAAAAGTTAGTGTCTTTTTAGGAACCCAAGCCATTAATGACTTGTGTTCCCTTGGGAGTAACATACTCAAATTCCTTGAGTATGTAATCTTCTACGATTTTGTAGACGAATCAAGCATTATCTTTTGTTTCAACATTTGTGGTGGATTTTTCAAAGAAAAACTTTCTTTTTCAACAAAAACTTCCTTTTCTTTTTCAACAAAATCATCTTTATCAAAAATCACACTGTTCAAGAAGATTTGTGAGAAATCGTTTGTTCATCATCAGTATTTCTTTCTTAACCCATTGAGTTTAACTTCGGTGAAGAGTCTCAGATCTAACTACGTTCTTGGAGTTGTAACGTCTTCTAGATTGATAGTAATTAGATCTCCTAGGGTTCCTATTCCAAGAGGTGTTTGGTGAAAAATGAGCACTTTGAGAAAGTATTGTTTTTGGTATAACATTACCTTGGAAGTATTTGAAGGTCTTGGAGGTTTTGAAAAAAGTCTTCTCTGGTGAGGGTACCTATAATCTGGTGAGAAGTTTCTATGGTTAACCCTATGTGAATGATTCCAAGCTGGTCTAGTTTCCTTTCGTTTTTGGTTGGCAGTTTTGTTCTTTGGGAACTTTCTTAAGTACTCTGAATGTAAGTCACAGTCCTTAATCAAATGATTAGGACTAAAACAAACAAAACATAGTTTTTGATTTGTAATTCCAAAGTTTCTTCTTCTATGGGTATGACCAAACCTATCCTGTCTTCTAGGTGAATGATGAAAACTGTTTTGACCAAAATTATCCCAAAAAGGTTTAGCAGTATGTTGAAAAGGTTTTCTTAAAGGTACTGCTGAAGGTGTAGCAGTACTTTGAGGTGTAGCGGTACTTTTGGGGTGAAAGTACTGTTTGGCTTTTAACATCATCTACCTTAGGTGTTTCAACAGTTTCTTTTGAGGTTTCAAACCTAGATTGACCTTTAAGTTTCTTCCTAAACTCTAATTTGTCTACTCCAAACGAGAAACATCATGCCTAAGAGGTTGATGACTACCAGTGGGATTACGGACTGCATGATAGGCATTATCTTTCTTAAACTCGAGGTGTGTTTCACTAAGCGATTCCTCATTACTAGATGTGTCTACATAATTAATGAGTTCATCATCACTAGTAGTTATATCCTCAAAGTCACATTCATCCTGATCACTAGGTGGGTTTTCTATGCTATTAAAGTCCATACCAAAACCTAGGCCAGTTTTAATGTAAGCTCTTCTTTGTTTTCAACATAAGTGACATGAGAAAGACCGATTGTCCCCAAGCAAACTTTTCTAATAAATCATCTCTCCCTAGTTAGTTTCTCAATTTCAGATATCTTACAGTTTAACTTCCATACACTTAATTTCAACTGATAATCTTGTTGTTCATACTTTTCTGCCATTTCATTATTTTTATGTGTTATTATTTTGGCTTCCATTGACTCTAAAGTTATTTGGTAACCTCACTTGACCTAGTAATTTGTTCTACACTTATCTATTTCAGTCACATAATCATTAAGCACTTTTTGATAAAAGTTATGACACTTTGAACATACCTCGGAGATAGGGGTGAACTTGGTGAAGTGGCTACCATAGCAAGTAGAAGGTTCAGCTTCTCGGACTCCATGCTCCATCAAAGCTTCCATAACCATCTTAGACTTCATAGCAACATGTCCAGTTCCTATTAAAAGGCGTGTTTCAGTCAAATTCTTCCTCTGAATCCTCCACAGCTACCATACAGTAGGTTACTGGTTCATCATCAAACTCGGCACTCCAGTAACCTCGATAGATTCTCTTGAACAACCAAAGCTTTTGTTTCTGTAATAGGAATTTCTTTCAACTCTAGCTTTGGTTTCTCGTCATCCTGTTGCTTGATACTTAGCAAACTCGCATTCCCTTCAAAATGTCCGATCTTTTGACAATTGAAGCATTCAATCTTGGATTTGTCAAAAGTGATTCCCTGTTTTGGTTTGAAGTCAATGCCTCTTCCTGTCTTTTCATAAACTTCTTGATCCTTGCAGTGATCAAAGCAACTTGCCACATGATATCAATTTCTTCAAGAGCATCCTCTTCAATGAGATCTTCTTCATAAGTACAGGTAGAGTAAGCTTGTGTGCAAAGAAAGAGCACACCACTCTTTATCTGAGTAGATTGTATAAGTTGGTGTGGGTTGCTGAGCAAAAGTGGGGGTAGTGTTGGGAATTATACGTTTGAGTTGATAAGACAAAAATAATGAAACAAGAGGGACTTAATATGACAAGAAGGAAACCTACAAAAAGATGGAGGGACTTGCTTGCAAAAGAAGGTTTATTAATTAGTCCTTTGTATAGATTTGTAAACCCTAATCCTCTAGTATATAAAGAGGACATGGGGTGTAGGTTTTAATATATGTCTTCCAATATGTAGTCGATTAGTAAGTGTGGTGTGTGTGTCCTAGGCGTATAATCTTGTAAACGCCTAGGTTATTAGTTTAGTTAGTAGTTTAGTTATCTAGGCGTGTTCCTATAAACGTCTAAGATTAGTTAGTGTTAGTGAATGAAAAACCTTGTTCAATAATAAAGTAACGATTTGTTTATTCATTTGTGCATGTTATTAGTTTTTGTTATTGATCCCTAGCTGAGCTTTTAAACGATCTTATCAATTGGTATCAGAGCTTGGGGAGCTCGTTACCTAGGGATTCACAAGGTTTCTTGGAGAAAAAGAATGAAGAAAATCGATTTTTGCAAAATTCGCAACTTTTCTGCAACACGTTTTCAAGAGGGTATAACTTTTAATGAACCATTGGATCGGGCTAAAATTCAACGGAGCTTCTTGGTATATCTATCTTTAATCTCACTGAAGGGATCGTTGATCTGAGCTCTCAATCAAAAGTTATAAGCCGTCGAAGGCTGCTGCAGAAACTAAAAAAAAAACTTTTCGTAAGGTTACTACAACACTGTTTTGTAACGATCATAACGTTTTCGTTAACTGTTGGATCGTAATGAAATTTTAGGTGGACATTCTCTATATGATAATCTAACTTTTCACTGGAGGGATTGTCGATTTGAGCTTTTATTTGAAAGATATATGCTGTCGAAGTTGGCTGCTGTGAGTTTTCAAAGTACTGTTAGGGTTTATTCAAAGTACTGCTCTTTTGATCAAAGTACTGCTGATTTCACAAAGTACTGTTCGAGGTTTAAAAGTACTGGTCTCGTTATAAGTTGAAAGTACTGCTCGTTGTATTAAAGTGCTTCTAGTTTTGATCGATATCGGATAGAACGAATTGTTTTTGGTTCTAGTATGGTTCTGAATTTGAGGGGAAGTTCAGATGGTTTGAAGGATATCGAATGACACACACAAGATTGGTTCACACACACAAGGAGATTGAATTTGTTCTTAAAGGTTTTAAAAGGCTCGTTTTTGAATTATTTGAAGAATTGATTACGAAGAACGTTGAATATCATCTATTTGATATTGTAGTAGAGTTACACAGATTCGTGCTCTTATCATATCTCAATGTGTGTGTTACACTTTGTAGATAACTTGTTCGTACTTTATAGAGATGTGACAAAGACTTGATGAATCTAGCAAAATTGTGTGATCTACAAACTGATGGTGCTTAATATTTGCTATCACTTTAAGGAGTTACGTTATTGTGCTCAGTGTCTCATATAGTTGAGGATTTTGTCAAGAGATTTCGGTCTACTTATATTTTTGGTTAGCAGTATAAGTTCAACGTCACGTGGATAAACAAGACATAAGATACAAGTTTGGGTTATTTTACTTCTTCATCAAGTTCGTTATATTTGATTTTCTTCACAAGTGATCATTACAAGGAGCTTAAAGATTTGAAGAATCATTTGATGTTCATGCAACACTCAAGGGGAAGTTTTTGATTCTTACCACTATTGATTAGTATTACTATTGATGGTTTAGATTTCTACTGTTTCAAGTTCATTTTTAGTTGCGGAAAACTTCATGGAGGGTAATTTGAGACATTGGAAGGATGAATTGGATGTGTGGTATTGGTTCGTGGTGGTCAAGATCAAGTTTGCATATGTTCTCTATTTGGATAATAACAAAAAGGGGAAGAGATTTTTGAGTGGCATGGCATGGATAAAGGGGAAGACAAAGGAAGACATACTTGTTTCATTCATGGTGAGATCCATGATCTCAATTTCTCTACTTTGTCTAGGGAAGTTCGTTCAAGAATGGTTTTGTCATTATCAACTAGGGAAGATTGTGGGAATTATAACGTTTGAGTTGATATAGACAAAAAGAATGAAACAAGAGGGACTTAATATGACAAGAAGGAAACCTACAAAAAAGATGGAAGGACTTGCTTGCAAAAGAAGATTTATTAATTAGTCCTTTATATAGATTTGTAAACCCTAATCCTAGTATAAAAGAGGACATGGGGTGTAGGTTTTAATATATGTCTTCCAATATGTAGTCGATTAGTAAAAGTGTGTGTGTGTCCTAGGCGTATAATCTTGTAAATGCCTAGGTTATTAGTTTAGTTAGTAGTTTAGTTATCTAGACGTGTTCCTATAAACGTCTAAGATTAGTTAGTGTTAGTGAATGAAAAACCTTGTTCAATAATAAAGTAACGATTTGTTTATTACGCTGTGCATGTTATTAATCTTTGTTATTGATCCCTAGCTGAGCTTATAAACGATCTTATCTCCATCATTCGCAAGACCAAAAATCATCCACCACTACCACCAACAGAAGATGCATCTACAATGGTCGAAACCAATGCACCAACTCCATCAACGTCATATACACGACTTCGAAAATCCTATTTCGAAATAGTTTTACCGCAGTTGATGAGCAAAACCAAAACATATCATTTCAAGAAGAACCTTCATAAAACCAGAACGATGCAACGTTAGATGAAGACTTATTTGAAAACCCGTTTGCACTGAATCACTGAATCATCTTCAAGCTTACGAGAACCATCTAACTCGCATATGTTTAACCAACGGTATCCTTCTACTTTGAAGTGGACAAAAGACCATCCAATTGAACAAGTTATTGGTGAACCTTTCACTTCGCCAATTCGCATAAGACGCCAACTTACTAATGACAAGAATTTTAGAATCTACCTTTTGCTCAATTAGCACTAAATTTGGTTCCAAGACCGATTGACATTCGCGTCATTGATCTCAAATGGTTATGGAAGAACAAAAGGGATGAAGAAATAACTGTAATTCGCAACAAAGCTCGTCTTGTGGCCAAAGGATACTGACAGAACAAGGGATAGACTTTGAAGAGTCATTCACACGGTAGCTAGACTTGAAGCAGTTAGGATTTTCTTAGCCTATGCGCTACAAAAACATCACTTTATCAGATGGACATTAAGACCGCGTTCTTGAATGGAACTCGAAGAAGAAGTGTACGCGGAGTCACCGTAGAAGGCTTCATAGACATGGAACATCCGGACTACGTGTACAAACTTAAAAGGCAATCTATGGTTTGAAACAAGCTCGAGAGCGTATGGTGCCTCTTCTTATCCTAAACAACCAAAAACGGTTGATCCTACCTTGTTTACAAGAAAATACAACGATGACATTTTGATTGTTTAGATTTACGTGGACGACATCATTTTTGAGTCCACTAATCCGAATCTTTCAAAACATTTTGAAAATCTCATGAAAAGCAAATTTGAAATGTCCATGATGGGGGAACTAAAGTTTTTTCTTGGTTTACAAATACATCAATCCCCACATGGAATTTTTATTAATCAAGCTAAATAACAAACCGAGATTTTGAAAAATCATGGTATGGATAATTGTGATTCGGTCGGAACACCAATGGTAACTTCACCCAAAATTGGAGCTGATTTATTTGGGAAACCTATTGATCCTAAGAAATATCGAGCATGATTGGTTTCATGTAAATTCAATCGCTAGCTTCGACTATATTCATTTTGTTTGCTTATTAGCACCTGCTCGTGCAAAGCCTATCGATCTCAATCAACCGTCAAGCTATTCACACAAGCTAGCCACTTGTGAATGGCTAACCGTAAGAAGCTTAAAGTTCAAACAAATGCAATGAAGTCTGGAGAATAGAATGAATTCCGTCGTTTAGTCCCACGGAGACTCAATGGTGTGTCAAAGCGATTCGAGATGATTGGAGTAATCACTAAGGATAGTGATCAAGAAAAGGTTTGGATTGAGGAAATTACACTAACGATTGCTTGGAATGGAATAGGATAACCGAAAGCACAACAATCGATGAAACAAGCGTAAAACTTATTGCCTCTAAAAACTACATTATCGTGCATTTAAATAAAAAAAGTGAAATCTAAGAAATAAAAGACCTAAAAATATGAAAATAATATTTTTGGAATCCTAAAAATAAAATAAAATTATTAGAAAAAGAAAATTATTTTTAACACTATTTAATTAATTATTATTAATTAAAAACTATTTTAACTATTTAATAAGTACTCTAAAATAGAAGAAAATACAAAATAAACTTGGAAAAATAAAATTTTAACTTGGAAAAATCTAAAATATGATAAAACTAATTTTAAAAATGAAAAGATATTTTTTATGCTTTTTAATTATTTATTACTAATTAAGTACTATTTTTAACTATTTAAAATTATAATAAATACTAAAAAGATAGAGAAAAATATGAAACTTTTTCTAAAAATACTATATGATGACAGAAAACTAAGAAAAATAGAAAAACAAGATTTTCTTATTAATAAGCTAGAAAGAAAAATCAAAAAGCTAGGAAATATTAAATAAACACTATCACTGATTTTAACTTGATATTTTACGGATTTTCTTTTGAAAACTACTTTAATAATGATAATATGAAACTTTTAACAGACAAAAATTTTACAAACTACAAATAAGTTGCTTTGATGAGCTTATGATCCAAGCAAGTTATGCTTATGAGCTTATTTGGTGAAATAAGCTCAAACAAGCTAACCAACCAAAAACAAGCTTAAAATAGATGCAAACAAGCTAGATGAACTGAAATGAGGCTAAAAGAGAGACAGATAAGCACACTGAAAAGCTAGGAATAAGCTAATAAGCACTTATTGACAACACATAAATGGGACAAACTTAGAGCTTATTGCAGCCCTACCAAACAAGCTTCAAAATGAAAAAATGAACTTGGGACCTCAAGATAGCTAGGTTGGCTACCCAAAGAACCAAAGATCACCAGATTTGAGCATCTAATAAGCTCTATGTGAGCTTATCAAGTTGGACCTACCAACGTGCGTAATGGCATGGTTGGCAAAGGGGTCCAAAGAAAGAGGAAAATAAGCACTCAATAAGTCTGATGAACGTGAGAACTAGCATTTTATTTGTTTTAGCAAACTAGACTTTAATACCCTAAGAGCTTATAAGCGTGAGACTCATTATTAAACACAGTAAAAGAGATCTATTTTATTCAAAAACGACCAAATGAGAAATTTTGACTTTTATGAAAACCAAAAGAGTTGACAAAAGATGAACTTTTGATTTGATTTAAGCTCACTTAATATGATGTATTAGGGTGAGATAAGACTGATTTGATCAAAAATAACAACTTATAAACACAAATCAATGATCATAGATCATGAACTTCCAACAGAAGCTACGAAATGAGATTATATGGTATTTTGACTTTTAAGCTTATGAGAGCTAGTTTTCTTGGTAAAATGAGTTTATAGACACTAAAGAGACCGAGCAAGCACAAACAAACAACTCAAACAATATCTATAATGTTTAGCAAAACAAATCCAAACAACCTTATATAGGATGTTATGGAACTTTTCAAACCAAATCACAAATCATAACCATGAAACTTATTATTGAGACATCATAGTATCACTAATTAGAACTAATGAAGCATTAAACACTAACAATAACAACATACAACTAAAATTGACAATGATGCGTTTGGTTGTTAAAAGGAAATTTTTATAAATTTCAAATTACAAAGTACAACCAACTTATTTTAATGATTAACTACACTTAATTATATCTAATAAACAATAAGAAAAGTAGATAAAAGCTAATTAACAACTACAATGCTTGAAATGCAAAATGACTAAAAGGCTTACAAAAGCTTTCAAGCTCGAATCGAGAACAAGAACCAATGAACACCCCCCTGATATTTACCACTAAGCTTCAGCCCAAGGCCATCCATAATCTACTCGCTCCCATTTGTGAATGCCATTTCCAAGTGATTTTTTGATTTTTCACCTATTTAATTTGTATTTTTGATGATTTTTGTTTTGCTTCTAAAGCGAAGTTTTAGTGTTTCTAATAGCTTAGAAAAGCTATCGAGC
>OU343225.1:122747522-122804935 GCA_910596185.1 Chrysanthemum makinoi
TTTTTGGCATTTCAATATATAGTAGTTTAAAGCTTCAATCTTTTGTATATTTATTTTCTGGTTATAGTTAATTAGAAATAAACTTAAACAGTAGTCTTTTTCTTTTTAATTTGTAGTTGTAAAAATTTTAGAGTTTGACAGTCCTAATAGCTTAATTGTCATTCTTGAGTTATATGTTGTTTATTTTTGTTGTTAATGCTTCTAAAGTCTTATTAAGTAATACTATAAAATCTTAAATCAGTTTTCATGTATTAATCTTTGGAATCCCTTGAAAATCTTCAAAACACTTGTTAAAGGGTGTTTGGATTTTGCTGATTTAAGGGGATAGAGGCCAGTAGTGTTTGTTGTTGTTGTTGTTCTAAGTCACAATGGATCTAGAACTCATAGAAACCATAAAATAATGCGTGTTCAGTAAAAAGTCAAAGTTATCTTAATCTCACCCATAATAGTTCACTGTTGATTTTAGATTGCTAATTCATCATACATGCTTAAAAGTTGTTATTATAGCTCTAGATAACCTAATATCACCTCATTACATCATATTCAGTCTATAGAATCAATCAAAAGTTCATAAAAGTCAAACTCTTAGTATAATTCAAAAAGTCAAATTTTCCTAGTAGCAGTTTTTAAATAAACTTGGTGATTTTTCTTGTGCACTTACTGTTAGGATTTAGGATTTGAGCTTTTAGGATTATAAACTTTAGTTGCTCATCTTAATCACTGTATTTTTATAATTTTCAATTAGCTTATTTAACTGCTTAATTCTTAGCTTATTTCAAGCACCTTTGAAAAGTGGCCCTGTGCACAGTTGAGCTGCCCACTTTCACAGCTCACACAGAGCCTATTAGTGTGCCCCCAGTTTGAACTTTGGCTTTTGGAAGCCCACCTAGCCAGCTTGTTGGCTCAGTGCTTATTTGAGCTTTGGAGCTTTTCCCCAGCTTACTTTGCCTTAAATTCATTGCAGGACTGTTTGGGATAATAGGTTTAATACAGTGCTTATTTGCTTTTTTTGGCTTTTCAGTGTAGTTCTTTGTATCTTTTAACTTCATTTGAGTAGCTTTAGCTTGTTTATATCTTATTCCACCTTTGTTTTTCAACGTGAAGCTTGTTTTGAGCTTTAAACATCAAAATAAGCTTTAAGCTCACTGTTGAGATTTTTAGCTTCTAAACAGCTTATTTTGAGTTGCAAAATTTTGTTTTCATAAAAGTTGCTTAATATCATAGTTAAATATTTTTCAAAAAGAAAAATCACAAAAACATCATTTTAAAATAGTTATAGCGTTTTTTAATAGAAATTAGTTTTTTAATTTTTCTTTTCAGCTTATTATTAAGCACTTTCAGTTTGTTATAATTCCTTAGCTTTCTGTCATCATAGGATAATTTTAAAAATTTCATAATTTTCTTAGCTTGTTTAGTATTTATTAGAATTTAAAATAGTTAAAAAAAGTATTAAATATTAATAATAATAATTAAACAACTAAAAAATATATTTTCATTTTTAAATTAGTTTTCTAATATTCTAGATTTTTTCTAAGTTAAAATTTTTATTTTTCAGGTTAATTTTTATTTTCTTGTATTTAAGTGTATTTTAAATAATTAATAATAGTGATTAATTAATAATAATAGATAAAAAGTGTAAAAAATATTTAAAATATTTATACATATTTTAGATTTTTATAAGTCATGATTTCATTTTTCTAGCTTTATTTCACATTTTCTTATATTTTAGGTTATTATTAAATAGTTAAAAAATAGTTTTTTAATTAATAATAATTAAATAAATAGTTGTAAAATTAATTTTCTTTTTCTAATAATTTTATTTTATTTTTAGGATTCAAAATATCATTTTTCATATTGTAGGTCTTTTATTTCTTAGATCTCACGTTTTATTTGGTACGTTTACGTAGTTTAATAAACATACGTATTTACGTTTGTTTAATCTGATTGTTGTGCTTTATAATTATATATCCAAATACAATTCCAATCAATCAGTAGTGTAATAATCCATCAAAATCCTTACTGATCACTATCCTTAGTGATTATTCGACATCTGATTGTGTTAAACACCATTCATCTCCGTGGACTTAACGACCTGAGTAACACTATACTCTCCATATCATATTTGTATTGGTTTTTACAGTTTTAATTTTATTACGGTTGACCATTCCAGTGGTTAGCTTGTGTGATAAACTTGACTGTTTGCCGACAATCAAATTTTTGGCGCCGCTGCCGGGGAGGCTTTCGCGTGTTTTAAGCATTCTCAGACCCGTACTTGCACATATACCACCTTTTGTAAACAGTTTTTTTTTAAGATATCAAAAAGTCATTAACACTTTTCCTTAAGTGTTAACAACACCAAACAAAATATAAAACAACAAAACAATCGTAACGTTTTCTAGCTTGTGTTTCCTTTAAGGTGATTCTTAAAGAGATACGATTTGGGTAAACGAAACGATACCAAAAATATTGTCCAAAAGTTTTAAACCATTAGCACAAATCCATACCTACGTCTTTTTAGTGGTACTTAATAAATACATAAAATTCAACCACCGCAAATCAAGGCATACACCTACCAACTGGGGTGTGACATTAATAGTTCCCGAACAAAAGATTTAAAACTTGCCTTTGTGTCCTTGTGATCTGGTGTACCTTTTTCAAAGAAGCCATTTCATTTGTGATTATTGGTTAAGTTTACTTGTCGTTTTTCCTCGCATTGGTTTTGAAAATTGATTTTTAAACTTAGTGCATGCGCACTCGTTCTTCCAGCTCCACAAGTCCACTTTCTGAGCTTGCAAGTATTCCACGTAGGCGCAGAGGACGTTCTGCTCCTTCAGCCGTGACTGAGGAACGTCTAACACCACCACCCCCTGTCGTAATGGCAGAAGATAAGCCGATGAATGAGCTTCTCCAAGCACCCATCGAGGGTTAATGGAGATGCCTTATTGTCCCAGCCATCGTGGCTGATACCTTTGAGCTCAAAACCGGGTTGCTTAATCTTGTGACCCAAAGTCAATTTTATGGTTTTTGAGCGGGATATCCTCATGCACATATTCGATGGTTTTAACAAGATTGCATCTACCATCAAATACAAGAATGTCCCACATGAAGCAATCAAGCTTCTTCTGTTCCCATATTCTCTAGAGGGACAAGCCCGGAATTGGCTTGAGAAACAACCCCCTCGTTCCATTGAGACATGGGGAGATCTAGTCACCAAGTTTGTTAACGAATTCTATCCTCCATCCCGAACTACAAGTCTTAAAATGAATAATGAAATTCTCTCAAAGATTTGATGAATCATTCGGGGAGGCATGGGATCGTTACAAAGAGTTGCTCCGAAAGTGTCCGCATCATGGTTTTACCGAGTTAATGCAAATGGATACTTTCTACAATGGTTTGAACCAGACTAACCAAGACTCTTTAAATGCCTCCGCGGGAGGTAATTTCCTGAGCAAGACCACTAAAGAAGCCTTGCAAATTATAGAAAACAAGTCCCAGGTCCGTCCTTTCCGAACAAAGACGTATCAGACTCAGTCTAATGCAGGACCTTCTACTTCATCTCACGTGAGTACATCTAGCACCGATGCTAAGATTGACAAACTCACGGATGCTGTTCAGGCTTTGGTTTCTTGCTACCAAAGAAAGTCACTTTCACACAGACACCATCACATGGTGAGTGAAGAAGTTGAAGTTTGTGTTACTTGTGGTGGCCCTCATGCATACTACAACTGTACTGCCACGGATGGTAGTCCATTTTGAAGCCATGCTATAGCCGGTACTTCACATCAAGGAGGTATCATACCGTCCTCAAATGAACCAAACTACCGTGCTACACTTATCAGGACCACCCGGTTTAGCCAGAATCCTAACATGCAAAACCGGAATCAAAACCAACCTAGAATGAACCAAGGTTATCAAAACCAAGGTAATTTCTAGTCCGGACCAAATCAAGTTTCCAACATCAAGGAAATCTTAATCAAAACAATTTCAATCGAGGGAATCAATTTCATGGGAATCCTAATCAAGGAAATTTTCAAAATCAGGCCCTAATCAACATTAGAGGCCAAATTTTCCTAATCAAACTCAGCCATTGTTCCAACTGGACCACTCATCTGATGAGTTATTGAAACAATTCATGAATCCCAAGATGAAATGAACGTTTTGTTTAGATTTGCTGATCTTAAGAAGTTTTTAAATGATCAACCCTCGGGCTCAGGAAAACTTCCGAGCAACACGATCGCTAACCCGAGGGTCGATGCAAAGGCGATCACAACCAGAAGTGGTGTTTCATACGATGGACCCGCTATTCCTACTACCCTCTTCTTCTTCTCTCCCGAGGTAGTGGAAAGTGAAACTGAGGCTCCAAAGGACAAGAACTTCCTACTAATACCGGAGGTACCAACGATGTCCAACCTCAAGTTGTCCAGAAACCCAAATCCAATCCAAGAGTTGTTTTTGAACCTCCAGTAGCTTCCGTTGAAAACCCCAATCCAAATCTTCTATTCCTTACCCATCACGTTTGAATGAGCAAAAGCTCCGCAAAAAAGCCAGTCATCAAATGGACAAATTTTTTCAAATTTTTCAAGAACTACATTTTGACATAAGCTTTGCGGATGCTATCATGCTGATGCCCAATTTGCATCAACTCTCAAACACATGTTAAGCAACAAGGAAAACGTTTTGAAATGGCAAAACTCCTCTGAACGAGAACTCTGCTCAGCATTTATCTTGAAGAGCTTCCAGAAAAGCTTGGAGATCCCTGAAAATTTTCTTTACCTTGTGTATTTTCCAGGAATGGTTGAATGCTTTGCCTTAGCAGATCTTGGTGCAAGCATCAACTGATGCCTCATTCAGTATGGAAGAAACTTTCTCTTCCGGACCTTATTCCTACATGCATGACTCTCGAGCTTGCAGATCGTACAATATCCCGTCCACTTGGCATTGCCGAGGACGTATTTGTGAAAGTAGGAAAGTTCCATTTTCCAACTGACTTTGTAGTTGTTGATTTCGATGCTGATCCACGGGTTCCTCTCATTTTTGGACGAGGATTCCTGAGAATGGGCCGTGCTCTCATTGATGTATTTGAGCAAGAAATCACATTACGTGTGGTAATGAAGCTGTCACCTTTAACCTTGATCAAACTTCGAGGTACCCCGCAAACTATGATTCTGAGTCGGTTAACCGAATAGATATCATTGATGTTGCTTTAGAAGAGTACTCTCACGAATTCTTGGTTATGATCATAATTCTTCGAGTGATAATCTCACTCATTCATCTCACCCCATCATTGCCAATTCTACTCCTCCTCTCACTCCGTTTGAGGAAAGTGACTTCATCTTGGAAGAGATTGAAGCATACTTGTCTAGTGATTCTGTTCCATGGGAAATTGATCACGCTCCCATCGACATCGAGGGGACATACTTCTCATTGAGAAGTTGCTTAATGATGATCCATCATCACTCCCTCCCATCGGCTCATAACAAGGAAGTCATTCAGTTGATAAAACTGAAGAATTTCCTGAAGTCGAACTTAAGGACTTACCACCTCATCTCGAGTATGCATTTCTTGAAGTTGATGATAAATTACCTGTCATTATTGCTCGAGATTTGAGTAAAGATGAAAAGCTGCTCTCATAAAGGTCTTGAAGTCACACAAGCAAGCAATTGCTTGGAAACTCTCCGACATTAAGGGTATCAACCCTGAGTTTTGTACTCACAAAATCTTGATGGAGGATAACTTCAAACCAGCAATCCACTCAGAGACGAGTAAATCCAAAATCCATGATGTTATTAAACAAGAGGTTCTTAAACTTCTTGATGCAGGATTGATTTACCCGATCTCAGATAGTCCTTGGGTTACCCAATTCATTGTGTTTCCTAAAAAGGGTGGCATAATTGTTGTCACGAATGAAGATAACGAGTTAATTCCAACTCGGCTGGTACCGGGATGGCGTGTTTGCATTGACTATCGTAAGTTGAATGACGCCACCCGAAAAGACCATTTTCCTCTACGCTTTATGGACCAAATGCTTGGAGATGCAGGAATGAATACTATTGTTTTCCTTGATGGTTTCTCGTGTTATTTTCAGATTCCCATTGATCCACAGGATCAAGAAATACTACATTCACCTGCCCATACGGGAACTTTTGCCTACAACGTATGCCTTTTGGCTTATGTAATGCTCCTGGCACGTTCCAACGATGTATGATGGCCATTTTCCACGACATGATCGGGGAAACAATGGAGGTGTTTATGGATGATTTCTCGGTCATTGGGGACTCGTTTCAAACATGTCTCTCCCATTTAGAAAAAAATGCTAAACGTTGTGAAGACACCAATCTTTGTCTAAATTGGGAGAAGAGTCACTTTATGGTCAAAGAAGGCATAGTCCTTGGCCATAAGATTTCGAAAAACGTGATTGAGGTTGATAGAGCAAAAGTAGATGTTATTGCTAAATTACCTCATCCTACTACCATCAAAGGTATTAGGAGTTTTTTAGGTCATGCCGGTTTTTATCGCAGATTCATACAAGATTTTTCTAAAATCGCCCGGCCTATGACCCATCTTCTTGAAAAAGATGCTCCTTTTATCTTCTCACCTGAGTGCATCGAAGCTTTTGAAACATTAAAGAAAAAGCTTACTGAAGCACCCATTCTCGTTGCTCCCGACTGGGATTTACCCTTTGAGCTCATGTGCGATGCAAGTGATTTTGCTATCGGTGCAGTCCTAGGGCAACGTAGATCCAAGCATTTTCAGCCTATCCACTACGCAAGCAAAACTATGACTGAAGCTCAAACCCATTACACCACCACAGAAAAAGAGCTACTAGCCGTGGTGTATGCGTTTGAGAAGTTTCGGCCATATTTAATCTTGACCAAATGTGTGTGTATACGGATCACTCGGCTCTCAAATATCTCTTTGCAAAACAAGATGCAAAACCGAGATTGCTCCGTTGGGTTCTCCTCCTGCAAGAATTTGATATCATTATACGTGATAAAAAAGGAGCTGAGAACCTGGCTGCTGATCATCTGTCCAGATTAGAAACCCTCACCAAGATGTTTTCGAGAAAAAGGAAATAAATGAAACATTTCCTCTCGAGACACTTAATGCGGTTTCTTTTCGTGGAAACTCTACCACCCCATGGTTTGCTGACTTCGCAAATTACCATGCGGGTAATTCATAGTGAAAGGAATGTCGACCCAACAGAAGAACAATTCTTCAAAGATGTTAAACATTACTTCTGGGACGACCCCTACTTATTCAAAATCTGTGCGGACAGTCATTCGATGGTGGTGTTTTATGGACAAGAAGCTATGGACATTCTCAAAAGCTTGCCATTCTGGACCCACCGGGGACATCATAGTCCAAACTACACCGCCAGAAAGTGTTTGATTCCGGTTTTATTGGCCCACGTTTATAAGGATGCCCGAATTTGTCAAACCTGTGACGCTTGTCAACGTCACGGAAAAATCTCCTCGAATTAAATGCCGCAAAACGCCATTCAAGTGTGTGAGATATTTAACATCTGGGGCATTGACTTTATGGGGCCATTTCCTTCATCTCGAGGAAACAAATACATACTTATGGCTGTTGACTATTTTGCAAATGGGTTGAAGCGAAAGCTTTACCTACCAATGATGCCCGAGTTGTTGTGAAATTTTTAAAATCTCTTTTTGCTAGGTTTGGAACTCTGCGAGCTATAATTAGTGATCGTGTTACGCATTTCGTAATGACCAATTTGATAGAGTCATGCAAAAATATGGTGTAACCCACCGTCTCTCTACTGCATACCACCCACAAACAAGTGGACAAGTGGAAGTTTCCAACCGAGGGATTAAAGAATTCTTGAAAGGACAGTAGCCGAAAACCGTGCATCCTGGTCGGATAAACTAGATGAGCACTCTGGCTTTCGTACAGCTTATAAAACACCCATCGGTGTACTCCATACAAGCTAGTGTACGGAAGGCATGTCATCTGCCGTTGAGCTCGAGCACAACAACATGGAGCCTCTGGGCCTTAAAACATGCCAACTTCGATATTCAGACAGCTGGTGATCACAGGAAAGTTCAAATGAATGAACTAAATGAACTCCGTGATCAAGCATACGAGAACTCTTTAATCTGCAAACAAAAGACAAAGAAGATTCATGACTCCAAAATCAAGAACCGCGGTTTCAACGTTGGTGATCGAGTCCTTCTTTTCAATTCAAGATTGAAGATATTCTCGGGAAAGCTCAAGTCCCGTTGGTCTGGTCCATTTACTATTGCTAAGGTTTATCCTTATGGTACTATTGAGTTATCTCAACCCGATGGTCCAAATTTTAAAGTGAATGGTCATCGATTGAAGCATTATTTTGGAGAGGACATTCCACTTGTGGTTGTCCCTGATCTACAAACTTTCCCCATGAACCAATGAATGCGGGGATCGAGTCAAGCTAGTGACTCGGGAATCAAAAACAGTAGCACACCATATGGGTTTTCACCCATATTTCTGACTTCTTTCTACTTTCTACCACCTTAGTGTGGGGGAGATGCCCCACATGTTGTATATAGATCTAAAAAAAAAAAAAAAAAAAAAAAAAGAGAATAATTGTTGTGTTTCCACACTTGGCTAGTAATATTATCTTTTTACGTTCAAGGATTCGGCATAATAGCCGGGACTTTGAATATTGAGGACAATATTCATTTCTAAGTGTGGGGGGGAAATTCTGGCGAATTTGATCATAAATGTACCTTTTTAGTCCCTTTTTCCCCCAAAATGGCCAAATTTTAAAAAAAAATTTTGGAGTAAGTGTTTTTCACTTACTCAGCAAATGGTAATCAGTCCACCATGTCTAACCCACATAAGGATTGGCTAATCCAGGAGCAAACGGCTCTTGGTAAAGATATCTCAAATCCGTTGATGGCTTGCAATTTGCCCAAAATTGTATGGTGTTCAGCTCACCATATCTTTAATTAGTGAAGAGTTGGCTAGCCCGCAAGTTTATGGCTTGTAGTAAAGGCAGTTGGAAAACCATAATTGGTAATCGACTCACCAAAGATAATATTGATAATTTATCTAAGAGTTGGCTAGTCCAGAAGCAAACGGTTTCTGGTAAAGACAAATCAAAACCGTTTACAGCTTATGATTTGCTCAAAATCATTTGGTTATCATTGTACCAAAGTTCTTACTTGAACTAAAACAATTGGCTCCTCCAGAAGTAATGGCTTTTGGTAAAGAGATAAAATCCATTAATTTTTCTCAAAACATTGTTAGGGACTAGCAATATCTTAGTGTGGGGGATTGATGAGTGTCTAAATACTCATCATTTTTGTACCAGTTAAACTGCAAAAACATCTGAAAACACTCAGAAATGCATCAAAATGATAAAAATATCACAAATAAGTGTTTTATGTGTTTTAAATGCAAAAATACCAAAATCAGATGAAAAACGTATCAAGTTTGCATAATTGGCAGTTTTAGTCCCCCAAGTTTCAAAAGTTGTCAAAAACAGTCCCTGGTAAATCAAAATAAAGAAAAATGTTATTTAAAGTCCCTAGGGATTCATGAGTTGTCAAAATTGGTCCTTGAAATTTAAAATTGCAAAGTTACAATTTTAGTCCCTAAACTTTGAAAAGTGTCATAAATAGTCCTTGGATATTTAAAAAGTGAAAATTATCAAATATTATCCTTGTACTATTAAAGTTTGTCAAGTTTGGTCCTTGTGTTAACTTTGGAAAAGTGACAGGTTCAGTCCCTTAAGTTTGGCCGAATTGCATAAATGGTCCTTGTATTAATACCAAACCAAACGGATCCCTTTGTTATTAATCCAACCCAAACACAACCAGCTGGCCCAAACCCATATACAAGCCTAAATATCTTGAACCTTGACCCTTGGACTTAGACCCTTGAGCCAGTCCACAATCAATTTTGAACCCTTTCATTACCCCATTGTGAACCCTCTTTGTATTATTAAACCTCGGTCAAATAAAGTCAACGCGCCAAAACCACGTTCACTGTACATCTCCTTCACCCTCAACTGCATTCCAAAACCAGGTGGTTTTCACCACCACCTGTTACTTCCACCTCACCACCTACTACTCACTCTCATCCCTTCCACCTCACGAACTAACCCACAACCGCAGTTAATGCTTCCCCACCACTTTAACCCCTAAACCATACCTTCCCCTGTTTTTTCTTCAACAATGTACCAACTAGGCTAAATACCTTTTCCTTTGTGTCCCCTCAACATGTACAAGCTTCCAAAGTGCATTGATTGAAATATTTCGGCTGCAAGTTACATAAACCACTTTTGGCGCCAAAAGTGGATTTGAAGGCTAAGATTGTTTTGACTCATCCAATGGTCAAAGTCTTGATGGGAATGTTCAGAAGCATATGGGCGTCTCAAAATGCTATAAAGAAGAGAGGAGATCCAGTGTAAAAGATATCTAGTGTAACTTTTAAATTTCTTAGTCGTTTTTATTATTTCAAGCTTTCGATTAATGTAAAACTTAGCTTTAAAGCACCTTGTATCATAAGTGTATTGTTAAACTTTTTCAATTATGAATTTCAAGTTTCAAGTTCTATTTCAGTTTATGCAATTTTAATGTCAAAAATCTTATGTTATGTTAATGTTGTTGTTAGTTGTTGTTATGGACTGAGTAAGCTAACATAAGCTCCTAGATAGCTTCTAAAAGCTATTAGATACCATAAAACTCAGTTTAGTATCCAAAAGAAAAATATACCAAAAATACAAAAATAGTTAAAAATAAAAAATCAAAAGAGATGGTGCAAGAAAGCTGAAGCAGTTTGCTTATTGGATGGAAATGGGTTAGTGAACCTGTGGAGGTTCTATAGGAAGTATTTGTTGGGTTCAGTAAATACCCAAACCCCTTAAACTAGGATTTGAATAGAAAATATCCTAAGTATTTAATCTGTTAAACACAATCAGGTCACTGAGCGCATAGTCTCTCAGTGAGCTATCTTCAGGACACTTAGTATGAGGCGAAGAAGGAGCCTCTCCACTCTGCAAGGCGGAACTTAAAGGGTGAAGACTAAGTCAAGAAGAAGATAGTGGATTCAGTGAGTGATGACAATAACTCACTGAATCCCTTCGACTCCTCTCCAACTGTTAAACACTGAAGACAAACGAAAGAAGAGACTGAAGACTTTAAAGACTGAAGATTGAGCTGGATTAGGCGGGAAAGTTTTACCCAGATAAAACTAAGTCCCTCAAGTGTTTATCCAGTCTATACACAGTCTCAATCTATCAAAATCATATCTTCCCATTTATAGTAAGCGGCGATTCTCTATCAAGGAAAGAAGCTTCGCCGCCTACTATAGAAAAGTGAACAGTAACCGAATATATCAATATTCGTGTTTGCTGTGATCCATGTTTTTGTCTTCTAGGATAAAGTTAATAATCATACTTGTATAAATAGCATAAGAGAATGAGTGAAAAGTTTAAGCTTGTGAATTGTAAAAACACACACACAAGCCAACTTTTCACTCCTCCAAATACAACTTTATCCTTGAGCTAGCTCAGTGGGTTCTAAGAGTTGTGCTCAGACTTAGCCTGAGCTTAGAGAGGAGTCACCCAAACTTTGTCATTTCAATCCCAAGTACTATTCCGCAAGTACTTGGGTAACGTATTCTTTTGATTTATTTCTAATAAGAATATGATGTTGAAAATTACTCTGTGTGTTTTACTTATGTTAACTTCAGTCATTATTCACTGTTAAATTGCTTTAAGTACTTAATTGTCCTTTTTTAACAATAGTGAATAGGGAATAACAAGTGGTATCAGAGCAGGCTGATTATAAAACCTTTTAAGCCGCTCTAAAACGTTTTTAAATCAGGATTCCTATGGCTGAAATTGATGTACCCCAACTAGTCGATAAAAAGGGTGGAGCTTATTCAGCTGTTGCCCCTAGACTTGAAGTTGGCAAATTCAACAAATGGAAAAAGCGTATGCTTTGCTATTTGATTGGGATGGAACCTTATTATATCAAGTGTATTAATGAGGGCCCGTTTGTCCCAAAGACTGCTGAAGGTTTGCCCAAACCTGAAGCTCAGTGGACTCAGGATGAAAGGAGAGTGGTCAACCAGGGCCAAAGACTCAAAGTATCATCATATCATGTCTTCCTGATGATATAATGGAGTCAGTTATAAGCTGTAACACGGCTAAACAAACCTGGGATGACCTGGTCAATAGCCATGAAGGTCCATCTGATACCAAGGAAAACAGGATAATGGACCTGAAACTTGAGTATAACACCTTCAGGGCTAAGGACTCTGAAACTCTCTCTCAAACTTACACCCGTTACAAAACTCTTTTAAATGAACTGGCTAATGATGGTGTTAAGTTATCCAAACATGAGATAAATGTTGGTTTTGTTAATTGTCTCCCTGAGAAATGGTTAAACTTCTCTCAGGGACTTAGAAATGCAAATCACATCCAAACTCTTGAGCTTCCTGAAATTTATGGGAAATTTGTCTATGAGGAAAACCTCATCAACAGACGATACCCTGACTTAAAGAAGTCTCAGGAAGTCAAGAAGTCCCTGACCATCACCTCACCTATATCAACTGCCTTCTTTTCTAACAATGTGGTTCAAGATTTTCAAGAAAATTCTGATGATGAGCCTGATGAGAGATCAAGTGAGGAGTACCTAAATGACCTGAACGTTGAATTTCAGGAAAGGGCACTCCTTGCAAACTCTCGAAGGTTTATTAAAAGAAACAAAGGTTTTTCAACTGCTAAAGCTAACGAGGACACTGAATGCTTTAAGTGTCACAAAAAGGGTCATTTTGCAAAGGACTGTTTTTCAAAAACAATTTCTGAACCTTCTTACAGACCATCAGGGTCAAATCAGTCCTCAGGCTTTAGCAAATTTCAACCTAAAATCTATCAGTCTCATCAAAACTTTCAGAATAAATCTGACCAGAACAAAACAATAGATTTTGAAGCCAAGTATAGGCTTGCATTACTTGAGGCCAGTCCCTCAGAACCAAAAAGTGTTCAATCTGTGCAGGGTAAAAACAAAGGTCTTGTTGCAGAAACCTTCGACTGGGATGAAGAGCCAGTCTCATCAGATGATGAAATGGTGCATGTCAGCGCACTGATGGCCCTCTCAGAAGAAGACAAGCTAGCTGTTGGAAAGAATCATGCCAGAAATGGAGAATGGGTCAACATCACAATGAAGAAGGTAAATATTCTACTTTCTATGGATGATGATTCTGATTGGCAGTCCTATATGAACTATATCAATGTTGATCTTAAGTTTGTAGAAGAGCAAAGACTAAATCTTTTTTCTAAGTACAACAAGTTAAGTTTTGAATTGAATAAGTGTAGGGATGAGTTACTTGTGTTAAAACAAAACAAGCTTGAGGCTATCACCTTACAGATTCAAAACACTGAATTAGTTAAAAGAAATCAGTCTCTTCAAGATGAACTTAAGAAAGAAAAGGAAATCATTGATAGCTGGACCACCAAGAATCCAAGAGTCTTTGATGCTGTGGGTGCCCCCAGTAGCAAAAAGAGAGTCATAGGTGAACATCATCTTACTGACTCTCTCAACAAAGACCAGAGTCCTAAACCATTTGTGTCTGGTGGCATGATTACCAATATGTTGTCTGTTCCCAAGACCAGTGATTGGATTGAAAGACTTAATCCTGATAGTAAGCTTCCTAACTTTGACTCTGGAAAAATTCTAGAGCCTGAAAGTCAAGCTCTAAAGAGCATGCTTGGACTCCCAGATGTGCCCAGTAGCACTGAACACATCTCTAAGTCTGAAGATGAATCTCAAGCACCACTTCCACCTTTGGAACCTCTTCAGGGTGCTGATCCTAGCTCTGAGCTTACTCCATTACATTACAATCCACACTCTCCCAAAGAAAGGTCTGGACTTGGTAGAACCATTTTGAAAAGACCATCAAAACCAACTCAACAAGAATCCAACCCCACTGATAATTCCACATCCTCAGTCCCCACTGAAGCTGATCAGATTCAGCAACTGACTGAACTTGTGAGAAAGCTAACTGACAAAATGGAATCTATTGAAAAGGTCTCTGAACCAATCAAGGAGACAAAGTCAGCTTCCTCTAGTTCCTCAAAGTCAAAAGCCACCACCAAAAATAAGCAGAAGTGTGATCTGTGCCACTATACCAGTCATACCACTGACAATTGTTATAGAATCCTTTTTTGCATGATCTGTAAAAAGGATGATCACAGGACTGCTGACCACTTGCAATATGTGAGCTCTCTCAGTCAAGAAAACTACACCAAAGTTGGTCATCAGTATGCTTCTTCATCCAAAGCTCAAAAGTTGAGAGCAAAGCCTTTTCCTCCTTGCCCACACTGTGGCTTTAATGATCATCGTCCTGATGATTGTCTTATGAACACATGCTGTGATATTTGCGGTAACACAGCTCATAAGACATCTCAGCATGACAATGTCATCCATGCAAGAAGAAGTTCAAAACAACCAAAATCCACAGAGTCATCCTCTGTCTCTAGATGTAAAACCTGTGGTAGCTCATTGCACTCCACCACTGACCATGAATCGATTGCTCAATTCAAAGAGACCATGAGACCCAAACCCACTAGTAAGTGGGTTACGAAGAGAAACTAATTCAGTTTACTACTTGTGCAGAGGCATGCCAAGGAACCTATCTGGCATCTAGACAGTGGATGTTCAAGAAGTATGACTGGTGTGAAGGAATATCTGCACAAGTATGTAAAGGAACCAGGGCCAAAGGTAGTGTTTGGTGATAACTCATCATGTCCCACTGAAGGTTATGGTTCAGTAAACTGTAATGGAATAGTTTTCTCTAGGATTGCTTATGTCAATGGTCTCAAATACAATCTCATCAGTGTCAGTCAGCTATGTGATGCTAAGTACATTGTACAATTCAATGACAAACAAGGTATCATTTTCAATGCCAACAAGGAAGTTGTGTTGATTGCTCCCAGGAGAGACGATGTTTATGTCTTAGACATGTCAACTCTCTCTAAAGATGGAACCTGTCTCTTTGCCAAAGCCACTGAAACTATCAACTGGCTGTGGCACAAGAGACTCTCACACTTAAACTTCAAAAACATCAACAACTTGGCAAAACAAAACAAGGTCCTTGGCTTACCATCACTGGTTTTGCAAAAGATAAACCATGCTCAGCCTGTGAAAAAGGCAAACATCAAAGAGCATCTTTCAAAACCAAGCAAAACTTCTCTATCAAAAGCTGCCTTCACCTCTTGCATATGGATCTCTTTGGACCAGTCAGTCCTAGATCAATCCAGCATGAGAAGTATACACTTGTCATTGTTGATGAGTATTCAAGATACACTTGGGTATACTTTCTTTCCAAAAAGAGTCAGGCAGCTGATACTATAATGTCATTTATCAGGAACATTGAAAACCAGAATGACATTACAGTGAAACAAATCAGAACTGACAATGGTACTGAATTTAGAAATGCTGAGCTTGAGAGTTTCTGTGATGAGAAGGGAATCTCCCAAAAATTTTCATCTCCTTATACCCCTGAACAAAATGGGGTAGCTGAAAGGAAGAACAGAACTCTCATTGAGGCTGCAAGAACCATGTTAAATGGCTCAGCTCTTTCAAAGCATTTCTGGACTGAAGCAGTTAAAACAGCCTGTTACACTCAAAATAGGTCAATCATTGTCAAAAGACATAATAAAACCCCATATGAGATATTCAAAGGTAGACTTCCTGACATCAGCTACTTCCATGTGTTTGGATGTCCTGTGTTTATTCATAACCACAAGGATCATCTAGGCAAGTTCGATGCTAAAGCTGATGATGGATACTTTCTAGGTTACTCACTGATCTCCAAATCCTTCAGGATATTTAACACAAGGAGACAACAAGTTGAGGAAACCTATCATGTCACCTTTGATGAAAGTATAGAAAGCATCAGATTCACCAACACTTCAGTGGAAGAAATTGGAATTGATAACTCATCAAGATATCCTCCTGATGAGTACAACACTGAAACCAATTCCTCACACCAAGCTGATGCTGACATCTCATATTATGTCTTACCTCACAACCTGTCTCAACCAACTATCAGTGAATTCATTGATAATCAGTCTGTCCCTACTGGGTTAGGTAACACTGATCCATATGATCAGGATCCTATAACTCAAGAACCTCTACCTGAACAAGTCACCTCGACAGATGATCTAAATGATCCTGTGGTTCTTGCACCTGAACTCACACCTGAACTCCCAGTGACATCTTTAAGCTCAGATCCTAGACCACAAAGTAAGTGGACAAGATCTCAGGACATTGAGCTTGTAAACATCATTGGTGAACCCACTGAGGGAATGCTCACTAGAAGCATGGCTGCTAATTTAACTGCAGCTTCAGCCAATGAATGTCTATACGCTGATTACCTATCAGAAATAGAACCCAAAAGTGTCACTGAGGCTCTAAAATACCCAAGCTGGGTTCAGGCTATGCAAGAAGAACTGCAACAGTTTGATAAAAATAAGGTCATGACCTTGATCAAATGTCCTCAGGATGTAGTCGTCATAGGAATGAAGTGGGTTTTCAGAAACAAAACTGATGAAAACGGCACTGTCATTAAAAACAAAGCCAGACTTGTAGCCAAAGGTTACAGTCAACAAGAAGGCATTGACTATGATGAAACATTTGCTCCTGTTGCAAGAATGGAAGCCATCAGGATCTTTCTTGCATATGCAACATACATGAACTTCAGGGTCTACCAAATGGATGTTAAAAGTGCATTCTTAAATGGTGATCTCAAGGAAGATGTATATGTTCAGCAACCTCCAGGCTTTGAGAGTAGTGAATTCCCTGACTATGTCTGCAAGCTTGACAAAGCTCTCTATGGACTTAAACAAGCTCCCAGGGCATGGTATGAAACTCTCTCAGCTTTCCTGATACAAAACAAGTTTGTCAGAGGAAAGATAGACAACACACTGTTTGTCTATAGAACTCAACAGGATGTGATTCTAGTCCAAGTGTATGTTGATGACATCATCTTTGGCTCAACAAACTACAAACTTTGCAAACAGTTTGAAAAACTGATGACTAAAAAGTTTGAAATGAGCATGATGGGGGAACTCACATACTTTCTTGGACTACAAATCAGGCAAACTGACAAAGGAATATCCATCAGTCAAGAGAAATATACCAGGAATCTCTTGAAAAAATATGAGATATCTGACTGTGCCTCAGTGAAAACTCCAATGGTCCCACCTAACAACCTTGGACCTGATCTCACTGGCAAATCAGTCAATCAAACTCATTTCAGAGGGATTGTAGGCTCACTGATGTATCTAACTGCTTCTAGACCAGATATCCAATTCTCAGTCTGTCTAATAGCAAGATATCAGTCCAATCCTAAAGAATCCCATCTCACTGCAGCCAAAAGAATACTCAGGTACCTGAAGGGAACCCCTAGCCTTGGACTCTATTATCCAAGATGCTCAGGGTTTGATCTCAAAGGTTACTCTGATTCTGATTATGCTGGCTGCAACATGGACAGAAAAAGTACCTCAGGGTCCTGTCAATTTCTAGGAGGAAAACTAGTTTGTTGGAGTGCTAAAAAGCAACAATCAGTGGCTATGTCCTCAGCTGAAGCTGAATATGTAGCTGCAGCAAGATGCTGTGCCAATGTATTATGGATGAAAAGTCAACTCAGTGACTATGACATCCATTACAAAATGGTGCCCATCTTCTGTGATAATACCAGTGCTATTGCAATCTCCAACAACCCTGTCCTCCACCAAAGAACCAAACACATTGATATCAGATATCACTTCATCAGGGATCACATAATGAAGGGAGACATTGAACTTCATTTCATCCCTACTGAATATCAACTGGCTGATATCTTCACAAAACCCTTGGATGAACCTACCTTCAGGAGACTGAAAGCTGAATTGGGAATGCTTGACATTGAAAGTCAGGTATCTGAAAACCAATCTCAGTAAGATCACTGAAATGGTTCATTCTCCCTGAACATCCAAAACAAACCTCTCACTGAATGAGTAAGACTCACTCAGGGTCCCTGACAGAAAGCATTGAATGAGTAACTAAATGCTCCAAGTATTAGTTACTTAAATGTCCTAGGTTGGTAATCCCACCAATTTAATATAGGAATACATGTCTTACTGTCAGGAGTATCATCATTTACCTCACCCCACTTGGCATTAAATGCCTTCTCTCACATAAAATATCCTATGGATATTTTATTACTGCTAAAGTGCACTTTTACTGTGCATTGCAACTGTTTTCCTTGAAAGACGGGATTTTACTGCGTGAAGTGGTGGGTGGCATTAAATGTGGAATATCAAACGATTTCAAAAATGGTCTTTACATATCCACATTTATACAAAAACCACCCCTCTCACTTCTCTATAAATACCCTCTTCAAAAACCACAAAACACACACAAATTATTTTCTGCAACTAAACTCTGTCAAAATCCTTTCTCAAATCCAAAAATTTGTGTGTTCTCAAAATCTTCAAAAACTCTTTTGGAAAACCCTCCTTGTAAACATTTACAAAAGTTTTTCATCACAAACTTGAGAGATCCAAATACTTTGATTGTTCTAGTCAAAACATTTTTTTACCCTAAAATCTTTTTTAATAGAAATGGCTAGAACACAATCTCTCCAGTTTGCTTCTCAGTGGGTAGGGGATCTTACTAACGTTGAATTTAAAACAAATAATGTCATAGGAAATTTTGAATACCCTGAAAGTGTCCCAACCTATAAAGACATTATAAAATTTTTATTCAACTGCCCACTCAAAACGGCCTTTGTAAAATGTCCCTCAGTACTGTACCCAAACTACCTCAGGGAATTTTGGGCTACAGCTAAAGCCTCTGACCCGACACCTTCTACTGATGAGAATAACCTTAGACCACTCAGGGAATATCTCATCAGATTCAGTCTTAATGGGGGGCAACAATACACCCTGGATTACAAAACATTTTGCACTTCAACAGGGTTAGATTATAACAAAGGTACTTATGTCGCCCATCCTGAACCCTCCACAGTGAAGGATGGGTTAAAACAAATTGTTTTAGATCCAACTTTTATGGACAAGACCCCAGTCACTAAAAGCTCATTCCCCGTGGCTTGGAGGATCCTCTTCACTTTTGTGATTCAGGTCCTCGGCGGGAACCACTCATCCACTGAACAAGTTAACTCTATTCAGTTGATGATGGCATACTGCTTGATGAATGGGGTCACTGTCGACATAGGGGAGATCATTTACAGTGATCTTGTAACGAAGCTACAGAGCAAAACTAGGACGAAGTACGTTTCGTATCCTAGGTTTGTTTCTTGTGCTTTGCAATCGTTACTGGGTTCAAATTATACTCAGGATGAAAAATTTGGAAATTTACCTGGCATCCTGAGCCCATCAAATTTTCAAAAGGACCCATCCCTTGTCACTCCCATTGAATTGACGGCCCACATGATTGCTGTAAACAATCAAAGTGGATCAGTGTCTCCAAACCCTGCTCCTAAAAAGAGAAAGGGGAAGTCTCAGACTGGGACTAAGACTAAACCAAAGTCTCAGGGACCTGAGGCTTCAGGAGCACAGCCTAAGAGGCACATTAAGCCCAAGACTAAACAGACACCCACTGACCAGGCAACAACCACCCCCGTGACAACGAAGGACACTGATACATCACACCTACTACTCCCCAAGATCCAGAGGGAAACAAACAACCCGCTGGTAGGGGAGCGCCTTCCACCACGCCTGATGATGACATTAACAAATCCAAGTCTTTGTCTGAGGGCACACTGATCGATCCCAAAGACTCAGGGGGAAACAAACAACCCACTGATAGGGATACAACAATCACTGACTCCGCCAAAGGCACTGGGAAACACCCACCAGTGTCTCAGGGGTCACAGGGGGACAAAGACTCGGAGGGAAAGAAACAACCCGCCGATACGGAACCCAAAACCAATCCTGACTCCGGAGAAGGCACTGGGAAACTCCCACCAGTGTCTGAGGGGTCAACGGGGGACAAAGACTCAGAGGGATATATACCACCCGCTGATATGGAACCCATCACCAACCCCTTGCTCACAATTGCTGATGTCACTGGTATTCTATTCTCAGAGGATGACCTTGCTGAAACTGAAGATGAAATTTTATCAGCTGGAGAAGAAATGGACGCTGAGGTTCAATCTGAACAAAAGCCTCAGCCTGATCCAAAGGAGCATACTGAATCCCCATTCCAACATGATGATCATGCTTCTGAATCCTCCTCAAGCTCTGATGAATTCAAAGAGTTTGACAATGTTCTTCCCCTCACTGAAAGGCAGTTGGCTCAGTGGATCACCAGGGCTTCAAGGAAGCTATACTCAGGGGTTACTAAAACATTGTGGGAACAACATACTGAGGCTGCTGCAAGTTATGCAGATTTAAAAACAGAGATACAGGGCTTCGATGAAAATGTTCATGAGCACAGGGACTTGATGTATGACCAAATTCACCGACTGGATGAAAATATGGCTAACTTCTTAAGGCACCTTCAGGATGCTGGCACAAAGATCGATGAAATCAAGGAGTTTGTCAGAGAAGACCCAGCTCTTAACTCTCAAGTGTTAAAGGCTACTGAGGCATACTTGCAACAATCTTCACGCCTTACTGAACTGTTAGATCTGCTCAAATCTGCACATGTTCAGGGTCTTCCATCATCAGTCCAGTCTCTTCGAGCTACAATGGACTCTCTGAATACACAGGTGGCGACCATGGCTCAGGCATCCTCTTCCCTGGCCTGGAATCTTGGTCCCCGGATGACTGCCGTGGAGCTTTCTCAGGCTAACTTGGATGCAAAGGTCACTGGCATTCAGACAGACACTTCAGAGATTAAGGCTATGATGACTGAAATCTATCAGGCCTTCAAGGGTCAAGCTGCTCCGTCCCCCTCAGCACCAACACCAACTCTTTCCCTCACTGACACTCCGCAACAGTTGAGGGAGAATACTGCTGAAGAAACTCCTCTTCACACTGAAGGGGAGCAAACACCACCAGTCTCAGTTGCTCCTACATCATCTGCACCAGTATCAGCAATACCAATCTCATCAGTCCCACCACCAACATCAACTACAACATCAACAGCTGATAGTAGTCACACCACCTATCATGACAACTACACCTCCTTTGATCGCATCATCTTCCTCGAGGCCAAACAAAGGCAAGGCATAATGACAACTGCTGAGCCTGAGAAGATTCCCTACAAAATCCGTGACACCAAATACCTGCTCACACCAGATCAGCTAAGTAAACATCTTGCTAAAGAAGAAAGAAGATTGAAACTAGCTGAGGAAGAGAAAAGGAACAGGGAAGCACTGGCTAAGGTTGTCGCCGAAGAAGCTGAGAACATGGGACTAAATGCGAGCAAGCTTCAAAAGGGTCAGGCAGGACAAAAGTTCAAGGCTGCTCAAATGACTGCAATGAGAAAGCAGTATGAAGCAAAGAAAAGGAAAGCCGAAGAGCTCAGGCTAGAAAGGATTGATCATTACAACTGGACAATGACAAGCCGAAGGAAGCCTGAAAGAATCACTGATGTTAAAATCATCCCCAATACCAAACCACTGGCAATGAATGTCTACAGGGGGGATGATAAGAGACATTTCGAGATTCATGATCCCCTAAAATTCACTGACTTTGGGATCACTGAACTCGATGAACTTGGTCCAATTATTGAAAAGAAGCAAAACAAGGTGGTCAAGGATCTGATGAAAATGCTCAGCAAAAGATATGAAAGGCTGAGGGATGCACCAGCCCAATTGGGAATTCAGCCTGCCTTGACTGCACCTCAAGGATCTCAACCACAAGCTTCCACTGGAAAAGGAAAAGAGTTGAGTTCCAACCTGAAATCAAAGTGCCTGGCCTAGAATGCAACAGAGAGCTGCCTGAGGGTGTCAAATTTGTGAACTGTTTGGTGATTGAAGAGCCTGAAAGAGGGCTATTCCACATTGATGTCTATGGAAACCCAGCATTTCAAAGATGGAGTGATATTGATCAGGCTGGTGTAGCTGCAATGATCAGCTATATACCAGTGGCCTCTCAGATCCAATCCCCAGCAAACATTAGGTTCTGTCAAGACCTGAATGCAAAGATAAGAGACCATCCTGACAGGGAAACACTCATCACCAAGAAAGTGAAGCTCGAAGCACTGGGTATCCATCTGGACTGACATCATTTTATCCTTTTGTACTAGTGATAGGAAATATGTAATCTGATCAATAAAAGATGTATGTTCTTGTCAAATTACTTAAATGTTCCTTATTGTATTCATTAGTACATTCAGTGTAAGAAGAAGCCTTTTTGCTCACTTACACTGATCAAACACTTAGGCTATTTGTATATCCAAATAGGGGGAGACTGTTGGGTTCAGTAAATACCCAAACCCCTTAATCTAGGATTTGAATAGAAAATATCCTAAGTATTTATATGTTAAACACAATCAGTCACTGAGCGCATAGTCTCTCAGTGAGCTATCTTCAGGACACTTAGTATGAGGCGAAGAAGGAGCCTCTCCACTCTGCAAGGCGGAACTTAAAGGGTGAAGACTAAGTCAAGAAGAAGATAGTGGATTCAGTGAGTGATGACAATAACTCACTGAATCCCTTCGACTCCTCTCCAACTGTTAAACATTGAAGACAACGAAAGAAGACTGAAGACTTTAAAAGACTGAAGATTGAGCTGGATTAGGCGGGAAAGTTTTACCCGGATAAAACTAAGTCCCTCAAGTGTTTATCCAGTCTATACACAGTCTCAATCTATCAAAATCATATCTTCCCATTTATAGTAAGCGGCGATTCTCTATCAAGGAAAGAAGCTTCGCCGCCTACTATAGAAAAGTGAACAGTAACCGAATATATCAATATTCGTGTTTGCTGTGATCCATGTTTTTGTCTTCTAGGATAAAGTTAATAATCATACTTGTATAAATAGCATAAGAGAATGAGTGAAAAGTTTAAGCTTGTGAATTGTAAAAACACACACACAAGCCAACTTTTCACTCCTCCAAATACAACTTTATCCTTGAGCTAGCTCAGTGGGTTCTAAGAGTTGTGCTCAGACTTAGCCTGAGCTTAGAGAGGAGTCACCCAAACTTTGTCATTTCAATCCTAAGTACTATTCCGCAAGTACTTGGGTAACGTATTCTTTTGATTTATTTCTAATAAGAATATGATGTTGAAAATTACTCTGTGTGTTTTACTTATGTTAACTTCAGTCATTATTCACTGTTAAATTGCTTTAAGTACTTAATTGTCCCTTTTTTAACAATAGTGAATAGGGAATAACAGTATTCCTTGGTCCTTGTTCTTGGTTTTCAGCTGAATCTCGTTTGTAAGCCTTTTTGAGCATTTTTTTCATTTCAATATATAAGTAGTTTAAAGCTTCAATCTTTGTATATTTATGTTTCTGAGTTATAGTTAATTAGAAATAAACATTAAAACAGTAGGCTTGTTCTTTTTAATTTGTAGTTGTTAAAAATTTTAGTTTGACAGTCATAATAGCTTAATTGTCATTCTTGAGTTATATGTTGTTATTTTTGTTGTTAAATGCTTCTAAAGTCTTATTAAGTAATAATATAAAATCTTAAATCAGTTTCATGGTATTAATCTTTGGAATCCTTTGAAAATCTTCAAAACAGCTTGTTAAAAGGGTGTTTGGATTTGCTGAGTTAATTGGGATAGAGGCCAGTAGTGTTGTTGTTTGTTGTTGTTCTAAGTCACAATAGGATCTAAGAACTCATAGAAACCATAAAATATAGTGCTTGTTCAGTAAAAAGTCAAAGTTATCTTAATCTCACCCATAATAGTTAACTGTTAGGAATTTAGATTGCTTAATTCATCATACATGCTTAAAAGTTGTTATTATAGCTCTAGATAACCTAATATCACCTCATTACATCATATTCAGTCTATAGAATCAATCAAAAGTTCATAAAAGTCAAACTCTTAGTATAATTAAAAAGTCAATTTTCCTAACATTGCAGTTTTTGAATAAACTTGGTGATTTTCTTGTGCATACTTCTGTTAGGATTTAGGATTTGAGCTTTTAGGATTATAAACTTTAGTTGCTCATCTTAATCACTGTATTTTTTATAATTTTCAATTAGCTTATTTAACTGCTTAATTCTTAGCTTATTTCAAGCACCTTGTCTGAAAAGTGCCCTGTGCACAGTTGAGCTTGCCACTTTCACAAGCTCACACAGAGCCTATTAGTGGGCCCCAGGCATTAAACTTTGGCTTTTTGGAAGCCCACCTAGCACTTGTTGCCTCAGTGCTTATTTTGAGCTTTGGAGCTTTTGCCCCTAGCTTAATTTGGCCTTAAAGTTCATTGCAGGACTGTTTGGATAATAGGTTTAATACAAGTGCTTATTTGCTTATTTTTGGCTTTTCAGTGTAGTTCTTTGTATCTTTTAACTTCATTTGAGTAGCTTTAGCTTGTTTATATCTTATTCCACCTTTGGTTTCAACTGTGAAGCTTGTTTGAGCTTATAAACATCAAAATAAGCTTATAAGCTCACTGTTGAGATTTTTAGCTTCTAAACAGCTTAATTTTTAGTTGCAAAATTTTTGTTTTCATAAAAGTTGTTTAATATCAGTAGTTAAATAGTTTTCAAAAAGAAAAATCACAAAAACATCATTTTAAAAATAGTGATAGCGTTTATTTAATAGAAATTAGCTTTTTAATTTTTCTTTTCAGCTTATTATTAAGCACTTTCAGTTTTTATAATTTTCTTAACTTTCTGTCATCATAGGATAATTTTGTAAAAAATTTCATAATTTTCTTAGCTTGTTTAGTATTTATTAGAATTTAAAATAGTTAAAAGTATTAAATAATTAATAATAAATAATTAAAAAACATAAAAAATATCTTTTCATTTTTAAAATTAGTTTTATAATATTCTAGATTTTCTAAGTTAAATTTTATTTTTCCAGGTTAATTTTATATTTTCTTGTATTTAAGTGTATTTTAAATAATTAATAGATAGTGATTAATTAATAATAAATAGATAAAAAGTGTAAAAAATATTTAAAATAAGTTTTATAATATTTTAGATTTTTATAAGTCATAATTTCAATTTTCTAGCTTTATTTCACATTTTCTTATATTTTAGGTTATTATTAAATAGTTAAAAACAGTTTTTAATTAATAATAATTAAATAAATAGTTTTAAAAATAATTTTATTTTTCTAATAATTTTCTTTTATTTTTAGGATTCCAAAAATATCATTTTCATATTTGTAGGTCTTTTATTTCTTAGATCTCACGTTTTATTTGGTACGTTTACGTAGTTTAATAAACATACGTATTTACGTTTGTTTAATCTGATTGTTGTGCTTTATAATTATATATCCAAATACAATTCCAATCAATCAGTAGTGTAATAATCCATCAAAATCCTTACTGATCACTATCCTTAGTGATTATTCGACATCTGAAAGTGTTAAACACCATTCAGTCTCCGTGGGACTTAACGACCTGAGGTAACACTATACTCTCCAGATCATAATTGTATTGGTTTTAGACAGTTTTAATTTTATTACGGTTGACCATTCACAAGTGGTTAGCTTGTGTGATAAACTTGACTGTTTGCCGACAATCACATAGCCAAAAAGTAAATCTTTGAATGAACAAAGTAATCGTTTGGATATATTAGTAAAAGAAAATGAGCATTTAAAGGCTCAAATTCAAGCAAAGGGGCTTGCACATGTTGCTTTACTAAACAAACTAAGAAGATTCACTGACAAGAGTGTGGATACTAATTCTACAAAACCAACAATCTTGGGGAAATCGTCTCTACAACCTTTCAGAAAACAATCAGTAGTTAGACAACCAACTGCATTTAAATCTGAACGTTCAAAATCTTCAAAACCACGGTTTCCCTCCCAAGTTGTTGAGAATAATCATTTGATAAAACCAGTCACTCCACATTCCTGGCCTAAGAATAATGCTTCTGTTTCTGTTAAACATGTTTCTGTTAAACCTGTTTTTGTTATACCTATTAAACCTCCACATGTGGCTGCTCCTGGCAAATCTAGGATTAGTTCGAACACTGTGTCTAAAACGAGCATTAAAATTAAAAATTCATATGATTCAAATGACGCATACAAGAACTATGATCTAGAAAAGGCTAGGAAAAGGGCACTTCTTCAAAATGATGGAATCTTAGGTTCACGACCTAGTGTTTCACCTTCGAGTGTATTACTGAACACTACCTGTAGTAGCAAACCAAAACCTAAGTTAACTCAACAAACAGTTAGAAATAAACTCGTTGATCTAAATGTAAACTGTCAGAAACCTAATAGGTGGATCCATATAGGACGCAGACTCTTCCCAAGAGAAGTTTCAACATCCCCTAGATCTAACCTTAGTGGATACCAGCGGGAAGGATTTTCAAACTGTTAGTCTTAGGTGGATTCCTACAGGCAAGATACTAAGTAGTTGCACCAAAACAAGTGGGACACCAACAACATCCATCCTGAGCAGGAAAGGAAATCATCAAAATAGGATGTTCAAGTGTCAAGAAGATAATTGACACTACATCTTTATGCTTCTAACATCACGGAACCCGTTACACTTGGGGATCCATGTTTTTCTCTTCCTTGCCCCCCTTCTATTTTTTTATGCAGGTACATGAGATATGGTTCCTACCTGCAAAACAGCGTAGGACCCGTTTCTCACCGTTAAAATATCATGATCCATCAGCTGTTCCACCATTGTACTTAATCGTCATGAATTGGAAATATTGCTTGCTCCTCTGTTAAAGATTCGCCAAAGTCGTGCTTCATATGTATCGAATGTTTCACAACCGATAATACTCTAATTTCAGATACACCTGAATCTACAACAACAACCGAATCTTCTATAACAGAAGATCAAACTGCTTCCAACAATAATGACACAGCTGATGATCAACATAATGAACAGAGATGTTTTATCAGCAGTTGACTCTCTCAAAATATTTTGGTACTTCACACTTGTTCGATCAATTGGACATACATGGTTTCGCTGTCTCCTTATACATGGTTTCGCTGTCTTCAATTCATCATCAACATACGTGGTGTATGATTCTGAATCATTGAAAACATCGAGGGGAGAGAGTGTGTAGGTGGTCATTGCTTCCTTGTTCTTCTACATGCTTCTTTGTGAAAACCCAATACCTTCTTGAATTTCTTCAATTAGGGGGAAGAAATAAGACGATCTGTGGCTCAAACGTCTCACTTTGGAGTTATCGTCTCGATTTCACGGGTGATCTTGTGTGAAGTTACCCAAATATGATATTATGATGCCTCACAAGACGGTCTTGGTATCACGTTATTGCATATTCACAGTATTAGTATTCCGAAGACCACAACATTCAGGGGAAGTCGTTTCATTTCGTCTTTCGTGGTTTGTTGGTGTGATGCGTCTACATACGTGAGAAGATCTTGTTGATTTCTGGCATGTTACCCTCGAACGGATCTTCTGCAATTAGTCAGATTTTCCTTGTGTGGTTTTCTGCTCTTCTACAAATTCTGCTGCATACTGAAAACTTCAAAAGTTAGAAGAAATGTCTACTACATCAGTGTTTCAAATCTGCTAAACACAGTTGTCAGTTTGGGGGAAACTGATTAAGAAACTTCGTCAATATCTGTTTATATTCACAATGGCTTCTGAGTATAACAGCTTAGAACCCGGTCACAACCGCTTAAACTTCCCCCAAACCCCATCATCAGCTGAAACAAGCCCTCAGCTTTCTCGTCAACAAATGGAAAGGTTATTTGCTCCGTTGTTCAGTGACGATATTGATGAACGTGCTCCAGGTGTATCCGCTGTTTCCGCTGCTCAACCTGATAATAATCTTATACCTGATACACCTGCTACAACAACTACGGTTGAAGAAGCACCACCAGTTGACTCCACAACAACAGTTGAACAAACCGCTTCCAACAATGATGAACCGGCTGATGATGTTCTGAATGAAGTACCCCCACCTGCAGATTTTGATCCAAATGCGTTTTTTAACCCGTTTGCTAATGAGACTGCTGCACCAGATGTCGCGGAATCTTCAACAAGCCATTTGAATCCTCAAAATCTGCACAATGTATACCAACATCAACCCTCCACACATAGATGGACAAAAGACCATCCTCTAGAAAACATTATTGGCAACCCGAATCAATCAGTCGTTACGAGACAACGTCTTCACATAGATGGTGAACATTGCATTTATGCACTCACTGTCTGCCAATCTGAACCTAAAAACATCACAGACGCAATGACAAAGGCAAGCTGGATCGAATCCATGCAAGAAGAATTCAACCAATTCAAACGTCTTGAAGTATGGGAACTGGTTGAAAGACCAACAGGGTCTACGTCATTGGTCTCAAATGGATTTGGAAAAACAAATTGGATGCTGAAGGAAACGTAATCAGAAATAAATCACGTCTGGTGGCTAAGGGTTATCGTCAGGAAGAGGGTATTGACTTTGAAGAATCTTTTGCTCCGGTTGCTCGTCTTGAGGCTGTTCGGATATTTCTCGTGTTCGCGGCTCATATGAACATGACGGTCTTTCAGATGGATGTCAAAACTGCATTTCTAAATGGACAACTAAAAGAAACAGTTTATGTCAGCCAACCAGAAGGATTCGTTGATCTTGCGTTCCCGAACCATGTCTACAAACTGAACAAAGCTCTGTATGGTCTCAAACAAGCTCCTCGGGCATGGTACGATAAGCTATCATCTTTCCTCATTGCCAATAATTTCACCAAAGGTTCGGTTGACCCTACTCTTTTCATACAATATCACGAGGCACATATCTTAATTGTTCAAATTTACGTGGATGACATCATTTTTGGGTCTACACATAAAAAGTACTCAATCGCTTTTGCAAAACTAATGAAGAAAAATTTTGAAATGTCCATGATGGGTGAACTTACGTTCTTTCTAGGATTACAAGTTCACCAATCACCCCGTGGTATTATCTTGAGTCAGTCCAAATATGCCCTTGAATTGTTAAACAAATTTGGAATGCATACCTGTGACACCTATGCCACTCCAATGGCACATACCAAGAAACTGGACGCTGATTTGCATGGGAAATTGGTTGACCCTACCAAATACCGTAGTATTATTGGGTCTCTCATGTATCTAACAGCTAGCAGACCTGATATTGTCTTTGCCGTATATCTTTGCTCCGTTATCAGATCGCGACCAACGAAACCCACCTCTCTGAGGCTAAAAGAATCCTCCGATACATCAAGGGAACCATTAATTTGGGATCTGGTATCCGAAGGATTCCGGTTTTGAACTAATCGCTTTTTCAGACGCTGACCACGCAGGATGCTTAGATTCACGGAAAAGTACTTCAGGAGCTTTAAAATTTCTTGGTGATAAACTGGTGTCTTGGCAATCGAAGAAGCAGGATTGTACATCGCTGTCCTCAACCGAAGCAGAATATGTAGCCATGTCGGCATGTTGTGCTCAAGTCATTTGGATGAGAACACAACTCAAAGACTATGGTTACGTATTTGACAGAATCTCGATGTACTGCGACAATCGGAGTGCCATTGTGATCTCGTGCAACTCAGTTCAGCACTCGAAATCAAAGCACATCGATCTTCGATATCATTTCATCAAGGATCACGTGGAACAGGGTACTGTTGAATTATATTTTGTGGGTACAGAATACCAATTGGCAGATCTTCTCACCAAAGCCTTGCCTCCCGCTAGGTTTAATGAGTTGGTCCACCGGATTGGTATGAGGTGTTTGACTCAAGAGGAATTGGATGACCTCCTAAAACAGTCTTAAAAACCTGTCAAACACCAACATCTCTTTTGTAAATATTATTTTCAAAAACAAAATACAAAAATATAAAACCTGATAAAACAACAAAAATATTCTTCTCTATCTATTTTTTCTTTCAACATGGCAAGTACATTTCTTCCGTCAACACTCTAATCTTTCAAAATTCAGTATTTTTCCGATCAAGTGTTGAGGGGGAGAAAATTAACACTTAACTGTTTCAAAACATTCGTGTATTTGCAAGTTACTCTATTCTGGTTGTTTCTTGTATCAATGGTGGTAAACTTTTCTGGTTAAACTGACACTCTTCGGACTAAAATTTATAACCTTTCATCATTTTCTTAAGTCGAGGGGGAGTGTTGTCAAGTTTCTTTCTTAAAATCTTTTGTTTGATAACCAAAACGGAAGTTAAATGGCATTGGATGTAAATGGAAAAAGGTGTAGGGACTAAAATTGTCAAAACCTGAAAGTATTTTTCAATAAAAGATCCCACCTAACTTAACTCTTCACATTTATTGCTAAAACCCATCTTATCCTACGCTTAAAAAAACGTTCAAGAAATCCGTGTTTCAGATCTTCAATTTGTAAGTGTCTTTGTGTTCCTAACAAGATTACAAACAATGGTTTTAAATCGTTTTGAAAATTAACGGTTAGATTTTAAACTATGGTTGATTTTGTGTTCTACGCGTATGTGTATGAACACATAATCTTGTTTATGTGTTTGTGGTTAAAAAGATAGTGTCAAAATGTTTTAATAACATCAATGATATTTTTTCTATCCTCAAAACGAACTCAGAAACTCGAATTGAGTGATTTTGAAAATTAGGGTTTAAGCGTGGATTTGGGTATTTTAAAATGTGAATGGTTTTGGTCAAAAAGGTTATTGTGTGATGTTCATATTGTGTTGAATTAAAGATTTCCAGGCCCTATAACAACCCAGAAACTCTAATTGAATAAAAATTGGAATTTAGGGTTTAATGTTCTTAAGTTTGGGTATTTTTTGATTCACTGAGAATAGGGTGTTAAAACTTGGTTATTAGACTCTCACAACACCTAAGACCTACCAGAAAACGTTTGGTGCAAATCCTATGGTTAGAAATCATACGCGTAATTCTTAAACTCTAGGGTTTTGACCTACGCGTATGACTTTCTAAGCGTAAATGTTTAACAAGCTTTCATGCCATGATTTGTTTTTTTTTTTAATGAATATATGTGTTAAGATTGATGTTATGATGATTTTATTTCAGGCTTGCTAAGCATAAAACTCAGAATCAAGGTGTTTGTTACTCTACGCATAAGGATCACCTTACGCGTAGAAAGTTATGCGTAAGAAAAATTTTACGCGTAACTGTTACGCGTAAGGTTCTACAATGGGACTACGCGTATCCTGTGAAGGATATGCGTAAACAGTGACTCTACGCATAAGGTCTACTCTTACGAGTAAGCCTTACGCGTAAAGTTTTTATACGCCTACGCGTAAGCTCTACGCATAAGGTTACTATGTTCCTACGCGTAACATTTCTTACGTGTAAGACAGATTCCTACGCATAAGCTTGCGCCTACGCCTATACCATTCCTGTTTACGCGTAACTTTGCAATATCTACGCATAAGCCTTGATCAAACCTTCGTTTTGAATTGTTACGCGTGCAAACTTGTAAATAAATGAATCATAACGTCGCGAATCCAATAATGTCACTAATAAACTTAAACGTTTGATATGTTGTGAACTATAAGTGATAACATAAACTTTAAAACTTAAAGTTAACTAACTCACGAAACGTTTCACGACGTCATTGGACTATTGGACAAACAAGTGACTTAGGATTCGTAACAATCATTAAACTTGTATATTCAATAATTGGACAATAAAAACCTTCGTTGACTAACATTATGTCTTTCGATATGTTGGTTCTTTTGGCTAATGTTATTTCAGATCACGACATGGTTGCTCAAATGAATGTGGATGCACCAGAAGTTCTCACAATTGCTTGATATCTTCCCTAATGGCTATCCAAGAAAGATTGTAAAGAACAATCTCAGAGTTGACTTTGAAACCCTCACATGCTCGAATCTTCTTGCTTGATTGCTGTGGATATTCTAAGGAATCATCGTACGAACATGCTTTCACACTGCGCTACAGTTCGATGCGGAGATCTACATACAACAATTCGGAATTCATGCAAAGGATCAAAGGTCAAAGTGCGGTGTGATGACATTAAATCACAAACAAGTCACCATCACACAAGCAGATCTACGGGCTGTTCTCCTTATTCTTGAGATCGAGCCAACCGACTTCTTTGCCACACCTCTTGAGAGAGCAGTTCTTCAATTCCGATTGATATTGGCTATGATGAAGCTTGGGGATAATCACTAAGCACTCATGTGGAGCTTAAGAACATTCCTCAACCGTGGAGAACCCTCTACATCATCATCACCAAATCAGTCTCAGTGCGTGGAGTGGATATGAGCATCCCAAGCTCATGGAATTGCAAATTTTCTGGTCATTAATCAACAAGAAGGACATTGAAATTGAAGCATTGTTATGGGAAGACATGATGTCATTTCACAAGAAACTTGGCTCAAAGATTCCCTATGTCAGATACACAAAGCTGTTGATCGAGAGAGCACTTGGACTTCATCCCGACATTCCACAGAGGCTCAATGACCCAAATAATCACGATATGTTGGTGAACCTACCCTATCGGTCGAGAATCAAGGAATCTTCAACAAAGAAACATGTTGCTGTATTACACGATCACCTTCGTCTAAAGAGATCAAAAGCTCGAAACTTACAAAAGGTATCAAGTAGCGATAAAGAAGGCAAAGTTGGTCATCTTGATGAGAAGTCTTACGGAACACCCATCTGGAGAACAGAAGAAGCGGTGCAGGAAGTGCTACAAATCTGAAATTCAAGGAAGTTTCCCAAAGGAATCCTCCCAAGAAAAGCGGACATTCTGCTAAGAAGCTGTTCCTATTCCCATTCCCAAATCTGAACACTGAACATGAGAAAGCTAATGGGCGAGGACTCGGAGGCTCTGAATCGAGATGAAGAGACTTTCTACTCGAATGCAGCGAGAAACACATCCTTCGGCAACTAAACCTCCAAGTCCACCGGTGACAAAGGAAAAGGGAAGACTCTTGTACTTGTGCCTTATAGCTTCGGATGAAGAAGAAGAGCAATGGATACTTCATACGGGAAGAAGTTCAAAATCCTTAGACTCCAACACGTGGCAAAAGAATTTGCAAAAGAACAAATGGGTGGCCCCGGTGGGTCAAGTGGTGCACTCAACCTTCACCCGGTCACGATGCGGTTAATCAACCGATAAGGGATGGGTGCCACCACTTTGGTACATCAACAGACACGTGTCGAAGATACTCTTGAGTATGATTTTGAAGAACGAGAATGAGAAGTTAGAGAAGGTAAAAGGCGATGAAGAAGCTGCGTGCCAAAGCCAAAGGCGATGAACAAGCTAAGTCGGCAATGAAGAAGATGTTGAGTATGATACGTTTCTTCTAGATAGTCACTGTGCGATCAAAGGAAGAAACTTCGAACCACCAAAGGACCGAGTCTCCTCATCTCATCATCATCGATTCTTCTTCTCACTCTTCACCACCACCATCAAAGAAATCAACCAAATCATCATCCAGATCATTAAAGAAGCCAACTCCATCTTGGATCTCTCAATCAAAGAATCGAATCGTTAAAGGCGTAAACGAGTCGAAGAAAAGACATTCTCTAAGAAAGTTGAATTTCCTTCTGACCGGTCTGATATCTTCATGATGAGCAAGGCGAGATGAAAGTTGAAAAAGGGTATGTCACGGAAGCTTATGAAGGATGATCTTCAAGGAAGCATGGACGAGATGATTAAAGGATACTCTCATAAGTTCCTAATGGAGTAGTTCGAAACTCTTACATTTAGCCAAGCAAGCCATGAAATCAACTCCGATGAATTTGAGCATCAATCTAGTTGAAACTACAATCTTCTCAGATGATGAATTAGTAAACCGAATTTGGTAGTAGCGCAAATGTCAACACGCTCTTGCATAGCGTTTGCCTCCCATGAAGCTAAACTGTTTGAAGCATTCTTTGGAATACCAACTCAATTCATCATTCAGAGAAGAGGCTATAAGGCTTAAGCGTTCAAGAGATGATGAAGACAAAGATCAAGATAAGGAGCCTAAACGCACAAAGAAGTCTGGTGAATCATCTTCGATTCAATACTCAATGCAGCCTCCACCACAAAGGATTCCAGCTCAACAAAGATCTCATCCGCTCTCTCTGATAAACCTCAGGATTAGAGTTACCACCCAGACTCAAAAAACCGGTGACCACTTTGAGTATACGGGTGGTGACAATGAAGAATACCATGAGCCCCAACAACAACCCGCCTCACCCGACAAAGTTAAGAAACCAGAATCATCATCTAGGCCTTCGAAAAAGAAGAAGAAAACGACTCTGACTGACGTCATATCATGGCTAGATGACGATAACTCAGAGGTATTTGAATGGTTCTCTACTCTTGTTAACTCCACTCCCTACCCTGAAGAAGGTCAAGAGCTGGTAGATGGTAATACTTTGGAGCATGCTAAGATTACGCAAGAAAAGTTCGTGTAAAGAAGATGGCGAAATCTGAGTTACGGCGAATCAAGAATGAAGCTTTTCAACTGTTAAAGATAGCGGAAAGTGCCATCGAGGTCGAATACCACCTTGAGAACATTGCTCGAGCTATGTCTAACAACATGGATTGGCTCAACCAAGAAGCAAACATCGACTTTACTAAGCGGGACAACCCTCCATATTACACCCGATTGGTCTAAACCACTACCAACGATCGGCCAACCCGGATCAGCCTAGGATCCCATTCGGATATTTCTTCAACAAAGACTTGGAATTTCTTCTTCACGGTGGCGATGGCTCAAGGAAATACGCTACATCCTTGACACTTCCATTCCCATCAGCTGAATACTCAAACTGCATAGCTATCGAGGAAAGAGCTAATCACTTGTTCTCCAACAAAGTGGAAGCATACGACAGAGATGCAATGTATGGGATTCATCATTGGTAGGGCAGAAGAATCTACTACGAGAAGCTGCCAGGTAAGTCTCAACATGCGGTGTTCATTACTAAAAACATCGTTGCCATCAAACACGTTGATCTTTCGTCCAAATGGGACTACACTTATCTCAATAATGTTGTGGTCAAAGACAAACGAAAGGGATTATGCATTCTCTGAAGCTGACTTTGAGAATTTGTCTATCAGCGACATCGAAGATATGTACCTTGCCAAAGTAATGGTCGTATGAGACAATTCTCATTTGAAGTACAACATGAATTCATCAAGTCGGTGCTCATCTTCATGAGACGCATAGTCATTAAGGAGCGTGTAGAAGATCTCTAGTTGGTAGTTGAATCTTATCGGACCGTGTCAACTTCACTCCACCGCAGCTTGATCTTCCCGACATCAACCAGCTCTCACAATTTACACTCATCAGCAAACCATTCGGAACTGCAAATTTTCATGGAACTGCAAATTTTCTGGTCATTAATCAACAAGAAGGACATTGAAATTGAAGCACTGTTATGGGAAGACATGATGTCATTTCACAAGAAACTTGGCTCAAAGATTCCCTATGTCAGATACACGAAACTGTTGATCCAGAGAGCACTTGGACTTCATCCCGATATTCCACAGAGGCTCAATGACCCTGACAATCACGATATGTTGTGAACCTACCTATCAGTCGAGAATCAAGGAATCTTCAACAAAGAAAAGGGTGTCTTTGTATTACCGATCACCTTACGTCTAAAGAGATCAAAAGCTCGAAACTTACAAAAGGTATCAAGTAGCGGTAAGAGAAAGGCAAAGTTGGTCATCTTGATGAGAAGTCTTCGGAACACCCATACTGGAGAACAGAAGAAGCGGTCACGAGGAAGTGCTACAAGTGAAATTCAAAGGAAGTTTCCCAAAGGAATCCTCCAAGAAAAGGACATTCCTGCTAAAGAAGCATTGTTCCTATTCCCATTCCCAATCTGAACACTGAACCGCAGAGAAAGCTAATGGACGAGGACTCGGAGGCTACTTTTGAATCGGATGAAGAGACTTTCTACTCACGAGATACGCTGCAACCGAAACACATCCTCCAACTAAACCTCCAAGTCCACTAGCTGACAAAGGAAAAGGGAAGACTCTTGTACTTGTGCCTTATGAAGAAAGCTTAGATGAAGAAGAAGAGCAACAGGCTGGATACTTCATACGGGGAAGAAGTTCAAAATCCTTAGACTCCAACACGTGGCAAAAGAATTTGCAAAAGAACAAATGGGTGGCCCGGAGGGTCAAGTGGTGCAGCTCAACCTTCACCAGGTCCTGATGCGGTTAATCAACCCGATAAGGGATCAGGTGCCACCACTTTGGTACAACAAACCACGTGTCGAAGATACTCTTGAGTATGATTTTGAAGAACCAGAATCTGAGAAGTTAGAGAAGGTAAAGGCTGATGAAGAAGCTGCAGCCAAAGCCAAGGCGATGAACAAGCTAAGTCTGGCAATGAAGAAGATGTTGAGTATGATACGTTTCTTCTAGATAGTCCTGTACGATCAAAGGAAGAAACTTCTGAACCACCAAAGGACCCGGAGTCTCCTCACATCTCATCATCATCAGATTCTTCTTCTCACTCCTCACCACCACCATCAAAGAAATCAACCAAATCATCATCCGGATCAGTAAAGAAGCCAACTCCATCTTGGATCTCTCAATCTAAGAATCGAATCGTTAAAGCGTGGCGAGTCGGAAAGAAAGACATTCTCTGAGAAAGTTGAATTTCCTTGCGCGACCAGATCTGTATCTTCATGATGAGCAAGCGAGATGAAAGTTGAAAGGGAGTATATGCGAAGCTTATGAAGGATGATCTTCAAGGAAGCATGGACGAGATGATTAAAGGATACTCTCACAAGTTCCTAATGGAGGTAGTTCCGAAACTCTTACATTTAGCCAAGCAAGCCATGAAATCAACTCCGATGAATTTGAGCATCAATCCAGTTGAAACTACAATCTTCTCAGAAGATGAATTAGTAAACCGGTTTGGTAGCGCAATGTCAACCGCTCTGCAACGTTGCCTCCCATGAAGCTAAACATTTGAAGCATTCTTTGGAATACCAACTCAATTCATCATTCAGAGAAGAGGCTATAAGGCTTAAGCGTTCAAGAGATGATGAAGACAAAGATCAAGATAAGGAGCCTAAACGCACAAAGAAGTCTGGTGAATCATCTTCGATTCAATACTCAATGCAGCCTCCACCACAAAGGATTCCAGCTCAACAAAGATCTCATCCCCGCTCTTCTGCTGATAAACCTCAGGATTCTGAGTTACCACCCCAGACTCAAAAAAACTGGTGACCACTTTGAGTATACGGGTGGTGACAATGAAGAATACCATGAGCCCCAACAACAACCCGCCTCACCCGACAAAGTTAAGAAACCAGAATCATCATCTAGGCCTTCGAAAAGAAGAAAGCGACTCCGACCCGGCGTCGTATCATGGCTAGATGACGATAACTCAGAGGAATTTGAATGGTTCTCTACTCTTGTTAACTCCACTCCCTACCCTGAAGAAGGTCAAGAGGCGGTGACGGTAATACTTTGGAGCATGCTAAGATTCGCAAGAAAAGTTCGTGTAAAGAAGATGACGAAATCGAGTTGGCCGAATCAAGAATGAAGCTTTTCAACTGTTAAAAGATAGCGCGGAAAGTGCCATCGAGGTCGAATACCACCTTGAGAACATTGCTCGAGCTATGTCTAACAACATGGATTGGCTCAACCAGAAGCAAACATCCACTTTACCAAACGGGACAACCCTCCATATTACCTTGGCGACGGTCTAAACCACTACCAACGATCGGCCAACCGATCGGCCTAGGATCCCATTCCGATATTTCTTCAACAAAGACTTGGAATTTCTTCTTCACGGTGGCGATGGCTCAAGGAAATACGCTACATCATTGACACTTCCATTCCAGCGGTGAATACTCAATGCGCATAGCTATCGAGGAAAGAGCTAATCACTTGTTCTCCACAAAGTGGAAGCATACGACAGATGCAATGTACGGAGATTCATCATTGGCGAACGCCGAAAGAATCTACTACGAGGTTTGCGGTCGAGTCTCAACATGCGGTGTTGATTACTAAAAACATCGTTGCCATCAAACACGTTGATCTTTTGTCCAAATGGGACTACACTTATCTCAAGAATGTTGTGGTCAAAAGACAAGACGAAAGGGATTATGCATTCTCTGAAGGTGACTTTGAGAATTTGTCTATCAACGACATCGAAGACATGTACCTTGCCAAAGTACAGGGTCGTATGAGACAATTCTCAGCGGAAGTACAACATGAATTCATCAAGTCGATGCTCATCTTCATCGGGCGCATAGTCATTAAGGCGTGTAGAAGATCTCTAGTTGGTAGTTGAATCTTATCGGACCGTGTCAACTTCACTCCACGGCTTGATCTTCCCGACATCAACCAACTCTCACAATTTACACTCATCAGCAAACCATTCGTCGTTCGTAGTGAACTTCAAAGAAATTGCTCGATGGCGTGCAGAGATCTTCATAAGTTTGGAGATCACACTTTGAAGATGGTTAGGGGCGGATTGGCTTACCGGTTGAAGGATATACACCAAAAGATCGGGTCTCCTAAGCGATGGAATTCAGGGATCGAAGGGATGTGAAGAGGATCATCACGATGATTGATGAACGGTTGTATAGAAGGGATCGGTTCAGAAGATTGGAAAGCTATATTGGTGGTCGACCAGGAGAAACACCATCGGCTTTCAAGCGCCCGATTCATACTCTGGCGACATCTACGGACTACACGGTACCCCTTGAACGCTTCTTTCATTATAAATTTGGATGTATGATTTATTATCACAATGGCTTGTGCACACATTTCATTGTACAACCCGTACTTGTAAATAAAGGACCGGTGGTACGCGGTGCCACAATCCTTATAAAAAGGGCGAAAGCTTCTTACTTTTGAGTAAAACCTATCAAACCTTTCACTTTTCAAGGTGTTGCTCAAAAGAACAAGTACTTATGATTTTTCAAAACCTCAACCGTTTATATCACTTGTTGAGGGGAGTACTGACTTAAATCTTTGTTCACAAATTGTTCACGGTGGTCATTCTTCCGCAACACTTTCGAAATGGTCATATTTATTCTCAACTTTTCAAAAATAACATTTTATATGCCATTTTTGAGAGGGAGAAAATACGTGATAAGAAATATGTTGTGTTTTGCTATATGAACTCTCGTGTACAAAGACTTTAACCCAAATTGAGATCTTAGCTGTTAGTAACTTCGAAACACTTGTCGGGGCGGGTAATAATTTCAAGCTAGTTAAGCTAGTGATGTAAGCGTGTCTCGCAAAGGACTTGTCAGTAGAATGTACCGAGAACTCTTGGTAGACATGAACCTTGGCGGGTTTGACAACCTTTCGGGGTTGTCCACACCTTCAAGATAGTTATTAGAGTTTGTTGTCACCTAAAAGCTGATAATGCAACTCTTTAACTATGCCACGTAACCGTGTCTCGCGGGAGAATGTATATATTGAGTCGATCAATTCCAAAGTCTTGCGCTCTTTCCTCACTTTGCAGATTTCCGTCAAAACTCTAAAGCATGTGGAGGGGAGTATTTACGCTAAAAGATAAAACTCTCACTATGGTTCAAACATGTTTTTCATTTACAAACCCTTTGAGAGATTTTCTTCAAAATGGTTTTATGGCAACATAGGTTAGTCATGGAGTTATAAGGTGACTAAGGTTAGGAAAAACCGTCCTATGATCCTTGAGGCCGGAGGATCTACCCAGGACACCATAAATAGTTAGAATTTAGAAGTCCTTAGGCATGATTATAAATGGAGAAAATGAGAATCGGAGAAAGAAGGAGTTGAAGAATTAAAAGAAATGCAAAGAAAAAGGTGAAAAGAAATAGCCCTCAGTTATTCAACTTAGGAACAGGGTTCAATTCATATGCTCTTTGTTGTCACTAGATGACACGTTATTGAAGATTAAAAGTCGTCATGGACCCGGTGGCGCATGCACTAAACCTTCTTAGCCACTCAAGTTTCTCTCAACAGAAGCTTGTTTCATTCTCACCCCTACGTAAACTATCGGCTTTCTCTTAGAGTGCGGTATTGAAGAAGGAGACCCTCTCCCTAGTCTCTTTCGGGAAAACCAAAATGCACTATTGAGTCTAGAGCCACGAGATTCATCAAAAGATCTCTTAGGTACACTTGACATTCAACAATAAGAATTTCAGTGGTACATTATCGAGTCCTTCACAGATCTTAGTAATCAGTAGAGAACATTTATGAGAGGTTCACATTTGTGATCCTCGGTGATTGAATGGAAACTCACGCGGGGTCAACATCAACGACCGGCGGCGGTCAAAGCCGGCAACTCCCGTGGATTCGCTTAGTGGTCTCAAGCGGTCTGATGCGTGGTGATGCTCGTGTACCTCGGCGACTCATCCCAATCGTAGGTGTACCGGTTCATGTCGTGTTATCTCACTTGTGGGACTCCGATCCAGCGGACGCTGTGATAATTAGATTGTGTTTTCACACTATCTTTGTCACTCTCGAAGTTCAAACTTGTAAGTGCCGGAATCCGCTTATTACTAACCGTTTTTTATGTTTTTTTCTTATGGAAGCTCGGGCGCGGAATGATCGTCAGATTCTTCATGCTCACGCCAACATCATCACTAATGGAAGTTCTATCCAAAAGCAACACAGGTCGGAATGATTCTTAGTCAAATCAAAGAATCTACAAAGTTAAAGACTTAAAGAACTTCATCATTATTGATTTCCAGCGTCAAAGAAGCGTGTGAGCATGTTGGAGAAAGACGTGGAGGAACTGCAGCGCGAAGCAGAACTGAGCCGACTTGATCGAGATAACAACATACTATCACTTTCATCACAAAGAACAATGATCAAAGAACAAAGTTAAAGATGGCGTCAAAGCATAACTGTTCAAAGAAAACTATCTCGCTACCTTTGGGAGATGGTTGAATCAAGGCAATTCTTCTCACAAAGAAGAATGTGAAGAATGTCGGAAGGCGTCAAAGCTACTATTACATCAACGCCTTCACCGTTTTTCATCACCAACACTTGAGGGGAGATTGTTGGAATCACTCCTAAACCATAATCAAGTGTTAGTAATTAATACGTAATAGGTAGCTTAATTATGGCCTTTATGTTTGTTTTTAGCCTTAAGCTTATGTAGAAGGCCCATGAGCTTAGGCCCATGTCCATTAAGGAAAGGATGGGAACTAGGAGTATTGCCTAGCTTCTCCTATAAATACCCTTGTAAACCTTCATTTGAAGGTTGGTTGTTCAAGTTATTTCTTTCACTCACATCTACGCATAACCGTTTACATTATTTCGTGTGTGTGTGTTTGGATATTGTTCAATCGCCTCTCTATCTTTCTATTAAGCTTGTGTTGTAAATATAGTGACCTAACAATAACATCAAAATAAGAGCACCACGTGTGGTTGCCTAATGTGGCATGACGCTTTAAGCCTTGCTACACCCCCGAAGGTTATAACATGGTCATGGTTCAAATGGATTGGTTTGGTTATCCCAACAAACACACGAAATTTATTATATTTTGCATGTGTATGAGTATGTTCATGGGTATATTTGTGCCCAAATGTTGTATGTTTATGTAAGGGATTTGATGTTAGATACTACAAAGGTTTATTAGTCGGTTTAATTGTGAGAGTATATGTTAATGTGGCCATAATGTTGGATCCAACCATACCTACACACCGATGACTATTATATTTATATCTTATTTTATTTATAGAGATTCTCTCATATTTAAAGTGAACATAATATGTCATGTTGATAATGTCAAGTAAGACAATGGGCTATTGATTTTAACTAAGAAAATGACTCTTATTTATCTTTATCCTTACTTTTACTTGAGAACAATATGTTCCTAATGTACATATTAGTATGGGTGTAGACGAGCCGTGTGGAGCCCATTACTGTCAAGCTAGTGCTCAACTTGACTATTAAAACTCGAGCTTAAAGCTCGACTCGATCGAGCTTTAGATTTCAAGCTCGAGCTCAAATCGTCATCAAAAACTTGAACTCGAAACTCGACTCGAGCTCGATTATTTTCATATTTCAAGCTCGAACTCAATGAAGAATCAGTATATCAATCTCGACTCGACTAGACTTTTTTGAAGATTAAGTAATTACATGTAAATAAAGTGGAAAAGTCTAATTTAGTCGAATTTGAATAGCGTCCGCGAGTTTTACGGGACTAGTATTTTGAAGCTCAAACTCGATTCAAAAGTATACTTGAATAGCTCGATATCGACTCGTTTAAAACAAGTTGATTCGAATAATTTCTGAACCGATCTCGAATAACTCGCGAGTTGTATCGTCTCTTTTTCACGTCAAGTTATTGTTGTACAACGTTAAAATTTGTTTTCTGAAAGTCCTAAATTTTATTTTATTTTTTATTAAAAGTCCCAAAATTCTAAAGTTAGCAAAAAAGATATACAGTAATAACGAGTGTTGGAAACCGGCGATGCGTGAGGTTGTAAGGACGTCTTTGTAACGACACTTAAACCTCGGGGCTGTTTTGCCAAGTTGTGAAACTTTGCATTTAATGTTTGGACTTCTTTCTTGCGCGCTTGAGCCTCGAGTTGTTCTTGCCAACTTGGAAAAGTTGGCATTTAATGCCTTGGTTGTGCTACAGTGCCCCTCCCCGGCTTTTAGTATATACGAGTGTGGAAACCCGCGCGATGCAGCGGGATTGGCTTCAAAGTACTTACTTTGTAGCGACAACAAAACCTTAGGGACTAATTTTGCCAAGTTGCTATAGTTAGCAATTAATTCTCTGAGGACACGCACTGCGCCCCTTAAACTTTAGGGACTATTTTTGCCAAGTTGTAAAACTTTGCATTTAATGTTTGGACTTACTTTGCAGCGTCCGCTTGAACCTCCCGAGATTTGTTTTACCTGCTTGGAGGCTTTACATTTATCGTAATGTCTTCTTTGTTTTTATCCCCAACAATTAGTATATATATATAATATATAATTTTCTTTATCAAAAACGTAAGAAACCATTTTGTGTTTGAAAAAAAAAAAAAATTCTGCAATAACAATAATAGGGATCTTGAATGGCGTACGTCGAACGAGGTATCCCTCAATATTTTTATCGATGACTTTTGTATTTTAATTATCAATATCATCCCCAATCTAGGATATCTTGTTTAAAGTTTGTTCAAATTAGGATTAAAATTGGATTACTAATCAGATATATTTTATTGTTTGTTAAATGATGATATGATTAGATTGTAAGGATTTTGTATTTAGTTTCCAGTTAAAATTGGTTTACTTTGATTAATCATGTTTTGACCCGAAATGAGAATATGTGATGTTAACTAGCTAATTTCAATCCCTTATTAGGTTTATATGGATGTTGATATCACTAATATCATTAGGTTTTGATCGAACTTGTGATGTTAACTAGTGTGCCCGTGGACGTAGGTTGAGAACATCTCTTGATTGAACGGCATAAATATGTGGTTTTGAGTTTCTGCACTTAACTTCTCTGTTGCCGTTGTGTGTGTGATTTTGTGTGAATAGGTTGGGCCCCGATTTCCTAACAGATAAAACAGCTTAAATGCATTTTCTTTATAAACCTGACGTAGTCTGAGTCAATAAGTAAACGGGGTAGAGGTAAATGGAGAAGTTTTCCTTGTTCAGGGTTATTCGGGAGGCGAGTCTTTGACTCAGAATCCCGTGATCGTTTCCGACCCTTCTCTGGCATACTAAACATAGCTACTGGATCTGTGGCATGAAACTTATCTTCTCCTTATTAATAGATTTTTTTCAAGTAATTTTACCTGATTCACATTGGTATGCTATTAGTATTAGAGTGCTTTACTCTGGAGCATCAATTGTTTTGACATTAATTACATTTTTGTGACTGTTTTATCTGCTGTTAGTTTAACTTTTGGTTATCACAAGTTTCATGACAGTGTTCCAGTCCACTTTGGTATAGTTGACATGAAATTCAGCTTTAACAAAGTCCATTGAACGTTAAATTCAGTGTATAGTAACTTAATATCTCTAACATATGTCTTAAACGCACACTAGTAATGATAAGTAAAGCGACATTAGGATTTTTAGGAAAAGAATAAGCACCTAAAGTTAGCCTATTACACTCAATGATATCAAGCGTATATGAATCTACAATTCTCGTTTATCAGTTGAAGTTAACATCCTCATATGATAGATCATGCTATGCATATACAATCATAGTAAGACTCGGGATTTCAACTTGTTTCTGTAGGTCACCACCTCATACATGTCTAGTGTCCTGATTCTTGTCTAACATGAATGCCTTCAAAAAAGTACCTTCTGTTCATCAAGTTGCCAGTTGTCTAATTCACCTAATCTTTATATCGAAATATCGGATTTAAAGACCAGCTCAATGTGCCCCTACAATGTCCTTTGCTCTCTTCATATAATCATCTGTAGGAATCTCCCTTAAAACAAAACTGAGGCCATGAAATATCTTATAATGCTCTTTTTCATTTCCTCCCTGCACAAAGTTCCGCTTTAAATGGTAGTATCATTTATATATCTTTTCTTATATTCACAAGGTATTTTTGATTTTGACTGATTAGGAATACTTAGCCTCATTCAATATCTTTTTAGAAGAACACAATCACTCACTTCCAATATTGCTATTTTTCTTTTTGTGCATGATTATATAACACGGATAGTTTATGTCCGCTTATTCTGTGTAGGTTATGTTTCAAATTTCTTGTTTCTCTCTTAAATGTGCACACATTTTATTAGGTATTTTGTGGCACATGGGTATATAATTTATTAGTTTTCTTGCTTGTATGTGTTGAACTTACAGTTACTTTTTGTTGTTTACTCAGGCGTTGTGAAAACCAATCGTACCATATGGCGTCTAAGGACAATTATTGATTTCTTTTGGGGAATCATCAATTTCATATCTGTGTTTTTTGCCACTATGTTTTCGGTATTGATTCCTGACATTTGTCTCCTCAAACAGCAAACCCATTATGCAATGCTCATTTAACAACTCATTTTGTATGTGATGCATTTGTAGATGGAGAAATCTGATGGCTATAAGAAACTATCTGGTTCCAGCAAGAAATGGGATGGTGGTGGCCGGGTGGCGGCCCTACGGTGGTGTGGCCCATATGGTGGTGGGCCAGGACGGCCTCCACGTGGATTAGACAATGTTAGAGGCATAGACCACAGTATGTTATTACTTAAATAGTTTAATATCATAAACAGATGATTACTGAAATAATTTACTTTTCTGATCACATTTGACATGCTTATTGTTTTTAAAAACATGGACTGTTAAAGCAACATACCCAAATACCCATTTTTACCCATCCATTTTTCTGCCTCTAATAAATCCAGCATGTTTAAGACTTATTTTCACTCTGTCTCTCTTTGCAGACTCTCTTCCAGCATGCGGATCCTGCTGTAGGCTAATAAAAGATACAGTTTCTGATGCCATGCACTTTGCTCTTAACATTTTCAAGTAAAAACAATAAAGTTCTGTAAGAACTTTGTCTTTTGTATCATTATGAACGTGTTTGTGATTGCTTTGCTTATATGCACAAGATCTGATTTAGTATCATATCATGTTATTACAATTTGTAAATCTGAATGTGAAGTCATATGTTCCCTCTATAGTCGCTTGCATGTATTAGTTCTTCAAAACCTTGATTAACAACCGAGTAGATCAATTCATTTTACATGGTTCAGGACATTAATGTACTACGTGGCAACATACTCGGTTCTTTTATTATGTTATTTAGCTCCTTTTCTCCATGGGGGCAATTTCATATCTCCCCTCATTAAATTTGAAAATTTCGTATTTACCCAAACATGCTTTAAAACATTGTACATTATGCATTGAATGGTTGTTCTTTGGGTATATATGAAATTAATCATGAAAGTAGGGGGATATGAAATTCATCCTTTCGCAATGTAGCTAACAGGCAGTTACTTTTAGGTGTGGAAAGGATAAAACTCAAAGCACTATTTAGCATTTTTATTTGAGCCTTTAATTGATGTATCAAGTATCATTAGATTAAGCCCTTATGGTAATAATTCATTTATATGGACCCATCATTGGCTAAACCTTAAATGGTCCTCCATGTCTGAAAATAGCTGTCTTATTTTGATTACAACTGCATATTTATTCATATATTGTGTACCACTAAAGTAAAGATAGTCTATGTATGATGTAAGTTTGGTGGTTGATTCATGGATGTACTCGTTGTTTGGGACCAATCTTAGATCATTCATAGACCTTGTCACTCTTTTGTCTTTGCTTGATTTATATATAGATTCTTCTAGATACTTGAAAAATACCAACTTAATCGATCTTTTGAGAATAGTATAGCAATAGTTAATATGTGTGTCCAATGGTGCATGAGAAGATAGCTAACCGTTGGTGTGTTTGCATTAGGGTCAGATTCTGGTTCTTTGAAAAAGATAAGAATCAATTGTTTCGCTTCGTCATTGTCAAAATTTTATAGCGTAGCAACCACATGCAGTGCAACCTCATTTACGGCTCTAATGTATGCAACACATAACAATGCCTAAGGTATAAGTATATGGATACTCTATACATATCAGGTGTAATGGTTGCAATAAGTTTCCTTTCACCTTTAGGATTTTGATCTATAGTATCCACTCTATTGTTAATTTCAAGTTTCATATCCTTGCCAATAAGAAGACTTATTAAACTTTGATACTATTAAAAAGATCAAGAAATTTGTGGAAATTGTCAACCATCGTCCTCAAATCAGTCTTAACTCTTTCACACACCATTCTTGACTCGGTCAAAGGATCGTTGATGAAACATACATCGTGATCCATGTACCCATAGCTCATAAACCTTAACATCGACTTGATAGTGATATTTCGCATTTATATGATTGAAAAGGGTCATATTTTAATCCTATGGGTCCATTAAATATTATCCCTCATATTTCTTAGAACAATAGTGAGAAGAAAAGATAGAATAAGATTAGATATATGTACATCGATGAGTCAACATGACAGTGAAACAACATATAAGAAATATCCATCGTACATGTTTCTGGGTCATTCTGAAAGAAGAAAACGATAGATTCTAGCTAGCGAGTTAACTTACAACGCCAATAATTATAATGAATGAGCTAACACAAATGCACGTTGATCCTCTTGTGCTTGAGTCCAACACAAGTAACTTAAGAATTCAATAGGCACATGATAAAAGTTGCTTCCCAAATAAATATGCGACACATGTAATTGAAAAGCGAAGTGAACTATCCTTTAAATTATTTCTGATTGAGGAATATGAACCTGATAACATCTCCCAAACATAACAACTCAAATACCCGCAAACCGAAAATACATGTGATCGTATTTCAAACAATATAAAGGATACCTTCAACACTGTTCTCATTAATAAAATGATATCGTTCTGTCACCCTTATAAGGTTTTTGTTTTTTGAAGGACACCCTTATAATGTTTAAAGTGACTATATTATAGTCCAATCTTTAACTCTTATGATTTATAATTCAATATGGACAAAAAGAACACAAAGTACCAAACTACCAATAGGTATGTGGTATATCACATTGATTTAAATAGTGCTTTCTTTTATGAAAGGCAATAAATTTACAAAGACAACTATAATACATACATCCTAACACAACTACATCAATCTCACTTTCGCTAAAATGTATTGGGAAGAAGTATAACACCAACCCAATAATGGAGTTATGTGTCGTCTCCTTATTGTTTCTTATTGAACAACATACCTGAGGATTATATCTTATACACGTTACTAATAAAACATACAAGAAGACAAATAAACATAATCCATATTCAAATCTTATGAAGAATAACTTGAACACCCTTCTTTGGGATAAGAATGAACATATCAACCGGGTGATGAACATAATTACTTGAAAGGGTGAACCTATAACGCTGCAAGATCAATGAAAGTGCAATCTTGGCTTCGTTCGTGGTAAAGTTTAAACCAACACAAGTCCGGGGTCCCATTCCAAATGGAAAAAAAGCTGCAGCATTGTTGTTGGTAGCTCGAGCAACCCCATTAGCAAATCTCCCGGGTCTGAAACAATGAACATCGTTTCCCCATATTTCCGGGTTGTGATGAAGTGCAAGTAGTGACATGAAAATATTCACATTTGCAGGAAGTGTAAAGCTTCCCAATTTGATTTCCCTGTCTACTTTTCTTGTCATTGTAATCACAGGAGGATATAGCCTGAGTGACTCATTGATCACCATGTTCATCTGCATTCAAGATACCAAAATATTCAAATCGTTCAAAGTTAGAAAAAGGATTATAATTATGTCGCCCCCTTAATTTTGAGTGTGTCATGTTTAACCATTCGACTTTCATTATCCAATCGATTTAAATCTTTAACCTGTCTCCTGCCTGTGTGGGGATCCTAGTAGTTTTCCTTTTTTTTTTTTTTTTTTTTTTTGTTCTATCCTTTTTCTGTACTTGGTGGAAAGTTGCGTAAAAATAATCCAAAAACAGTTAAGGCGCCAAACCATTGCGATTTTTTGACTTAAATGGTCTTACCTATTATTAACCCAGAAAAAGAAACATTGTCTTACGTTTTTAAGTCTTGCAATGCCATCAGAAGTTGGGGAGTTTTGACCAAAGAACTCGTACACTTCTTCCCTGACTTTGTCTTGCCAATCTTGATTAATAGCTAAAAGGAAGACAGTCCACGAAAGTAAGCTCGTGGTCGTGAGATGTCCAGCACCGTATATGGCTTTGAGCTCGTCGATCATTTGATCTATTGTGATCCTCTTAATTCCGTTAGGATCATTAGCAATTTTCACAAGTTGTCCAAGGTAATCGCTTCCAAACTCATCAACCCCTTCACTCTTATTCACCTTTCTTTTCTCCACAATGTCTAGAATCGATATCTTTATCGCTTTTTCAAGCTTCTCCGTTTCAATTTCATCATTTGTCTTCAATATCAAACTGAAAAAAAAATAAAAATAAATAAAAATAAAAAAAATAAAAATAAAATAGTACTATTTAAATGCTCCAATAGGCCAATAGTCTGTTTTGTATTCTACCCTTTTTTCTGCATACTTAAGAAAATGTGCAATAGAAAAAAAGTCTGTACTGATCAATATTTACTATACTGAGCTAAATTTTACCTCAAACCCGGAAACCGTGACTTGTACACGTTTCTAACAGTTATTGCAGTTAGTTTCGCCACCATGTCAAATATATGCTTCCCTTCAATATAACTACTGCCAAAAGCTGTTCTCGATATCACATCAGTTGTTACTAGCCCAAATTCTTTGTGTACGTCGATTTCTTGGCCTTCGTAATGTTTCCACTTCTCTAGCATCGTCTCGAAGCTTTTGCTCATCTCCGGAATCATATTCTATGTTATTGTTTGGTTTAAAGTTACAAAAAGTTACTTAAACATACAGAGTTCGGTTGATCTTTTGACAAAGTTAGAGCACATATTATTGTAATGATCTTGTGAATTCGAAATACTCACCTTCAAGCTCTCGGCATGGAAAGTATGGTTAGCTAGTTTTCGAACTTTTGCCCATTTTTCACCTTCATTTGTTATAAGTGCTTCACCTAAGAGCTTCTTTGCAAACCCATCCACTTCCATTTTCGGATAAGCTCCTTCTCGGTTGTTTAGCACTTCCTTTACTAGCTCTGGTTCTGTAACGAAAATCTGTGCTTCTGAACCATGCCAGTTGATAAAATTCTTTCCTATACAACACGGAAGAAAAAAAAACAAAAAACACATAACAAATAAGCATATGCATTAAATTTACGTTGTTTATGGATAGCGAAAATATTACCATAGATTTTGATCCAAGAGTAGACATGTGGCTGAATTCTTGAAAATATGTCATGTGAAATATCCATCGGGTGGTTCATGGATTGGTTTCTCATGGCAGTGATCACTTTGGTGTTTCCATGAGGAAATGCATATGGAAGGCCTTCAATTCCTTGTGATTTCATCATTCTTTGAATATTGATCGGAGTCCACCATGCCTTATCAACGAATGAAATGAGGGCGCGAAGGAGAAACAGATTCGATACTATGATTACAAGTACTAGAACTAGAGCCATGAGTAGGAAAAAATTAAATCTTTTTCTGCAGCAAAGACGTTGGATGCATTGTTTTATAAAGAGGTCAAAGAATTATAATTAATATATGCATGACTGCATCTGTTTTAACATATTCTCAAAGTTATTGAACATTATTTATTGAGCAATGATATATGGACCTAATGGTAGGCCTAAAAAAAAAAGGCTTAAACTTAGGTGTCATCATTTGATTAGTGACATTAAAAATAGGTCTTTTTGATATCATTAACCGATGATGACACCTCAGTTTAGACCTCCCAATTAAGCCTTTTTATCATTTCCCTTATTTATGTCTTTCCAACACGAGTGTCTGCTTGGTAATTACTACAAGACTAAAATACACCGTTGGTCCCTAAACTTGTTCATACGCATCGTGATGGGACAAAGTTGGGCGTTATCATCGCCGGTGGTCCAAAACTTGGGCTTTATATGCCAAACTCGTCCTTTGACCAGGATTGCCATAGTCAACTTTAATTTTCGGCTTTAAGACTTGAGGGTATAATAGACCATTCACAATTTTGACCCAACATAGTTAGAATCTAACCCAACCTTCAACAATATTAGTACCGGCAACACACAACATTGAACCCAAAAATACAAGCAACACACATTCTACCCAAAGCAAAAAAAAAAACTATAATGGCACAAAACGATAAGGGGAAGGCTTTGTTGAGTTCGTTGAGGAAAGAAGACTGCCCAAATGAAAAGGATTTGGGTGTTAAGAAGGAGAAGGAAGAGGCTGACATCGTGTTATCAAAGTTTAACGATTTGGGATAAAGGATTAAAAATCTGGAAATTTTGTTTAAATATCTTAAGGAAGGGAAGGAAATGAAGGAAAAAGATGATAGGGAGAGTTTTGGGTCTAGCTAAGTGTATGTTTAGATGATAGGAAACTTTGTAGTTGTTGAGAACATGAAATCGATGAATAAAAAATTAGGTTCTTATGTAAGTAATTGTGTTTGGTTGTGCATTGTATGCTTGCTTGAAATCGTTTTGCATTTCTAAATAGGTTTGACTTACCCAAGTCATACCACAAAGATAAGTTACAATTTGTTGCCTTTCATAAATTTTGTTTGACTTGGCTAAGTCAAAATTCAAGATGTTACAATTTGAGGCATTGGACGTGTTCAGTCCATTAGTGCTAAAGCATTGTCAATACACCATTGTCAATGCATTATGATCAGCATTGTCAAGATGTTACAATTCTTTTTGCATTTTTAAACAATACACCGTTGTCAATACATTATGATTTAGTGCTAAAGCATTTGCATTTTCAACACATATTTTTAAACCACTGACTTTTCTTTTGCTGATACAATGGGGTGTTTGGTTTCTTGACATAACTTTTTGCATAAAAGGGGATGTTTGGTTTCTTGATACAAGGGATGTTTGGTTTTGCTGATACTAATAAGACTAAAATACACCCAATATCACACAATACAACAACAGATTAAATACATAAAACATAGATGATATTTCATCCTTAATATAGTCGGTTACAAGATCAGAAACAACTACATCAAACCAAGACCAACGACCAAACAAAATATCTAATTTACATACCCTTTTTACCAACCTATATTTCCAAAACTAGCACCCAAAAGACCTCATTTATCTACCCCCTTGAAATACCCAAAATTCAGGCATTATGCTTAGCCATTTTTTTAACAAAACCTTTGTTGAAACGAATAGCTTCATCAGTTTGACCAACAATCTGTATGAATTGAACAATTTGGTGTGTGTGCCTCGGATTTTCCTCGGCACATCCAAGCAGTCAAGCGATATTCCCGAGGTCCCAGAGCTTCGTTCTCTTCGATCACTCCCTACGCTCATGATTCCCTCTTTAGATGATCAATGCACTGAAGAACTAGCTTTTTCAAAAGCCCTTCTTGTGCAGCCTCTTATTCAAACCACACAGCCATACGATCATTCAACTTGGATGAACCAGCAATCTCCATGAGTTCATTCAAAATAGGGAAAGCTTCCATTGGAAATTGTTTGTGTGTGGAAAAAGTGGTAGATGGGTTTATCGGTTGGTGTGCACAAGTAAATAGCGTCTCCGGTAAGAGACTGTCAAGGGTCTAATAGTGACTTTTTTTTCATACTCAGTCCCTGAATTTGTCTTGGTTGTCGTTGTCATACTTAAAACTCCCGCCCAATAATCACTTTAAAATACACAATTGGTCCCTCAAGTTGCCAAGTTACGTATACTACAACTTAGTTGAAGATTAAACAACACAAAACCATTAGAAGTTTGACTTTGTTAAGTCAAACTTCTAAAACATATCAAATTATCAATAAACTCCAAAACAAATATTGAGTAATGGTTTTGCAATTTTGACTTTACAAAGTCAAATATTGAGTAATGGTTTTGCAATTTTGACTTTACATAGTCAAAATGCAAATACTAACTAAAGTAAACTGGAAATGCAGTTTTACTTGCTACAATCAAATTGAAATGCTAAATGGAAGTTTGACTTTCGAATGTCAAACTTGCATCACCTACAATACGCACAAACAACAACATATGAACAAGCTAATTTTAAGCAAACCATATAAACAAATACTGTACCAAAATACAAAACCTATTTTGCAACATTAATTGTCATAGGGTATTCAAACCATACATAAACTACAACCACTCAAAGAAATCTACCACGGTACGTGGGGAAGCTCGGTGGAGTTTCAACGACTTCCTAGCCAACTCCGGTTCTTCACGATATTTTCATTCCCATCATGACTCCTATCGTGAGCACGATATTGATTGTCTTTAGCAATCGGGAACACGCAAGTATAAACTTTATTAAAGTTAATTCATGCTCTGTTCTGGGAAAAGCTTGAAACACCACAGTCTATAGTGGCCATGGTGAATGTGTTTTCATCTACAACATTGGAAATTTTTTCCAAAGGTAGAATACTAAGCGTGTTTTCGAAAAAATCAAAGAGTGTTGAGATACAAAAACATGGCAATTTAGGAATGTTTATTTGCTACATATGCACTACAGCATTACACTTGCCATGGTATCCAGCATTTTCAAATTTGGAGATCCACGAATCATTTCAATGATGAACGATAACATAACAATATTCCCAAAATCGACGTGGGACAGCTTAAGGTTAATCAGGGTTACAAAGGGCACATTCATCCTAGAATTAGCTTCCCGTATCAACTACAATAAGTTTTAAAGATTAAATGTCATTACTTTTACACATTTCTTTAACATTGTAAAATCATAAGTGTAAAACTCAAATTGTTCTTACCGTGCAATCATCAAAATCCAATGTAAGGGTCTCAAGATTTTGAAGTCTTGTCAGGTGAAAGATATCGGATGTTGTGATTGTCGTCACAAAATTATAACGACCGAATGACAAATCTAACTTCTTCAAATTCCTAACTTTTGCAATATCCCATAGTCTCATCTCGTTTGTACTAGGACGATTCATTTTTAGAGACTCAAGTGAGGACAACCAATGCAATAAAGTCCCAAAACATGCAGCTTAGAAAATTGACATGAATCAATTCTAAGCTCGAGTAGATTTAAAAGCCATGAAAATATTCCAAAGTAGCCATAACACAAACATGAAGTACCAGATGTTTCAACTGGCTTTGAGAGTAAAGTTGGGTTGGGAACGTAACTCGATCACCATACCAGTTTGTAATAATCAGCTCCTCAATTCTATGCCCAGCCAAAAACAAGAGCCAATCACGAATCTCTTCATAATGAAAGTCGTCTCTTCCAAGCATTGATCTTGGCTCTAAAGCGAAGACAAACTTTCTTATTGGACCCATAAGTCGATTTAAGAGTCTAGTAACAAGCCTCCCATCAAACTCATATGTTAAATAATAAAATAAATCCTCATCAACTATGACATCGGTGAGAAAAGTCCACTTAGACCTCCAGTTTCGCGCTAAACTAGAGGTTCTCACCGCTTCTAACAAAGGCAACCAATTCAAAATGTTAGTGATCACTACATCTGGCATGTTTCTAATACGATCAATCGACATGGTTTTGTTGGAAGTTGGGTTGGTCTTTTGAGTTCTGGAAATGAGGATTTAGATTCAGATTTTGATTTTCAGTTTATCGTTTCTGGATAATGGTGTATTATGATTGGTAAAGTTGTTTTTTGGGTGGGTGTATTGGTTCGCTGCTAGCGTATCAGGGAAGAAACGACTAGTAGGCATAATCACAATTGGTCATTGGGTTGAAGGTTGGGTCAAAATTGTGAATTGTCTATTATACCCTCGAAGTAAAGCCAAAAAATTAAAGTTGACTATGGCAATCCTGGTCAAAGGACGAGTTTGGCATATAAAGCCCAAGTTTTGGACCACCGGCGATGATAACGCCCAACTTTGTCCCATCACAATGCGTATGAACAAGTTTAGGGACCAACAGTGTATTTTAGTCTTACTACAATAATGAGTAAATAACAAGCTTGTGATCCTTGCTAACTATCTTAGCTTAACTAGTTTTTAACCTTTTACATAAACGTGTATGTTAAAAAAGATTTTTTTTGCTACAAAACCATGTAAAATCTTTTATACTTATATACTTACAATACTCGTGCACACGCACGTTTCTACATTGTAAATACACAAAACTGTTAAATAATTTATTTTATTAATTTATAAAACTATGTAAAATATTTTATTATATACTTACAATACCTGTGCATGCGCGAATTTTTTGGACAAAGTATTTTACTTTGTTTAACTGACATAGTGTCGAGGTTCGTTTTGTTTAAAATTAACTATTGGTATCATGTTCTAGGCATTATGCGTGTTTAAGAGAAAAATACTTTTAAGGTAATCTTATTTAAGATTTAAAAAATAATTACATGAGTCGTTGTTATATACAATCTCGTATATTTATTTTCATTTTACAGTAACCCATGGGCCGTGCATTTATTTTAATTATATTCTTGTTAATAGTATTTAACTTTTAAATTCGTGTACGCGTAGCTTTAACTTATAAAGAGGTATAACACGAGTCTTTATTAAGCGCCATTATTAAAAATAAAATCAGATTTACTGATTTAATCTCATAAAGAGAAATAATATGAGGCGTTCGTAGATGTACAATCACGTTGTACTTATTTACATATCACAATAACTCATGCTTTCATTTTGATATTTATAATTCCGTTCATATACATTAATTTATTTAATGATATTTATTAATAACAAAAATTTATATGGTTTTTTTAGTAATATAAAGCATACGAGATAGTTATTAAATTTATAAAGTTAATTAAAGAACATGAAAACTAATAAATTTATTAAAGTTCTCATAATTTATTAAAACTTAACATCTAAAGTTTTATTGATTACTTTTTTTTTCTTTTTCTTTTTTTAGTTTTTTATGTTTATAAAATCGACACACGTATTTTTATACATATTATTTTGTTAGATGAAATATAGATAGGTTTGACCCAATTGAACCCAATTTTGATATTTATTGGCCTATCAGAATGCTTGATTTCAAAATTGAGTTCTTGCATTGTTGAATAAATAAATTTATTTCTCATTTTTTATATTCTCTTACTCCTTCCGTCCCAAATTAAATGTCCATCTTTTTATTTTTAGAATGTCCTAAAATAAATATTCATGTTGTGTTTCAACCAATCAAAAGTCATTTTAGTGGATATAAATGATTGGTGAAAAGTATAGTTAGTGAGATTTGTTTTTTTAATGTTTTATGTAATATTAAAGTGGACATTTATTTTGAACGAACGTACAATTAGGGTTAATTAATGTCATTCCAAAAAAAAAACAAAATAAAATAGAGGCTCAATTTATTGAACTACAAGTCGAATGAATGGGCTCTGCACTTAAAGCCCATTAAGTACACGGGTGTAACCGGGTGTAAAATGAAATATTAGTATAAATACTAATGGGAGGGACGTCCCCTAAACTATAGTATTTTATTCCTAAGGTTTGGGCCGAGCGTGTTGTTGGGCCTTTTTTTCCTCCGGGCTTTGACCCCGTGTCCACTTCTAATACCTTTTCGCTATTGTCTTTTTGCTCCGTTATAGTTGGGTTGTGTGTTTTCTTCGCAAAGAAGAAACGCCACCGTCCCAGTGTTTGGTGACTCATGCAGATTTTGAGTCGGTTCTTTGTGCCTGCTGCATGTTGTTTTTGGTGCGGGTTTCTTTGATGTTATATGTTGATGTGGTTTGATGCCGTTGAGGTTATCACTTAGCTGTAGTTTGGGGACGTTCCTTCCCATTAGTATTTATACTAATGGATCCAGCTGGGTATTTCAGGTTAGGTTTGCTGTCTGAGTTTAACCTCTGTATTTTCATCGTTACCGACTTTAATTTCGGTTTGGGAACAATTAGGGCTTCGGTAGATTGGCTTTATGTTTATTTGATTACTTTAAAATTTGGCCTTCGATTAGGCTGTGGCTAACGGTGGTTTTGTGGTTATTTGTTGCTCAAAAAATTAGGGTTTCATATTTTTGAGAAGGCGCCGTTTTAACATCTTATGTTCGTTTGGTTGCAGGTTAACGAATGGTCTATTGAGGCGTAGCTTGCTTTTAGAATTGGTGTTGCATGTTTTGTGACATCAGTTGTTGATGTATTATCATTATATTGTAACAGAAGCGCTTTTATGCTCAGACAAGTCGAGAGCGTGATATCTTGGCGGCGTTTAATAACGCGGACCATGGCGGCCGTTCGCTTTGTAAAATTGGTTATTGTTGTTGACTTTGTTATATTATAACTTCATTTTAGAGTTGGTACCTGTATTTTGGCACGACATCCTTTTGGGGTTGCAGCCATCATGGGCAAGTGCGCATTTTTTGATCCATGCGGTTTGGGTGACATTGTTTGTGCAGGCATTTCGCATTCGGTGTTCAAATGCACCTCTGCAAGAGTTGCTGCTAACAGTAAAGTGGCTATGATGAGTTTTAACGTGGCCGGTAAAGAGTGAGATGGTTCATGTCTTGGCATGGCAGCCTGCGGTGGCTGCAGCCATGGTGAGCGCATCTCCTTTTTGCGTATGCTGTCCTATCTGAGCCTTAAACACGTTAACGAACTCAGGCACGTAAATAAATGCTAATGCGAGGGACTATAAATACTAATGGGATGGACGTCCCCTAAACTATACTATTGTATTCCTAATGTTGTGAGCTTGTCGTGTCTTTGTTTGGGCCTTACGTGCTCTTGGGCCTTTTTTTCCTCCGGGCTTTGGTCCGTGTCCACTTCTAATATATTTCCGCTATACTGTTGTTGGTTAGTTACAGTCTTGTTCTGTGCTTTTTTCGGAAAGAAGGAGCGTTACCATTCCAATGTTTGGTCAGTAATGCTGATCTTGAGCAATTTGTTTGTGCCTGCTGCACGTTGTCTGTACTTCGGGTTTATCTATTTTATATGTTG
>OU343225.1:122805035-122853442 GCA_910596185.1 Chrysanthemum makinoi
ATGTACTCTGATGTCAGATGCTGATGTAGTCAATGACTGTTGTGGCTGCGACCATGTCGGCAAACAAGCATGTCTATGCTTTGACCCAGATCCACTTCTGATATCTTCCAGTCATAGTGGTGTTGGTGACGTTTTGTGTGCTTTCTCCGTGGAAAGCGTTACATTGTAATCTTTGCGGTGGATGGAAATTTTCGTGTTCCTATTCATTGTTGTTGTTTTATGCCACGCATCTCACTGTTTAGTTCTTTTGATGTTATATTTGTGGAAAGAATGAGGTTGTTAGAAGTTGGCATGGCAAACTATGCAGCCATCTGGGTGCACCTACTTTCCCGGTTTACTCTCATATCTCGAGCCTAATTTTTAGGCCTTTACTCGTAGTTGGTACATTATACATGGTGGCATGTTGAAACCATTATATTTTGTTGAACGTCATTAAAAAAAAATAGGTGTTATGGCTTACGGCCCGCATTTCTTTATATAATTGTCATTCGTATGTGCCTCACTGATATATTTCTAAAGGCAATGATGATATTTTTTAAGGCAACACCTTGGCGGTAACCATGGCTAGTAGCGATTTCAGTTCTGAAGCCCATGCCGAGATATGAGCCTCTGTCTATGTTGTTTATATATTTTGTATTATTCCAGATTTTCGTAGGCCCATGAACAGGAAAAGGTCGTGTTTCGGAGCTGCTGAACTATTCATTGCGATGTCACTTTAAATAGGTATGCTCATTTATCTAAGATGTACAATCTCTATGTTCGTTCTTAGCAAACATGGTAATGACATTTTATTGCAATTGTTAGTAGTATACATAATTGGATTCTGTTAATCGTGGGGCTCAAGCGTTGCAAGAACTGTTGGTTTAAGGTCGTTGTATCACTACTGATGGGGTGTGGCGATTTTATGTGGGCCATGGAAAAACTGTGAGTCTCCAGAACTTGGCATCGCAACCTACTTGCCTAATGTTATTGGACCTGATAGGATCGAAGGTTGTTGGCACCAATGCTGATGAGGCGATCAAGAGTTTATATGGGTTCCTGAGAAACTGATGTTGTCCGGAACTTGGCATGGCGACTGTTCGATTTGCGACCCATGCCGGAAGCACCTGTTTTCCAGTTACTACCTGAAGCGTTATATTTTTATATCGGTAGGTTCTAATTCTCAGACTCCAACAAAACTACTTGGAATGGCAATATTATGATATTATGTGTACACTTATATGACCTTTCAGGATCATGGGTTACTGCTTTTCCTTAGCGGCGAGATTGCAATTGGCAATATGTATCTTGTCATTCGATTGGAATCTTATCTTCTTGAGTTGCGTGTCATCGATTGGGATCTTTCCACCTGGTAGAATACTTCAAGCGTCTTTTGCTGATATTGATATGGGATGTTTATGATATTCCCCTTTTCTAATTCACTGTTTGAAACCCTTTCGTCCCCATAACGGTCTAGCAAAACGTCTAGTGCAGACCTTTACATAGCGGTCGTTGGAATGACAAAAGAAATTCAGTTGGAGGCTAGATGGGTATCACTATCTTGAACATCGTGTCTCAACATTGGCGACTGACGTTTGAAATGCACTCCCGAGTGGGGAGATCTCAGTCAGTGACGCAACAATATTCAGGTACGAAAACAAAGAAACCTTTGGCCACCGGCCGTGTTGGGTGTATGTGTGTCCATGTGTTTAGAGTCACTAGGAATACGCTTCCGTCTACGATATCACTAAATTGTTGTGGAACTGCTAAAGTTTTTTATGCTTTGTTCGCACAGAAAAAAAAGTGCAGTTCCGTGTATTAGGTGGGTTATCCAGGTCTTCATAGTCGCCATTCATTTTCTTTCTTTGACATTTGCTGCATGTTGTTTGTCCTTCATGTTTGTTTCAATTCTTACCATGATAATCATATTGATCGTAAGGGGTTGATGCAGGTTTTACTGACCAGGTCTTAATATTTATAATGTCTCGCTATACCTATGGTCTACCCTAATGCACTAACGGGCAGTGTACCCGGTTGTGTGTAGTGTAGTAAATGGTAAAGCCGAGGTCGTCCCAAGAGCTATGTGTGTCGGATAATTACTAAGTCTAATTGTCACAGAATATAAATGGTTTTATATGGTTTTAATTAATTAAACTACGAATGCAGAATATAAAAGCAATTAAATGGTAGAAAGGAAATCAATAGAGGAATAGTGGTGCTAACCTAGTCAATCCTCCTAACTAGTTATGTCTACGTCTACCTACTTCCAATTACTTCAAGTGGGGTCAAATTTGAGAGGACAGCATTTGGTCAATTCGCCCTAACCTATCAGCAAAGATGCTACCACGGAGAAATCAGTACCCGTCATAAGTCCTGTTGTTCACGGTCCCTAAGCCGAGTCATTAAGTACCGCTACATGCTAGATTCTAAATAGTGTGTGCCCGGCCATTAGAAACTTAGATACTACACCCCCCAATTCTTAAGTTCATCCAAACGATAGGTGATCAGTTGGTCAAATCGCACAAGTAGAAAGGGTCGTAGTTGGTCATATCTTACCCTTCGCCTCAGTCTCATCCCGCCTAGGGTCAGGTTGGCCATATCTCCTAGGCAATTGGCCTCTACCGCCATTCAAAACTACCGAACCAGGGTGACTACCAAAGAACTATGCATGCATACACTTAGAAATAATTGTATGGAAGTAAAGGTAAACGCAAAACAAAACAATTAAGGAATCATAACTAGGCTAGCACCAAAGGGTGCTTAGCAGCCATAATAATCATGCACATCAATTCAATATTCAAAGGTACGAAATACATGAATTGAAAGTAAAAGAAATAATAAGCGCTAAAGCTTATCGTAATGGTGTGACTTCTCCCTTGGAAACAACTCCGTATGCTTCCCTAGACCTTCCTTGAGTATTTTCCCACATTCTCAGAGTATTGTGTGTGGAACGGAATGATTAGAAATCTGGAATTAGGTGGGGTATTTATAGGCCAGTGCGGGTTACGGCGTAACCAATAGATGAGTTACTGTTGTAACCTTCTATTCCGTAGTAAAAGCTCTAGATTCGCTGGTTACGCGTAACCTTATAAGTGGTTAGGCCGTAGTCTTCAATAAACAGTTACGTCGCAAGTGATGCATTAGGTTACGCTTAAGTATCAGTAGGCGTGGAACCTCTTTTGACCTAATGGAGTTACGTCGTAATCTTTGGAAGGAGTTACGCCGTAACCTTTTGATGAGTTGGACTTGAGGTCGCATGATAGTTACTGCATGTGAGAGACGAGTTACGCCATAACCTCTTCAAAATAAGCATACTATGATAAATCCTTAGTATTGTTTCCATTTCAGCGTCTCTTTAGCTTCAATGCTCGCAATTTACCTGAAAGTGTAAAACAATGGAAAACAAGCGTAAATCCATATAAATAAATGATATAAATACTTGAGCATTACAGGAAATTGACAATTAATATTGGGACTATTTGATGTTATCAAATATCTCCCCACTTGAACTCTACTTTCCCTCAAGTAGACCTTATTAGATAGATTTCTGAAAAGATATCTCCCAAACACTGGAAAATATGAGTTTACAAATCCCTTATGCTAGAATAAAACAAAGCCGAACACCTCACGAAAGGGAACAAACACTCAAATCTCTCAACTATTCTAAGTGTCAATTTCGGGGTGATCACTCAATTGCGCAGTCATAGCATGTATTCTATCATAAGCTTGGCGGTTACACAAATCTCCACCATTGGAGTTAAGGGCTAAACAATTCTCGAAGGCAATATGGGTAGACACGACAAAGGTTAAGGGTGACTCGTCATTACTAACATGTCACGGTGAAGTGGACAAAATCAATGATACATGACCAAATCCATGGCCAAGACACCAAAGATTGCTCTCTGCATCACCTAGACATGCTTCATGACTAAAGGGTAGGATAAGACATGGGATGTATAATCGGTGTAAAATGAAAAACAAGTAGGTAGTCTATATCTATAACTAAGTCATCACCACTTACTGTCCGCCCAAAGTTCAAGTTTAGAAGTCTAGAGACCGGGTCATGAAATGCAAGGTAGATGTGTCATTAGAGGACGTCGTGATGGGCACTACCTTTTTTCTTCTTCATTGGTATTACTCTAACTCCAATCTTCAAATGTGACCGAGGTGGCCTCCTCGATACTAAACAATAAAGCTCATACTATAGTGCTTATAACATTGCACTTTTACAAAATCATAACTGAATCAACTATATATATATATATATATATATATATATATATATATATATATATATATATATATTTTAAACATACATGATAACATAACATCCCCACTTGAGATGAACACTCGGGGTCTTCAATGATCTTCATAATTGTTGTCGATGAAAGCGTGATTTCCAAACCTTTCCACTCGAACCTTGAACTTAGGCAAATGATGACTTCCCAATTATAAATAAAGACTACAGGGTAGGCTAAGGTGTAAGGATGTAATGAAACAATATATTGGGGTGACAAAATGAAAGGAATGGCTCCGAAGGGTGTATCTAGGGGTATCTTGCACTAAAGGTGAGTGCAACAAAAGAGTTTCACATGGGGGTGAAAAGTCGAGGTGACTAATCGATAGACTCACAATGGTAGGCTGTTTGGGTGATAATCCTATAATCTTGCCTTCTAAAAGCTGAAAAGTCCAAATACATCGAGCTAACTCAACATACCTCGTCTATGGTCTCGAAATGATGCAAAGGCCAAGTTCTAAAGTTTACAAGCTACCGGCACACTCATAATTTGGTGGATTTGGGTAAAATATAGGAAGCGGATAAGGCTAATCTCACCATGTAATATCAAGGGTTGTATGTGCTCGGCTAAGGTCTAATCTAGTTAGGTTCGGAAAAACATGTCAAAATATAAAAATGGCATAATTTTTCAAAATAAACTAGAAAAATGAGGGCGAAATAAAGTTCAATATATAATTCTACTCCCAGTCCCCACTTGAATTGTACAAAGTCCCATTTGTACTAGGCATTAAAATAAAGGTGAAGAAGAAGGCAAAATTAGGCGAGAACTTCCACGAAATTTGCTCCAAAAAGAAGAAGGCCTACGAGAAAGGATGCGTGCCTTAGTTAAAGCGTCATGAGCAAACTTCAATCCCTGAAATCACAATACCGACAAGCATAATTCTAAAAAAAATAAAATGAAAAACAAACCTAACTCACTTCGTAGGAATCACGGTTGCATTTAGCGAATGCAACAAGCCTTTTAAACCACTTGGTGTCCCAAGTGGGCGAGTGAAGTCTCGTGAGGGTTTACAGGGAACACACCCACAAAGTTCATTTAAAATACTAATACTAGGTTATTGTGTTTTAAAATGAAAGAATTAAAGCGAGAGGAGAGTTCGTCGTAACTCCGATAAGAGAGTTACTACAGTAACTTGCAAAACTGGTATGGTGAGAAGCGAATGGTTGCTGGCGTAACCACGAGATGGTATTACGCGTAGTTGGTAATGCCTCAAGAATTCACTTTGCTAAAATGTTGGTTCTGGTAATCACCAAGATGAGTTACGCCGTAACTCGTTGAATCGACAAGCTGCGTGATATTACTTCATTGTCTCCTGCAAAAATGGTTAGAAAACACAAAACCCAACTGAAAGGAAATAAAAACAAAAGAAAGGGATAATTGGGTTGTCTCCGAAAGAGCACTTTCTTTATTAACGAGTCTTTAAGTTAGACTTCGGGCCGTGGGCTACCGGTGTTTGTGCATTCTTGGGCGATCTCCATGTTGAAGCCAGTTGATCAAATTCTCATCCCGTTTGTATCCATCTCCATGTTCTAAACACCCTAAGTAAAAAAATTTGATCTTTTGGTAGGGGTGATCAAAACCTTTGGCTTTATCTTCCTCACTAATACCAAGCGAGGGTCTAGCTTAACTCAAGCTGTTTTAGTCCAATTTTTAAAGTTTTTGCAGGTCCTTGGCATTTTGAAAATAGTTTTATCATCGCCAATATTTAGCCAAACGGTCCTTCCTTCACGAATTTATCAAGCCCAGGATATTTCTTTAAAGGGTTTTCGAAAATCACCCCAGTCACCCATACTTCACTGAATTCGCTAACATCTTCCAATACAACAAAGTCGACTAGAAGCGAGTGTGTTCCTACAAAACTTCGTATGTTTGTTGCTATCAGAAGTTGTTTCCTTTGTAATCAAGCTCCTTTTCGATAACCTGTTTGTAGCATTCCTTAGAGATAATATTGGTAGGGGAATGCGTATTTTCGATAAAAGGGTGAAAGTCAATGAATCCAATTTTGCATGAGATCTTTAGATAATAGGGATTCCTATGATGGATTCGTGCCCCCATCTCATAAAACTGCGGTTGGTTTGATTGCAAGAATGCTTTTTCAGAGTTGTCTTGCCAATGGGTCATCTCGACATCACTCAGAGGTCTTGACACTCAATCCTCGTTATCTTCTTCCTCAAAATTCACGAAAACATCAAAATCTTTTCACTGAGTCAATCTCTCGGAGGATCCAGGGTCGCTAAGAAACTTTTCAAGGGCTTCACCAAAATCCCCACTTAGTCAATAGCACACACCTTTTAGGGGTGGACAAATTTTCATTAGGTTCCAATGTGGCGACCTTTCCATTAGCCTCGAGTCATTTTACAAGCAAAGACATCTACTTTAGTGTGAAGCGATGCAAGCATGGGTCTTCCTAAAATGACGGTATCCTGTTGTCTTCGGGATATCAAGAATCACAAAATCTCTTGGAAAGGAATCTCTTTATCTTCACTAATACATTTTCAACAATTCCTAATGGCGATTGCATGGATCGATCGGCCATTTCAATTTTCATCTTGGCTGGTTTTAAGTTGCCAATTCCCATGTAAAACATCGAGCGAGGCATTATGCTAATACTAGCTCCAAGATCGGCCCGAGGCGTTACATAAGTTCAGCTCCCGATATAGCAAGGAGAGTAAAACATTCGGATCTTTTTCCTTTTGTGGTAACTTCGTTCCTCAAAACCGGAGCATCTTTCGTTGAGGCGAATAGTCTCATCACCACTTAATTCAGCGTAGCATCATTGGGAGTGTTCACCGGAGTTTGGTCCAAAAGTGATTGTTTCTCCATGTCGATTCGATGGCTTAACCTTTTCTAAAAAGGTCAAGGGTTCTTCGAGGATAGTTTCTATAGTGTGGACAACTTCTTACTCCGAGTCGCTAGGTAATCGAGATGGCTTGAACAAGAACTGACACTTTCCTCTAATCTTTTTATCCTATCGTCGTGAATTTTAATAGAAGAGATTGTATTATCCATGAATGCTCTCATCATCTTTTCAATCCTATCGTCGTGCTCTCATGATTCCTTGATGTGGTCGAGAATCTTTTTCTCGATATTGCTTCCCGAATCGGTCTCAAATACACTATTAACTTTTTCAATCCTACATGCTTCAGCTTCTCTTTCCAATCTTCGAAAATTTCCCGTAATTGTATTCTTGTTTTGTTATAGTCTTCATTACTTTATGATTGAAGTTATCTCTCGGTCCATATCCCGTATCCATGTGCCACTTGTAGCAATGTTCAGAAATCCATTGAATACATTCCAAGGCCGTCGGGAGTCATGCTAGGAATGGGACTTAGTGAATCAAGGAGTTCTTGTGTTTAAGCATTAATCCCCAGATAGAAAACATATACGATCGATGTTTGTTTAAATCATGAGTAGAACAACGATAGAAGCTCATTAAATCTTTCCCGCTTGGTACATCGTTTCTTCACCAATCTCGCATCGAATTGATAGATTCTCCCAAGAAGCCTAGCCATTTTAGAAGGGGGGCAAAATTGCTGGACAAACTCCTTTCTTAGCTTTCCCCATGCTTCTTTACTTTCACTAGGAAGTTTGTTATACCATCTCTTAGCTGTTCCAGTGAGAGTCATGGGAAAAATCCTTGCAGTTACTGAGTAACTAGGAGTACCCCTAACGTTGAAAAGGGAGGATAAGTGAAGAACTTCATCTATGTGATCCTGAACGTCCTGATCTTTGTCTCCAGAGAACTCAAGCTTATGTAACTCCCGAATAATATGATCAGGGATGGAGTATTTGTTGGGAATAATCCGTTACCACGGATAGTTGTGATTTACACTGCTTGGTTTAACACTAGCAGTGGAAACGTATTCTCACTGCAAGTTCTTCATTACCACTGCTATCAGTTTATGATAAGGTTAAGCGCGTCTAGATAAGTATAGAATAGATCTTGTGTATATTCTATTATGTTAGCTTTATACTTATCTTGTAAATGACTCCTTGTTGTATAAAAGGAGGTCCTAGGTCATTGTCTTAGGGCGTATCATATTACAATATTACCAACGAAAGCTTCAAGGTGTAACCCTAGTGATAAGTTAAGATCACTTTCATTATTATTTATTAATAATATTGGAGCTTGAGTTTTGTGTTAACTTGTGTTTATTCTCATACATCATATAATTCGTCTTCTAAGTATTACTTAAGTAAATTCCGCTTGCTTGATAATATTATACAAAATATCATTGACACAAGGAGAGTGTCCTAGATCCATCAAGTGGTATCAGAGTGAAGGTTCTGATATTTTGTTTTAGAAGATCCAAGGAATTAGCTTGACTCACACTCAATTCAATGGAGATGGAAAACAACCAATCAAACATTTCTTCTACACCCAGACTCCCTAGCTTAAGCTTAATGAGTTTGAGATGTGGAGGATCTTGATTGAGCAATACTTCCTCATACGGACTATATCTATGGGAGATTATTCAACTTGGTGATTCTTTCAAATCTGTGACCACTACTTCAAAAGTTGGTGACATATATGTTGTGAAAGTTTACGTTACGAATCAAATCTTTGAAAAGCTCAAAGAAGAATGATCTTAAAGCTAGAAGTCATGTCGATGACTCTTCCTAGAGACCAGTTATTGCATTCAAACAAATTCAAGACTGCTAAAGAACTGTTTGAAGAGATTTGCTCAGTGTTTGGTGGTAATGATGCTACTAAGAAGGCTCGAAAACATTGTTAAAGCAAAGTTATGAAAATTTCTCTGCTTCAAACAATGACTCACTTGATAGAATTTTTTACCAAAATTGAGAAGATTGTTACACGACTAGCGTGTTTGGCATTGAGTAGAAAAGGAAGACCTCAATTTGAAGTTTCTAAAATGAGTTTCAAACCAATGAATGGGGAAAACAAAGCAGACATAGAAACAATGAAGCTCAATGATCTTTACAACAACTTCAAACTTATTGAGCAAAGGTTGAGGAAACTTGGTACAAGCTCTAGTAGCTTGGCATTGTTGTCAAATTCGTTGGCGATGATGATTACGAAGATGAAATGATGATATTGCCACTTGTAGGTTCTAAAGTTTCCACTTTGTAATGTTAATGTTACCACTGCGGGTTCAAAGAAGAAGGTTGCTAGTATTGGAGATCCTACCTTTTATGCTTTTATCTCAACACAAGTTGATGGCGTCTTAACTCACATGAAGATTACATAGAGCAAATTGATGAAGATGACTTGGAGGAGATGGATATAAAATGGCGGATAGCTCTTCTTAGCATGAGGGCAAAGAAATTCTACAAGAAGCGGCAAGCCTATCCACATTAATAGTGATGATACTGCAGGCTTTGATAAGAAGAAAGTGGAGTGCTTTAACCGCCACAAGTTTGGACATTTTGCTAGAGAATGTAGAAGACCAAAGACCAAGGACAACAGGTCTACATGGTATAAGCAAAGAAGGGACCAACTGTGGAAGAACCAAAGGCAATGTTGGCTATTGATGGTGTGAGCTATGATTGGAGTTTCATGGCTGATGAACAAGATGAAGAACATTCAGATCTTTGCTCTTGTTGCTACTGAATTTGCTCTCATGGCTTTCTCTGATTCTGAGGTACAAAACTTTGATAGTTGTTCTAAAACATGTAGGACTGCTAAAGAAGTTGAAAGACTTAATGATTTGTACTCTAATGAAAGGCAAGAATTATATCGCTAATTATCTTGTGGCTAATCTTAGGAGAGCTATGGCAGTATTAGAAAAGCAAATAGAGCACTATCAGGTAAATGAGTCAAATTATAATGATGATATGATTCTTCTTAGGAGAGAGGTAGAACATACAATAGCTGTGAATGAAGCATACCAAAAGGAGCTTGAAAAACTCTAAAAGAAAATTGAAAATGTCAATTTAACTGTAGACACATGTTATCATCAGTCTAAGTCAATTGATAAAATTTGGAATGCTCAAATATATAATAAAGTTAAGTATGGTATGGGTTATAATATCGCCTCCACCACTAAGGGGTGTTCCATCACCTCGGTATAGATTTAGCTCATACTGAGGTTTAGAAGACTTTAAGAAACTTGAAGAGAATATGGTCCTTTAAAGGACACAGTGGTGAAGAGTGAGGAAGAGAGTAAGCTTGATAATGATGTTTTTGAGAGTGCTAGTGACTCATCAGTTGTTGATGAGAATGTTAAAAAGAATGTAGAGACTACTATCCCAAAAGTTGTTAATATTGTTGCAGAGGAACCTAGGAAACCGGTCAATAAACCTAAATCTCTGTAAGGTATCTTTGAGATGTATAGGAACAAGCCTCTGATCCTAGGGGTAACAGAGGAGTTGGAATCATGTTAAATCTCAACAACTAGGTAGTGATTTTGTTATGTATAATAAGGCATGTTATATCGTGGTAGTTTTGATCATTTACATGCTTATTGTGACTATCATGTTGGGAGAAGGGAAGTCCATGGGAATAAAAGGGTGGAGACTAACAGGTATCAACATAATGTACACCCTAAGTCTAATTGCAAAATGGTCCCAAGAGCAGTTCAACTTAGAAGTGGCCTCAAAACACTTGCCACCGCAAAGCATGTAACACTCTTGCTCACCCTAAGTCACATGTTAGAAGTGCAAACACCAACAGTGGGTACCTAAAAGGAAACCAGTAGTTACCCTTTGCTCATTCAAAGGTTACCACCTGCAAGGGTTTTAATAAGAAAAGGGGGACATGGGCAATGTCTTTGTGAAGGCCTCAGACCGTTGGGAATGGAAACCTAAAGGAACTACCTCTACAACCAATCCCAATGGTGTATCAATGACCTTTGATAGATTTAACTTTATTGATACACGAGGCGATCAATTCAATCATGGCTTGGGTCCCTAAAAGAAACTAACTTTTTACTCTTATATGCTGAAGGAACATCCAAGGTCAAAAGGTCGGATCAAGCATATACAAATAGTGGGTGTTCAAGGCACATGACTGGCAACAAGTCTTATCTTTCTGATTTTGAGCATTATGATGGAAAGTATGTCAGTTTTGATAATGAAGTTAGTAGAACAAGATGTGTGATTCAGGAACACTAAAGATAAAGGAAAACATGGATTATTATTATTATTACAAAAGCTGCGACCGAGAGTGTAGTAAAACTACATCCATGAAGTACTGAGTACAAACATCACTACATCAAGCGATAACAACTACCAACAATCTACCCCAAACACATGTTTCCTAACCCATCCCTTCCTCAACCCATCATCAATCCTTTATGGCTTCTTGGAAAGCCCGACAGCTTGCATCACCTTAGGAGCACCACGCATGTTAATCGGTCATACACCCTAGGGCTTGCTAAACCCATCACCACTATACCTGTAGGTGGTAAGGATGATGAAGGAAGTGTTGATGGTGATGCTGATAGAAATGGTAGAAGGTGATGATTGCAGGTTCTTGAGGAGGAGCCTACTGCTGCAAGAGGAGGAACACTCGGGACTCTTCCAGAGGTCTCATCATCTGTAACATATGGAGACACATAGGAGCTGATCTCTGAGCTATCTTCTTTGATTGTTGCATCGTGAGGCTCTGGTTGTCGTGATGAAGGTCCAGCTGATAAAGGATTTGAAAGAGCAAGTGAATGCCTTCTCTTCCTAGATACAACCTTCTCATACTCTTCTTTTTCAAATCTCCTAGGGTTTTTCAAAACAAAGTCATCCCATGAACTATCAGATGAACTGCTTGAAGAAAGATTGATTGGACTCGATTGACTCATGGTGTTGTTGATCTTTGAGAGTGAAAGTTTTGGAGTATGTGATTTGAGTGGTTTATGTTGAATGATCTGTTTAATATATATTAAGTTGGATTCAAGAAGTTAATGAGGGGAAGGTGCAAGTAGTTGAGGAGTAAATTGGAGTCTTGTATTCTTGGAAAATGTATCAATGCTTAAGTGTTGACTTTATTGAGTATAGCCACTGCTATGCTTAATTCTTTCAATATATTAACCATTGCCAACGCAATAGTGATTTCAGTGTTTGGTTTATGTTAGTAAATTGCAGTTTGAAGGATTTTTGTTTACAATTGTTACTCTCTGGTGAATTGATGCTCAAGGTTGTTTAGATCCTATCTAAGCGTCCCCGATGATTCGTTTTACGATTGGGAACTATATTGTAACCGTGGTAACGTGCTTTCAGTGGAAAAAGGAAAACAAAGGAACTTCATTACTAACACATAATTCATTACAACCAAAAGTACTCATAGTCAAAACACAAAGCTGAAACCTAGCACATCCTATAACTATCTTCAGCTATTCCATTGGCCTCTTGCCCTTGCCCACATAGTCATGTTTATTCTTATGGGCTCTCTTTCTCTTGTTCTCAAAAGTGGATTGCATCCTTGGACATGGAAGCCCAAGAATTTCAATGGAGGAGGTCTTGGTAGCATTGCAGACCTTGTTGGACGGATATCGCTTCATATTGGAGATAGTTTGTTTCAGTGCTATTGAAAGAGCTTTTGGCAACTCTTTAGCAATAGAATAGGTTTCATCATTTGCATCATCATCATATGATGAATCAGAGTAGAACTCAAGAGATTTTGTGGCTTAGCTGCAGGCTTTAAACAGCGGTTTCTTTAGTATATCTTTTGGATGAAGAGCCCCCGGTGGGAAGTATCCAAACCATCTTGATGCATCTGAAGATGATTCTGATTCAATTACATACTCTTCTTAGTCGAAGAGATGTTGATAGTGTTGGAGGGATTGCTCATGCTTATGGTTTTGGGGATATTGTGTTTGAATGAGAATTGATGAAGTTTATCTTAAACCAAGCCTCCTTATATAGACAAAGTCGGTTGAAGGGTTATTTAATGAAGATATTTACCTTTTTCTTATTTTGGTAGGTCAAGGAGTAAATATAGATATTATTGAGTTGACTTTGGAAGATATTTTGCTTGGGTAAAAGTTTGGTTAAAGGTAATTTTGGTTAATCACAAGATTGGTTATTCTCATCTTTTACTAATGCATATATCAAGTTTTGATGAGGAGTTGGAGTTAAAAGGTGTATATCTGAGATACACAACAAATGGTTATTGATTCACCATGTCTAATACACATAAGAATCAACTAGTCCAGAGCAAACGGCTACTGGTAAAGACTTGACAAATCCGTTTATGATTTATAGTTTACCAAAAAACTATATGGTTATCAACTCACCATATTCTTTATGATTAAGAGTTGGCTAGTCCATAGCAAACGGCTCATGGTAAAGACATATCAAATCCGTTGATAGCTGATAGTTTGCTAAAACTATAATGGGAGCAGTATTGTTTTCTAATGATTTTATTTTCCATTGCTCTTTGAAATTTTTGTGAAAAATTACCACTGCTAGTTCACAGTTTCCATGACAGTGTTATTTTACCACTGTTGTTCTAGCCGTTACAACTGATTGTGTCAGTAATTTATTTTTTACTAGCCGTTGAAAGTAACCACTGATAGTTATATATATATATGGTTAATATTTTAAGTAAATTATCTTCTTTCTATATTATAACTACTTTCTAAAGATAATTTTACTTGCGCATCAATTCTAAACCATAACCCTATATATCTTTTTCTCTCAATTGGCTAGTCATTACTTCAATTCTTACTGACATAATAATATTTTTCATCAAAAGTTTCTATGGCTTCTTTGAAATTTGCAGATAAGCACAACCTAGTGGCCTATCTACAAAAATCTAACGAGAAGAGTGGCCCTGTTTTTCTTCAGGTTGTGGACTTTCTTCATACCACTCATATAAGGTATGCATTGCTTTTAAAACCCACAATATTTATCTCTCAAATCAATCGATTTTGGACTTCGCCACCATAACACTTGAGATTGGAGATACATGAAACGATGGATGCTCTAAGAGCCACTGTAGATGGGGTAACTATTGATATTTACTGAGGCATCCTTGAGGAGAGTACTTCACTTGGATGATCTCCATGGTCTCATCACATTACCTATGCTCGAAATTCATGATACTTTATCATCCATGGGGTATGATACCACTGACAAAAAGGCTACTTTCAAAAGAGTGGTTTTTGTCCCCACTGGAGATTTTTGATTCATACTTTGTTACATTGCCTTAGTCCTAAGAAAACATCTTATAAGCAATTTAGTTCAACCATGGCTTATCCTTTGGTTTGTCTAGTCACTAATAAGATTTTCAACTGGTCCAACTATATTTTTACTAGTATGAAAGGCAATGTACAGAGTAAAACCAAATTTTTAATGTATCCAAGGTTTGTGCAAGTTGTGCTAAATGATTTTCAACTGCAACCTCATACTATTGTATATCAAATCAGTTTCCTAAAGCCTAAAGTTTTTCAAAATTTGAATAAAGATGGCAATATGATTTTTACACCTCTCCTACCCCAAATGCTTGCTAAAATTTCATCTGAACAACACACACCCATAATTAATGTTCCCAACATTGATTATTCCCCACCATTTCAAGAACCTATGAGAGAAGGTCTAAACAGACAACTCCTCTCATGACAACATAGCAAGTTTCTGCACCTTTTGGTCTAGGAACAAGTAGTGGAGGGTCTAGACTTCAACCTAGTCCAACTAGGGAGGAATCTGCACCTTTGCCCCATGATTCACCTCTCCCAACAGGTAACACAGTTGGAAGTCTTGAGGGCGAGTAGCAACCAATTGGAATTGATGGTTTTGTGTACCAAATTAGCAAAGCAGGTTGAGTCTCTACAAAAGGGCTTGGCTACTATCAAGAAGCAGCATGCCAAGGATGTTCAATTATTAAAGACAGAGATTCAGACTTTAAAGGAAGAGATGCATAGGTTGAAAAAGCACAAGCGTGACTGGAAAGATGGTTATTTCATCTTCATCCTCACCTCGATGGTGATTCAGTGATAAAGATTTGGGAAATTCTTCCAAACAGGGAGGAAAACAGTTCGACGAGGGAGGAAAATTGATTTTGAAGATGAAGGAGATATAAGTAAAGGAGCAAAGGAAGCTGAAACTCATGGAGAGCAACTTGAAGATCAAGATATTTTCCAAACTGCAAGCGATTTTACCATCGATTTTATTTCCACTGCAGAGCCAACTTTGCCACTTGCAAGTGAAGAATTTGATAAATTGAAGACAGACAAGGGTAAAGCGGTTATGGAAGATGTCACAGCAACTTGAAAGTAAGATTTCAAAGAAAAGAAAAGTTCGATTGATCATGATAGAGAATTTCTGAGAAGATAGCGAAGATCAAATTCTTTGAGAAAGTTCTTTGAGAAGAAAAGATTGAAAGAAATGGAAGTTCTAAGCTTTTTGGAAGCTAAAAGATTGGATAGAATGGAAGATACTGAAGATTCAATTTCCACTGGTCAACCTACAATTATGAAGAAAGCTCAGAGTTTAGTTATGTTCCTCTTGAAGAAGATATTCAGTTTCGTGGCTAACAATCCGAAATCAAGAAAAAGGAAATTGACCTTGTTCGATGCATCCTTAGCGAGGAACAAAGAACTTCTCAGTTAAAGGATTTTATTCAAATGAAGAACAATCAAGCACTTAAAGATGTGATTAATTCAGTCAAAAAGGTTCAGAAGAAACCAAGACAACCAACCAAGGCACAAATACTTGCATATATGAAGACTTATTGTTGTCATGTTGGTAACTGGAAAATGCATCAATTTAAAGGAATGTCTGATGATCATATTGAAAAGGCTTACTACAGAACTATAAAACAAGATAAATCTTTTATTCCAATGGGTTCTGAAGAAGAAGAAAGAATGATTCCTAGATTGAAGAGAAAGGCTAAAGTAAGTGATTCTCAAACTGTTAAGAAGATTAAGGTTGATGAAGATCATACAAAGTCTCTATTTGAGAAGGAGATTTCTACTGAGAAGTTCATGAAGAACAAATGATTGGAATGATTGTGATTGAAGGCAGATTTTTATCAGAACCACTGCAAATTCGACATCCTATTATTGATTGGGAAGTTTACATTGCTAGCAATTTTGCTCCAACATGGAAGATTACAAAGTTTTGGGAGGTGAAACTTCATCATTCATGACATTTGAAGATCTTATTAAAGCTTTTGATAGAGATGACCTTAATACACTATGGAAATTAGTTCAAGAAAGGTTTAATGCTCAAGATCTCAAAGATGCAAAGGAGATGCAGTTATGGGTAAATCTTAGAAGGCTTTTGAACCAAATGCTGATGACTCTTGGAGAACCTTATTCACATGTATTGGTACTAAATGGTTTTATTATGATTCATGTGAAGTTCATCATGTCTCTACAGCTAATGGAGAAGACTTTTTCATGCTTGTTGAGAAAGAATATCCACTTAGAGCTGGAGCTCTTACAGTAATGTTAAGCTTACACATAAGAGTCAACGAAGACAATGAGAAGGTCAAAGCATTGTTACAAAGGCTACAAGATCAGTGTTCAAGAGCTATACAAAGTTAAGAAAAGAAGTGAAGTGTTTGATTGAATTCCCCAAATCCTTGAAGTTAATGTTTATTGAAGAAACTTATTGATTTGCAGAGAAATCATAAGTTTAGGGGAGGATTGTTGGGAATAATCCGTTACCACGGATAGTTGTGATTTACACTGCTTGGTTTAACACTAGCAGTGGAAACGTATTCCCACTGCAAATTCTTCATTACCACTTTGCTATCGCAGTTTATGATAAGGTTAAACGCGTCTAGATAAGTATAGAATAGATCTTGTGTATATTCTATTATGTTAGCTTTATACTTATCTTGTAAAGGACTCCTTGTTGTATAAAAGGAGATCCTAGGTCATTGTCTTAGGAACGTATCATATTACAATATTACCTACGAAAGCTTCAAGGTGTAACCCTAGTGATAAGTTAAGATCACTCGTATTATTTATTAATAATATTGGAGCTTGAGTTTTGTGTTAACTTGTGTTTATTCTCATACATCATATAATTCGTCTTCTAAGTATTACTTAAGTAAATTCCGCTTGCTTGATAATATTATACAAAATATCATTGACACAAGGAGAGTGTCCTAGATCCATCAGTATTTTTGGGCAGGAGAATCCTTAGTGAAGCTTCGTTGGCAGTTATCGTTAGGTCGGTCCAAATACTGCTCCATGGTAAGGTCATTGATGTTATTTTCATTGATGACTTCTGGTTCACGTGTCAGTGAGAATCTGATTCATAAAATGAGAAGATGTTGTGAATAGGAACGAGAATAGATCATCTTTTTCGAAATTGCTTCTCGGGTCAATAAATGGGGTGCTTGAAAGGGCCTAGAAGCTGCAAGTCTTGTATCGACATTATCGAAAAGAAAATTAAAATAGACTTAATAGAAATCTAATATAGCTCCCCAAGACAATGGCCAAAAACTTGATGCGAGGTTTTCTGACCGAGGTCTTAATATTTATAATGTCTCGTTATACCTATGGTCTACCCTAATGCACTAACGGGCAGTGTACCCGGTCGTGTCTAGTGTTGTAAATGGTAAAGCCGAGGTCGTCCCAAGAGCTATGCGTGTCGGATTATTACTAAGTCTAATTGTCACAGAATAAAAATGGTTTTATATGGTTTTAATTAATTAAACTACGAATGCAGAATATAAAAGCAATTAAATGGTAGAAAGGAAATCAATAGAGGAATAGTGGTGCTAACCTAGTCAATCCTCCTAACTAGTTATGTCTACGTCTATTTACTTCCAATTACTTGAGGATTAGGGGGTCAAATTAGAGAGGACAACATTTGGTCAATTCGCCCTAACCTATCGGCAAAGATGCCACCACAGGAGAAATCAGGCGCACCGTCATAAGTCCTGTTGTTCCCGGTCCCCTAAGCCGAGTCATTAAGTACCGCTACATGCTAGATTCTAAATAGTGAGTGCCCGGCCGTTAGGAACTTAGACACTACACCCCCCAATTCTTAAGTTCATCCAAACGATAGGTGATCACAAATCGCACAAGTAGAAAGGGTCGTCAGTTGGTCATATCTTACCCTTCGAGTCTCGGTCCGCTCACCTAGGGTCAAGATTAGGTTGGTCATATCTCCTAGGCAATTGGCCTCTACCGCCATTCAAAACTACCGAACCAGGGGTGACTACCAAAGAACTATGCATGCATACACTTAGAAATAAATGTATGGAAGTAAAGGTGAAGCATAAACAAAACAATTAAGGAATCATAACTAGGCTAGCACCAAAGGGTGCTTAGCGGCTCATATTAATCATGCACATCAATTCAATATTCAAAGGTACGAAATACATGAATAGAAAGTAAAAGAAATAATAAACGCTAAAGCTTATCGTAATGGTGTGACTTCTCCTTAGAAACGCAGCTCAGGTATGCTTCCCTAGACCTTCCTTGAGTATTTTCCCACGTTCTCAGAGTATTGTGTGTGGAATGGAATGATTAGAAATGTTGGAATTCATGGGGTATTTATAGGCCAGTCGGGTTACGGCGTAACCAATAGATGATTACTCCGTAACCTTCTATTCCGTCGTAAAAGCTCTAGATCTGCTAGTTACGGTGTAACCTTATAAGTGGTTACGCCGTAGTCTTCAATAAACCTGGTTACGTCGCAAGTGATGCAGTAGTTACGGCGTAAGTATCAGTGGCGTGGAACCTCTTTTGACCTAATGGAGTTACGTCGTAATCTTTGGAAGGAGTTACGCTGTAACCTCTGGATGAGTTGGACTTCAGGGTCACGCAATAGTTACGGCGTAATGTGAGAGCGAGTTCGCAAGTAACCTCTTCAAAATAAGCATACTGTGATAAATCCTTAGTAATGTTTCCATTTCCGCGTCTCTTTAGCTCCAATGCTCGCAATTTACGTGAAAGTGTAAAACAATGGAAAACAAGCGTAAATCCATATAAATGATATAAATAACGAGCATTAACGGGGGAAATTGACACTTAATATTCAGGACTATTTAATGTTATCAGGGGTTATGATGAATCTAAAAGTAGGTTACCAAACCTGTGGTCGTTCACTTCTTGGCACGGCAGACCGTTACCTCTGCAGCCATGGTGAACGTATCCATGTTTTTGCATTGTTCATCAATCTGAACATGTTCTGCTCCATTATATGTTATATCAATAATAGGCGATGATGATTTTTTTGACTTATATTCCTTTGGGACGTGGTTCACCGAACCCCGTATCTTGGCGGGGCATCCACATTAAAAGAGTGTGTGCAGCCATGGCGGATGTTTCGTGACGATCCCATACTTGCGTATATGAGCCTCATTTTGGCGATGTGTATGGTATATTTGTCAGGGCAATGATTAATTATTTTTGGAAAACATCTTGGCAAGGTAACCGCAGTACAACTATGGTTGCAGCCATGCCAGATCTGAGCCTGTCTCTACGGTATTTATATACTTTGTGTTATTACAGATTTGGTTAGGGCCACCAACAGGGGAGGACGGCGTTTCGGCTTGGCCGAACTATTGATTGCGGTCTAAGTTAAAAAGGTATCATCGTTTATGTAATATGGATAATCTGTATGTTCATTCTAAGCGAAGATGGTCGTGTTATTTTATTGCAATTGTTAATAGTATACATAATTGCAATAAAATACCACGACCATGCCAGATCAAAGCCTGTCTCTACGATATTGATACAGGATGTTCATGGTACACTTCTGGTCTCATCTTCCCCTCGAATTCCTTTCGTTGTTACAACGGTCTTGCAATACGTCTGGTGCAGACCTTTGCGCAAGGATTATTGAAACAGCAAAAGGAATTCGAGGAGGCGATTAGACAGATCTGATTATCCTAAACATCACGTGTCAACATTATTGACTAATGGTTGCGATATACTTTTTCCTTTTGTACTCTAATGTTATTGGACTTGGTTTGATCAAAGTTTGTTGCCATCAGTACTGGAAAGGCAATGACGAGTTTATATGGGTCGAAAACTGAAAGGTCGTCCGAACTTGGCGCAACAACATATTCGGTTTGCAGCCATGCTGGATGTGCCCTACTTTTCCGGCTTGCTTCCCTGTCTGAGCCTGCTATTTTCTTAGGCCTTAATAGGTAATTGGTACCCAATTCCGACATCAGGTTTGTGGCTCGGTTCTTTTGATGTGGAATCTTATCCAACTAAATATTTGTGTCATCGATTGGAATCTTTCCACTCGGTAGAATATTGCAGTTTTCATATGCTGATATCGATACGTGATATTTATGGTAGAGAACTTTTCTCATCTTCACCTCCATTTCCTTTCGTTGTCACAAAAATCTAGCAATACGTCTGGTACAGACCTTTGCAGAAAGATTGTTGAAACAGCAAAAGGAATTTGAGGTAGAGATAAGACGGGTTTCACTACCCTCAACATCACCGGTCAATATCATCGATTGATGATTGGGATATACTTCCAAGTGGTAGGTGTTGGAACCACTCCTAAACCATATTTCAAGTGTTAGTGATTCATATGTAATAGTTAGCTTAATATGGCTTTTATGTTAATAATCAAGGCTAGGCTTATGTAGAAAGCCCATAAGCCTAGGCCAAGCCCAATAAGTAAAAGGATGGGAACTTGGAGTGTTGCCCTAGTTCCCACCTATAAATACTCTTGTAAACCTTCTCTTGAAAGTTGGTTGTTCAATTCACTCTCATTCTCTACTCATAACATTTCATATACTCTATACGTGTGTGTTTGTGATTGTTCATCCGATCTCTTCTTTCTATTTCTTCTATTTGATGCTTGTGTTACTAATATGGTGACCTAACAGTGGTATCAATCACCAAATAGTTGAGTGCAAAGAAGTTGTTTTTGAAGCTTTTGGTTTTCTGGCGTAAGTCGGTTCAAAACTTGTTCCACGTTTAAAAACTCATTTTTTACACTTTTCAATCCAAGATTCTTGTACTTTCAACATTTTTAAGTTTTAAATTTTAGTTTTAAGCATAAAGTTTGAGCTTTCGTGTTTTCCTTAGTTTTAAACTTGGTTTTACATGCGTGTTCATAGTTACGCATAAGGTATTTTGAAGTTTTGGATCATCAAGTTTCACACTTTTGTGTTATTTTGGTGATATTGAAGCTATTTCATTCCTAAAATCTGGTTTAAAAACATCGGTGGGCAGAAATCAATTTTGGTTGCATTCTACGCGTAAGAAAACCCTATTCTTACGTAAGTCATCCTGGATCGATCTTCATTTTTTGGTTTACTCGGTGTTTTCTTGCTTAGATAAGCCGAAAACACTTCGACTTTGTATATCCTTTACCTTTGTGATAGTGTAAAAGATTTTTGGCAAAACCCTAATCTTACGCGTAAGCTCAAACCTTCGCGTAGAACTCTTTCGGATAAGATTTTCTTACGCCTAAGCCCTGTCTTACGCATAAGCTAATCCTACGCCTAAGTTTTCTACGCATAACTTTAGTGTTTCTCAATTCTTACGCGTAAGCTAATCCTACGCGTAAGTATTGGTGTTTTTACGCTTAAGTATTACTTTACCTTCACTTGGTTTCTACGCCTAAGGATACTTCATCAACAACGTTTCATTCGACTACAAAGATCCATTTAACAACACAAGTTTTCAACATGTCACAACCACCATACTCTAGCTATTTTCCTTACACTTATAATCAACAACAACAACAACTAAGTCCACAACATCAACAATTTAATCATCAACAACAAATTTATCAACAACAATTTAATCAATAACATACTCCACAACTTGGAGCAATTCCACAACCACAAATGGTTCAACCACCACCTAGTCTTCAAGTACAACCTTACACAAACTTCTACAATCAACATCCATCCAGGAGTACTATGAAGGAACCGACATGGTTTGGCAAGATGTGTGAAGCCTTAAGTAGCCAACAATCAATTCATGAAGCTGGCTTACTTGATAGACCTCCAATGCTCACTCCCAGAAATTATGATCAATGGGTGATAAGGTTCTTTAGGTTTTGTGATCTAAAGAAGTCACATGGAAAGTTCTTAAAAAAGGTCATTATGGAAGGTCCATTTCGGATGCCTCTTGTTGTCACACCGCAGATCCTAATGCCAATCCACCAGAGATCTGTCACCAACATTGCAACTGTCTCGGACCTCACGGTGATGAACTTCTACATTTGAAGCCGATGAACTAGCAATGCAATACATCCTTTTGGGATTACCCAATCCGATCCTTCGAAGTGTTGATGCTCAAAAGACTGCTAAAGCAATGTGGAACATATTCATCTTCTTATGGAAGGCACATCACTCAATCGAGGAAGACATGGAATCCAAAATCTACTTGGCTTATGAACACTTCATGATTGAACCGGGAGAGACATTAGAGTCATATCATCATCGCTTTTCAGACATCATCAATGATTTGGACAAACACAATATCATCATGCCACGAATTCTGTCAACACTAAGTTCCTAAGTAGTCTTGGTCCGGAATGGGAGAAGTATGTAATTTTTGTCCGTCAAGCTTAGAATCTTCATCATGCTACATACGGATTGTTGTGCGACTATTTGAAGCCTCACCAAAAGGAAGTTGACAAAGAAAGGGCTATCCGTGGACTCCGGCTCCACATCACTTAACCGGACAATCAACAACTTGCTTTGTGGGCTCAAACTAGTGTTCCTCCTCAACCAAGCGCAACAATTACACCATATAATCCATCACAGCAACAATCTCAAGAAACTCAATTGGTTCCATACAACAACAATAATGATCAAGCACTTTACATGTGAATCAATGAGGATCTGAAGCTTTTGATGCCTGCAGACAAGGATTTGTCATGATTGCTAGAGCCTTTGGCCGATATTCCAACAAATCCAACAATCGCATTCGTACCTCATCCAACACAAGGAATCAGGTTGTGGTTAACAATCGAAGAGTTGAAGTTCGAGTCATCGTGGTAATGTTCGTCAGATGGGAGGTGGTTCAGGGTTTAATGCTATGGGAAGGAATAACATGGGTGCTCCGCAACAACAAAGGGCTCAAGTGGTTGAACAAGGGAATGCTCGGAATGGGGTTAATGGTCTTCGTTGTTATAACTGTAATGAGAAGGGTCATCTGGCTAATGCATGTCCTAAGCCGAGGAAAAGAGGCAGTGCTTATTTCAAAGAGTCTTTGCTCTTGGCTCTCAAGGATGAAGCTGGTGGAACTCTTACAAACAAAGAACGAGCTTTATGGCGGATGCGATTCGATGATGATATGGAGGACTTGCAGGCCAATGCAGGCGTGATGTTGATGGCACAAATGCAAGCACTACACATGAGTGACACAGGGCGGTGTGACGATGGCTGTCTCAGTGCCGAACAAACCATATTCATCACGATCTAATATCTCGACCAACATCCGAATCCGGCGAGGCTCAGAATGTTCAAAATGAATCGTCCACATCTCATTCTGACGATTCTCAACTAGACCCCGTAGTTACATTTGATGATCAAGATGATCTTATGGTTACCTTTGATACTCAAATTGACTTCGTGGTTATACTTGAGGATCTGAATAGTGATCATGTTGTGACTCACGTTGAACACGTTGAACTTTTTCCTAGTCGGATATTGATCTCTTACTTAAAGACCAACAATCGAATAGATGAATGTTATGCATTAAATCGAAATTACATAGTAAAAAGCACTTGTTAACCGGGGACATTGAGCGCTTAAAACGGCAACTCAATTTTTCAAAACTCAAGAAAACGTGAAAAAGGTTTTGAAGCGCTTTTGCTAAATCACATCAAAACGAAAAATCTTTGGAGCAACAGTTCGTGGTCTAGCGCATCCAAGAATGCTTTGTTGTCTCAAATAGAACAACTAAAACATGAACATAAACAACAAATTAACGCTCTTACTTTGGAAACTCAAAAATCCAAGGATGAGTTGTTAACTTGTCAAAAACAGTTCTACGAGTACAAAAGCATTCCACGAAACGAATAGATAACTATCTTGAAGAAATTGTCGACTTACAAAACAAAATCAAAGAGTTTGAAATGTTGTTTATAAACATGGTAAATCAATCACAACGATTCAAAAGTTTACTTTCAAACCAAATCCAAATGGATATGGACCGAATCTTGTGATTACAAACCTAAGTTTTCACAGCAGCATTCAAACCAAATCCTGAAGTTTCACGGTCAGTGAGAACATAGAATTGATGATTCAATTATGATTGTTGTTGAATATAATGCATGGAGGAATTAGATCGATGGAGAGTCGGTCAAAAAGGAAAATGTCGTTTATAACAAACCATTTAACTATTCAAAAGCCGTAACTTTTGTCACACAACAAGATACTTCTAACCAACTTTTGGTTATCACACCGAGTTTAAAGTTAGTTCCCAACACAATGGTGCACAAATTAATGGTCCTTTACCTTCACTTAGTGAAGTATAAACTAATGCCGAAAGTTGTCGCGTTATCAAATATTTTGACACTTTCTTATCCGACCTCAAAATTTTGGAACGTGAGATTGAATTTCATTCTGAAATAAAAGTTCAACATTTTCAATCGCCAATGGCACGAGAACAAAGAGATATTCTTCAGAAAAGAATATTACCCCATGTCAAAAATTTGAAAACTTGTGCACTATATTGGGAAAGGGATTTTCACAAGGAACTTGGTCTCATGAAAACAGTTTTCGAGAAAACGAAACATCAATTTCAAATACTAAACGTAAAAAAAACTGTTGAGAAAAGATGTTGATCGACTCTTGGAAGATGTTATCTGTGCTGATATCAATAAAGTTGTGTTATTACATTCATTTGCATATGCATCTGATTATATCTCTGCGATCTTTATTGATTGTTGAAATTGTTGAGAATTCTGATAATGTGCTTCAAATCGAGTCTTTAAAAGTTGAAAATGAACGATTATTAAGCGAACTTTCAAATGCAAAACGTCGTCTTAATTGGTGTCAAAAAGATATTCACGATCAACAACTTGCTTTTCAAAACAAAATCGCCAAGTTGCATGCAAAAAATCTTAATCCAAAACTTGAACAACTGGATGATCAAAACATGTTTTTTAAGTGTCAAATCTCAAAATATGAACATGAACTTGCAAAAGTTAAAGAGGAATATGGTGTCATATTTGATTTACTCAAACAGACTCGTGATGAAGCATCAAACGAACTTGATCATTATCTTGCACACACTAAAGAAGTCATGAATTTTTTTGGAAATCTTCGTTCTGAAAATCAAGATTTGGTGCACACTATCATTAAGTTAAGGAAATGTTAGGAAAGTATGAACAAGTTCAGCCTAGCATCATTAAGAGAATTACTGTAACACTTAGCAAGCGTGAACCAAGATTACCTACTTGACAAAACACAAGTTACTAATGTGCTTCCCTCTCTGAAACAGGGACTAGTTGCTTCTTTTTCAAACGTCCGCACTTCACAGCCTAAGAGCAATACAAGGAAGAATAGGAAGTTGCGACCTAAGAAAAGAATAATAAGGAATCTTTGAAGTAGAAGAACACCCTAGGACTTTGAATAAGACTCACGTTGCACCTACTTTAGATATTGCGTCCGACAAATGTAATGGAAAAAGTGTTGTAACGAATGCTAAACCTTTAAGTACTTTTGATATTCATCGATGCTTATTGTGTTATTTGTCGTAAAAGTATGCTTTCGATTGTCATGAAAATGTGTTGCTAGAGCTATCTTGTCTCGTTTAAGGAATCCTAAGAATCGGAATACCTCTAGGCCCACTAATGCTTCTAATTCTGTGCTTGGTAAACCGCCCTCCTTAGATTCTAAGAAACGCATTGATGTCCCTGTAGCTCAGTATCACCTCAAGGAATGAAGTACCACCTAGTGCATTCACTAAGACTAAAGCTAAGACTAGTTGGAGATGGCCGAAATGGTTACATAATACACTAGGATTTAAATGGATGCCTAAAATCATTAATGTGTGTATTTCTACTATAACTGCTGAGGAACCCTCTAACTCATCGGGTTCCACATCTGCTTCAATTCCATCTGTGTTAATGCGATCGTGTGTACGGTGTCTGATCATCCTTTGGATTGTTGATAGCGGATGTTCCCGACACATGACAGACAACCTTAAACTGTTATCAAACTTTATTGCAAAGTTCATTGGCACTGTCAGATTCGGAATGATCACTTCGCAGCTATCATGGGCTACGGAGATTATATCAATGGCAATATTGAAATTAGCAGGGGTTATTATGTGGAAGGCCTCGGTCACAATCTTTTCTTTCGGTGGTCAATTCGTGATGGAGATTTGGAAGTTGCTTTTTGGGAGAAAACTTGTTTCATTTGTGATCTACAAGGAAACGATATTATGTCAGCTCTTACAATTCTAGTCTGTACACAATCTCAATGCAAGACATGGTTGCTTCATCTCCTATCTGTCTACTTTCAAAGGCAACATCAACAAAATCCCGGCTATGGCACCGTCGTCTCTCACATCTAAACTTTCAAACCATCACCAACCTTGCTCGACACAAACTTGTTGAAGGTCTCCGACGATTCCGGTATTCTAAAGATCATCTATGCTCGGCTTGTGAACAAGGGAAAAGCACTCGTGCTCATTTTCCTTCAAAGGTGGAACACAGCTCTCGGCATGTGCTTCATCTTCTTCACAAGGATTTGTGTGGCCCGATCTTGGCGTCATGACGATTAATGGCAAGCGCTACATATTGGTAATTGTTGATGACTACTCAAGATGGACTTGGGTTTATTTTCTTGAAGTAAAGATCAAGCTCCACAGATGATCATCACCTTTCTCACGAAAATTCTAATTCAGCTCCGGAACACCGTCAGACAAATTCAAACAGACAAAGGATATGAATTTGTGAATCAAACTCTTCGGGAATATTATGAGAAAGTGGGAATTGAGCATCAAACATCCATAACACGTACCCCAGAACAAAACGGAGTTGTTGAAAGACGAAACCGATGCGTTAGTGGAAGTTGCAAACGATGTTAATCAATGCTAAACTTCAGTTACTTGTGGGTGAAGGCTGTCTCAACTGCATGCTACACTCAGAACCGTTCAATGATTACAAAACGCCATAACAAAACACCTTTAGAGCTTATCCATAACAGAAAACCGAACCTCAAACACTTTCATGTATTTGGATCCTTTGCTACCCAAATAATGATCGTGATGACTTTGGAAAGCTCAAAGCCGACATTGGAGTCTTTATTGGATCTTGTGAGAACTCTAAAGGTTACGGATCGGAATCGTCGTACAAAGCAAGAGGTTATGGAAACGATTCATGCCAATTTTGATGAGCTTCTGTGATGGCTTGAGCATAATGACTTGGAACCCGTCATAAGTTAAATTTCCCTCACCCCATCATCGGTGATACAAGCCCCGACTTACTCTTCAACAAATGGAAAAGCTATTTGCTCCTCTGTTAAGTGATGACATTGATGAGCGTGCTCGGTGTATCCAATGTTTTATTTGCTCAACGATCAAATTCCAATACGATACACCGCTACAACAACTATAGTTTATGAAGCACCACCAGTTGACTCTACTACAACAGTTGAACAAACTGCATCCAACGGCATGAACCGACTAATGATGTTCTTAATGAAGTACCCCCACTGTGATTTTGATCCAAATGCATTCTTTAACCCGTTTACTAATGAAAGCTGCTGCACCGATGTTGCGGAATCATCTACAAGCCATTTGAATCCTCAAAATCTGCACAATGTATACCAACATCAACCCTCTACACATCGTTGGACAAAAGACCATCCTCTTGAGAATATTATTGGCAACCCAAATCAACCAGTCGTCACAAGACAAGGTCTTCACACAGATGGTGAACATTGCATTTATGCACTCACTGTCTGCCAATCTGAACCTAAAACATTAAAGACGCAATGACAAAAGACAGCTGGATTGAATCCATGCAAGAAGAACTCAACCAATTTAAACGTCTTGAAGTATGGGAACTGGTTGAAAGACCAACAGGGTCTACGTCATTGGTCTCAAATGGATTTGGAAGAACAAATTGGATCTTTGAAGGGCGTGTCAGAAACAAGTCACGCTGGTGGCTAAGGGTTATAAACAGGGAATAGGGTATTGACTTTGAAGAATCATTCGCTCCGGTTGCTCGTCTTGAGGCTGTTCGGATATTTCTAGCGTTCGCAGCTCATATGAATATAGCGGTCTTTCGGATGGACGTCAAAACTGCTTTTAAAAGGCTGAAAAGCGGTTTATGTCGGCCAACGAAGGATTCGTTGATCTGAGTTCCCGAAACCATGTCTACAAATTGAACAAAGCTCATGCGGTCTCAAACAAGCTCCTCGGTAGTGCGATAAGTTATCATCTTTCCTCATTGCCAATAATTTTACCAAAGGTTCGGTCGACCCAACTCTTTTCATACAATATCACGGGGCACATCTTAATTGTTCAAATTTACGTGGATGACATCATTTTTGGATCAACACATAAAAAGTACTCAATCGCTTTTGCAAAACTAATGAAGAAACATTTTGAAATGTCCATGATGGGTGAACGTACGTTCTTTCTAGGACTGCAAGTTCATCAATCACCCGTGGTATTTTCTTGAGTCAATCCAAATATGCCCTTGAAATTCTTAACAAATTTGGAATGCAAACCTGTGACACCTATGCCACACCAATGGCTCATACCAAGAAGCTAGATCCTGATTTACATGGGAAATTGGTGGACCCTACCAAATACCGTAGTATCATTGGTTCTCTCATGTATCTAACGACTAGCGGGCGATATTGTTTTTGCCGTATATCTTTGCTCCGTTATCGATCGATACCAAGCTGAAACCCACCTCTCTGAGGCTAAAAGAATCCTCCGATACATCAATGGAACCATTAATTTGGGAATCTGGTATCCGAAGGATTCTGGTTTTAAACTAATAGCTTTTGAGACTGACCACGCGGGATGCTTAGATTCACGGAAAAGTACTTCGGGAGCATTACAATTTCTTGGTGATAAACTGGTGTCATGGCAATTGAAGAAGCAGGATTGTACATCGCTGTCCTCAACAGAAGCAGAATATGTAGCCATATCGGCGTGTTGTGCTCAAGTCATTTGGATGAGAACACAACTCAAAGACCATGGTTATGTATTTGAGAATCCCAATGTCTTTGCGACAATCGGTGCTATTGCGATCTCGTGCAACTCAGTTCAACATTCAAAATCAAAGCACATCGATCTTCGATTTCATTTCATCAAGGACCACGTGGAGCAGTCTTGTTGAATTATACTTTGTGGTGCAGAATACCAATTGGCAGATCTTCTCACCAAAGCCTTAGCTCCTGCTAGGTTTAATGAGTTGGTCCACGGATTGGTATGCGGTGTTTGACTCAAGAGGAACTGGATGAACTCTTAAAACATTCTTAAAACCAGTCAATCACCAAAATCTCTTTTGTAAATATTTTCCAAAAACAAAATACAAAATTTTAAAATCTGATAAAACAACAAAAATATTCTTCTACCTATTTTTCTTTTAACATGGCAAGTACAAATCTTCCGTCAACACTCTATTCTTTTAAAATTCAGTATTTTTTCGATCAAAGTGTTGAGGGGGAGAAAGAACATATTTTTTTTCATAAAACCTTGTACTTGCATGTTACTTTATCAGGTTGTTTCTTTAAATGGTGGTCATTTTTCGGTTTACTAACACTCCTCGGACTAAAATTTATAAAACTTCATTATTTCTTAAGTCAGAGGGAATGTTGTCAAAATTTCTTTCCAAATATCCTTCGTTTGGTAAACAAAATGAAAGTTATGGACATTGGATGAAAATGGAAAGGTGGAGGGCTAAAAGCTGTCAAAAGCTTAAAGTTATTTTAATAAAACAACCCACCTAATTCATTAACTCTTCACATTTAATATCCAACCTAACAAGATCCTACGCGTAAAAATTAATCTCCAAATCCGCTTTCTTGATCATCATTTTGTAAGTGATTTCGTAATCTAAACGTGTTTACAAACAATGGTTTTGAATTACATGCAAATCCAACGGCTAAATCTTGTGTTTTGATGATCCTTATGTTCTACGCGTAAGCATATGAACACAAGATCATCAGTGTGTGTTTTTCATGATATAATGGTGTTAAAATGTTCAAAACTATATACCAAAACCATTTTTATCAATCTAATCCACCCAAAAACACGAATTGTCCGTTATTCAAAATTAAGGTTTATGAGCCGATTTGGGGGTTTTCATATGTGAGTGTTTTTGGTTAAAAAGATTGTTGTGTGATGTTGTTTACATGATGAATTGACTATATCCATGTTTAGAATCAACCCAGAAACACTAATTGCTACTTAATTAGAAATTAGGGTTTATGTTCTTGATAGTTGGGTGTTTTTCGATTCGTTTAGAATTTGATGTTAAAACTTGGTTAGAACAACTCACTATGCTTCTTATACTTACAAGAATCATTTTGGTGCATTTCCTATGGCTAATTAACAAGTAATTCTTGAACATTAGGGTTTTGACTTTTACGCATAAGTGTTTCTGGCGTAAATGTTTAATGAGTGTTTATGATTTGAACTGAAAAATAATTGAATGTATGTGTTAAGATTGGAGACATGATGAATTTGTTTGAGTTTCTACGCTTAAAATTCAGAATCAAGGTTAACTTGAACATCTACGCATAAGGATCACCTTACGCGTAGAATGATATGCGTAAGAGAAATCTTCGCACGCGTACGATTCTGCGAAGGTTCTACATAAGGGACTACGGCGTATCCTGTGAAGGATATGCGTAAACAGATGACCTCTACGCAAAGGTTGACTCTTATGAGTAAGCCTTACGCATAAGGTTCCATATAAACTTACGTGTAAGCTTCGCATAAGGTCCCTTTTCTTACGCGCGTAATATTTCTTACGCATAAGACAAGAACCTATGCATAAGCTAACGTTCTGCGTACCACTCCTATTTACGCATAAGCTTGCCATTTCTACGCCTAAGCCTAGTTTAACCTTAATTATGAATTATTACGCGTGCAAACTTGTAAATAAATAAATCATAACGCCATGAAACCAATAATGTCACTATAAGCTTAAATGTTTAACAAGTTGTGAATAATAAGTGAAAACATGGACTTTAAAACTTAAAGTTAATCAACTCACGAAACTCATCACGACGTCATTGGACTAATGAACAAACAAGTGACATTGGACTCGTAACAATCATCGACATATCACATTCAATAATTAGACAATAAAATCATCTGTTGACTAACATAATGTCTTTCGATATGTTGGTTCTTTTGGCTAAATATCTATCAGATCACGACATGGGCTCAATCACGAATTTGGATGCACCAAATGTTCTCACCATTGCTGATATCTTTCCTAATGGCTATCCGATGAAGATTGGAAAGAACAACCTTCGTGTTGATTTTGATACCCTCGCATGCTCGAGTCTTCTTGCTTGATAGCGGTGGACATTCGAAGAATCATTCTTATCGAGAATATGCTCACCAAATCGCCCTACGATTCAGGAGATCTACATACAACAATTAAAGGCACACAATGAAGCGGATCAAAGGGCAAAATGCTGTGTGTGACTCTCAATCACAAGCAAGTCACCATCACACCTGACTTGTGGGCTATTCTCCTCATTCCTGTCATTGAACCAACGAGTACAGCTACACCTTAACGAGAAGGTCGTTCGCAATTCATTATCAACATCGGTTATGACGAAGCTACAGGGGTAATCAGCAAGAACTCTTACGTTGACCGAAGAATATCCTCCATACGGAGAACCCTCTTCATCATCATCACAAAATCTTTTACGGGCTGCATAGTGGTTATGAGCATCCCAAGCTCATGGAACTACAGATTTTTTGGGCTTTGGTCAACATGAAACATATCGAAGTTGAAGCTCTGATATGGGATGACATGATGTCTTTCCTCAAAACGCGAGGCACCAAGATCCCATACATCGGATACACAAAGCTGTGATCCAGAGAGCTCTTGGGTTAAATCCGATATTCCCGAGACTCGGCGACCCAAACAATCACTCCATGTTGTATGAACCTACTCTACTTGATCAGATTTAAGGAATCAACAACAAAGAAACAAGGTCTGCCAGGATCACCTTTCTCTGATGCAATCAAGCGACTTTATTCATACAAAAGGTATCCGGTAGCGGTTGAAAAGGCAAAGTTGGTTTTCTCGATGAAAAGTCTTCGGTACACCTACTAGGAAAACCAGGAAGAGGCAGTGCAGAAGTGTTTGCAAGCGCGAGAGTCAACGAATGTTCCCTAAGAGAAACCTCCACTCAAAGGACAATTCCCTCTAAGGAAGTTGTTCCATTCCATTCCCAAGTCGAACCGCAAAGAAAGCTAGTGGATGAAAGCTCGAGGAAATCGAATCGGAAAGAGGTTATCTACTCTAAGCGCAACCATTGTCACTCCAACATTAGCTAAACCTCGGTCCAAAAGCTGACCAAGGCAAAGGGAAGACTCCGATTACTTGAGCAAGAAGAAGGATGAAGAGCCCAGATGGACATTTGCGGGAAGAAGTTCAAAATCATTAGACTCCAACACAAGGCAAGAGTTTGAGCGAGGAACAAATGTGGCCAGGAGGTCTAGTGGTGGTGTCGGTCTACACCAATTCTGATGCGGTTAATCAACCCGATAAGGGAATTCGTGCCACCACTCTTGAGCAACAACAAAGCGCTGGAGGACTCAAAAGCAGTGCGAGAAAGAAAAGGCGATGAAGAAGCTCGGATTCGAGGCTAAAACAAAGGCTAAATCTGGACATGATGGACGAAGTGAACTATGATGATTTTCTTCTCAGCGAGTCCAACTTGCTCCAAGGAGAAAACTTGAACCTCCTAAGGACCACAGAATCTCCTCATGTCTCTTCATCATCAGATTCATCCTCTCATTCTTCACCACCACCATCGGAAGAACAACCAAATCCACATCCAAATCGTGAAGAAGCCAGCGGACTCTTGGATATCTCGGGCAAGACAAGGATCGTTAAAGGCTGTCAAGCGGTCGGGAAAAGAGCGTGCTTTACAAAAGCTAAATTTTCTCGTGACTAGGTCCGGTATCTTCATGGCGAGAATGACAAGATGTCAACGAAAGAGTACATCCAAAGTTCATGCAACGTGATCTTCAAGGGAAATGAATGAGATGATCAAAGGTTACACTCACAAGTTCCTTCTTGACATCGTTCCTTGGGTGACAAAGAAATGTACACGGACAACTCTATCGAATCTATTGCATTTGGCCAAGCAAACTATGAGATCAACACCTATGACAGGTAAACATCAATCAACTGATCCCATAATATTCTTAGATCTTTGAATTGGTTTCCGGCTCGGTATCTCAAATGTCTAAGCGATGCGCAACATTTACTTCTACGAAGGTAAATTGTTTGAAGCATTCTTTGGAATACCAACTCAAATCGGCATGCGAGAGAAGAAGCTCAAAGGCCTAAACGTCCAAGAGACGATGAAGACAAGGATAAGGATAAAAATGGCGAGCCTAAGCGTCCAAAGCGGTCACGGAGAACCATCATCTATGCCACCACCACCCCGAAGGACTTCACCACCAAGGCGATCTCTCTCCTCGCTCTTACTGTGACAAACCTCGGGACTCGAGAGTTACCACCCGACGAGAAAACCGGTGATCACTTTGAGTATACTGGTGGTGACGATGAAGAGACACCTGAGCCCCAACAACAACCCACCTCTCGGCTTTAACAAAGAAACCATCATCCTCATCAAGGCCAAAGAAGAAGAAAAAGGCGCTAAGGCGATGTCGTCTCATGGCTCGGCGAAGATGACACAGAGTTTGAATGGTTCTCCACACTTGTTGATGCCACTCCGCTCTAACTTGATGATGATCAGATATGGTAGAAGGTAGTTCGTTGGAGCATGCTAAGTTATTGCAAGAGAATTTTCATGTGAAGAAGATGCGAAATCGAGTTGAGGCGAATCAAGTATGAAGCCTTTCAACTACTCAAAGGCGGCTTGGAAAGTGCTATTGAAGTGAATATCACCTTTAAAACATAGCACGAGCCATGTCTACCAACATTGATTGGCTCAACCACCGGAAGCAAACATTGACTTCACCAAAAGAGACAACCCTCCATACTACACAGACTGGTCTACACCTCTACCAACAATTGGCCAACCAGATCAACCTAGGATTCCATTTCGCTACTTCTTCAACAAAGATTTGGAATTTCTTCTACACGGTAGCGATGGTTCAAAGAAATACGCTACTTCACTTACACTTCCATTCGTGGCCATATACTCCAACTTTGCATAGCCATCGAAGAAAAGGCTACCCACATGTTTTCCAACAGCATGGAACGGTATGATATTGATGCAATGTACGGGATTCACCATTGGCCGGAACGGCGACGAATCTACTACAAAAGCTGCGAGGTTCGAAAGTCTCACATGAAGTGTACGATTGATAAAGGGATCGTTGTTGTTAAGCATGTCACCCTTTCGTCTAAATGGGATTACACCTTCCTCAAGTCTATCGTGGTCAAAAGACAAGACGAAAGGGACTATGAATTCTGTGAAGCGGACTTTCCGAACTTGTCTCTCAGCGACATTGAAGATCTGTATCTTGCCAAAGTACAGGGAAGAATGAGACATTTCTCGTGAAATTCAAGCGTGAATACATCAAGTCCTTGCTCATCTTCATCAGAAGCATAGTGATCCAGGAACATGTAGAAGATTTACAACTTTTTGTTGAATCGTATGTCGGACTTCGTGTCAACTTCACCAGACCTCATTCTAGAACTTCGATATCAACCACCTTCCACAATACACTCTTGTCACAAACCGTTTGGAGTAGTTTACATGATGAACTACGCAAACAACGCTTGCAATGGCATGCAGAGATCTTCATAAGTTTGGATACCACACACTGAAGAGTGTCAGGGACGGTTTGGCTTATAGGTTGAAGGAGATACATGAAGGAATTGGTTCTCCAAAGCGATGGAATTCTCAGGATAGACGGGATGTGAAGAGGATCATCACTCAAATTGATGAAAGGTTGCGAAGGGACCATTCGAACTCTGGAGAGTCGTAGGTGGTCGTCCCAGGATTAGTCTCACATGCTATCAACGCCTTGTTCGCATTCCTGGAAAGATTGATGGACTACCTGGTACCCCTTAAGCTGTTTTCAATTTCATATTAATTTGGATGTGTGATTTTATAATGACAATGGCTTGTGCACACATAACAGTGTACAACCAGTTCTTGTATTGAAAGGACCTTGTGGTATGCTTCAGTGCCACAATCCTTATAAAAGGAGCGAAAACTTCTTACTTTTGAGTAAAACTTATCAAATCTTTCATTTTTCAAAGGTTTTGCTCAAAAGAACAAGTACTTCCCCTTATGATTTTCAAAACCTCAACCGTTAATATCACTTGTTGAGGGGGAGTATTTGATTTAAAACTTTGTTCAAAAATTGTTCTTTGTGCTAATCTTCCCGAAAAACTCAAAATGGACATATTCGATATCAAAATTTCGTCAAAAATAACATTTATATGCCATTTTTGAGGGGGAGAAAAATTATGTGATAAGAAATATGTTGTGTTTTGCTATTGAATCCTCGTGTGAAAAGACTTCAACCCATGAATTGACGGGATCTGAACAGTCATACATTGAAAAGATTCGTCTTCCAAGACTTATCCAAGTAAATTGTACCCATTCGAGAAGCTCTTGATATACATGAACTTTGACGGGTTTGACAACCTTCCGGATTGTCCACATCTTCAAGGTATTATTAGAGCTAGTTGTCATCTAAAAGCTGACAATGTAACTCTTTAACTACAGCGTGTCACGTGTCTCTGAGGCAAGGATTGTCTATCATGAGTCGATCAATTCAAAAGTGCAGCTCTTCTCTCACTATCTGATTTGTCAAAACTCTTAAGCGGAGGGTATTTACGAAAATCTAAAACTCTTGAAGTGTTCAAACATGTTTTTCATTCACAAACACTTCGTGAGATTTTCATGAAAATGGTTTTATGGCAATGGAGTTATAAGGTGATTAAGGTTAGGAATACCGTCCTATGATCCGCCCGGAGCGGGAGGATCTACCCAAGGACACTACCAATAGTTAGAATTAGAAGTCCTGGGTATGATTATAAAGGAGAAAATGAGAATGGGAAAAGAAGGAGTTGAAGAATTAAAAGAAAAGCAAAGAAAGGGTGAAAAGAAATAGCCCTCAGTTATTCAACTTAGAGGCGGAGACAGGTTCAATTCATATGCTATTGGTTGTCACTAGATGACATCGGTATTGAAGATAAAAGTCGTCATGGACCCAGTGACGCATGCACTAAACCTTCTTAGCCACTCAAGTTTCTCCCAAAAGAAGCTTGTTTCATTCTCACAGGGAACCCTACGTAAACTATCGGCTTTCTCTTATTGCTGGTATTGAAGAAGGAGACCCATCCCTAGTCTCCTCAGGAAAACCAAAAAGCACTATTGAGTCTAGAACCACGAGATTCATCAAAAGATCTCATAGGTACACTTGACATTTCATCACTTGTTGTTTAACAATAAGAACAACATTGAGTGGTTATCGAGTCTTACGAGATCCTACAATCTGTCGAGAACATTTATGAGAGGTTCACATTTGTGATCCTCAGTGATTGAATGGAAAATCTGCGGGGTCAACTTCAAACGACCACGGCGGTACGGTCGCCGGTAACTCCCGTGGATTACGCTTAGTGTGTCTCAAGCGGTCTACGGTCGTGGGGTGATGCTTGGTGTACCTCGGTGACTCATCTGAGCCGTAGATGTACCCGGTACATCGCGTTATCTCACTTGTGGGACTCCAGGTTGAGGCGGCCTTTGTGAGAATTAGAGTTGTGTTTTCACACTATCTTTGTTAACACCCTCGAAGTTCAACTTGTAAGTCTTGGAATCCGCTTATTACTAATCTTTCTTATGTTTTCTTCTTATAGAAGCTCTAGAGCGGTGATCGTGCAATTCTCCACATGCAAACCAACAACAACACTAATTGAAGTTCTCTCAAAAGGCAACACAAAGTCAGAATGATTCTTCGTCAAAGTCACAAAATCTACAAAGTTTAAACACTAAGAGAACTACATCGATCTCTGAAATCAACGTCAAAAGCGTGTGAGCATCTTGGAGAAAGGCGTGGAGACCGGAACAACAAGCGGACGATCACGGAACAACAACAACTTACTATCACTACCACACAAAGAACAAAGATCAAAGAACAAAGTAAATGATGGCGTCAAAGCGAGAATACTTCAAAGGAAACAATTTCTCTACCTTTGGGGAGATTGTTGAACCAAGACATTCTTCTCACAAGAAAGAAGAATGTTAGAAGACGTCAAAGCTTCTATTACATCAGCACCTACAATGTTTATCACACTTTCATTCATCACTAACACTTAGGGGGAGATTGTTGGAACTACTCCTAAACCATATTTCAAGTGTTAGTGATTCATATGTAATAGTTAGCTTAATATGGCTTTTATGTTAGTAATCAAGACTAGGCTTATGTAGAAAGCCCATAAGCCTAGGCCAAGCCCAATAAGTAAAAGGATGGGAACTTGGAGTGTTGCCCTAGTTCCCTCCTATAAATACTCTTGTAAACCTTCTCTTGAAGGTTGGTTGTTCAATTCACTCTCATTCTCTACTCATAACATTTCATATACTCTATACGTGTGTGTTTGTGATTGTTCATCCGATATCTTCTTTCTATTTCTTCTATTTGATGCTTGTGTTACTAATATGGTGATTAACGGTAGGATTGATTCGATGACGACAATATTTAGATATGGAACAAAGGATGCTTTACATATAACAAATTGTCTAGAAAAGGCGGTTTTGTTAGCCTATTTTTCCATGAGCCTTTTGTTTTACGCTGGCGTTTATTTATAAAGGCGATGATGAATATCTTACGGATACCATGTTGGCGAGGTAACAACATTTAGCTGTCGTTCTTGAACCATGCGGTCAGGCCTTACTTTATATTACTTTTATTCTTTTGTCATCCGGGTTTTCATAAGGTTGTCTTTGGGTATCAAGAGTTCTAAAGGATCTCCATCTGAATTCTTCCAACACACAACGGATTGTTGTGAGTTTTGTAAATAAGTTAGAAAAGAATGTAGCCAAAATTTTTGACTTTGTATCATCTACATGTCTAAAAATTGCCGTTACAAATGTTAGAACATGTCATTAGTTTTGTCATGTTTCAATTCACTAACGTTTCCACCCATTATGTTCCGATTCTAAAATGTTCACGGTATCGGAAAATACCTCCACGAAGTGGCGGGTAACGAACACTTGTTCTTTCAATACTTTGTTTGATATACTTTTTTTATTTCTAGACACATGATTTTGATTTTAAATTTTGATACCACCCTAAGTGGGTAGCTTTTGATGAAATAGGTCAATCAAAAATCTTCTTTTATTTGTTCAGTTTTCTGTCAGCCACATATATTCATTCATTCAAATTTTTTTTTTATCTCAAAGAAATACATAAAACCTATTAAACATATATATAAATTAAGAGGAGAGTTATTTTCATCTACAAACTTTTCCATCATACCAGGGAATTTCATCTTCCGTCAGTTTTAAAAGAAATCAATTTTGAGATTAAGCATTTTTTTTATTTCCTATTTTTATAATTTAAATATCTCTTAAACCGTTAATCGTTAAGTAAAAATATTTACACCATGGCGAGCATTTAATTATCTTTTACATAGGCGGGCACTTTGATATACTTTGAAAAGAAAAACTGCGTTTTTACGTTTTTCGTTATTTTTTCGTTTTTTTCTTGAGAATTTCATAAAAATCATATATGATAAAACACTAATTTGAATATCATATGTGATATTAGTGTAATATCATATATGATATGTAATATCACATGTGATATTATATGTAATATCATATATGATATTACACTAATATCACATGTGATATTACATATCATATATGATATTACACTAATATCACATATGATATTCAAATGAGTGTTTTATCGTATATGATTTTTAATGAAAATTTGATAGCGTAAAAAAGCGAAAAACTTAAAAAAGCGTGAAAATACGAAAAAAAATTTTTGTCGAAAGTATATCAAAGTGCCTATCTATAGAAAAATAATTAAATCTTCGTCCGATGATATATTTTTCGACGCGATTAGCGGTTTGAAAGATATTAATATTTGAAAAAAAAAAAATGATGAAAGTGGGTTTTAAAATTGTTGGGATTAATGCATCCATTAGATCAAATAAAAATGAATGGTGGAATTGATCAGCATTAATAAATAATCTTTTGTCCTCAAATGATCTTTTATCATAAATTAAATACAGTATTAATTAATTTTCTTTGTCATTATTTTCTTTCAAATCTTTTTCAAGTCCAAATCTAATTTCAATACCAATTACAAACCAAACATGCCTTTAATTTTTTACTTTTGCATCTTAACTCTTTCAAGTTACCCATTTAGCTTTTAGAAATAAGACATGACTCAAATCAACGTATTCATAAGTAATCGTAACATAAAATTGTTACCTTATGGTTACTGACTGACTTTTAAACTGGTCAAAAGAAGGCCGGCCATGTAACTCTTAAAGATATGATGATTTCGAGCCGTTCTTGGTGTGCTCAATTGTTAAAGTTTTTAACTCACAAATAGGGCAATCTCTAATTTCCGAATCTAAGGATATGCAAATGATGAAGGAGTTGCTAACTTGTTGCAATCAGACTTTAGCCCCGTTTCGAAGGGCCTAAGCACATGCTCAACAATGAGATTTATATTCATTTTACTTGTTTGGTTGATGGTTGGGAATAAAAATCAAACCAACCACACCGACAAGGCCACAAAGCTCAGAACCAACCATTAAAATATTCAAACCACACGATAATATCTATACTCAAACTTGCATTCACAACCACATATGAAAAATAATTTTACAAACGTAAATTCATCAAGAAAATCTCCTTAACCACGCACACAAGCACAAATGATATATATCAATATATGTAATTATTCATTCTAGCACAGATATACATGAAATTCTGTAAGTCAAGCCGAATAAAAATCATTAGGCTGACCACGAAGATCACGAAAATAGCCTCTAGGGTTAGCTTCAAAGGTAGCCCTTGGTATCATCACTGGTGATCTGCCTGGTGCTATCATATATCTCTCCTCGTCCTCATCCGATGTTTCTCCACAGCAGCAAAACAACGAAAAGACTCAAAACAATGAAGAGACGCACCCGAAGAACAAGTGACATATGCACAAGCACGTGAGCACGGCTGCTAGCGCGATGAGATACGGACTCGCAACCTCGTACCAAGGGGTGTCTGGTGAATACTCCTTGTTGAATGAATCATTTAAGTAGTGAAAGAAGTCGATAACGAGGAAGATAAACTTATCTAAGATGTCGTCGAAGGTGATGGTCATATTTTTTTTTGGTTTCGGGCTATTGTGAATTCAAGTCAACTTTATTATTGGTCGTTGGTTGTTGGTAAACCCACGAGTAGGGGTGTCAATCGAGTCGTGTTCGTGTTAACCTATTCGGGTTCGCGTGTTGGTGGGTTAGTATACCTTTACCCAAACACGACCCATTTATTAATCGTGTAAAGAAACTCAACTCTAACCCACACCTGCATAATACGTGTAACCCATTTGTGACCCGTTTAACCCATTTAAGTACATAGGTCAAGTAGTGAATAAAGCTGGTGGTTTGTCGATTTAACTAGTTTAAATGCTAAAAATAATATAAGGATCTAAAATAAGATAAGAATAACATACAAATGACTATCGCGACAATTTTACGAATTATAAGCGTCGATTTTCATGATATCTAAGGTATAAAATTATAATTCATTTCATACTAAGTAAATAACAAAATATATTTAATCATCATCGATATAAAAAGGGTTATATATTTTACTTTTTATATCTTATATACTTAGCGGGTTCGCGGGTTGACACTTGTTTAATACTTACTCTGACAAACATGACCGTTTATTAAGCGGGTTAGGCGGAGATTGACCCGTTTTGACACTAACCTGTTTATCCTCAACCCAAACTTGTTTAACTTCGTGTCGGGTTCGTGTCATTTATCATGTCGTGTCGAAAATTGCCACACCTACCACGAGACATATAGTTGAGTAGTTGTTTTGTTTTGTTTTGTTAGTGGTATGTTGATTAGAACGAAATTCTCCTGTTTTTGGTAAAATGTTTTTAGTATAAAATTGTTGAGGTTTAAGATACATGATATACAAATAATAACATGTAAACATCACAGAGTACAGCGGAAGACTTAGGAATATAATAACAATTAATTAACTGAAAATAAATCGTAAACATATCTTTTCCAAATTGCAAGAACTTCTTCAATCAAGAACCCTAATTAGGGTTTATGTGGTTTAACGAATTGACCCTTATCGTTTTTCAATTCAAACCAATTGATGTAACAATAGTGTGTTACACAACGTTTTGTGCGCACATCTTATTAGCGATTCGATCTTGAATCTAGTTCTTGATCACAATAAAATAACCAAACACCTTTAAATGCTTTCGAGGTCGGCGTAAATCCCTTACATGGGACACTTTTCGTCGACCTAGAACAAGAGGGAAGAAAAGAAGAAGTTTTGCCTTCTTATGAAATCAAATGTACCAAAGGATGAATACATGGGGATGTATTTATTGGCTTATGGTAGATGTCAAGATACTATGGTTTTAGATGTGGGATTCTATAGTTCGGCCAAAACAAGCCCAAAAGGGTTCCTAAAACCTTCTATTGGCCTGTTTACTTTTCTTCATATCCCGTTGACATTTAAGGACCGATAGTCACTTCCGATAAGTACTTGTCGCTTTCGTCTAGTCGTTTGTGAATTTAATAATTAAACATAATATTTTATATTAATTATTTAAACATCGAGTCTCATACTTAAAGTGTGCAATCCTGTGGTCTCGAGTTCGATACGGTCATACACATATTAAATATATCCATAAACCAACATTCCCACAGGATATGGTATGCGTAATGACATTGGTTAGCGTCTAGCAAAATGCCAATGACCTAGAACAACTTCAGTATGGTTTCTGGGAAACCTTTTGATGATTCATCATCATACTTATCATTTTGTTTCTAATACCATGTTAATAAGAATATGGATCTCACTTATTTCTTAATTAACTATTACGTTTTCTCGCTTTATATAGTTGACCAAGATTCCAATTCTTACGAGCATATTGAGAAAACCTTGGGCATAGCCATGCAAACATCTTGACAACCCTACGGGGGCCCAACATATTATACTTCAAATAAATTTGAAGGAAACAAATCGTTTTGATTCTGGCCGAATTCATAAATTTTGCAACACTGAGAAAACAACCCTTATAACTACCGCCAGTTCGTAAATGGCGTTAGATTTAGCTATGATGCACTACATCCATGACATTCTCAAGTCAGAGGATAAATATTCATGATGTACTTAATGACTAAGATCCATAAAGTACCATCATGTGGTTGGGATAAGTCATATACTCAATCCATTGAATATCATCTTAAATTGGTCATGCTACGCATCAATGCTTTCAAGTATATTACTAACTATACTTTGATTTGTCTTGATTCAATATCATTCCTATGTTATTGATGCAACGGACTATTTAGAATAACTTAAGTTATTCAGGATTAAACATGCAAATCTGAACACAATATTATAAATGAAATTAAGCGTATAAAGTACTTTAATTCATTATAAATAATATTTTTTTAACATCCTTTATCCAAATACTAAATAAATCAATGCATGATAATACTTAGTTAATGAATTTTTGCCTCAAGTCATGATAATCATACTTGTTGACAGGGCATAATTTCAACTAACTTTGATCTATAGAATTTTGAGAATACTTATTTCAAGAATTCAATAAGTGAATTTCTTTTATCGTTTATATCTTGATATTGTCATATCATAAGGTGTGTGACAACCTGAACCACCTTTTATGACAATCATCTTTCAAAACTTTAAAGTTTTAAAGTATTCTTTATTCTTTAATATATAATGCAACTATGCTCTTAGTTGAGCATAACTAGTCAAGATGGTCATCATCAAGGATACCGTGACTAGAATTGTGAGTCATCTCAATTATACTAGCATCATTTTGTACAACAATATGCTCTTTCTTTCATGTCAGTAAATTTTGAATATTATTTGTTTGGTGCCATTCAAACTTCAAGTTTGTTGACTATGACAATTACACAACAATTTGTTGTATAGAATCTGGAAGCAACTCCAGGCTGAGGAATGCAATTCTAAATCCAAACATTAATATTACAATGTTGTTAAATCATCTTATAATCAAGCATGATACAACAACCTTATACACAACATGATATTCATGATGAGTCTCCAAGTTAGGCTTTAAGATCTCATTCATATTCTATCTTGTCAAAGATATGTATTCACCATGTTCTATTAGACTCATTTATTTACCGCATATGTTTATAACAATAAACATATATTCCAAGTTTGTATGTCTTATTTTCAAATCTTACAAACGAAGTTTCATTTCCCAACTAAAACTTAATTTAGATGGAATGTATACAACATATAAGATTTAAGAAAATAAAAATAATACTCCCACTAGCTTTCAGAAATACTTATGAGCTATCTTATTTTAATTATTAAATCAAACATGGATTTAATATTAAACATAAGAATCATCTCCTAGATACATGCATATATCCATTCATGGATTCTTGCAGTTTGTACATATTCAAAGATTATTTGAATTCATGAAACTCCTTTGTATTACGATCGTCCTCCTAATTCCTGAACAAAGTTTGATATTCATTGTCAAAATTTCATATCAATGAAACTAAGTATAACAATTATAATATTTATACTTCTATTTAATGTATTTAGAAAAGAATATTCAATCATAGTTAATTGCCTAAGTATGATTCATATTATTGTCACTAGACATGCATTAAACATGTGTACAATAATGTCCATATAATTTCTACACAAAGATTTAAACCACTAGGGTTTCCATCCTTTGAAAAAACTCATCTTCATTAAGATAAACCAAGTATCTAAGGTTGATTATCTTTATGACACATCTCTACATTCATTGTATGATTGATTTACCACAATTCAACATTTGGTAAATTCATCATTATGATTAACAGGTTTACCATGATCCCGTAACTCATATTCCTCAGCATATTAAATATCTGAGATATCCTTACGGATCTACGAATGACAATTCCATCATATTTAAGGTTTATCATTTACATATTAGGCCTCGTCATGATATTTGCTAGTGTATTTTAAAAGATTATGTATTTTGTAATTTAATCTTTCAAGATCTAAACAAAACTCCCACTTGACTTTAACAATTTTAAAGATTACCTTTAACTAGTTTAACAAGTAGACCAACAATACCTGTTCTCTTTTGGGATATTACAAAAAACATTTACAATTCCTGAAATTGTTTTGTTACAACCCACTTTACAAGTAGTTTAACAAATTTAGAACTTCATTATAAGACTTAATGTGATTCCATCACTTTCCATTAAAATCATGTCTTATTAATTTTCTAGGTTGGAGTCTTATTGAGTATATTCAATCTATACTAAATCTACTAACCTTGATAACTTTTGGAAGAAACTATAGTTATCTTGAATCAAACAATGCCAATAGATTTTGATTCTTCTAACTGAACATACCATAAATCTATGGTATTTCATTAGTATTAATATTGTAAGATAATCTAACAATATTTAAGATAACCATCTACTCTTTGGCTTACCTATTTACCAACCAAGTAAAACTTAATGGTACAATATAATTACTAAGTCAATTGCATGCATTATAACACAAGTATTCTTGACCAAGTCAAAAGACATAACAGTTATAATCCCAGTATACGTTATAAGTCTTTGATCAACTCATTGACTTCATGCATATCTCTTAAAACATAGCAAGTTAACGTCTTACTTTATATTATATATCTTTAAAAAAAAACTTCATGTTTGTGACTTTACAAAAAAGTCATAAACATGTATAATTAAAGTAATTATGAACACCACCTCGGGTTTCAGTTAATAATTTCAAGTTAGTATATACTACATATATTTAAGTGATTCAACGAATACATAAATACTTAAAATCAAAGTAGTATTAGATTACTTCAATTAATTATGTCATTCCATGAAATGTTCAACGTAAAGCGCAAAATCATCCATGCTTTCGTTCTCACGACCGTGGATATTTTACCTGGGCTACAATCTAGTTCACGCTCTCACGTAACATAAATTGTAACTACAAGTGTTTCTTAAATATTGAATGACATAAATATTTAAAGTAGTCTTTGTTATCATCTTGACACATGTTCTTAATGGGGCAATCATACACATTTAAATGTATAATTCCTATTAGAACGTTACTCTCTTACCTTGCGGTCAAGAGAATCCATTTAAATCATATTTATATATGTTGTACCTTGCACACAATAAAGATCTCCCACTTGTCATGTATGCACCATGTAGCAAATAAATAAAATACGACAAACGTTTGTTTATTTTATTAATATGATTTGTGTCATAGATATAACAAGTAGATGTAGGACTATATTGATTAGTAAGAAAATGCACATGACTCTCCTTAAAAACATAAGTGCTTACAATTGGAAAGTAATTATCTTTGAAGATAATCGGGTTACTACGAGGAAATAAGGCTTGTAGCTCCCACTGAATTAGAAAGCAATAAAACAACTTCTTTTTCAGTAATGCAACACAAATGCTCCCAGCAGATTTGACAACATTGTAAGTGTTTCATAACCAATGAAAACAACTTGCTTGCTTTTTACTTTCCTACACCTTTGAAGAACCATATATAATCATTACTAAGGTACTAAAAGGTGTATTCTACTCTATGAATGATGGGTTATCCACCAATGTTATTAACTTGAAAATTTGGGTATGCAATTTCTTCCTTAATAGGCCTACCATCCCTATGGTATGTAGCACCTTTAAAGGCTAAAGCAAAACAACTATATTAAATATGCTAGTTTTCCTTTTACCCAATTTAGCGGTAACTAGTCAGCTTCTAATTTAGTAACTCGTGTTTTCCGTTAACCAAAAGTCATGTTTGTTACAAAAAGATTCATTCACCAAATGAGGGTAATGAAATCTTTATGGAAAATAAGATGTGCAATTCATTGCTATGAGTTACATTACAATTTAGACAATTCAAATGTTCCGATTATTACTTTCTCATTCATGAAAAGGAATAGGATTGAGTCTCATTCTTCTCTATGGAAAGAGACTTTTGTTTGTCTTTTCCATAAATTATTCTCGATCAAACATTTGTTTGAAAGCACATTGGAATTTACTAATAAAAGACTAAACCACGTTTACGGTTAAATGTTGCATTTATATATTCAAAAGAATTACAAAATTCAATTTTAGTATTTTTTATAATTAACCTTTTCAAGAAAATTAAATACTCATGGTTCATAAACATATAACCATTTAATTTTTACTGCAAACTAGGATCTAAGTTGACATAGTTTCATCACCCAGTTGATCCTTTAATGAAATTATTCAAAATGGTACGAGTCGAACCTCAATTGCCAATTTTCAAATTGCAACTCCTAGATTTATGGGATTTACATATTGCCAACAACAGTTACAATGTATGTTTTATCCCCATCTTATGACTTGAGTTGCCAGTTCTCACTACAAAACTCAATTAAATTTTCCAACTTAAGCGCAAAAAATCATCCATGCCGGTTCTCACGACACGTGGATATTTTACCCTTTGATTACGATCTAAATCACGTTCTCATGCAAATAAACGGTAATCTCAGGTGTTTCCTTTTCATTGGATGACATATAACTTAAATTAAAGGTAATAAATTTGATTTTGGTGTCAAATCAAATATGTACAAAGATGTCATGCATTCATCTTCGTAGCATAAGTTTTTATTAAAACAGTTATATCATTGTTTTAATGTTTAAGCTTTTCATCATCAAACTTTAATCGAGGTATTGGTAACAAATTAAAGAATTACCTTTAATTACCACTATATTGCATGAGTCATAAGCCAAGTTATTGGATAATTACCACAAAAGTGGCGTAAAATTTAAGGTCAATTCACCCTTAGATTTTATGCACATTCATAGAATACTTGGTAGCACCATTAAGAGGCCAGCGCCGGTGGAGTCATTGTGACATATTACATACCCCCATCTTTAAAGTCACAATTTAATCGCGTCTGCCCCTGTACCCATCCATGAGTTTGTCATTAATGGGTGGCGCTCTAACTATTTTGTGCAAAAAAATCAATCAATTAAACGATTACGATTACTATGCTTAAAAATATATGTTTCACCATTGTTTTGAATTAGGTTTATTTTTCTTATAAAAATACCCTTGTTATACATAACAAACAAGCAAGTATTTAAAAATAAACATATAAACAATGAATACATAACTTAACAATTAATCATGCATATCAAATAGCCACATGCAAACCTTTTGATAAATCATATTAATAATCAATTCTAGATCTGTCAATATGTATATATCTAATTAAGACTTTCACCCGTTTTCATCAATGTACAAGGTGAGCCACATGCATCGATTCATCGATTCGTAAGTGAAAATAAAACATATACCACATAGCACATAATTGATTAATATAAGATTGAGGTCTTCCCAATTTTAGATCTTATAAAATAGTGTATACCAACCCAAGTAAAGCATACAATAAAAGGATCATGACAAAACATGTAGACAAATAATAACATGTAGACACCCACGAATACATGTGGAAGACTTAAAAATATAATAGCAATTAATTAACTGAAAATAAATCGTAAACATTCCTTTTCCAAATTTCAAGAACTTCTTCAATCAAGAACCCTAATTAGGGTTTATATGTGGTTGAATTGACACTACCGTTTTCAATTCAAACCAATTGATGTAACAATAGTGTGTTTACCACGTTTTTATACACCGCGTCATTATGCGATTCGATCTGAATGCTGGTTCTGATTACAATAGAATAACCAAGCACCTTTACAATGTGCTCAAGGTCACTGTTAAATCCCTTACATGGGGTTTCACTCGTCCGACTCTAATAACAAGAGGGAAGAAGAGAAGAAGTTTGGCCTTCTAATGAAATCAAGTGTACCAAAGGATGAAAACATGAGGATGTATTT
>OU343225.1:122853542-122949027 GCA_910596185.1 Chrysanthemum makinoi
AATTTTATAAAAATAGTTTCAATATTTTTCCTCTTGAATTTTTATAATTTGTTGTATTTTAATTTAGTTTTAAATAGTTAAAAACATTTTTAATTTTAAATAAAATCCAAAATCCAAAAAAATAGTTTTAATTCTAAATTAGTTATTACATTACATTTCTAGAGTAAAAGTCATTTTAGGCATTTTTAGGATATATTTAGGCGTAGTTGCATTTTAATTACGCTTTATTAATTACGTTTAGTAATTAAGCACTTAGATTTCAGTGAAAGATTCCCTTAATTACTTTCCTCATTCCCGATAGTTTGTATAAAATCACAATCAAACAAATCAAAACATCGAGCATTAAATTCCAAAAACCAAGCAAACGATTATTGGCAATTACTGCTGGGGAAATCGATTCAAGTGGACTAATTAAATAGCCACGATCACACACGGGATTTGATTTATTATTCTTTTTCCTAAGAGAATTTGAATCTATTTTCGTGATTATTTTTGATATCGATATTGAAGTTTTATCCATATACACACCCTTAAGCCTTCATTATCATCATAGAATCGTCCGAACCGCTTTAAGTTTCTCACGGTTAGTCATTCCACAAGGCTAGCTTGTGTGAGTAAACTTGAGCGTGTTTGTTACTTGACAATCAAATTTTACGCCATTGCCGAGGTTGTGTCGCGACAATATCGTTTGAGGTTTGGCGATTAGTGACTCGAGATCCTTCATTCGTGAAGTTACTATTTTTCTATAAATTAAAAAAGTAAAAAATATTTTCCTTTTTTTTGTATATATATATATCCATTAAAAATACAAAAATTTTTTCTCTTGTGTTTTTGCTAATAAATAGAAGACACCAATTATATAACATTATCAACGGAGGTGTTATCATTAATAAGTTCCCGAACTAAAGATCAAAAACTTGCCTTTGTGTCGCTTGTGAATTTATTTATTTACCGGACAAACAAACTGCAGTGGTGGGTATAAGGACGGCGACATTAAATTGCGCTGAAAAGAAGCGGGTTTTTAATAAGCTTCGCACGACCTAAAAAGCTTCTCCGGCAATTGCGTTTGTCTTATAGAAGTGATTTATTCACTTGGGATTATTGGTTAAGTTCAATGTGTTTTCGAATACCGTTCGTTTTAATTGCCTTGGTTTTTGAAAGTGCATGCGCACTCGTTCTAATAACCACAGACCGATACGTGAAGCGCTACAATTCCCGAAGGCAGACGCTCCTTAGTCGAACCCGAGATTCGAACTAATCAAACCCGGCCCATCATCGAAATGGCGGAGGACAACCGATCTATGCTAGAGCAACTCCAAGCACCCACCGAGGGTTATGAAGAAGCCATCGTCGTCCCGGCAATCGTTGCCGATAACTTTGAGCTTAAACACGGATTGATAAATTTGGTTTCGTCAAGCCAATTTACGGATTCGAGACGCGATCCTCACTCTCATATCCGGCGATTCAACAAGCTCACGTCTACGATCAAGTACCGTAACATTCCGGAAGAGGCTATCAAGCTACTACTCTTCCCATTTTCACCGAGGCCGCCCGGATTTGGCTCGAAAAACTACCCCTCGATCGATAACCACATGGGAGAATTTAGTATCAAAATTCGTGAACGAATTCTTCCCACCGTCTAAAACAAAAAGCCTTAAAAATGAAATAACGAAATTCACACAAAGATTTGATGAATCATTTAGTGAGGCATGGGACCGATTCAAAGATTTGCTTAGGCAATGTCCCCATCATGGTTTTCCGAGTTGCACCAACTTGATACGTTTTATAGCGGATTGAATAAGAATGATCAAGACTCTCAATGCCGCGGGTGGTAATTTGTTTGACCGATCAACGAGAGATGCCTTGTCCATTATTGAGAACAAATCTAAAGTTTACATCACGTAGCAAATCGGTTTTGCCGAGTGAATGATACACTATCGTCTTCGTCTCACGGAAATACGTCTAGCACCGATGCTAAGATTGATAAGCTTACGGATATGATCCAGGCTTTGGTTAAGATTAATTCTTCTCCACCCGCTCAAGTCAAAGCGGTGGAAACGACTTGTACTACTTGTGGTGGCCGGCATGCCTACTACAATTGTACCGCCACCGATGGACATCCTTTCGATGCTAATGCCGTAACCGGAGGTAACCAATACCGTTCTCAAGTTGAACGAATCCTCGCGTGTTAGTAATCAAATGGTACCCGGATTTTCTCAATCAACAATGAATCGTTTCAATCAGAATCAAGTTCGTGGACCAAATGTTCAAAACCAATTCAAAGCTCCACCAAATCAATTCCCGAATCAAGGAGTCAATTACAATCAAGGATATCAAGCTTCAAGCTATCAAGCTCCCCTTTGCCTCTAATGAATTCTCAATTACTGAACAATAATGCCACCATCCAAACCATGAGAACCCAGATTTCAAGTTTGAGAAACGAGTTTCAATCTTCACTAACTAGACAAAGCAATGAGTTTAGGAACGAAATTCGACTCGAGAACAACAAATTGGATGCTTGTAAACTTGAAAGTATGTTGAATGCTGTTTTGTGCCAAGTGAGTCAACCCTCGGGTTCGGTTCTCTCCCAGTAACACCATTCCAAACCCGGGGAGAAATGAAATCCATTCGAGATGATGGGTCCTCGATGACTACTTCCTCTCCGGTGAGGAATGTAGCACGAGAGACCGAGGTGACAAAGGACCCGGTAATTCCTCTCGATAATGGAAAAGCAAGCACGTCCAACCTCTGGTTGCCCAAGTTCCTTCTATCTCTGTCATTATGCCGAGTTCTAACCTTACACCGTAAATCGTTCAATCACGGTTCGACAAAATGAAAGATGTTTCCGGAACCAAGTTCAAACTTACGACTGATATGATTAAAGCTGCTGAAATGATTTATGAAGAGAAATTGAAACAAATTTCAAAGATTTCACCTGAGCCTACACCGTTTAATTCTTCCTCAAACAAGCTCCGAGAAGCTTGGTGATCCCGGGAAATTTCTCCTTCCTTGCTCCTTAAATGATATTAAGGAATATAATGCCCTAACCATTCAGTGCAAGCATAAGTCTCATGCCTCTATGATATATCATGAGCTTGGATTGAAGACTCTTATACCTACTCGTATGACTATCGAATTAGCTAATCGAACAATTGCTCACACGGTTGGTGTAGTCAATCGATGTTATGGCACGAGTGGATAAATTCCATTTTCCCGTGGATTTCACCGTAGTTGATATAGAGGTCGATGCCCGAGTCCCTCTCACTTTAGGAAGACCATTCTTGAGAACCTGAGTCATTGTGGATCATTACAAGGAACGCTAACGATCGAAAAGGAAATGAAAATATAATGTTTTATGCCGAGCAAACTTCAAAACCTCCACCCGATGATCATTCGATTCATAGCATCGGTGTGATTGATTTCTCTGAAGAAAGTGGCAATCCAATTTTACCGTTTAATCCGATTATGACCGACTCTTTCCCGTCTCTCACTACGGAAAGTGACCCCACGGGGAAGAGATCGAGGCCTTTCTTAATGATGATTCAGTTCTCGTTGAGATTGATGATGCTACTTTTGACCCGGAGGGGACATTCTTTTCTTGAAAATTTGTTATATGACGAGCCATCTTCTACCCCCCCACGGACCGATGATGTTGATAAGTTGAAAAAAGTTGAGCCTAAACGTCCATTGATCTTTCAATGTTTACGATCAAGAATATGTCAATACAAGTGAACGAAAAAGAAACAAAATGGAGTCTACAACGGTAGTGGTGGAAACTGCTAGCTCTAAGAGCACACCACTTGTCCCACCTCCGATTTCTAAGAAAATCAACCTTCCTTTGAGTGGCAATCCCACCTTTTTCTGAAATCATGGAACCTTCTTTTGAGACATCTTCGATCGGAATCTTTCGAAACGACATTCACGAATCCCTTGTTGAATTGATTCGAATATATTCAAAATTTTGAAAATCAACTCTTTGACGAAGAAAGTGAGGAGTTCACCGATGAACTTGCTCCTACCACTCGATTTTCTCTCGAGGATAAAGAAGAATACGATGATCCGTTTTTCCAAAGAAAGATAAGGAAGTGAAGTTGTCGACAGATGAACTTATTGATCCCGAGGTCCAATATTATTTTTAGCCGAGTGACTCCTCTCCTCGTGAGGATTTTCACATAGATGACACTTTGATCTCCTTCCTCTCCGAAGACAAGATTTTCAACCCCGGGATACGCTTGATAAGTTTTATGCTAAAAATGTCATTCGAGATAAGGATCCTCTCTTGGATGCCTTCGTTGATGAGCCTTTGAGTAACACCTTTCTAAACCATGAGCTCCGTTCTTCTTTGGAGTTTTATCGATCCTTCATCCCTTCGCCCCCGCAAACCGCCGGATGATGGATCGATCTTTCATATGCCTTATGTGAGTTTGGGAGGAGTCATTCCATTTGTGCTTGAGCCCGACATTTTCTTTTCCTCCCAACCCACCCAGTCTCATTCCTTCGGGAATGAGGACACCGTTTTGACCCTGGTATCTCTACCATTTTCTTCCCCAAGGACAAATGAATTCGGGACGAGTCGCTAGCGACTCGTTAAGAAAACAGTAGGCGCCGTGGGAGGCACCCCATGCTTATCCATCTATCTTCTTTCTATTTTCTAATAAGTAAGGGTCTCCTCTTCGATTTCGTGTTTGGTTGTTTTTGATGATGTGTTTAGGATGTTCCCGATATGAAGACTCTCGTGCTCGAAGTTTGTCATTTTCTCCACTTGAGTTTCATGATCGATGCCGATGGAAATCCGATATCCTAATCTTATCGACTAACGTTTATCTTTGAGCATACTTAATAAACGGCTTTTAGATTTTCGTGATACCCTTGCTTTAAACATTGAGGACAATGTTTCGTTCTAGTTCTGGGGTAGGGTAATCTTCGATTTGATTTGACCGTACTTGCTTATTTCTGTCGTGTTTCTCTCGTAACCCCGTTTTTCCTTAGAAAATGAAAAAAATTGTGCAAAAATGAGAAAAATTTAAAATTTTTTGTAAGCTTTTGTTAAGTCTTTTTGATTGAAAAGCTTTGCTAGTCTCTTAGATAAGAAGCTATAAAATGCGAATTCTAGCTCACAAGGCCAAGAATTTGCAAGTTTCCCTAAGTGACTTTAAATATGCATAACTTGATTTCATTAGACGAAGCATTTGCTAAGTTAACATATGTTTTGACACCTTGATTGACTTTCGCGGTGAGTAGGAATAGAATTTTAACTTGACCGGGCGTGTTGAGCCCTAGCTTGTTCCCTTAACCATAGATAATCTAAAATTATCGGCTAAGCATCTGCGGATCTCATTATTTGGGATTTTAAATTTGCAAAGATCGAGAAATGATAGAGTTACTTATGAGTTTAGATGCTAAGCGTGGAGTAGTTGGTTCTCTTTAGAGCCCATCGAAGGTACTTATGGCTTTTTGTTCCCACAAAATTGTTTCACCCCATATCTGTCTAAATAATTAGAGATGTTGAGTTTTTGGCGATAGTTAGTTCTTTATCTTCTTAAAAGAATTTTTGTTTTAAAAATTGGGTACACATCAAGGATCCGTATTAAATAAATGAGTAATAAGTGATATGTGAAATGTAATAAGTAAAATTGTGAGCTGCGGTGTCGAGATCGACCCTGGATCTTTAGCCGGGATTGAGTGAGGTCTTAGCCTAGCCAGCAGGGATCCTCATTTCATGAAGCCTATAGTCTTGGAATTACCCCGTGAAGCTCCGTGGTTCATAGCTCATACACGTAAAAGTCTAAGTGAATGAAAAAAAAAAAAAAAAAAAAAATGTGTTGAATAATGTTGAAAAATGAAAATGAAAAATCAAAAATTTTAGTGAATAAAAATTCCTTGATGTGGACCTCATTTTTACGACAATGGTTCTTGAGGGAAGGCGGATAACTAATTATCGACTTAGCTTTATATCTTTATCGGAATAAAAGTTATCGAAACGAGAATTTGAAGAAATTCATTTCTCACAAAAATAAAAAAATCTAGAGGAAAATAGGAAAATGGGAACGAAAAGTAAGTACACAAGTAACTTCCATGGGTAGTGTTAGCATCTAGAATCATACTTAACAATGATTTCGGTTTTACGCTTAGTTTGGGACTTGTGAAAAATCAGGGGCGATGTATTCTATCCGTATGGTCACTTTTGTTGTGTTTCTTACTCCGTGATCCTAATCTGTCGTTTGAAAAATGTTGGAGTTATTGATCGACATGAAAGTTCAACAAACCGTCATTCATAATCTAATGTGCTTAACCTATCTATATGTGAATTAAAAAGTAAACGGGGCGTTTTTAGAATTAAGGCTTTCTTAATCTCTTTTGAGGAACCTTGACTACTTCTTCTAATTGGTTTGTCTAAACTGTTTTAAGTTTCTTACGGTTAGTCATTCACAAGTGGCTAGCTTGTGTGAGATAACTTGACGGTTTGGACATATCAATGGTTTAGTAAAAAGAGATTGAAATCCTTGGTTTTAGAAGTGTGAGTTGATTGCATTGCGTGAGGACACGACAATGGTCTCGTCTGGGGTATTTTGGTATGTGCTAAAACACATACCTTTTCTTTATCAAAATAGACCCAAAATAACCAAGAAAGAGCCGTTTATTGCTAATATTTGTGGTTTCTTGAGTTTGTGCTTGTGCAGTACGGATATGTAAAACACGCAAAAGGAACCAAATCGGACGTAAATAAAGCACGAGAGATTAAGAGAGCTTAAGCTGAGCCGAAGGTCAATTATGCATTTATGATGATTTCTAATCTCTGAGGATGATTTGTGAAGATTTGATCAAAGTTTGAAGAAATGTCGAAATAGTCCCCGAACTTTCAAGAAATGACGAAAAACCCTCAAGTTTCAAAAGTTTCAAATTCAGTCCCCTGGTCTATTGAAGAATGACAAGTTCACCTTTGAAGACATTTTCAGATTTGCACTTGTGGTCCTTGAATTTCGGCTTTTACATGTTTGGTCCCTATGGTTACTAATGGGTCTAATATCAATCCTAGTCCAAGATTAATCTATGTCCAAAATCCATTATCTAATCCTTAATCAAATCCATTATATCCATAGTCCAATTCACCAACCTTCGCCCAAATCCACAAACAAACCAAACAACCCGTCCATAACACATCACCCGCCCACCCGGCTAAACCTTGACCAATACTTATTTTACCCGCCACTTAACCCGAAGTCAACTCAAAATACCCGGTCAACTATATTTGAGAAATAATATAATAAACCAAACGCCCAAACAGTGTCCCTCTCTGTCTCTCCCAAACACACCCATTCACCTCCCTTTTCACCACCATTTACCAATCCCAAACACAAACCTCGTACTTAGCATCTAACAAAACCTTATCCTCACCGACTGCCGATAAAGTCCACGGTGGACAAATGGCACAATATTATTGGTCGTGACACCTCATTGAGTGAATTGGAGCTTTTTGATTGGATGTGATGACAATGGATGAATGAGTGGCTGCAAATTGCTTCTAGGTTCTTCTCAAAGGCATCCCAAGACCTCCTCAAGGCTATAAATAGACCTCTTTGGCTCACATTTCAAGTCGTGCAATCCTAGTTTTCATTTTAGCTTATTGTCTTTAATTTTCAGTAGTTTTCTAAATGTTTTATTAAGCTTTTATTGTATTTCCATTTCCTTGTAACCCCTTTTCAGTTTTAATAAAAGTTCCAAGCTTCTAAATTTTATCTTGCATTTCTTACTTAAAGTGATCAATAAGCTAAGTTGAATAATGGGATAGGCTTATTTCAGCTTATTATAGCTTTAGTAAGCTTAAATTGCACCATCACTGTTCACCTCACTCATTTACATTCACAAAAAGATCAGGTCAACGAAAGTCAACTGGTGGTGATTTTGGTTTAGAAATGGATATGGGTTGATTGTGATGATGGATTTGGTTGTGGTTTGGTGATTTTGATGAGTTTAGAATCAAGTATTACTCGCCAAAATTTTGCTAGGATTCAAGTAAGTGGTGATTTCTTTCATTTTCAAAACTGTCATTGTATGGTATGCAGTCATGCTTATAGTCACGATAGATGCTTGATTTGATCTTGTTATAGTCCTAAGATATTACTTTAAAGCTTATTTAACTTTTCGCTTTAGTAGTTGAAGGATTAGATTGTTTAAGTTGTTTGCTAGAGTTAATAAAGGAGTGTTTGGTTTAGCATTAAAAATGTGATAGAGGTTTAATCATAGTAGTAGTTCATTTGGTTTAGGCTTGTTTTAGTGTATTGCATGCATCTCATCATTTACTTGCATCGCTTTTCACTAAAGTCAAAATAATAAGTCCATTGATCTTGTTAGCTTTACTGTTGGAATCGCTATAAGAATCAATTCATATGGGTTTAAAACTTGATAAGCTAGCTTGCTATAGTCTTATTACATCATATTTAACCTTAATCGGTCTAAAATTTTTGCTTCTAAATTTCACAAAGTCAATCTTCATAACTGCTTTCAAAGTCAAACCCATGTCAAGATCGATTTATGTGATTCTTGCATAACCCACAAGGTTTAATACGTGTTGTTAGAGTCTCATATTTGGTCTGATATCACTAGGTGGTCTTTAAGACCACATTGCTTTTTGGCTTAAGCCCTCCGATAAGCTGTGGATAAGCTCAAACAGGAGGGTCAGTTCACTGTTTTGGCTTATAGATCAGTTAGCTTAAATTGCTAGTAATCTGCTTATTAGGTGATAGGAGTAGCTGCTATAAGTTGCCTTAGAGTAGTTTTAGTATAGTCTAGCTTATGTAATCAGTTGGTGTAATTTAGAGCTTATCTGCTTATTGTCAAGTGCTTATTTTAGCTCCATTTACACTGCAGCCCTCTTTTCTTACACACAAGCTTCATATTTCTTATATTTCATAGAATTAGATTAACTTTTTAGAATTTTCCTGAGATTTTCATTAATTTTGGTCACTGTTTGCTATTTTTCTAGATTTAAAACAGTTTTTAATCACTTTTAATTAGCTTTAATTGCAATTAATTAAGAAAAAGTTAAAAAAAAATAATTTTTCGTTTTTTCCAGTTTAAGAAAAATATAAAAAGCATAAAAAATATTTTTCCATATTTTTCCCTTTTTATTTGGTATTTTTCATAATTTAAATTAGATTAAAATAGTTTTAAATTAGAAGAAAATAGAAAAATAATCAAAAAAATATAAAAATAGTTTTGAAAAGTCTCTTATGATATTTTAGATTTTATAAAAATAGTTTCACATTTTTCCCTTTGATTTTTATAATTTTTAGTATTTTAATTTAGTTTAAAAGGTTAAAAATTAGTTTTTAATTTAAATAAAATCCAGAAAAATCCAAAAAATAGTTTTAATTCTAAATTAGTTTTTAAATTACATTTCTAGAGTAAAAGTCATTTTAGGCATTTTTAGGATATAATTTAGACGTAGTTGCATTTTAATTACGTTTATTTATTACGTTTTAGTTAAATTCGCACTTAGGATTTCCCGTAAAATAGATTCCCTTAATTACTTTCCTCATTCCCGTAGTTTAATAAAATCACAATCAAACAAATCAAAACATCGAGCATTAAATTCCAAACCAAGAACGACATTGGCAATTCACTGGGAACGATTCGGGTTGATTAATCCGTATACACGATCACACACGGGATTTGATTTATTATTCTTTTTCCTAAGAGAATTTGAATCTATTTTCGTGATTATTTTTGATATCGATATTGAAGTTTTATCCAAGTACACACCCTTAAGCCTTCATTATCATAGAATCAGTGTCCGAACCGTTTTAAGTTTCTTACGGTTAGTCATTCACAAGTGGCTAGCTTGTGTGAGTAAACTTGACGTGTTTGTTCATTGACAATCAATGACATGGCTATGTATTCAGCCTCTGTAGAGGAAATAGAAGTACTCATTTGTTTCTTTGAAGACCAGCTCAAAAGCTTATCACCCAAAAATCGAAAGCACCTCCCCACGCATTTCGACGCGGTATCTTGACATCCTGCATGATCGCGATCTCCGCATAGGCGTTAGTGACATACCGGTGTCCTTCGTACCATAGTCCCATATTGATGGTTCCTTGAGATACCAAAGACCCGCTTAACCGCTTCAAGGTGCTTTTTAGTAGGCTTAGCCTCGATATTCAGCACACATGCACACAACGAATGTAATTGGTTCTGCTAGTTTGAGGTACATCGGGATCCAATCATGCTAAGATATTTCGTTTGATCTACCATGATCCCTGAGTGGTCCTCATCCAAATTTTAGTACGCTCAATCATGGGAGTGTCAACGGTGTCACATGATACAAATCCAAATTTCTTTAAAATCTCATTAGCATATTTAGATTGATTTATAAAAATGCCTCCGGGACTTTGTAAAATTTGTAATCCCAAGAAAATGACATTTGTCCCATCATTGACATTTGAAATTTGGAACCCATTTCATTTGAAAAACGATCACATTCATTGGGGTCGGTCGAGGCAAAGATAATATCATCAATATAAATTTGAACGCGGAATTAAATGTTTGCCCGACTTCCGGTGAACAATGTCGGATCAACTACTCCTTTGTTGAATCCAATGGATAGAAGAAACTTTGACAATATATCATACCATTCTCTAGGAGCTTGCTTTAAACCGTAGGGCCTTTTTTCGCGATAGACATGAGTGGACGCTCGGATTCACAAAACCCTCCGGGCCGGGTCGACCAACCACTTTCAAGTCACCATTAAGAAAGGTCGCTTTCACATCCATCCGATATACTACCATGTTCTAACTAGCCGCATTAGCCAAGACGATTCGATAGCTTCGACACGAGCAACGAGAGCAAATGATTCTTCAAAGTCAATACCCTCTTTTTGACGGTATCCTTGGGCAACCAATCGAGCCTTGTTCTTTAAGACATCACCATGCTCATCAAGTTTCTCTTTGAAGATCCATTTTAGAGCAATGATCATAGCAACTGAGGTGTACTAATTCTATACCAAGTCGATCAAACTCATGAATTTCTTCTTGCATGGCATTGAACCAGATGTCTTCATTCATGGCGGTTTTAATGTCTTTTGGTTCGACCTTAGAGAGTACGGAGTTGAAGAAGCACCATAAGGCATCGGTTGCAAATTCATCATAGAGTTGTGATTCTCTTGTGGATACTGGAGGAGAGGGGTTTCCAATGATGTTATCTAAAGGGTGATCATGTGTCCATTTTCTAAGATGATCATGTGGTTGTTGTTGTGGAACCGGCGTAGCGAGTCTATATCTCCCGATGAAGATGTTTGACGATGATTCGTGAGCAAATATATTTTCAAATGGAGCATCTTCAGAGTAGCAGGGATTAACTTCATCATTGATGCGAAAAAATTTCTTTAAATCATCTTCTCGATGGAGGTACATATGGAATTTTGGAGATGAGTTTGGTACAAGTGATGAACCAATGGGACTGTTTTGAAGTGCGTCCGTAATGGATAGTCCAGAGCCATTTGACCGGTCAGCTCATCGAACGTAACGTGAATTGTTTCCATGATATTTCGGGTTCTCTTGTTGTAGATTCGGTAACCCTTCTTGTTTGGTGCATAACCAAAAAACTCCAATATCTGCCTTTGCTCTTAATTTACCTAAGTCTTGACCGTCATTCGTTGGATAGCACAAAGCACCAAACACACGGTCGGAGAGATCGGTTTTTCGTTTATGAACAAGTTCATATGGAGTTTTTCCATGAGAGGTGTGTATAAGGGAACGATTTTGGGTGTAGCAAGCGTGGCAATGGCTTCACCCATAGAAACATTAGAACCTTCAATAAATAAGCATTGTTCTTTATGCCCACAAGAGTTCGATTTCATCTTTCAACCACTCTTGAGGAGTTCGTGGAATACTTCTTTGATGACCGATTCCAACACTTTCATAAAACTGAATTAAGTCTTTGTTTACAAACTCGTGCCATTGTCCGTCTCGAACAATTCTGACATTATTGTTGAGTCGAACCAAGTCGTTTGATTAGTTTGATAATGACATCCGAGTTTCATCCTTTGTCCTAAAAAACTTTACCCAAGTAAATCGAGAGTAGTCATCAATAACTACTAGAATGTATTTCTTCCCATTTATCGTTTGCACTCTCATTGGTCCGCATAAATCCATATGAAGGGTATGAAGAACTTCCATTACCAATTTGTAGGTTTTGGTTTGTGGGCATATTTCGTGCTTTTACCCAATTGGCAAGCTGAACAAAGATGATCTTTTCATATTTTAACTGGGTAAGCCTCCCGACAAGATCCTTTCTAGAGAGGTTATTAATGGTGCCGAAGTTCAAGTGATTGAGACAACGATGCCATAACCATGACTTAGTTTTAGAAGCCTTTGACAAACAAGCGATTGAGAAGACTTCATCATGTCTTCGATAGAGATGGTGTATAGATTAGAACCACGGTTCTTAACAATTCCACACCATCAAGTTGTCTAACGAAGCAAGTATGTTTTCTAAAGGCCACCTCTAGATCGAATCACGAATTGACCAACAGAAAACAAATTATGACCAAGACCTTCCACAAAATATACCTTGGAGATTACACTTTTTCCAACTACATAATCACCATAACCCATAATAGCTCCAAAATGGTCGTTCCCGAATCTAACAATCCCGAATGAATTTCACTTGAAGTTCATGAGCCGCGACCGTCTCCAAATATATGCTTGGAACAAAGGTCCAAGTACCACGTAACAATTTGAACGATCCGCAGTTGAACACAGACAAGAATGGACAATCGATAATTGGGATCCCATGCAAGAATGGTTCCACTTGGTTAGTAATGTGATTGGAACACCCACATCGTAAATAGAAGCAATGGAATCATCGAATAGATGTAGTGCTAGTATCTGTATTTGACCTATTCAAAGTATGTTCACTTCTTAAGGGAATAGTTCTACCAAGAGGCATCCATTTTCTAGTGGCATTGTCTTAGTGTGACAGGGGCGTGAATCGATTGACCTTATGGCCAAAAGGTATCCATTGATAACCTATCTTGCTAAATGTTCTTCCCGTGGGTTTCCACTGCTTTCTAACTTTCTTTTCGCTTTTGCTTTTTAGCCTTATTTGCATGATTTTTAGCATTAACAATTTTAACTGGGCATTTGACAAAGATTAGACAAAGCATTCACACCACATTCAAGATTAGTAACAGTGACCAATCATCATTACATGTTTTGCCAAAAGTAGTAGAATTCACATTAATTGCAAGACGCTTAAAGCTAACACTAGAATCAACAAGATTCGCTTTATTCAAATTCTCCCTACGGTGATCTTCTACTTTCTTCCAATGCACATTCTTAGCTTGCGAGGACCTATCATTCCTTGTATTGTTGAGACTTTGACTCGCCGCTTTAATGTCACCGACACTCCCAGTAGAGGGAATGGGAACATTAGTTGGTTTTGCTACTTTTCGTTTCTTTGTTTTGATGTCGGACGCGGAACTATTTGAAGGCTGCATCAAGTTCACTTTCTTAACACTAGAGGTGCGGATTCAACTACTTGAAGGCATACTAAGGTTCACATTCATAACATTGGGGATTGAATGAGTTGCATACTTGGCACTAGGCATGGAACAAGGTATCAAGGGATTGACTTGTTCACCTAAGGTTTTAGGGCATATTGTATTTAGGCATTCTAGAAGTTCTTGAGATCGTTTGGCATATAAGCATGCATGGCCAATTGCATTATCATGTGGTTTCTCTAATTTATCCTCTTCTACAATCTCACAAAGACATTCTAGGTCATCCTTAAGGTATGAGAATATGTTTGAATAGCAAGTTTGTTATTCCTAAGATGAGGAGGAACATATTTCACGCATAAAGAATATTTATTACAGATATGCACCTTTGAAGCACCATTCTCACCATTGGTCATTGGCATTGTCCCTTTTACCGACTCTTCGAGATTCTCAATTTCTTTTTGCAATGAAGTTATTTTTTCGTTATTTTGTTACGAGTGACTTTTATTGACTCAAATAACTCATTGAAATGACGCTTAACCTTTTCATTTTCTTCTAGAAAACTCTCGTTTTCCTTTTGTAAAGTATTAACCCAATTTTGAAGATGAAAATTTTGAGAATTCCGAGAATCTAAAGAATGAGGCATTTGGGAGCCAGTCACATTGTTCTTTTCACCCTTTAATTGAGAGATTTGGGCTTTCAACTTTCTGATCGTGTTACAATGAGCTTGAATCGCTCATCACGCTTGTTTATTTCAAAATCAGATCAAACTCGAACATCAAGGATATCTTGATGTTAGAGGTTTTAACATTTTCTTTGAGATGTTGATATTTAAGTTGTAAATCAAAATGTTCAACTTCTAGTTTAGAAAAATGTTTTACCAAAGTATCGATCATCCTGCTCAATTTTCTCACTTAGTTTAGAGATTTTGATTTCAAGCTCAATGACACGATCATGGGAGACTTTCAAAGCAACAGATAGTTCATGAAATTGAGAAGCATTAATAGAACAATTAGTGGCATGTAAAACACATCTTGAGAGATACATTCAAGAATCATATTCTCATTTAAGGTATGCAAGTTCTTCCTCTCAATCTCATTATATTTTAATGCTCTCTCATAGTCACTAACTTCAACTATCATTTCATCAAATTCCTTTTCCATTCCTTTAATATCCTAATCTATTCCTTTTTAAGACTCTCAAAATGATCTTTTAGTAGTTTAAAGAAAGGCATGACTTCGCTTAAATAACATTCTTTTGTTTGCTCAAAACCCCTTTCCCCTTCGCTATCCCATGGGTTTGATCCTTTTCTTACAAGTTTTCTCAAAATCGACAAATAGTTGAAAAATAACATATTGACTGATTAAGGTCTTGCTTTTAGTGGCAATAGTTCAAGGAACTAAATGCATTGGTGTATTGGGAGGATACACGATTGTCAGCCGGCATTTTCCTAAGGGGAGGGTTTGTTTCAACAATATTTTCTGCTTTTTGCTTATCTAAGTCCTTTTCCGAACACTTGTTCAGTTGTTAACAAAGTTTGAGGCTTAAACTTGTTTAAGGAAATCCAATTTTTCTTTTAGTAATCATGGGGTTTGACTATTATGTTTTGCTTTTTGCACTCAGGATCGTCAAGCTTCTTATCCATTTTCTCCCTAGAAGCATCATCTAATTTTCTATCTTCCTCAGTGGACTCAATGCAACTAGGTGTCTGTCTAGGTTTAAGGATCTCATTGCCATCATAGATTACCTTTTGAGCAGCATTTGCAATCTTACCATACTCAGGGTTGGGTTTATCAATAATGGGAACACTATGCTTATCGCTTAAAACTCTATGCTTAGTGACCATATGAGCAGTCTGAATGGTATTCCCTTGTACGTACAACTTATTTTCAAGCTTGTTCTTCAAAGTTTTTAGATTGGAAAAATCATTCAAAAGTTTTGATTCCTTAGCATGAAATTCCTGCCTGAGCACTTTAACATTTTCTTGAAGTTCTTGTTTTTGCTTAGCAGTTTTAGAAAGCTTTTCTTGTAAGGAGTTTAACTCTTGTTTTAAAACTTCTTCTCTAAAATTACTTTTCTAATAATTGTACGCATTTGGTTATCCAACTCCTACCACGGTAGTTAGCTCAAACTTAGCACGTTGTTCATAAATGGCAACTCGCTCTTTATAGGCATTAAGTTCAGAGATAACGAATCATCGGGGCACATGCGGTATTCATCAAAAACATAGTCATCGTTGACGCGAAGATGCATCACTTGGTACGACTCACTTTCACTTTGTTTCACATATTGATCATATGGGACAACATTGATATTACCCATATTTTCAATATTTGACTCAATAGTTTCAGCTGATTGTACTTTGTCATGCATCTTTTGCACATCAAAGATCATCGTATAGTTTCAGTACCTCAGAAATGATTTTGTCTTTGGATGGACCAGCTTGTGGTGATGATGAGACTTTAGGAGGGACTATTGGAGAGATGCTAGCCATGAAAATTGTTTGTACAAGAGGGTTCATCATCAACGTCGAGTCATCTGCATCACAATCAGCGACTTGAAAGGCATTCTCGATGATTGTTGCCTATCTCCCGAATTGGCGCTCATCCACATCTGCATCATACGTCTTGGCATTTCCTCATCAAGAAACAACAACTCTCTTCATCCAAGCCGCACCATTATCCCGAGCTTGAACAAGCAACATCTTATCCCGAAGTACTCTGCTCGAGGCTTTTGAGATGTGCGGTTCCTTGCAATGTGTCCCTCACCTCCACGCTTGTAGCACTTGATCGGCTTTGCTTGTCCCCGATTTCCATTCCTTCCCTATTCTCGATTTGCCACATATCCTCTACCGACTCCACCTCTTCCTTGTTCATAATGTCTTTCTTGAATTGGCTGCACCATAACTTTCCCATCTCTCGACAGGTGGCTAGATTATGTGGATTGGATGCAGTTCTGAGATTGTTGTTGGTGTGTGGAAGAGAGTTCATGTTTAAACTAATCAGAAGAGCCAGTTGATTAATGAAGTTTCCCACGTGTGCATCAGCTTGTTTGAACATAGGATCAGGAATGAGTTTGTGATTACCATTACCCATGGGTATAACTTGAGATGCTTTGGTGGTAATTCCAATGTTTGAGTAGAAGGCGGTTGAATCATTTGATGAGCTTGTCTCTCCTCGTTAGTTTTGAACTGATCAAGAATCCTTTTTTCAAACATAGCATGTCTCTCATTCTCAAGAAGGAAGGCATAGAGTTGCTCATAGTTTGTATTCTTCAATCCTTTGGTTAGCTTCACGGAGGTGACAAACTTATGCCATTCGGGATTCATGTTGTTCACAAACTTTGAGTTCATCTGAATGTTTGGCATAGTCATTCTGATGTTCCTCATGTCATTAACAAGCTTGTGGAATCTCACGTAATACTCATAGACACTCTCATCTGGTTTCATCTTGAAGTGCTCAAATTCATCATAGAGTTGTGATTCTCTGTCTTCCATAGTTAATTCAGAACCAGAAAGAAGCATCTTGACATTATCCCACACTGCCTTGGCTTCGTTGTTGTGATTGATAAGCTTGTAGATATCTTTTGGAAGACCTTGAAGTACGATGTTAGAAGCCCTGATATCATCATCGAATCTCTTTTTCTCCTTATCACTAAGCTCATCATACGTCTTTGGCCTGTCCAATCCAAAAATCATAGTTCCATCTGTAATTATCAATATGTCTCTTGTAGTCTCAACCCGATAAGGTCCTTCATCAATCGATTTGAGAATGTTGACCCCATTTTCCTTTCCAAGATAGTACAATCTGATTCTTTGAGCCCAAGAGTCGTAGTCGGGCCTTACGTCAAGCATAGGTGGACGAGTATCTCGAACTACCGCTTGAACATCCTCGCAAATGGAGATGATTGTAGGTCCGTTGGTAGACATGTTAACAGATTACACGGATTTTATAACTCTATGATTAAACCGGGAAATAGATTCTTTCACGGGATTTTACTAAATCAAGAGAAAACCGTATTACAAACACAAGTTAACCAAGTCGTTAAGAAATCCTTGAATCAAGTCGCTAAAAACCAAGTTGCTAAGACAAGTCGCTAAGTTCCAAATCGCTATGAATTTTGACAGCAAGTCGCTATGCACCAAGTCGCTAAGAAGTCAAGTCGCTAAATAGCAACTCGCTACTGGTCCAAATCACTAACACCAAGTCGCTACGAAACTTAAGAACAAGTCGCTATCAAAATTGAAAGCAAGTCGCTACCTTACCAAGTCGCTACCCGTAGTGGAGAATCCACTAACTGTACTTTTTGTCGGCTTGTCTCTAAAGGCAAGTCGCTAGGACCAAATCGCCACCAAGCAACACTACAACTCGCTAATTTTTTCTGAAGCAAGTCGCTAACAAGAAAGTTACACCGAGAGCCAAGTCGCTAACATGAAAAACTTGCAAAACACTCTTTTCAATCCAAAACAAGCTCAACCACAGTGATTTAAGCTTACCAAGACAAAACCTAAACACTTATGATGATCCTAAACACAAAAGTACAATCAAAATCCAAACTTTAATACTAGAAATCAACTAAATGATGCAAAAACCACTAAACTTTCTCAAACTCAAAAACCACCTAAAAACCACTAGAAATCCAAATATATGTAAGAGATGATCTAACCATGGCTCTTGATACCATTTGTAACATATTGGATTTCACATACACATCAAACCATAAGCAAAGTAGGCGTACACAGTGAGTTTTTTAGAGAGAAAGTTAGAGGTTGGGAACTTTAGTGACAGAAAGAAAAATCTTATTATGAGCTCCAACTCTCTACCTTGGGAGGTAGAGAGTATTTATAGTACTTACATAAAACGCCACCTGACGGGCGTGGATCGGCATACAATGGGTAAAGACCCGTCCATCCTCCACGGTGTTACTTAACTAAATACTACTAAACATTAAATAACTACGACTACGAGCTTTCTAACGATTACATATACTTGAGGTGACCGACACTTTAACTACTGGATTTTCCAAATCCTAACACAGTCATAGTGGTGTTGGTGACGTTTTGTGTGCTTTCTCCTGCGGAAGAAACGTTACATTGTAGTGTTGGGTGACTGATGGAAATTTTCAGTGTTCCTATTCATTGTTGTTGTTTTATGCCAGCTGCATGCTGGCTGTGCTTTTAGTTCTTTTGATGTTATATGCTGTGGAAAGAATGAGGTCGTCCGAAAGTTGGCATGGCAAACTATTCCGGTTGCGTACCATGCTGGGTGCACCCTACTTTCCCCGGTTACTCTCATATCTGAGCCTAATTTTTTAGGCCTTTACTCGGTAGTTGAGCTGTTATACATGGTGGCATGTTGAAACCATTATATTTTGTTGAACGTCATTAAAAAAAAATAGGTGTTATGGCTTCTGGCCCTGTTCTTTATGGCCAATCAGTATGTGCCTACGATATATTTCTAAAGGCAATGATGATATTTTTCTGGGCAACACCTTGGCGAGGTAACCGTAGCGCAGTTACGGTTGCAGCCATGCCAGATATGAGCCTCTGTCTATGTTGTTTATATATTTTGTATTATTCCAGATTTTCGTAGGCCCATGAACAGGAAAAGGTCGTGTTTCGGAGCTGCTGAACTATTCATTGCGATGTCACTTTAAATAGGTATGCCCATTTATCTAAGATGTACAATATCTATGTTCGTTCTTAGCAAACATGGTAATGACATTTTATTGCAATTGTTAGTAGTATACATAATTGGATTCTGTTAATATTGGGCTCAAGCGTTGCAAGAACTGTTGGTTTAAGGTCGTTGTATCACTACTGATGGGGTGACAGCGATTTTATGTGGGCCATGGAACAACTGTGAGTCTCTAGAACTTGGCATCGCAACCTACTTGCCTAATGTTATTGGACCTGATAGGATTGAAGGTTGTTGATTGGCACCAATGCTGATGAGGCGATCAAGAGTTTATATGGGTTCCTGAGAAACTGATGTTGTCCGGAACTTGGCATGGCGACCTGTTCGATTTGCAGCCATGCCGGAAGCACCCTGTTTTTCCAAGTTACTACCCTGGCTGAGCGTTATATTTTTATATCGGTAGGTTCTAATTCTCAGACTCCAACAAAACTACTTGGAATGGCAATATTCTGATATTATGTGTACACTTAAATGACCTTTCAGGATCATGGGTTACTGCTTTGCCGTAAGCAGCGAGTGATTGCAATTGGCAATATGTATGCTATCAGTTTGATTGGAATCTTATCTTACTGAGTTGCAGTGTCACTGATTGGGATCTTTCCACCTGGTAGAATACTTCAAGCATCTTTTGCTGATATTGATATGGGATGTTTATGATATTCCCCTTTTCTAATTCACTGTTTGAAACCCTTTCGTCCCCCTAACGGTCTAGCAAAACGTCTAGTGCAGAACTTTGCATAGCAGCCATTGGAATGACAAAAGAAATTCAGTTAGCGGCTAGATGGGTATCACTATCTTGAACATCGTGTCTCAACATTGGCGACTGACGTTTGAAATGCACTCCCGAGTGGGGAGATCTCAGTCAGTGACACAACAATATTCAGGTACGCAAACAAGGAAACCTTTGGCCACCACAGCCTGTGTGGGTGTATGTGTGTCCATGTGTTTAGAGTCAGTAGGAGTACGCTTCTGTCTACGATATCACTAAATTGTTGTGGAACTGATAAAGTTTTGTATGCTTTGTTGGCACAGAAAAAAAAGTGCAGTTCCGTGTATTAGGTGGGTTATCCAGGTCTTCATAGTCGCCATTCATTTTCTTTCTTTGACATTTGCTGCATGTTGTTTGTTCTTCATGTTTGTTTCAATTCTTACCATGATAATCATATTGATCATAAGGGGTTATGATGAATCTAAAAGTGGGTTACCAAACCTGTGGTCGTTCACTTCTTGGCACGACAGACCGTTACCTCTGCAACCATGGTGAACGTATCCATGTTTTTGCATTGTTCATCAATCTGAACATGTTCTGCTCCATTATATGTTATATCAATAATAATTGATGATGATTTTTTTGACTTATATTCCTTTGGGACGTGGTTCACCGAACCCCGTATCTTGGCGAGGCATCCACATTAAAAGAGTGGGTGCAGCCATGGCGGATGTTTCGTGACGATCCCATACTTGCGTATCTGAGCCTCATTTTGGCGATGTGTATGGTATATTTGTCAGGGCAATGATGGATTATTTATGGAAAACATCTTGGCAAGGTAACCGCAGCGCAGCTGTGGTTGCAGCCATGCCAGATCTGAGCCTGTCTCTACGGTATTTATATACTTTGTGTTATTACAGATTTGGTTAGGGCCACCAACAGGGGAGGACGGCGTTTCGGCTTGGCCGAACTATTGATTGCGGTCTAAGTTAAAAAGGTATCATCGTTTATGTAATATGGATACTCTGTATGTTCATTCTAAGCGAAGATGGTCGTGTTATTTTATTGCAATTGTTAATAGTATACATAATTGCAATAAAATACCACGACCATGCCAGATCAAAGCTTGTCTCTACGATATTGATACAGGATGTTCATGGTACAATTCTGGTCTCATCTTCCCCTCGAATTCCTTTCGTTGTTACAACGGTCTTGCAATACGTCTGGTCCAGACCTTTGCGCAAGGATTCTTGAAACAGCAAAAGGAATTCGAGGAGGCGATTAGACAGATCTGATTATCCTAAACATCACGTGTCAACATTATTGACTGATGGTTGCGATATACTTTTTCCTTTTGTACTCTAATGTTATTGGACTTGGTTTGATAAAAGTTTGTTGCCATCAGTACTGGAAAGGCAATGATGAGTTTATATGGGTCCCGGAAAACCTAAGGCTGTCCGGAACTTGGCACGGCAACATATTCGGTTTGCAGCCATGCTGGATGTGCCCTACTTTTCTGGCTTGCTTCCCTGTCTGAGCCTGCTATTTTCTTAGGCCTTAATAGGTAATTGGTATAATTCCGACATCAGGTATGTGGCTCGGTTCTTTTGATGTGGAATCTTATCCAACTAAATATTTGTGTCATCGATTGGAATCTTTCCACTCGGTAGAATATTGCAGTTTTCATATGCTGATATCGATACGTGATATTTATGGTAGAGAACTTTTCTCATCTTCACCTCCATTTCCTTACGTTGTCACAAAAATCTAGCAATACGTCTGGTGCAGACCTTTGCAGAAAGATTGTTGAAACTTGAAACAGCAAAAGGAATTTGAGGTAGAGATAAGACGGGTTTCACTACCCTCAACATCACCTGTCAATATCATCGACTGATGATTGGGATATACTTCCAAGTGGTAGGATTCGATTCGATGACACGACAATATTTAGATATGGAACAAAAGGATGCTTTACATATAACAAATTGTCTAGAAAAATACGGTTTTGTTTGCCTATTTTTCACAGGCCTTTTGTTTCTGCTAGCGGTTTATTTATAAAGGCGATGATGAATATCTTCTGGATACCATCTTGGCGAGGTAACAACAACAGAAGCCGCTGCGTACCATGCCAGATCTGAGCCTTACTTTATATTACTTTTATTCTTTTTGTCATCCCAGGTTTTCATAAGGTTGTGCTGGGTATCAAGAGTTCTAAAAGGATCTCCATACGAATTCTTCCAACACACAACAGGATTGTTGTCAGTTTTGTAAATAAGTTAGAAAAGAATGTAGCCAAAATTTTCAGCTTTGTATCATCTACATGTCTAAAAATTGCCGTTACAAATGTTAGAACATGTCATTAGTTTTGTCATGTTTCAATTCACTAACGTTTCCACCCATTATGTTCCGATTCTAAAATGTTCACGGTATCGGAAAATCCCGCCACGGAGTGGCGGGTAACGAACAATTGTTCTTTCAATACTTTGTTTGATATACTTTTTTTTATTTCTAGACACAAGATTTTGATTTTAAATTTTCATACCACCCTAAATGGGTAGCTTTTGATGAAATAGGTCAATCAAAAATCTTCTTTTATTTGTTCAGTTTTCTGTCAGCCACATATATTCATTCATTCAATTTTTTTTTTCTTTTTTTTTATTTCAAAGAAATACATAAAACCTATTAAACATATATATAAATTAAATATAGTATTAATTAATTTTCTTTCTCATTATTTTCTTTCAAATCTTTTTCAAGTCCAAATCTAATTTCAATACCAATTACAAACCAAACATGCCTTTAATTTTTTACTTTTGCATCTTAACTCTTTCAAGTTACCCATTTAGCTTTTAGAAATAAGACATGACTCAAATCAACGTATTCATAAGTAATCGTAACATAAAATTGTTACCTTATGGTTACTGACTGACTTTTAAACTGGTCAAAAGAAGGCCGGCCATGTAACTCTTAAAGATATGATGATTTCGAGCCGTTCTTGGTGTGCTCAATTGTTAAAGTTTTTAACTCACAAATAGGGCAATCTCTAATTTCCGAATCTAAGGATATGCAAATGATGAAGGAGTTGCTAACTTGTTGCAATCAGACTTTAGCCCCGTTTCGAAGGGCCTAAGGCTAGCCCCAATAGATTGAATCCCCACTCGATCGAGCTTAGTGGCGATCGATTCATCTCGATCGTTGTTGCTGTGGCCCAATCGATCGCCATGCATTTTGCATCAAATGGATCGTGCAGCCGATCGAGACAAATGTTTGGTACCGTTGCATATAAAACCAAAAAACAATGTTTACGTTGCATATCAAAACAAAAAAATATTTTACCGTTTGAGATAAATATATATATATATATATATATATATATATATATATATATATATATATATATTTATATATATATATATATATATATATATATATATATATATATATATATATAATTAAAACCACCCTATAAATACACAACATACTTACACACTAAACTCACAAATCTCACAATCCTCTCTATCAAAAATCTCACAATCCTCTCTATAAAAAATGTCTAAAAAAACACCACAAACCAAAGGCCGAAAATCCTGTTTGGCAAACGCCCCGCATATTTTAACACCGGATCTGAATTTCCGGTTAACCGGTGTATCACCAAGAATCAATTTCCAACCCCTACTTTCAATATCAATCCCAACAAGCTCCACAACAACAAGCTAACAATCCATTTTTTATGAATCGTCCATTTGTTCCACCGCATCAAAACATCCAACAACAACAACAACAACAAAGCCACTCCCGTCGAAGCAACCAATCTATGTATGGGTCACCCGAATTTGTGTACCGGCCCAACAATGGATTCATCAATGTCTTCATATTCAAATTATAAAGAATATTCTCCGGTTAACCGTATCAATCTTGAGGGTTTTGATTTCGATGACCAATTATACAACAATCCTAATTTTATGTCAAACCGGATCGGGTTATCCGGCTCAAGAGTATCACGGTTCGTACCGGGTTCGCTAATGGATCGATCACGATTCGGTTAACCTTTATGACGTAGAAGAAGAAGAATGTCGAGAAGAGACGTCACCGGTCAAACCAAAGAAACGAGCTACTAAGGCGAAGAAGAAGGTTGTCGAGAAAGAAGCCAAGAATGATTCGTCGCTTTGGTCAAAAGAAGAAGAGATCGCCTTGTGCAACGCTTGGTGTGATATATCCGAGAATAGTGTAATCGGAAACAACCAAAATGCTAAAGGATTTTGGCAGAAAGTCATTGCATACTTTAAGAAGGAGGTTGGTTCAGAAAGAACGTACAACTCTATCATTACAAAGTGGAAAAATATGATTCGTCCTAAAGTTGGTCAATTTTGTGCCATTTACAACAATGCTCTCGTGAATTACTTAGTGGTGAGAATGACCTCACCGCTTATACACGAAGCGTGTGATGAATACCAACTAGTGTGTGGTCATCCGTTTGTTTTGGAGTATTGTTGGAAGATTTTGAGGGACCATTCTGCTTGGAAGGATAATGAGATGCCGACTTTTTTAAGCCAAGATGATGGTCGCAAAAAAGCAAGGACTTCAACCGACTCGGATGTGCACTCTGGATGTCCTGCTAAACCAATTTGTCGTGATGCCGCAAAGAAGAATAAAAAGAAATCTTCAGAGATTTCGAAAGCTATGATTATGGAAGGTGTTGCCGAGAAATGGGGCAAGATCAAGTCCAAGGCATTCGGCGAAGAAGGAGCTGGCAGACGCACTATGATTGAAGAAGAAAGAGCTGAACAACCAAATCGAGTTGGAGATTGAGCAAAAGAGAGAAGAAAGGGACGACAAAAAATTGGCACTAGAAGAACGAAAACTTGAATTAGAGCGATAAAAGAAATATGATGCAGATCTCATGTTCTATTGCACGCCAATCGATCGAATCTTTGCCCAAGCATAACAACAAACAATGCAGAAACTCAAAGAGCGATCAAGGCACGCCACAACCTAGATCTTTAATAAGTGTTGTAATGTTTTAATAAGTTTCGTAACGTTTTAATTTTATTTGAATTATTATGTAACGTTTTAATTATTAATGAAATTTTATTTTGTGTTAAAATGTTTTTTTTAAATGAACTCTCGCCTTACCGGCACCTAATCAGCCCGGAAAGTCGCCGAGAAAGTCGACGCTACAGTAAAATGGCGTGATTGAAATCCCCCGAGGGGCAGCCTAAGCACATGCTCAACAATGAGATTTATATTCATTTTACTTGTTTGGTTGATGGTTGGGAATAAAAATCAAACCAACCACACCGACAAGGCCACAAAGCTCAGAACCAACCATTAAAATATTCAAACCACACGATAATATCTATACTCAAACTTGCATTCACAACCACATATGAAAAATAATTTTACAAACGTAAATTCATAAAGAAAATCTCCTTAACCACGCTTTACAAGCACAAATGATATATATCAATATATGTAATTATTCATTCTAGCACAGATATACATGAAATTCTGTAAGTCAAGCCGAATAAAAATCATTAGGCTGACCACGAAGATCACGAAAATAGCCTCTAGGGTTAGCTTCAAAGGTAGCCCTTGGTATCATCACTGGTGATCTGCCTGGTGCTATCATATATCTCTCCTCGTCCTCATCCGATGTTTCTCCACAGCAGCAAAAACAACGAAAAAGACTCAAAAACAATGAAGAGACGCACCCGAAGAACAAGTGACATATGCACAAGCACGTGAGCACGGCTGCTAGCGCGATGAGATACGGACTCGCAACCTCGTACCAAGGGGTGTCTGGTGAATACTCCTTGTTGAATGAATCATTTAAGTAGTGGAAGAAGTCGATAACGAGGAAGATAAACTTATCTAAGATGTCGTCGAAGGTGATGGTCATTTTTTTTTTGGTTTCGGGCTATTGTGAATTCAAGTCAACTTTATTATTGGTCGTTGGTTGTTGGTAACCCCCACGAGACATATAGTTGAGTAGTTGTTTTGTTTTGTTTTGTTTTGTTAAGGTTGTCAGGATCGGGATCCTACCTAGGATCGTTTTTGGCTTTGCAAGATCGTGATCGTAGGATCGGATCGGGATCTTAAGATCCTATGAAAATGTGTATATTTTTGTATAGGGGCTATAGTTCTATATATATATCTCGGCATAAGTCTACACTTAGTCAATTTGTATACTATATAACGTTAAAAATAAAAGAATTTCCATACTTTAAAGTTTACTTACTGGTGAACAATAAATAAACCAGTTTTTTGTTTATTCTGTTTGAAAAGTACATACGCAAGACTTAATATAAATTAATAAATCATATGTGTGTTGGTAAAAATAGCATGTAGTTGTCGTGAAAATATTGTTAGTCATTATCGTAATATTTTTGTACTTAATTTAGCCAATGCTAACACTAATTTCCTACAATGCGATCTGTCACTTTAAAACCGAATGGTCATTTGTGAAAAACAATGAATTAAAGTTCAAAAAAAAAGAAAAACAATGAATTAGTGATTGAGATTGGGCTTTTTGAATCAAACATGGGGCTTAAATGCTTCACATAGAGAAAAAGTTCAAAAAAATGGTTTAGCAACAGGATCGGATCGTAAACGATCCTACGATCCTACGATCCGATCCTACGATCCCGAACGATCCTACCGATTTACGATCCCGTTGAGATCCTGATCGTTTTTTAAGTGTAGGATCGTAGGATCGTGCGATCCTACGATCAGGATCGCGATCCTGACAACCTTGGTAGTGGTATGTTGATTAGAACGAAATTCTCCTGTTTTTGGTAAAATGTTTTTAGCACAAAATTGTTGAGGTTTAAGATACATGATATACAAATAATAATATGTAAACGTCACAACGGAAGACTTAGGAATATAATAACAATTAATTAACTGAAAATAAATCGTAAACATATCTTTTCCAAATTGCAAGAACTTCTTCAATCAAGAACCCTAATTAGGGTTTATGTGGTTTAACGAATTGACTCTTACCGTTTTTCAATTCAAACCAATTGATGTAACAATAGTGTGTTACACAACGTTTTTTGTGCACACGTACTATTAGCGATTCGATGCAAATGTTAGTTCTTGATCACAATAGAATAACCAAACACCTTTGTCATGATCAAGGTCACGCGTAAATCGCTTACATGGGGTTTCACTAGTCGACCTAAGAACAAGAGGGAAGAAAAGAAGAAGTTTTGCTTTCTTATGAAATCAAGTGTACCAAAGGATGAATACATGGGGATGTATTTATAGCCTTATGGTAGATGTCAAAATTACTATGATTTCCGATGTGGGATTCCATAGTTCCGGCAAAAAACAAGCTCAAAAGAGGGTTCCTAAAACCTTCTATTGGCCTGTTTACTTTTCTTCATATCCCGTTGACATTTAACGACCGATAGTCACTTCCGATAAGTACTTGTCGCTCGTCTAGTCGTTTATTGTGAATTTAATAATTAAACATAATATTTTATATTAATTATTTAAACATCGAGTCTCATAAGTAAAGTGTGCAATCCTGTGGTCTCGAGTTCGAATCTGGTCATACACATATTAAATATATCCATAAACCAACAGCTCCCACTTGGAGATATCTTAGTATGCGTAATGACATTGGTTAGCATCTAGCAACACGCCAATGACCCTAGAACAACTCGAGTATGGTTTCCTGGAAAAACCTTTTGATGATTAATCATCATACTTATCCTTTTGTTTCTAATACCATGTTAATAAGAATATGGATCTCACTCATTTCTTAATTAACTATTCTATTTCTCGCTTTATATGATTGACCAAGATTACCAATTCTTCTGAACATATTCCAGAAAACCTTGGGCATAGCCATGCAAACATCTTGACAACCCTACGAGGGGCCCAACAGTATTATACTTCAAAATAAATTTTAAGGAAACAAATCCCGTTTTGACTACGAGCAGAATTCATAAATTTCGCAACACTTCAGAAAACAACCCTTATAACTACCGTTACGATAGCGTTAGATTGCTTCACAGAAATGCACTACATCCATGACATTCTCAAGTCAGAGGATAAATATTCATGATGTACTTAATGACTAAGATCCATAAAGTACCATCATGTGGTTGGGATAAGTCCTATACTCAATCCATTGAATATCATCTGAAATTGGTCATGCTACGCATCAATATACTTTCAAGTATATTCTAACTAATACTCAGATTTGTCTTAATTCAATATCATTCCAATGTTATTGATCGACAACGGACTATTTAGAATAACTTAAGTTATTCAAGGATTAAACATGCAAATACAGAACACAATATTATAAATGAAATTAAACGTATAAAGTACTTTAATTCATTATAAATAATAATTGTTTAATATACTTTATCCAAATACTAAATAAATCAATGCATGATAATACTTAGTTAATGAATTTTTGCCTCAAGTCATGATAATCATACTTGTTGACAGGGCATAATTTCAACTAACATTGATTTATAGGAATTTTGAGAATACTTATTTCAAGAATTCAATAAGTGAATTTCTTTTATGCGTTTACACATATCTTGATATTGTCATATCATTCCATAAGGTGTGTGACAACCTGAACCACCTTTTATGACAATCATCTTTCAAAACTTTAAAGTTTTAAAGTATTCTTTATTCTTTAATGTATAATGCAACTATGCTCTTAGTTGAGCATAACTAGTCAAGATGGTCATCATCGAGGATACCGTGACTAGAATTGTGAGTCATCTCAATTATACTAGCATCATTGTGTACAACAATATGCTCTTTAAACATCCATAAATTTTGAATATTATTTGTTTGGTGCTATTCAAACTTCAAGTTTTTTGACTATGACAATTACACAACAATTTGTTGTATAGAATCTGGAAGCAACTCCAGGCTGAGGAATGCAATTCTATATCCAAACATTAATATTACAATGTTGTTAAATCATCTTATAATCAAGCATGATACAACAACCTTATACACAACATGATATTCATGATGAGTCTCCAAGTTAGGCTTTAAGATCTCATTCATATTCTATCTTGTCAAAGATGTGTATTCACCATGTTCTATTAGACTCATTTATTTACCGCATATGTTTATAACAATAAACATATATTCCAAGGTTGTATGTCTTATTTTCAAATCTTACAAACGAAGTTTTATTTCTCAACTAAAACTTAATTTAGGTGGAATGTATACAACATATAAGATTTAAGAAAATAAAAATAGTACTCCCACTAGCTTTCAGAAATACTTATGAGCTATCTTATTTTAATTATTAAATCAAACATGGATTTAATATTAAACATAAGAATCATCTCCTAGATACATGCATATATCCATTCATGGATTCTTGCAGTTTGTACATATTCAAAGATTATTTGAATTCATAAAACTCCTTTGTATTACTGATCGACCTCGCAAAAGTAATTCCACAACAAAGAGTTTTGATATTCATTGTCAAAATTTCATATCAATGAAACTAAGTATAACAATTATAATATTTATACTTCTATTTAATATATTTAGGAAAGAATATTCAATCATAGTTAATTGCTTAAGTATGATTAATATTATTGTCACTAGACATGCATTAAACATGTGTACAATATTGTCCATATAATTTCTACACAAAGATTTAAACCACTAGGGTTTCCATCCTTTGAAGAAACTCATCTTCATTAAGATAAACCAAGTATCTAAGGTTGATTATCTTTATGGACAGCATCTCTACATTCATAGTATGATTGATTTACCACAATTCAACATTTGGTAAATTCATCATTATGATTAACAGGTTTACGATGATCCCGTAACTCATATTCCTCAGCATATTAAATATCTGAGATATCCTTACGGATCTACGAATGACAATTCCATCATATTTAAGGTTTATCATTTACATATTTAGCCTCGTCATGATATTTGCTAGTGTATTTTAAAAGATTATGTATTTTGTAATTTAATCTTTCAAGATCTAAACAAAACTCCCACTTGACTTTAACAATTTTAAAGATTACCTTTAAATAGTTTAACAAGTAGACCAACAATACCTGTTCTCTTTTGGGATATTACAAAAAACATTTACAATTCCTGACATTGGTTTGTTACAACCCACTTTACAAGTAGTTTAACAAATTTAGAACTTCATTATAAGACTTAATGTGATTCCATCACTTTCCATTAAAATGGTGTCTTATTAATTTTCTAGGTTGGAGTCTTATTGAGTATATTCAATCTATACTAAATCTACTAACATTGATAACTTTTGGAAGAAACTATAGTTATCTTGAATCAAACATTGCCAATAGATTTTGATTCTTCTAACTGAACATACCATAAATCTATGGTATTTCATTAGTATTAATATTGTAAGATAATCTAACAATATTTAAGATAACCATCTACTCTTTGGCTTACCTATTTACCAACCAAGTAAAACTTAATGGTACAATATAATTACTAAGTCAATTGCATGCATTATAACACAAGTATTCTTGACCAAGTCAAAAGACATAACAGTTATAATCCCAATATACGTTATAAGTCTTTGATCAACTCATTGACTTCATGCATATCTCTTAAAACCTAGCAAGTTAACGTCTTACTTTATATTATATATCTTTAAAAAAAACTTCATGTTTGTGACTTTACAAAGAAGTCATAAACATGTATAATTAAAGTAATTATGAACACCACCTCGGGTTTCAGTTAATAATTTCAAGTTAGTATATACTACATATATTTAAGTGATTCAACGAATACATAAATACTTAAAATCAAAGTAGTATTAGATTACTTCATTTAATTATGTCATTCCATGAAATGTTCAACGTAAGAAACTGCAAAATCATACATGCTCGTTCTCACGACACGTGGATATTTTACCTTGGGCTACAATCTAGTTCACGTTCTCACGTAACATAAATTTTAACTACAAGTGTTTCTTAAATATTGAATGACATAAATATTTAAAGTAGTCTTTGTTATCATCTTGACACATGTTCTTAATGGGGCAATCATACACATTTAAATGTATAATTCCTATTAGAACGTTACTCTCTTACCTTGCGGTCAAGAGAATCTATTTAAATCATATTTATATGTGTTTTACCTTGCACACAATAAAGATCTCTCCCACTTGTGCATGTAACAACACCATGTAGCAAATAAACAGCACGGCAAACATTTGTTTATTTTATTAATATGATTTGTGTCATAGATATAACAAGTAGATGTAGGACTATATTGATTAGTAAGAAAACGCACATGACTCTCCTTAAAAACATAAGTGCTTACAATTGGAAAGTAATTATCTTTGAAGATAATCTGGGTTACTACACAGGAAATAAGGCTTGTAGCTCCCAATGAATTAGAAAGCAATAAAACAACTTCTTTTTCAGTAATGCAACACAAATGCTCCCACTGAATTTGACAACATTGTAAGTGTTTCATAACCAATGAAAACAACTTGCTTGCTTTTTACTTTCCTACACCTTTGAAGAACCATATGTAATCATTACTAAGGTACTAAAAGGTGTATTCTACTCTATGAATGATGGGTTATCCACCAATGTTATTAACTTGAAAAATTGGGTATGCAATTTTCTTCCTTAATAGGCCTACCATCCCCATACTGGTATGTAGCACCTTTAAAGGCTAAAGCAAAACAACTATATTAAATATGCTAGTTTTCCTTTTACCAATTTTCGCGGTAACTAGTCTAGCTTCTAATTTAGTAACTCATATACATGTTTTCCAGTTAACCAAAAGTCATGTTTGTTACAAAAAGATTCATTCACCAAATGAGGGTAATGTAATCTTTATGGAAAATAAGATGTGCAATTCATTGCTATGAGTTACATTAGAATTTAGACAATTCAAATGTTCCGATTATTACTTTCTCATTCATGAAAAGGAATATGATTGAGTCTCATTCTTCTCCTATGGAAAAGAGACTTTGTTTGTCTTTTCAGTAAATTATTCTCGATCAAACATTTGTTTGAAAGCACAATGGAATTTACTAATAAAAGACTAAAACACGTTTACGGTTAAATGTTGCATTTATATATTCAAAAGAATTACAAAATTCAATTTTAGTATTTTTGATAATTAACCTTTTCAAGAAAATTAAATACCCATGGTTCATAAACATATAACCATTTAATTTTTACTGAAAACTATGATCCAAGTTGACATAGTTTCATCACATCAGTTGATCTGCTAGTAATGAAATTTTTCAAAATGGTACGAGTCGAACCTCAATTGCCAATTTTCAAATTGCAACTCCTAGATTTATGGGATTTACATATTGCCAACAACAGTTGCAATGTATGTTTTATCCCCATCTTATGACTTGAGTTGCCAGTTCTCACTACAAAACTCAATTAAATTTTCCAACTTAAGAAACTGCAAAATCATCCATGCCGGTTCTCACGACACGTGAATATTTTACCCTTTGATTACGATCTAAATCACGTTCTCATACAAATAAACGGTAATCTCAGGTGTTTCCGTTTCATTGGATGACATATAACTTAAATTAAGGGTAATAAATTTGATTTTGGTGTCAAATCAAATATGTACAAAGATGTCATGCATTCATCTTCGTAGCATAAGTTTTTATTAAAACAGTTATATCATTGTTTTAATGTTTAAGCTTTTCATCATCAAACTTTAATCGAGGTATTGGTAAACCAATTAAAGAATTACCTTTAATTACCACTATATCCTACTGCTGCATAAGTCATAAGACCCAAGTTATTCGGATAATTACCACAAAAGTGGCGCGTAGAATTTAAGGTCAATTCACCCTTAAGATTTTATGCACATTCATAGGAATACTTGGTAGCACCATTAAGATGCACAAACGAGCGAGAATTAGGTCACAAGCATATTACATACCCTCATCTTTAAGGTCACAATTTAATTCGTACCAACCTTGTACCCATCACACGCTTTGTCATTAATGGGTGAGCAGTTCTAACTATTTTGTGCATAAAAATCAATCAATTAAACGATTACGATTACTATGCTTAAAAAATCACATGTTTCACCATTGTTTAGGTCAGTTTATTTTTCTTATAAAAATACCCTTGTTACACATAACAAACAAGTAAGTATTTAAAAAATAAACATATAAACAATGAATACATAATTTAACAATTAATCATGCATATCAAATAGCCACATGCAAACCTTTTGATAAATCCTATTAATAATCAATTCTAGATCTGTCAATATGTATATGTCTAATTAAGACTTTCACCCGTTTTCATCAATGTACAAGGTGAGCCACATGCATCGATTCATCGATTGCGTAAGTCAAAATTAAAACATATACCACATAGCACATAATTGATTTAATAATAATGATTGAGGTCTTCCCCAATTTTAGATCTATAAAAAATTAGTGTATACCACTTAACTAAGTAAAGCATACAATAAAAAGGATCCATGACAAAACATGTAGACAAATAATAACATGTAGACACCACAGAGTACACAGCGGAAGACTTAAAAATATAATAGCAATTAATTAACTGAAAATAAATCGTAAACATTCCTTTTCCAAATTGCAAGAACTTCTTCAATCAAGAACCCTAATTAAGGTTTATGTGGTTTAACAAATTGACCCTTACCGTTTTTCAATTCAAATCAATTTATGTAACAATAGTATGTTAAACCACGTTTTTGTACACACGTACTATTAGCGATTCGATGCGAATGCTAGTTCTTGATTACAATAGAATAACCAAGCACCTTTTTCATGCTCAAGGTCACTCGTAAATCCCTTACATGGGGTTTCACTCGTCGACCTAATAACAAGAGGGAAGAAAAGAAGAAGTTTGGCCTTCTAATGAAATCAAGTGTATCAAAGGATGAAAACATGAGGATGTATTTATAGCCTTATGGTAGATGTCAAGATTACTATGGTTTTCGATGTGGGATTCCATAGTTTCGGCCAAAAACAAGCCCAAAAGAGGGTTTGTTGGGAATTATGCAAAGTAGGAATTCTATTGAAAATAATGTTGAAGGAATCTGCTGAAGTACATGGATTCTACTGAAGAAGAGTTTCTGCTGAAGTAATATTAACGTGTAGTTGGTTTCTGCGGAGATAGATATTCCGCGTATTCTATAGTTAGTTAGGATATGCATGAGCTTTATTAGGAAGTTATAATGTATATCTTATTTAGTTTTATGTTTATACGTTTCTTGGGAAACAGGTTAGGGTTCCTTGTCTATAAAAGGAACACAATAGTATGAGTTATGTACGAGTTGAAAAACAAAGTCTTAGTATTATTAAAAGATCCATAGAGGATCAAAGAGTTCTTAGTTATTCGTGTTTGTTCTTGTGTTTAAATTCCACTTGAATACAAGTTATAGAGATTATCTTTTAGTGTGTTTGTGATTACATAAGCATTACTAACGATCTACGATTGCACAAAGATCTATCAAGGTCTTTAGGTTCAACAAGTGGTATTAGAGCCTCGGGAGAGTCTCTGTAATACTAAGAACAATCTTTTCTGCACACCCTTACAACCAAAACTACATTCAACATGCCTGGATCAGACGTTGACATTGAGGTCACCAACAACCAAAACAACACATCTATGCAACAACTTAGTCTTTCAAACAGCAATGCAAAATTCCCATACCTAAAGAAGGAGGAATATGATTTATGGGCCATGAAGATGCAGAATTGGATCTCCAACATTGATTGGAATCTCTAGGAAATTGTGAAGAATGGGAACAGTTTGAAGAGGACGATCACAGATCCTGATGGTAATGTTACCATTGTTCCTCCCAAATCTGCTGAAGAGATACTGGCTGTTCAAAGAGAGAAAAAATTGAGAATTATTCTCCTTCAGGCTATACCTGAAGATCACTTGGGTGAATTTCACTACATGCAGGATGCAAAGGATATTTGGCTGGCTGTGAAGGCTAGGTTTGGTGGGAATGAAGAGTCAAGGAGAATGAGGAAATCTATGCTGAAACAACAGTTTCAAGAATTCCAAATCACTGAAGAAGAAGGTATCCACAAGGGGTATGACAGGTTTTATAAGATATTGAGTCAATTGAATCACCAAGGCAAAGCCGATAATGATGACTGCAACTCAAAGTTCTTGAGATCTCTACCTTCATCTTGGTTGCAGGTAAGCATTGCCCTCAAAGCTAAAGGTGGGCTGGATATGCTCACTTTTGATGAACTATACAACAGACTTAAATCTATTGAGCCTGATGTGAGAAGTCCTTTTCGTTCATCCACTCCTAGTCATACAGCTTTTGTTGGGGCTTCCTCAAATAGGATGACTTATGCTCCAAGTCCTGTTTCCTCAGCATCAACATACACTACAACTTCATCAAGTTCTCAACCTAAATCCAGTGGTGTATTGGAAGATGTGATTCATTCTTTTGTTGCTGACTATGACACTCAGCAGCAACTAGCCTTTGAGGACTTTGAACAGGTGGATCCATTTGACATGGAAGAGATGAATTTGAAGTGGCAACTGGCTATGCTCTCAATGAACATCAAGAAGTTTGAGAGTAAGTCAGGGAGAAAGTTTGGCTTCCAAGGAAGAGATCCAGCTAGGTTTAACAAAGGCAAGGTCAAATGCTTTACTTGTGGTCAGATGGGTCACTTCTCTAGAGAATGCAAGGATAGGAAGGCTGGTGATGAGGTGAGATATACTTCCTATCGCCAGATTCAGAAGGAAGCCGGAACTTCAAGGTGGACCCTCCTCAAAGCACTTGTCATTGTGGATGACCATGTCGACTGGAAGATGCATGAGCATGAGAATGATGAAGGTCCCGGTTCTCGAGAATATTGGATTGCTGGCAAGCTGTACTTCTGAGGATAGGCATGATCAAGTTGCCTTGATGGGCATCTCTCAGGTACACAATTGTGTTTTTGGTTGTAGTGAACGATATAATGAACTTAAAGAAGCCTATGATGAATTGAAACCTAAATATAATGAATGCTATGTAGAAGTTGAGGCTTATAAACAGGCTTTAAAAACATTAGAAAGACAAAAAGTTTGGTTTCAAAAGAATCAATTGGCTTATGATGAAAAGATCAGGGTGTTACAAAGTGATTTAGATTGCGCTAAAATTGATTTAAAACGCACTGAAAAAGAAAAATCTAAGGTAGTTTCTGAAAATCAAGAGCTAAAAGAGAAACTAGATAAGGAAGTAGCTAGACATAACGAATGGTTAATATCAGGTAACAATCTAGCTAGACATATCTATAGTAGTCAATCTGATACCTCAGGGATAGGTTTAGGTTTTCAAAAGTATGTAGGATTAGAAGCTAGGCATGATGGGCGTAAAACTACACAAGCGGGTTTAGCTAATTATGTCAAAGAAGGAACATTACATGCTGTCCCTGGACCTATTAGAGGTGAACATATGCCCATTGACCTTTCCCTCACTGTTGACTTTGATGGATCACACCATCTTTATGGCAAAAAGTCAAAAGACTTGCAGACCTGATTCTTCATCTACTGACTTTATCTCTTGTTGTGACAGTGACAAGTCCTCTGACCAAGGGTCTACTTCTACTACCCGGTGTGATTCACATGACAAGTCAGACCTTCCCAAGAACTTGCCCAAGCCTACACCCAAGACTGCTTACAAGCCTTTTAGAGTTGCTGCTGAGGAATCAATTTCCAAGACAGTTTCTCCTGAAGACTTGTCTTTTAATTCTTTGCACAATAATGCTTTTAAGTTTGTTAAAAACAATTCTGTTAATTCTTGTGGTTTGAATGCTTTTGCTTGTAATAGAACATCTTTTACTTTGAATAAATCTTCTAAAAAGAAGACATGTTTTGTTTGTGGAAGCAAATTTCATTTGATTAAGGATTGTAATTTTCATGAGCAAAGAATGGGTGCAGGTGCTGGTCAAAAGAAACCTAGACCAATGTGGACAAATGTTAATGATATATCATATTATATTCCACAAGCAACTAAACCTTCTCCATTTACTTGGAGAAGATCTGTTGCTAGACCTTATGTGAAACCAACAAGTTCATATTTTCAAAATGGTTATTGGCCTGGTTGTGTTGACTCTATGAATGATGGGAAGGGATATCAGGATACTGCTGTGAAGCCCTCAGCAGGTTGTTCTTGGACTCAAAAGGGACCTAAATTTCAATGGAAACCCAAGAACAATGGTGGATCTTATACATCTGCATGGCATTACTCTAATGATCCACAAGGCAGGCTCAAGTCAGTGATGACTTGAGCCTCTATAGTGTACTAATTCTTTGTATATATATTTTTGTTGTTATTGTAGGATCATCCTCTTAAGCATAAGGAAGTTGGCATCGTGGATAGTGGTTGTTCAAGAAGCATGTCAGGAAATAGAGATATGATGCATAATTTCGTACCCATAGAAGGAGGAGGCAATGTGACGTTTGGTGGAAGTGATGGTAGAATCACTGGGAAAGGCACCATCAAAACACCTCTACTGGATTTTGAGAATGTGTACTATGTAAAGGAACTGCAACACTTCAACTTGTTCTCAGTCTCACAAATTTATGACACCAAGAACAAAGTATTCTTCTTTGTGGATGAATGTCTTGTGCTATCTAAAGACTTCAAACTCCCAGAAGATACATCAATTCTGCTGAGAGTTCCTAGGAATCACAATCTATACACATTCAACTTGAATGATGTTCAACTAGAAGGTGACCTGACTTGTTTGGTGGCTAAAGCATCCCTGGATGAGTCTACAAAATGGCATAGAAGGATGGCTCAAGTGAACTTCAAGACCATCAACAAACTTTCTAAACTTGGTCTAGTTGAAGGACTTCCTTCCAAAGTTTTCACCAATGAACATAATTGTGTTTCCTGCAACAAAGGAAAGCAACACAGAGCCTCATATAAAGCCATTACTGCTGTGAGCATTATTTCAGAACTTCTTCAGTTGCTGCATATGGATCTCTTTGGTCCAACCCAAGTCAGAAGTATTGATCACAAGTACTTTTGTTTGGTAATCACTGATGACTTCAGCAGGTTTTGTTGGGTATTCTTTCTAAGGACTAAAGATGAAACGTCTCAAGTGTTGAAAGAATTCATTACCCTTGTTGAAAATCAGTTGAACAAAAAGGTTAAAGGTATTCGGTGTGATAATGGGATAGAGTTCTAGAATGCTGTTTTGATTGAACTCTGCAAGTCTAAAGGTATAAAAATGGACTATAGCACTCCAAGAACCCCACAACAAAATGGGGTAGCTGAAAGAAAGAATAGAACCTTAATAGAGGCTGCAAGATCTATGCTTGCAGACTCTAAATTACCCACTATGTTTTGGACTGAAGCAGTTTGCACTGCATGTTATGTACTGAACAGGGTATCCATTACTAGACCTCACTTCAAGACACCTTATGAACTTCTCACAGGAAAGTTCCTGCTATACATTACTTCAAACCGTTTGGGTGTCAAGTGACCATTTTGAACACAAGTGATCCATTAGGTAAATTTGATGAGAAAGCTGATGAGGGGTATATTGTGGGATATTCGGCTCATAGTAAGGCTTACAGGGTATATAATTTGAATACTAGAAAGATTGAGGAGACACTAAACCTGAGGTATCTAGAAGATAAGCCCAATGTGCAAGGTCAAGGTCATGTTTGGTCTTTTGACCTGGATTACTTAACTGATTACTTGGGTTATTCTAGACATGTGGCTAATCAAAATGCAGGTACACCAGAGTTTCCCAATACTGGTACCATGGATGCTTCCTCAGATATGAGTTTGAGGATGATGAACAACCTATTATTGTACCTTCCTTCTCCCCTAACCATTTTGCGGGTGATACTTCTAAAGTTACTTCTGATGAGAGTGAAGATGAGTCACACTATGTAGAGGATCTTGCTAGACTTCAGAAGCAAGAGTATGCAGCTAACCTAGATGCTGAGAGGCTTGATGGAGAGATTGCTAGAGAAATGCAGTGGAAATCATGATTCTCCTGAAGGTTCTCCTGTTTCTCCTGAAAGGTCTCCCATTTCTACTAAAGTGTCCACAGACTTTGGAGAACCTTATACACGCTTTCCAAGTCCTTCAGATCTTGGAAATCATAAACCCAAAGCTGGCATCTTCGCCTCACCTTCCTATGACAGTGATTTTGAGCCAACTGTGACTAATCTGGACACATCTATTGAAGTTAACCCCACTGCTACTAAAAGGATCAACATTTCTCATCCTCAATCCAATGTTATTGGTGATCCTCAAGCACCTGTTAGAACTAGAAGGACTGTGACAAGTTCTAAATATGGTCAAGTTGCTTTTCTTTCTTATGTCTCAAATCAGCAAAGGGATAATCACACAGACTTTAAGCATTGTCTGTTTGCTTGTTTTCTTTCTCAAGTGGAACCAACCAGTGTTACTCAAGCTCTTGAAGATTTAAGTTGGCTTGAAGCAATGCAAGAGGAGATGCAACAGTTCAAAAATCAGCAGGTTTGGATCTTGGTACCACTACCTGATGGGAAATATGCTATTGGGACAAAATGGATTTTGAAGAATAAAAGAGATGCAAGGGGTGTTGTGATTAAAAACAAAGCAAGATTAGTTGCTCAGGGGTTCAGGCAAGAGGAAGGAATTGATTATGATGAAGTATTTGCACCTGTTGCTAGAGTTGAGGCCATTCGAATATTTTTGGCCTATGCATCTTACATGGGATTTATGGTATATCAAATGGATGTCAAAGGTGCTTTTCTGTATGGTGAAATAGAAGAGGAGGTTTATGTCACTCAACCCAAAGGATTTTAAGACCCAGATCATCCACATCATGTTTATAAGGTTGTAAAAGCTCTCTATGGACTACATCAGGCACCAAGAGCATGGTATGCTAGGCTTTCAGCATTTCTGCTGAAGCATGGTTATAGATGAGGTGCCATTGACAAAACACTATTCCTTAAGAAGAATTCCACTGACATCATACTTGTGCAAGTTTATGTAGATGACATTATATTTGGCTCCACTAAAGAAGCTTGGTGCAGGGAGTTTGAGGAGCTGATGAAGGGAGAGTTTCAGATGAGTGCTATGGGGAGCTTACTTTCTTTTTGGGTCTCCAAGTTCAGCAGAAACCCGATGGTATTTTTATCAGTCAGGATAAATATGTGAGGGACATTTTGAAGAAGTTTGGAATGGAGAGTGTCAGAACTGCCACTACACCTTATGAAGCTCCAAAACCAAAGAACAACATTGAACCAGATCCAGCTGTGAATGTTCACTTATACAGATCTATGATTGGTTCATTGATGTATTTAACAGCTTCTAGGCCTGACATTACTTTTGCTGTGAGTGTTTGTTCTAGACATCAAGTCACTCCACTTGCTTCCCATCTGAATGCAGTCAAGAAGATCTTTAAGTACCTTAAAGGCCAACCTAATTTAGGTCTTTGGTACCCAAAAGAGTCTCCTTTTAAGCTGGAGGCTTACAGTGATAGTGATTATGCTGGTGCAAATCTGGATAGGAGATCCACAACTGGAGGTTGCCAATTCCTTGGAAAATGATTGATTTCTTGGCAGTGCAAGAAACAAACTATTGTTGCTACCTCATCTACTGAAGCAGAGTATGTTGCTGCTGCAAATTGTTGTGGTCAGGTACTATGGATACAAAATCAATTGTTGGATTATGGGTTTAACTTCATGAACACAACAATTTTTATTGGTAATCAAAGTACCATATGCATAGTTAAAAATCCAGTTTTCCACAGTAGAACTAAGCATATTGAAATCAGGCACCACTTTATAAGAGATGCATATGAAAAACATTTGATAAAAGTGGTTAAAATTCACACTGATGATAATGTGGCAGATTTGTTGACTAAAGCTTTTGATGGACCTAGGTTTCAACACTTAGTTGTCCATATTGGGATGCTTAACCCTTTACTGCAAAGTTTGAGGGGAGGCATATGCCTTAGGGGAGGATTTTAGTTGTATATTTTGTAAACTTTGTAGATATTTGATTATCTTTTTGTTTGCTAACACTAACCTGCTAATATTCTTTGAGTTTTGTTTGGTTTGGTGTGTATGCTACTCTGTGTTTGTTTTGCAGATTGCTTATATATTTTGATGTTCACAAAGTTGGTTAATGGAATATGGTCAAGTAAGCTAAAAGCTTGTTTCTACTGAAGAGAAGTACTAAAGTGATCAAATTATTTCTACTGAAGAGACGTACTGAAGTTAATTGTTCATTAATTCAAGAAACAGTTTACAGCTTACAGCTTACAATCAACTTCAAATGAAAATACAAGACCATTTCTATACAAGATCTACTAAACCTATACTAGCTCCTATCATCTATTCCAAACGCTGGATATGCATAACCAGTACGACGAAGAAGCTAAAGACAAAAATGGGAAGGATGGATTGATGAAAATGAAGATGAAGCTGGTGGATATGATAGATGACTTTGTGATATGAAAATCTTCAGTTGTTCCATCTACTCGTTCCACCATAAAGCAATCAATCCATCTTCCTTTTGCCCTTTCCCTTAACGATATGAGATGAAGCACCAAAAGATGGCGCAGGAAGAGCTAACACCACATCTCTTCTGGCACGTGGCCTTGGTTGAGGTTGAGGTGTTGAAGGTTGGGGTGTGATGTCCTCTTCTTGTTGAAGAGTGTCTCTAGACGATATGAGTCATCAGAATCACTAGAAGACTCACTTGGATCCACTACACTATCATCTTCAGAAGAAGGGAGAAAGGGGGACTTCAAAGGTCGAGGTTCATATTGATAAGAAGATCGAAATAATAGGCGTGAATCATCACTGGCTGATGATGATGATGATGATGGAGAGGATGTTGGATCAATAACTTCTGGTTTGGTAGACATGGTTTTGTTGATGATTGTGGTATTTTTGGAGAAATTAGGGTTTGTGAAGATAATTTGGGGTAATTGATGTATGTTAAGTGTGCATTGGGATTATCTTATAGGCAGATTCAAGGCTTTATGACAATTAATGCGAGTTGGGTGACACAGTAAAAAGATATTTACTGAAGAATACTTAGCCACTTGAGCTGTTTCTGCTAATTGACCTTCTTCAGCAGATTGACCGTTGTTTCTGCTGAAGTGTTAAGTTTGAATTTGGTTGAAGTTATGGTCAACAACTTGTTCCGATATATTTGACCATAAATTGGGTAACTTCTACTAATAACTTCTTCGCATATCTTCGCCCAAAATAACTGATTCCCTCTTCACTTGATATAAACACACTTTCAGTTGCGTGAATCATAACTCATTATCACAATTTCTAACATGGCGCTTCAATTCAAGAAAGATCATAACAAAGTTGCTTTTCTGGGAAAAGCAAAGGGTCATGAATTATATGAACCAATGGTGGAATTCTTGAAGCGATCAAAGCTTCATTATGCTTTAACACACTCTCCAGATGTAATCTATGAATCGTTGGTTACACAGTTTTGGGTATCTACTACGAAAATGAGTGACACAGAGATTGCAGCTATGATAGATGGAACAGAGTATGTTGTGACGGAGGATTTGATAAGGAGAAAGCTTCGTTTGGAAGATGTAAATGGGGTTTATCACTCTAATTCTGTGGAGATACTTGATGGGCTAAGGGCTGTAGGTTATCAAAGTACTCGAACTGATATATGGCACAAAAACAAGCTTTGCCCCGTGTGGAGATTTTTGGAACACACTTTACTTCAAAGCATTAGTAATAAGCCAGGGGGATGGGACCAATTTTCTACTCAATTGGGTTGTGGGATTGTATGTCTGTCACAGGGATTAACTTATAATTTTTCTAAGTATATTTTTGATAACATGGTTGAAAATGTTCAAAGGAAAAAGCATAAGTTTTTAATGTACCCTAGGTTTTTGCAAATGATCTTAGACATTACAACCCAATTCCAAGCATTTTGTCCCATAGGAGCTTTAACTGCTAAACTGTTTGCTTCAATGAAAACTAATTTTGAGGGGGAACATCATCCTTTGCTAGCAGCTATGTTGTCTCAAGGCAATGTTGATGCTGATGAGGGTAATTTTGTTGGTTCTCCACCCTCTACTACTGTTGCTGCTGATGGTAATCCATCAGTTGCCTTAGATGAGGGCCATTCCTCTACTGCTGAAGCATCACATGTTACTCCTGACCAACCCACACCTGTACCTTTACCCACACCTACACCCAGTCCACCACCTACTCATGGTACTTTTGATGAGTTTGAGCCTGAGGGTATTAGAATGCCTACACCTAGTCCTGTAAGAGAGCCATTTGTTGAAAGCTCTCCTATTATTGAGCATGACCATTTTTCTCCTGAAAGGTCCAATGAAGCTCCCATTACCACTGAGCAATCTGCTGGTGGAGCTGAGGACCCTATTACTCTCACATCTGTATATGCTTTGCTCAACAGGACCGTGAAAGAAGTTGTTGATCTCAAGAAGGAGCTTGCTGAGACGAAATCTACACTTGGTGGTGAAATTGTGGAATTAAATAAAAAGGTTCAGGATTTAGAGGACAAACTTGGGCAAAATAGCAAAAGGAAGCTTGTGGTTTCTTCTGATGAGGAGCAAGAGGATGCTAATTTGGATTCACTTGAAATCTTGGCTAATGTTGCTCAACAAACTCATGCTTCTACTCCAATTGCTGCTGGATCCTCAAAGCACAAGGAACCTATTATGTTTTCTAGAAGGAGAACAAGAAAATATTTGAGCAAGGATTCCACTGAATCATCAAAATTTCAAAGTGTGGACAATGTGGCAACCACTGATGCGAATGTTGATGCTCCAATGATGGATGTTGCTTCTGAGCTTGGTCAATCTTCATCTGTACAAGAACAACTCACTTCTCCACCTTCAGCAGCTCATGATGAAGTGTTTGTTGCTGGAAGGAATTTTAATTTGGATCCTCATGCTACTTCTGAAGCCATTCCTCCAAATGTTACTGCTGATACTTACATGGGTGTTTCTTCTGATGTACCCATTGTTGATGCTTCACATGATGATTTTGTTCTTGAATCTGCTGATAAAGGAAAAGGATCTATGATTGATGAGGAGCTTGGTTCGGATCTAGTAAGTGAACAGGAAAGGCAAGAACAAGAAAGGATGTTGGCTGAGTATGCTGATGAGAAGAAGAGTCATGCCTTGGCTCAAAAGCTTGAAGCTCAGTTTGCTACCAATTTGCCTCCTGAGAGACAAAGAGAAATTGATGAACTATCTACTCATATTACTGATGAGCAATGGGATGCTTATACTCATCAAGCTGCATCCAATCCTACACTTGCACAAAGTATTTTAGGAGCAGACTTTGATAGTGAGAATTTTGCTGCACAAATGGTAGCTCTTGGACAACAAAGGAAGCAAACTGCAGCTGCAAAGAAGAAAGCCATTGCTGCTCAAAAGGATCAAGCTAAGAGACAGAGACCACAAACTACAGCTCAGAAGAGAACCTATATGAGGAATGTGGTGTATAATCAAAGCATTGCTATTTATCAGTCTGGTTTATCAAAGAAGCAAGTTTGGGCTTTAGATGATTCCGAGTTGAATAGCAAGTATCAGAAGATTATGAAACAAATTACAACACCTTCTACCTTGAAGAGAATTGCTGGTAGTGCAGATGCTCCAAAGGCAAAGAGACCCAAGCAAGTTGAGATTGTAGATTCATTTGATGATGTTACACCTAAGATGAGTTCTCCTGTTTTTACTTCTGAAGCATCTACTGAAGCTATACATTCAGCTGAAAGAGTTCACTCTGCTGAACCTCATGTTGTTTCTTCTGAAGTATTACCTAGTGTTGCACCTGTTGATAAAGTAGGAGCAGAGTTGGGTAAGAAAGCTGAACTAGCAGCTGCTAAAGCTAAGAGGGCCAGAGAAGTGGTGGAGAGAATGTATGCATTGCGTGGTACTGTTCCAATTATGTCTACTTCTACTTCTTCCATTTCTGCTAAAGATGTCTCTGATGAATCTGAGAAGGTACCAACTTCTGTATCTATGGAGATTTATATACCAGGTAGGAGGAAGAAAAGGATGTCTAAACGGAGACACATTACTCTAAGGAGATCTGTGAGATCAGATAGGACATATACATCTAGGATTCATAAGTCACTCAGGGAGAGTTCTTTGGATCTCAAGGCTGCTGATTCAACTTTTATTAAAGAAGGATCTGCTGATGCTTTTCGTGAAGGGTCTCATGGTGTGTTGACTGCTTGGACTTTGACTGAAGGATAACTTAACACCAATTTTATGTTGGATAATACTTCTATGCAGTTTAACTTCTTGAAGGATATACTTCATATGGTGGATAGGCAAGATTTGCTTACACTTCATGGTTTTGTCACAAAGCATTATGATAGTCATTCACCACAGGGTTCTGGTTTATACTTGTTGGGTGATCTTCAAGTTATGTTTGATTCTCAATCTTCAAATAGTCAGGGATATTCAATTTGGAAAGCTTCACATAAGTGGAAGGTTGAGACTTGGAGATTTTATCCTCTTCCCTGTGTGCATGTGGTGGAGACACATAATGGGATGACTGTGTGTATGTTATCTGATAAAATTTATCCTTTATCTGTGAACTTGATGAGAAGTATGCTTAGAATGAAGTTGGAGGTTCCTCCTAATCCAGTAGGGAATGATATGCTACATGCTGAACAATTAATTGGATTTATTAAAACTCAACTTCAGCAGCATCAAGCATCTTCTTGAGTCTGGCATCTTGGTTATTGTGTATTATTTGTATTATTTGTTTTCTTTATTTGTTAGTTTTATTATTAGTTAAAAAAAAAAAAAAAACTATGTATATTCTTTGTTTGTCTAACTTTGCTTGCAGGTTTGTTGTTGATGGTTATCAACTCACCAGATGTACCTTGTGTATGTCAAAGAGCTGGCTAGTCCAAAGGGTACAACTTTGGTAAAGACACATCAAATATGTTGATAACTGTAATGGTTTGCTCAAAATCATAGGGTTTGCAACTCACCCATGCTTAATTGCTGAGGGTTGTATGGTCATCAATTCACCATGGTTTATTCCTTTTTGGAATCCAAGAATTGGCTAGCCCACATGTATATGGCTTGTGGTAAAGGCAATGGAATACCATATTTGGTACTCAATTCACCAAGGGGATTCTTTCTACCTAAGAATTGACTAGTCCTGAGCAAACGGCTACAGGTAAAGACATATCCAATCCGTTTATGGTTGCTGGTTTGCTAATAAATCAGATGGTTATCAGTGTGCCATAGTTTTCGAACTCCAACATATGGCTACTCCAGTAGTGATGGCTATTGGTAAAGAGACATCAAATCCATTATTTTCAATGATTCACCTCTCACACGAGTTAACACACCTGGATGTGATGAGAATAGTATGAAACTAATATGTTTTGATGTACATTTTGTCATTTGTTGCTGCAAAGATCTGGAGTTTCAAAGTTTTATCATCATAGAGATGTGATTATTGTGGTTCTTTGCTGATGATGTTCGTGAACAATCCTCTTATGTTTTGCTGTGTTAAAGATCTATCAAGAAACTTGAACTTAACCTAGTCAAATTCCAGTTTAGGGGAGGATTGTTGGGAATTATGCAAAGTAGGAATTCTGCTGAAAATAATGCTGAAGGAATCTGCTGAAGTACATGGATTCTGCTAAAGAAGAGTTTCTGATGAAGTAATATTAACGTGTAGTAGGTTTCTGCGGAGATAGATATTCCGCGTATTCTATAGTTAGTTAGGATATGCATGAGCTTTATTAGGAAGTTATAATGTATATCTTATTTAGTTTTATGTTTATACGTTTCTTGGGAAACGGGTTAGGGTTCCTTGTCTATAAAAGGAACACGATAGTATGAGAACAAAGTTTTAGTATTATTAAAAGATCCATAGAGGATCAAAGAGTTCTTAGTTATTCGTGTTTGTTCTTGTGTTTAAATTCCGCTTGAATACAAGTTATAGAGATTATCTTTTAGTGTGTTTGTGATTACATAAGCATTACTAACGATCTACGAGTGCTCAAAGATCTATCAAGGTCTTTAGGTTCAACAGGGTTCCTAAAACTTTCTATTGGCTAGTTTATTGTTCTTCATATCCCTTTGACATTTAACGACCGATAGTCACTTCCGATAAATACTTATCGCTCGTTTAGTCGTTTATTGTGAATTTAATAATTAAACATAATATTTTATATTAATTATTTAAACATCGAGTCTCATACATAAAGTGTACAATTCTGTCGTCTCGAGTTCGAATCCAGTCATACACATATTAAATATATCCATAAACCAACAAAAATAAGAAAAACGAAGATAACATTTAAATTAATTTTTTCCACCAAATTAAATTATTTACAAAGAAATTTGTGTTTTCTACTTTATTAAAGAAAAATTATAAAATATATTATTTGCGTTTTCTTTGTTTCTCTTGTAATTTTTTTTTATTTATTTATTTTATTATTATTATTTTTTTTAAATAAAAAGTAGAAAATAAAACCATATGAGCGTGTTTTTATATTTTGTGAAAAGTTAAAACCTCTTATTCTCTTTACAAAATTAAAAATAGAAAACCAAATATTTTTTATTTATTGCGTTTTTTTTAATCATGTATACTATTGAACAAATTTCAAACCAAAGAGTTTAGTATATTTATGATATTATATTAAGTTCAAAATATATTTAAGTGGTTTGTCCATTTTCTCACAATACATTCATGTGATTTTTTGGTCACGCAAACATTTTTTTATTAGTAAAGTTAGCCACTATACATCCCTCCATTAGTAAAGTCAGGCAATGAAGACTAAAGGCGCAAATTATTTTTTCATTATCTCGTAACGCAAGAAAAAATATTTGCATCATTAGTCCCGAAAACTAACGGTGCAATTTTTTTTTGAATTTACTAAAATGGGGCAAAGTAGACTCAAACTCAGGTTTGGTCATTCAAAAATAAATGCCCCAACCACTTGACTAAGCGTTCAATGGTGTAATTATACCAAAACAAATTTTATTTAACCCTTTTTTGTTCGAATTTATGGTCTATTAACCTATTTAAGTTTGGATCGATCGGTTCATGGTGATCCGAGCCGGTTCTTGGGACGGGGCCAGTTTATGGGGCGGGGGACAGATCCGTTGGACTCGTTTTTTCATGTTCTTTCTTCAGGTATCATCGAGGATTCATTTGAACTTTGATAAAAATATATACGTGATCGATACTAGTCCAAAATTTTACGTTTTTGATCCGTTTTCAATTCTTTATATCTACAAAGTAAAATACTCGTTCGAAAAGTCATTTTACTTTGTAAATGTGAAAAACTGAAAATGGATTCGGACAAATGTCGATCACGTATATATTTTATCGAAGTCCAAATGAATCCTCGAGGATCCTCTGGACTCATTTTTCCGTTCTCTTTCTTCTCGTATTATCGGGGATTCATTTAGAGTTCGATAAAAATATATACATGATTGATATTTGTACAAAATTTCATGTTTTTGCTCCATTTTCATTTTTTCACACCTACAAAGTAAAATAATGACTTTTCAGACGAGTATTTTTCTTTGTAGTTATGAAGAATTGAAAACGGAGCAAAAACGTGAACATTCGGACATATATCGATCATGTATATATTTTTATCAAAGTCCAAATGAATCCCCTCTGATACCAAAAGAAAGAGCACTAAAAAACGAGTCCAACAGATTTAGCCCCGCCCCAAGAACCGACGCGGCTCACCATGAACCGACCGACCCAAACTTAAATAGGTTAATATACCATAGCTTTGAACAAAAAAAGGTTAAATAAAATTTGTTTTGGTAAGCGTCCAGTGGTTGTGGTGTTTATTTTTGACTGAGTTCAAGCCTACTACCCCATTTTATTTTATTTCCAGAAAAAATAAATTGCATAGTTAGTCCTCAAGGCTAACGATGCAAATATTCTTTCTTGCGTTAGGAGATAACGAATAAATAATTTGTACCGTTAGTCCTCATTAACTGACTTTACTAACGGAATGATGTATGGTGGCTAAATTTACTAACAGAGGGATGTTTGTGTGCCAAAAAAACCACAAAGATGTATTGAGGGACAATGAACAAATCACAAAGATATATTTTTGACCGAGAACCGAACCAGGACCGAACCAACCCGAACCACATTTTAGAACCTCGGTCCGGTTCTCGGTTCTTAGATATTGCAGTTGCGGTTCTCAATTCGGTTCTGTCCGGAACCGCGGGTATCGGTTCCGGAATCGAAGAGCAGCACGACTTTTCATAGGATTAGTATCGGACATTTAGTTTTTTTAAGTTCAAGATTACATATTTATACCTTCGTGCTAGTTAAAACTTTATCACTTAACTTGAGCTTGCGGTTGGTAAAGTCAAATAATACTAGTAATGAAATAACGAAAATGAACGAATTGATTATAGTTGTCCTTGAAAAGTAGTTAAAAAAATTATGGTTGTATTTTAAAAAGATTAAATGTCGATAAATAATTGGATAGTGAGATGGGTTACCAGATATCAAGTTTGAAAGATTGTTTGCTTTTTCATGTCTCCTAAACATCACTTTTTAAAAATTGTGGTGCCCATTTATAAACAACCATTGACGTAACTCGAATATTATGCTATATACGTTAATCATTCATTATTCTTTATGGTTTAGACTTAGGTTAGTGCAAACACATATAGAATATTGAATTTTGGGCAGTTTAAAAAATATGCGGTTCCAATCGGGTAGAACCGAATTACTCGAACCGGATTCGAGAACTGAACCGGAACCGAAACATGTTCTTCGATCCAATTCTCAGTTCCTAAATTATGAGTATTTCGGTTTTCAGTTCTTTCGGTTATGGGTCGGTTCCGTGCAGTTCTGAAACCGCGCTCACCTCTACTAGTCGTCCATGTTGTTGTCCATTTCTAATAGACAGGTCCTTTAACCAAACTGGACTTGGTCTTTTTTCGTTAAGTATGTATGGACCAAACGTTCGTTAGTAATTAAACGGGCATTAGTAACAAGGGACAATTTATGTAATTAACTATTATTTTTTATTTCTTTTTATTTATTATAATTTAATAATTTATTTAATTATTATTTTTATCTTGTTTTAAAAAAAGAAAAATTGGTTTCTTTTAGTCGAATTTCAGTTATTTATTTATTTATTTATTTTTATATTTCGGTTTCTTTTACTTTTTTTACTTGTTTTTCGTTTTTCGGTTTCTTTTACTTATTTTTTGTTTCTCGGTTTCATTTTCTTGTTTTTCGATTTCGGTTTTGGATTCTTTTTTTTATTATTTTTTATTTTCTTTTATTTTTGGTTTTTTTTATTTATTTGTTTTCGGTTTCGGTTTTATCTTTTTATTTTTATTTATTTATTTCGTTTTTTTTTTGTTTTTTAATTAAATAAGTTTTGTATCAATTTATTTTTTCTGTTTTTTTTAGATTTTAATTTACCGATAAATAAACTATTTAGTTATGAACCATCATAACAGATAGTGTATAAAACCTTCAGCTCTATAAGCTAGGATCTATACACTAGAACTAAGCCTAACAGCGGCTACAACTCATCATATTACGCCTGGGAAATGGACTCCCAGACCAGGCTCCTACGCTTACCAAACATTTTCCGGCAACGACAAGCCTGGAAATCTTTCTTTAGGACCGTTGCAACCACCAAACATATGCTAATACCTCATTCGCTATAGACGCAATACTGCAATCGTGCATGGATCTTTCCCTGCATCTAGTGAGACTAAAGGAGGCATGCCACGTATCATCCTTTATCTCCCTATTAGATGTCTACCACGTGAGTCATCCTAGAAACCTAGATGGACTCAAGGCAGGGTGCGGAACCCTAGGTTCATCCCTATAAATAGAAGGCTCAGTCTCTTGAATGAGCCAACTTAGCTTCACCACACACGCTGAGTGAATTCTTACAACACACTCCGGCTACTCCAACAAGTGTTACCCCAGCTCGTAACTCCGATCACACCTTAGGGTCCTTACCGAAAGAGGGAAACCATATCGGATAGCCGCCTCAACCCTCCAATACGCACCTTACATAAGCATGGAGCCATCCTTGCTATATATAACAATATAGCCACAAAACCACCCCTCCAATTCATCGAAAAACTTTTCTGATTAACCGAAAAGTTTTTCTGACCACCAGAAAAACCTTATTTCGTCAAAACCCTCAGATTGTTTTTTTACAAAAAACTCACAAAAACCTCCTCAAAAAAAATAAATAAAAAAAATAAAAAAATAAATAAAATTCTCACACTTCGTCATCGGTAAACACCAGACCTAAAACACGCATCCGTTTCTGAAAAAACGAAATCTATCATTTCGTATCAACAAAAAGTAATTTCCAAACTTCATTTAACAAAAATGACTTCGCAAATCCCACCACCACCACCTCCGCCCGATGTAACCCGACCTGAGGACATCACTTACACGGACGAAGGACGTGAAAATTTAATACAAAACAATCACAACATCATATCTCAACCAATTTCGATGAACATAACATTATTACCAGATAGTCCACCACCAAACACTGTCAACGTTTCAAGACAAAATGATAATTTCATCACACCACACATAGTAAGGCCGACTTCCAGGATGGCACATGAAGCCGACAATAACAACACTCAACTGAACCAAGAGCACATGGCTTTCCTAGATATGCTAATGCGCGAAAACTAGCAATCAGGTCAGGAAAGACCACAAGCACACCATAAACTCAAACTCACAAAAACCTAACATTCGAGAGATGCCTCAAACAACACAACCAGCAAGTTACAATAATGCTCCATCACAAAATGTTCCACGATCAACTTTCCATGCACTTCAAAACATGCAAACTCAATACCAACACCAACACCTATACCAAGGCACAAAGCTCAAAATAACAAGCCTCATCCAAATACCTGTTTAACACATTAATGACGAGGGTTCTAGACAAGAATGAACATCGCAACTACAAAACAGTTGGCGATGACGTGCCTGAGCACCTCTGTGCCCTGAAAAAAAATACTAATTCGTGAAATGGATTGCGGACTACCAGCTACTAGTAAGCTTAAAGTTTTCAATTTACCTACACATGTATGACAGAGTCACAGATCCCGATTCGCACATATGGCAATTCGAATGTGAGGCGAAGACAAACGCCTAGAATAGGCCAATGGTCTGTGACCCGTTACAAAGCACCTTAACAGGGCCAGCAGTCATTTGGTTAAAATGCCTAGAGAAGGGCAGTATCAAGGGATGAGAGATCTCAGGGAAAAATTCATCAAAAACTTCCAGACTAGAAGGGAATACACAAGCGATTACGTCAACCTAGATTTCATTAATTAAACAAGTCCATAATGAGCACCTGATTGGTTTCACTGAAAGATTTAATGATGAAGCAAGCAAAAATTCGTGGACGATCAAACAATTTCAACATTCATTGGCAACATCATCAAGGGACACTTCTACATTAAGCTTACTTGTAAAACACCAAAAAACACTAAGCTTACTCTTAAAACACCAAAAACATGGCAAGAAATGTTGGATCGTTCTAGGGAGTTCACAAAAAACAAGTAAAAGGGATATCGCAAAGACTAAAGACAAAAGCAGCAACAACAGTGGTAGACAACATGTGCCAAGCTATCAGGCCAGGAGAGATACCAGGAAAACACATTAGGAACGTGAAGAACGCCGTCTTGATCCCAGGAATGAAGCACGAGAAGCTCTCCTGATAACATTGACAAAGAAACCTGCTGAGATCTTGACTACAAAGAAAGAAATTGAGAAGGCAATCCAGGCTGGAGAACGAACTTGAGCACTTATGCCAGGCTACCAGGAAAAGGATAAGTGGCAAGAAAGTTGAGCTACCTCATATCCACATGATAAACACCTTGAACTCCTTCCAGGAACAACAACCAGGGACAATAAAGGGGAAGGCATACTCTCAGGATGAAGAATTCACACCTTGAGTTGATCCAGTAGTCGTCACAGCAGTAATCGCTTCACACTTAGTAAGTAGGATATACCCGGATGCAGAAGTTCAGTCAACATTATGTATGTTAATTGCTTCGAACAATTACGTGAACATCTAAAGAACAAGTTGCGTCCTCCAGCAACTTCTCTACCCAGTTTCTTATCCGAAGGGCATATGCTTAAAGGGACGATATACTTGGAGACAATTATAGGAAAGCACCCATTGAAAGGATTATACTTGGCTAAACCCATTGGCGTGAAGAGGTGTGCCTTAGGCATATGCTTAAAGGAACGATATTCTCGGCTAAACTCATTTGGCTAGCGGCTAAACAGCTTCTTATAGGAAAAAAAAATCCTCGAGTTTTGTTTTAGGGCGTTTTAGGAATGCATCTAATTCAAGTAACTGCATCTCTAATACTTCCTCCCTCACAAAATAATTGTCCATCGACAAAAAATACATAATTTAAGAAAAATAATAAATTTTGTAGAATGAGAATTTTCACTTAACTAATTAACTAATGTTTTTTTTTATTGTTTGTAATAATAATTTCAAACAATGACAATATGATAAACTTGATCAAACTTCTTTATTTATGTTTAGTAATATACAAGTAAATTGAAATAATAAAAACAGTGAACTATTGATTGGAAATGACTATGATTCTAGTTATTCTCATCGAGTGATGTGTATTGTAACTTTTTATTCCATCTTTGTTGGGAATTACGGTAAGCTATTGAACATGCTGAAGTTACTACTGGATCTGCTGAAGTATCGGCCGAAGAGTTTCTGCCGAAGAAGGATGGATTCTCACGAAGTTATACTTCACCGAAGTGTTAATGCAGAGATCGTGATTCTCTGACGCTAATCCACGTAGGAGAGATAAGCCGTATGTAGGCCATATGCAGGAAAAGTAAGCAATGTATGAAATATAGGTTGGCGTCGTATGATACAGAGCTTACTCAGAATAAACAATATCATTAGTAAAACAATATGATTAGTTGCATGGTTGTCTAGATGCATGCTTGGTCTATGTTTGTATTAGGAGCGTACATTGTAAACGCTGGGGAGTCATTAGGGTTTCTTGCCTATAAAAGGAACCAAAATATCAGTAACAAAAGGTTTTTCTCAAGTCTTCAAGATCTTAAAATTATCCGAAACATAGAGTTTCTATAATAAAAAGATCCATAGAGGATCAAAGAGTTCTTAGTCATTATAACATGTGTTTACATTCCGCTAAAGAATACAAGTTGTAGAGATCTTCTATTAGTTTGCTTGTGATTACATAGGCAATACTAACGATCTCCGAGTGCTTAAAGATCTATCAAGGTCTTTGTTTACAACAAGTGGTATCAGAGCCTCGGGAAAGTCTCTACGATACTAAGAACCATTCATACCCTCACCATGCCTGGATCCGATAATGAAACTGAAGTCACCAACACAAACAACACCAACACCACTTCCATGCAACAGCTTAGTCTTTCAAACAGTAATGGAAAATTTCCTTATTTGAAAAGGGAAGAATATGATCTTTGGACTATGAATATGGAAAACTGGATTTCCAATATTGATTGGAATCTGTGGGAGGTGGTAAAGAAAGGAAACAGTTTAAAGAAAATGATTCCGCATTGTGGATGGGAAGTTTATCATGGCTCCTCCCAAAGCAGAAGAAGTATCGCCATGCGAGAGAGCACAAAGTAAAACTATTCTCGCTTCAAGCCATTCCGAAGATCACCTGTGATTTTCACCATATGGATGATGCAAAGGACATATGGATGGCTCTCAAAGCAAGGTTCGGTGGAAATGAAGAATCGAAAAGAATGAGAAAGTCCATGCTAAGGCAACAATTTCAAGACTTTAATATCTCCGAAGAAGAAGGTATCCACAAGGGATACGACAGGTTCCATAGGATTTTGAGTCACCTAAACCGTGAATGCAAAACCTGATAATGATGACTGCAACTCAAAGTTCCTTCGATCCTTGCCTCCATCATGGCTACATGTAAGTATAGCCCTCAAGGCTAAAGGTGGATTGGACATGCTCACCTTTGATGAGCTGCATACAACACTCGTAACTCTTGAACCTCGATGTCAACTCCATACCGTACATCTTCTTCTGGCCATGCAGCCTTTGTCGGGACATCTCACTCCAACATGATGGTACAAGCTCCTAGTTCCAACTACTTTCCATCATCTCCTAGTTCCAACTACTTTCCATCATCTTGCACTCCCGCTCCACCACATAACACTCGCCCTAGTCCACCATGTTCTCAAACTAAGACTAGTAGTGTGATGGAGGATGTTCTTCATTCATTTGTTGCCGATTATGATACTCGCCAGTATCCGCATATGAAGACTTTGATCAGTTGGACCCACTTGAAATGGAGGAGATGAAATGAAAATGCAGTGGCATTGCTGCCGTGGACATCAAAAGGTTTGAAGAGAAGTATGGAAGGAAGTTTGCTTTCAAGGGAAAGGAACCACTCGCTTTGACAGAGGAAAGTCAAGTGTTTCACTTGCCACCAGATGGGGCATTTCTCAAGGGAATGCAAAGACAAGAAGAGTGGAGATGGAGCTAACTACATTTCCTATCGCCAGAAACAGCAGGAAGTTGGAGCTTCAGCAGCTCTTCTCACCATGGATGAACAGGTCAACTGGACTGCACATGAACCTGTGAATGAGGAAGCTCATGATATTGATAAGCTTGGATTACTGGCAAGGTGTACCTCGGATGAAAGGCATGATCAATTTGCCTTGATGGGACTATCTCAGTACACAATCAGATATTTGGTTGTAGTCTTAGATACAACGAACTTAAAGAAGAATATGATTCTATGAAACCTAAATTCGATGAATGCTATGTTGAAAATGAAGCTCATAAACCGCATTAAAAGCGTAGAAAGGCAAAAAGTATGGTTTCAAAAGAATCAAATAGCTTATGAAGAAAAGATAAAAGTGTTACAGTTTGATCTAGAAGTTGCTAATAATTACTTAAAACTGTCTGAGAAAGCAAAGGATGAAGCTGTGTCCGAGAACCTAGAGCTTAAAGAAAAATTAGTTGAGGAAATAGCTAGGCATAACCAATGGTTAATTTCAGGTGATAATCTGGCTAGAGAAATCTATACAGTCAATCAAGAACCTCCGCTTAGGATTAGGCTTTCAAAAATATGTAGGAGTATAAGCTAGGTATGATGGTCGTAAATCCACACCGCAGGTTAGCTAACTTTGTTAAAAAGGGTAATATGCATGCTGTCCCTGGACCTATTAGAGGTGAATTTATGCCCACGCACCTATCCATCATTGTTGACTTTGATGGATCACATCATCTATATTGCAAAAGTCAAAGACTTGCTGCACCCGATACCTCATCTAATGACTTTGTCTCTTGCTCGGTGACAACTCATCGGATCAAGGGTCTACTTCCTATGAAAGTTGTGATTCACATGAGAAGTCGACCTTCCCAAGCGAGCCTACACCCAAGCTGCATCCCGCCTACTTACAAGCCTTCTAAGGAAGCTGGCGAGGAATCAACTTCCAAGACAGTTTCGAAGACTTGTCTTTTAAATCTTTGAATAATCGTCTGTTAAAAACAATTCCTTGAATGGTTTTGATTTAAGTACTTCTGCATGTAATCAAACATCTCCCTATTTGAATAAATCTTCTAAGAAGAAAACGTGTTTTGTATGTGGAAGTAAATTTCATTTAATTAAGGATTGTGATTTTTATGAACAAAGATTGGGTGCATGTGCTACTCACCAGAAACATAAATCTAAGTGGACCAATGTTGATAATATTCCACCTTATGTCCCACAAGCAGCTAATACTGACTCCTATTGGAGAGGTTCTGACTCCTATTGGAGAGGTTCAGTTACCAGACCTTATGTGCAACCAACTAGCCCATACTTTAAACATGGTTATTGGCCTACATATGTTGACTCTATGTATGCCGGGATGGGATATGGGAGTACTACGTGAAGCCCTCGCAGAGTTGTTCTTGGACTATCAAGGGACCCAATCATCAATGGAGGACCAAGAACAATGGTGGATCCTCTAGATCTTCATGTCCTACACCTGTGATCCATTAAGGCGTGTTCAAGTCAAGTAATGACTTGAACCTCCTTGAATACTAACAAGATTTATATATTTTTTGGTTGTTTGTAGGATCATCCCCTTAAGCATAAGAATGTTGGTATTGTTGATAGTGGGTTTCCAGAAGCATGTCCGGGAACAGATATGATGTACAATTTTGTTCCTATAGAAGGAGGAGGCAATGTGACGCTTTGGGGAAGTGATGGGAGTATCACAGGAAAAGGCACCACAAAGACACCTCATCTGGATTTTGAAAATGTGTACTATGTTAAGGAACTTCAAGATTTCAACTTATTCTCTGTTTCACAAATCTGTGACACCAAGAACAAAGTACTCTTCTCTGAGAATGAATGTCTTGTACTGTCTAAAGACTTCAAACTCCAGAAGATACTTCAATCTTGAAAGTCCCTCGAACTCACAATTTATACACATTCAACCTCAATGAAGTTCAACCTGGTGGTGACCTCACGTGTTTGGTGGCTAAAGCATCCCTTGATGAATCTACTAAATGGCATAGGAGGATGGCTCATGTGAATTTCAAGACCATTAACAAACTCTCTAAAATGGGTCTTGTTGAAGGTCTTCCCACCAAAGTTTTCACCAATGATCATAATTGTGTTGCATGCAACAAAGGAAAACAACACAGAGCCTCTTACAAAGCTATCAATGCTATGAGCATCATTTTTGAACCTCTTCAGTTGCTCCACATGGATCTGTTTGGCCCAACTCAAGTCAGAAGCATTGATCATAAGTACTTCGCTTTGGTTATCACCGATGGCTATAGCGATTTTGTTGGGTTTTCTTTCTCGAACCAAAGATAAAACATCTCAAGTGCCGATGAATTCATCACCCTTGTTGAAAATCAGCTGAACAAAAAGGTTAAAGGAATTCGGTGTGATAATGGGACAGAGTTCAAAAATGCTATTCTTATAGAACTCTGTGGATCTAAAGGCATCAAAAGGGACTATAGTAATCCAAGAACCCCTCAACAAAATGGGGTGGCTGAAAGAAAGAATAGGACCTTAATAGAGGCTGCAAGATCAATGCTTGCAGACTCTAAACCGCCCACTATGTTCGGATTGAAGCTGTTGGCACAGCGTGCTATGTGCTAAACAGGGTCTCCATTACTCGACCACAACTCAAAACACCATATGAACTTCTCTTTGGGAAGGTTCCCGTCATTCACTACCTAAAACCTTTTGGTTGTCAAGTGACCATTCTGAACAAGGTGATCCATTGGGAAAGTTTGATGAGAAGGCTGATGATGGTTACATTGTGGGTTATTCAGCTCATAGTAAGGCATACTGGGTGTACAATTTGCAAGCCAAGAAGATAGAGGAGACGTTGAACCCGAGATTTTTGGAAGATAAGCCTAATGTTCAAGGACAGGGTCATACGTGGTCTTTTGACCTTGACTACTTAACTGACTATTTGGGGTACACCGCATTTGGCCAACCAAAATGCAGGTCCTCAAGAGTATTCCACTAACAATGCAGGTCCCTTAGATGATGACTCTGAAAATGAGTTTGAAGATGATGAGCAACCTATACTTGTACCTTCTTTCTCCCCTAACAATATTGCAGGTACCACCTCCAAGGATATTGCTGATACGAGTGATGAAGATGAATCACATTATGTCAAGACCTTGCTAGGCTCCACTCAAGAATTTGCCGCTAAGCTTGAAGCAAAGAAACTGAATGGAGAGATTGCTAATGAAGGAGTCAGTAGAAACCATGGTTCTCGCCGGTTGATTCTACCACACCTACCATCCACAAATCCAATCGAAGGCTATGCTGATTCTTCTCATGTTCCTTCTCAAGTGTCTTCAGACTTTGGTGAACCCTATACACGCTTTCCAAAACCTTCAGATCTTGGAAATCATCAACCCAAAGCTGGCATCTTCACCTCACCCTCTTATGATGGAGTTTGAACCAACCATCACTAATCTTGATTCATCCATTGAAGTCAACCCCATCTGCTACTCGAGAGGATCAATCTTGCTCATCCTCAATCCAACATTATAGGTGATCTTCTGGCACCGGTTAGAACTAGAAGAGCTATCACCAGTCCTCAGTTTGGACAGATTGCTTTTCTCTCTTATGTCTCCAACCAGAAAAGAGACAATCACACAGACTTCAAGCATTGTCTGTTTGCTTGTTTTCTTTCTCAAGTGGAACCAACAAGTGTTTCTCAAGCTCTTAACGATTCAAGCTGGTTAGAAGCAATGCAAGAAGAGATGCAACAATTTCACAATCAGCAGGTTTGGATCTTGGTTCCACTTCCTGATGGGAAATATGCCATTGGGACAAAGTGGATTTTGAAGAATAAGAGAGATGCTCGGGGTGTTGTGATCAAAAACAAAGCAAGATTAGTGGCTCAAGGATTCGCATGTGAGGAGGGGATTGATTATGATGAAGTGTTTGCACTGTTGCTGTGAGTTGAAGCCATTCGCATTTTCTTGGCTTATGCTTCTTACATGGGTTTCATGGTATACCGATGGATGTTAAAGGTGATTTTCTATATGGAGAGATTGAAGAAGAAGTTTATGTCACTCAACCCAAGGGATTTGAAGACCCAGATCACCCAAATCATGTTTACAAGGTTGTCAAAGCTCTCTATGGCTTACATCGTGCACCTAGAGATTGGTATGCTAGGCTTTCATCATTCCTGGCCAAGAATGGCTATAGGAGAGGTGCTATTGATAAAACTTTGTTCCTAAAGAAGAATTACTCAGACATCATTCTTGTGCAAGTTTATGTGGACGACATTATTTTTGGTTCCACAAACTAAGCTTGGTGCAGTGAATTTGAGGAACTAATGAAAGGAGAATTTCAAATGAGTGCTATGGGAGAGCTTACTTTCTTTTGGGTCCCAGTGTTCACAGAAACAAGATGGCCTTTTTATCTGTCAAGATAAATATGTGAGGGACATTTTGAAGAAGTTTGGTATGGAAGGTGTTAGGACTGCCACAACACCTTATGAAGCTCCAAAGACTAAAGCAAATAATGAACCGATCTTCCCGTGAATGTTCATCCTGCATGTGTCCATGATTGGTTCATTAATGTATCTAAATGCCTTCAAGACCTGATATTACCTTTCGTGAGTGTTTGCTCGACATCAAGTCACACCACTTACTTCCCATCTCAATGTTGTCAAGAAGATCTTTAAGTACCTCAAAGGCCAACCTCTTTTAGGCCTTTGGTACCCAAAAGAATCTCCTTTCAAGTTGGAAGCATATAGTGATAGTGATTATGCGGTGCTAACTGATAGAAGATCCACAACTGGGCCGCCAATTTCTTGGCAAGAGGTTGATTTCTTGGCAATGCAAGAAACAAACCATTGTGCCTCAACCATCAAGGTAGTATGTTGTCCGCTGCGAAATTGCGTGGATGTGTCCTTTGATTCAAAACCAATTGTCGGACTATGGGTACAATTTCCTGAACACTACAATTCATATAGATAATCAAAGTACCATCTGCATAGTCAAAAATCCAGTCTTTCACAAATAACAAAACACATTGAGATCAGGCACCACTTTATAAGAGATGCTTATGAAAAACATTTGATAAAAGTGGCTAAAATCCATACCGATGACAATGTGGCGGACTTGTTAACAAAATCTTTTGATGGACCAAGGTTTCAACACCTTGTGGTCAATATTGGAATGTTAAACCCTTAACTGCATCGTTTAAGGGGAGGCATAGGCCTCGTGGGAGGCATATGCCTCGTGGGAGGATTTGTGCAAACTCGTGATATTTTTGTACAATAATTTGTTTAACTAACACTAACTTCAAATAATTCTCTAGTTTGTTTGTTTTTGTGTTGTTTGTGTGTGTTTTTATGTCTGCTTTTTGCGCTTGTCTCAGACGTGCATTTTGTCCTGCTCATTATCCGATTGCGGTTGTATATCTCGATCAAGATCAAATTCATCAAGTGTGGTTCATGAGTATATGGTCAAAAGAGCTAAAAGAGTGTTGCTTGTTTCTTCTGAAATCAATGGTACTGAAGCAAACAATTTGATTCCACTAAAGTTATATTATCAAGAAAAGAAATAGAAGTCAAATTGCTCATTCATTCATTCAAGAAATGCTTTACACTTACGCTTACATAAAGTCAACCTACTACAAATGCATCATCAAGATAATGAGCTATACACTTAAGCTAAACCTAACCTCATCGCATATCATCCATTCCAACATCTAAGTGAATGTTGGATATGCATTAGATGTCGGGCTTTGCTTTCAGAGGTCTTGCATAACCACCCATTCCGCTACCTTGATGGTCGGATATGCATGACCAAAGACGACGAAGATGCTAAGGACCAAAATGGAGAGGATAGATTGATGCAAACGTTGATGATGACGATGACCACGCATGATGACGGAGAAAAATAACGCCTCGTGGTGCTTCATCTATGCATTTCAACCAAAATGCATTTCATCTACCCTCTCCAAGCCCTTCTATTATAATGATGTGTGTTGATACACCAAAAGATGGTGAAGTGAGACCAAGAACCACCTCTCTATCTTTGGGGAGTGGCGGATTCCTAGCACGAGGCCTTTGTTGAGGCCGAGGTGCCGAGGTTGGAAGTATGATGTCCCTCCTTATAGGAGTCATCGTAATCATCGCCAGATTCACTTGGGTTCACTACACTATCATCTTCTCAAGGAAGAAAGGGTGATTTTTTTGGTCGTGGATAAGGTTGAGGAAAGTAATGCAGCCATGGGTTTGATTCACCATTTGATGATGATGAAGATGATGAAGATGAGGTTGTGAGATCTATGATCTCAATTTTGGTATTCATGGTACAATTTTGTTGAATGGGGTTTTATCTTTGCATCTAGGGTTTGTGGTAAATATTTGGGGATCTTGATGAAGAGATGAGTTACATTGGGATCATTTTATAGACGGGTTCGAGGTTCAATGAGTTTAATGCAAGTGATTGACACAGTAATTCTAGAAACTTACCGAAGATATTCTTATCTTTGATGCATTCTGCTGAAGCTATAACTTCAGCAGATTGACCATGTGTTTCTGCTGAAGTGTTAATTTGGGTGGGGTCAAAGATGCAACACACGTCAGCGACGGTCAACCAAACGGTCCATTTTTCTTTGACTATAATTTGGGCAAAAACTATCAATCCACCATCACTCTCTTCAGAACAAACCAATTCCCTCTCATCCTTATTTCACAAACACTCACCATTTCGAGAATCATAACTCAAAACACTCATATCCCTCATGGCTCTTGAATTTAAACATGATCACAACAAAGTTGCATTTCTGGGAAATGGCAAGGGATATAAATTGTACGAACCAATGGTGGAATTCCTGAAAAGGTCCAAGATCAGTTATGCTCTAACTCATTCCCCAAATGAGATATATGAATCACTAGTTACTTAATTTTGGGAATCTGCTAAGAAGAGGAGTGAGACAGAAATTAGGGCTGTGATTGATGAAACATAGTACATAGTGTCAGAGGACCTAATGATGAGTGTCTAAATACTCATCATTTTTGTACCATTTAAACTGCAAAAACATCTGAAAACACTCAGAAATGCATCAAAATGATAAGAATATCACAAATAAGTGTTTTATGTGTTTTAAATGCAAAAATATCAAAATCAGATGAAAAACGTATCAAGTTTGCAAAATTGGCGCTTTAGTCCCCAAGTTACAAAAGTTGTCAAAACTAGTCCCTGGTAATTCAAAAACTTGTAAAATATCATTCAAGGTCCTTGAAATATTCTAAATTGTCAAAAATGGTCCTTGAATGAATCTTTGGGCAAATGACAGAAAAGGTCCCTCAACTTTGGAAAAATGTCAAAAATAGTCCCTGGTGTTCAAAATGGAAATTATTCAAAAAACACCCTTGTACTATTAAAATATGGCATAATTGGTCCTTATATGATAAGTTTGGAGAATTTACATGATTGGTCCTTCAAGTTTCAAAATTGGCAAAATCTACCCTTGGACGTATAAAATTGGAAAATAAACATTATTGGTCCTTTGGTAAATGAAACTTAGCAAATTTAACCCTTGTGTAAACTTTGGGAAAGTTACAATCTCAGTCCTTCATTTTCAGAAGTTACAAAATGGTCCTTGTGTATTTAACATAACAAACGGACCCTTGTTATTAACTTAACCCAAAATAAATAAAACCCAGCCCAACAACCAACCCACCCAACCCCCTTATTAATAATACCGGTTTCACCCTAATAAAACCCCTTCCTGTTTCCTTCCTCCCAACACCTGTAAACCAAAACCACCACCACCTGTCCACCAGCTCATCACCAACCTTTCCCACCTTGTCCCCTCCACCTTTACAACTTCCCAAAACCAATTAATGCTCCTAAAACTGCTTTACGCAACCCCAACTGGCATGAGATATTTTTGGCGCCAAAAGCAAAATCAAGGGCTGTGATCAAAAGAACCCAATCCTGTGGCCAAGAATGAAGGGATACACTTGTAGAGACTTATAAAGAGAAAGAAAGACTGAAGATACAAGTTGTCACTGTTTTTAGACCTTTTTCTATTTTTACTTGTAATCGTTTTAAGTTTTATGCAAAAAATAGTGCTGGGTTTTGTTACTTATGTATTGTATGAATCATATTAATCATATTTCAAGTGTTTTTAATCATCAATTCCATGTTTCCGGCTTGTTCTAGTTTTCCCGCCAAAATTGTTCTTACTCGCTTTTCATTTTATAAGCTGTTTGAATGGTTCCAATAAGTTTGTTTAAGCTTATTCAAGCTTATTTAAGTGAATTAAAGTAGTTTCCTGGTCTTAATTGCAATTTTCTAAAAAAAGTCAACAAAGTCAACACGGGTCAACAAAAGTCAACACGGGTCAACGAAAGTCAACTGTGTTCTTAAGTCCAAATTTCTGTTTAGTAGTGGTATTTGGTTCTAGTCAATCAAAAATAAGTGGACATCTTGTAAGTTCAAATAAAATCTCATCATTAGCTTAATAAAGTAGTAGTAATTGCATTGATTAGATATGTTTTGTTTGGTGTTATATTGCTGCATATTTGCTTAAATTATATCTAGTATAATCAGTTGTAGTTATAATATGGATTGAGTAAGCTTGGATTTGTGATTTGGTTAGAATTATTGCACATTAGAAGTATTAAAGTGTGTTTGGATTAGTGCTTTATTATGTGTTTTAGATTGATACAGAGGTTAAGCTCTGTCAATTCAGTCCCACTTAGGTTCAATAAAATCATTTAGGACTTAGATTTGTACTCATTTCTGCTCAAAGTCAAATTTTCATATTATATGATCTTATAAGCATCTCATTTAGTGTAGGATTGGAAGTACTTGCATAGTAGGTGTAGGATATCTAGGATAGCTTAATTTGATCATATCACATCTAGAATTAACATAAATAACCTGTTTTGCAAGATTGAATCTCAAATAAGTCAAGTTTTCAATTCTGTCCAAAAGTCAAAATTTCATAAAAACCCGTTTTTGAATAAACTTTGTAATTTTATTGTGATCTTACCATTAGGATTTAGGATATAAGCTTTTGGGATATTAAATTTTAGCTGCTCATCTTAATTAGAAAAATATTAGTTTATCTCTACTTAGCTTATTAACTGCTTATTCACTAGCTTCTTTTAAGCTCTTTTTCACAAACTTTCCTTTTTGCTTATTTCTTATTTTTGCTTATTTAGTGTGTTTTTCTTGTTGTTGTTGCTTATTCTAAGTTCCCATAACTTGTTTATAGCTTATTCAACCTTTGGTTCAGTAGTGGTAGCTTTTATTAGCTTATGCAAGCTTAATAGCTCATTTTGACCCATTTCCATTGCAAGTTCAAATAGCTTCCACTTTTGCATTTTTAGTTTCCTCAATTTTAGTCCTTATTAGCTGAAATTCTGGATTTAGACACTTTGGTTGGTAGTGGTTTTCATGGTGATTTTAGTTTATTTTTGTGATTTTTATAACCTGGCTTAACAAGAGCTTAAAGTTAGTACATAAGGACTGTTTGGCACTAGTGCTTAAATAGACCCAAATCATTATAGTTTGCATATTAGAGGTTTAGGATAGTTGATATAGGTTGGTTTTAAGTAATTTTAGCATACTCTAGCTTCTGTGATAAGTTGGTGCACTTTAGTAGCTTTTAGCTTATTTTTCAAGTGCTTATTCATACAAGTAGTGTGCCAAATCATAGTTCCAGCTCTCCAAAATAGTTTCTGTTATTTTTCCTGGGTTATCAGTATTATTTTATAGTTGACTAGAAATTTTCATATTTTTCACTGTTCATTTGCTATTTTTCTGCATTTTATGTCATTTTCTGGCATTTTTAATTAGCATTTAATCCAAATAAATCAGAAAAAGTTTAAAAAAATATGTTTTCAATTTTCCTAGATTAAGATAAATATAAAAGCCAAAAAAATATTTTTCCATAATTTTCTTAGTTTAAATAGTATTTTCTAGCATTTTAATTAGTTTTAAATAGTATTAAATTCATAATAAATAGATAAAAAGTGTAATAAATATTTTTTCAGTTTTAAAATTAGTTTTATAATATTTTATATTTTTCTAAGTCATAATTTCACATTTCTAGCTTTATTTCATATTTTCTTATATTTTAGGGTATTATTAAATAGTTAAAAATAGTTTTTAATTAATAATAATTAGATAAATAGTTTTCAAAATAATTTTATTTTTCCAATAATTTTATTGCATCATTAGGATTGTAAAAACATTATTTTCATACCCATAGGTGTTTTATTTATTTAATTTCACGTTTTGTTTCATACTTTTACGTAGAATTTTAATTAAACGTACGCGTTTTTAGATTTTAGACGTTTCTAAGTATTACGCTTTCACGTACTTGTTCTTATAGCTTGTTTAAGCTATTTTCTTTTATTCCTTAGTATAAATCACTCAAAACCCTTTTTTCATTCAATATCACCCGATCACAGATTCGTTCTATTACAGTGTTCACACCTCGTTGGGACTTAACGACCCGGGAAACACTATAACTCCTCTGATCTTAATTGCTTTGGTTTCTGAGCTGTTTTAAGTTTATTACGGTTGACCATTCACAAGTGGTCAGCTTGTGTGACAAAACTTGACTGTTCAGGAGCCAATCAAATTTTACGCCGGAGGTGTGCTGCGTTCTACAATTTGAAGAATCGTGATTGTTGAATATACAATCATTGTATATTTACCATCTTTGTCCATATTTCCTTGTTTTCATATAAAACCAAAATTATCGTGAAGTTTATTCGTTTGACGGATCGATTACCAAAAACATTTTTTATTCAAGTTTTCAACAAACACAAAAAACCCAAAAATATTTTCATTCTTTGTTTTTACAACATGTTTTTCAAAAATCCAAAAATATCCATCTTTACCCTCTTACCCTTTTGATTCTATATTTCTTACCCTCTGAAACCATTTGATTCTTTCTATGTCTTATCCTCACCCTCTTGGTTGTCAATGGTGTGGTGGTCTTTATAATGGTGGCAATTGCCCCAGTTGTAGCATGGTGGAGTCAGGAAACGGGTCTGTCTATAACCAGGATCCCTATTCCTACCATAACACAACTGATTTATTCCATCACCTACCACACTGTGAGACTCAGCAGTTTTACTGTTGTGAGTACTGTGGTGGTTCACACTCCGTTCGATTGTCAATCAGGAAACACACTTGTCTATGAGCAGGTCCCTGATAACAATTATGACTACAACACATATGACTCACAGCCACATCAGTTTTACTGTTGTGAGTATTGTGGAGGTCCTCACTTTAGCTCTGATTGTCAAACAAGGACTCCATTTCCTTGTAACAATTACGACTCTTCGTATCATGACCAACCTCCACAGTACCAAATGAATCAGGCACCACCTCAGCCTGACCCACTTCCTCAAAATCTTCTTCTTGATCTTTTGGATTTAGTGAAAGATTTAAAGGAATGTAAACACTCCCAAGATAATCCAAATGAGAAATCCATGGAAGTTTTGTTAGCCGAAGAGCGGACTGCTAAATTAAATTCCCAAATTGCCTTTGAACAAACTATTAGGGAATCAATTACAAAAGATAAAGCAGCCAAATCTAGCTCTCAATTCCGTTTCATTCCTGATGACGATGATGATGAAGTTACCCTTGATATTCGTCAATTTTGTACAGGTTCATCAAGTTCATCAGTTGAAATTCCTTCCATAAAAAATCAGGGAGAAAAGACTATGATGGAATTACTAGCAGAAGAACAAATGGAAAGTATAAAACATATGTATGCTAGTCCTTCTCAACTCCCTCAGGCTGTGTTATCACACCGATATTCCCACTCACTCATTGAACATGGGGGATGAGCATCTTGACACTGTTCCTGAAAAGGAATCGGACGAATTCATAAAGTCTAGTGTTGAGAACCTTGTCCCAATCCCGGAAGAGTCACAGGGAACTTCTGATCATATGAGTGATTTTCTTTCCCCTCTTGAGTGTTCAAAAGATCATTTTGAAACTTTCTCCGATTTTAGCGATGATTGTAAATCTTATGGAGACATTGAGTATGTTGAGGCATCACTCCCACAGTCTGATCCTCTTCTTGAGGAGTTCACCGATGAACTCACTCACATCAGTCCACTTTCATCAGAAAGTGACGATGATCTCTTTGATTTTGAAGCCGATCTTGGAGAAATTGAAAGTCTCCTATATAATGATCATTTACTCATTTCTTGTCCCATTTCCGACTCTTCCATTCCTTCTCTCACTCCAGATGAGGAAGATGACAACTTTTGGAAGGAGGTCGATGCTTTTCTTAGTGATGAGGCAATTCCAACAGGGATTGACAATACTTACTTTGATTCGGAGGGAGACATCCTTTTTCTGGAAAATCTGTTAATTGAAGAACCATTTCCAGTTCTCCTCCCGAAATTTTGTTGCCAAACACCATACAAGCTTCAAGTCTAAGCTTAAAAATCTAACAAATGGTGATTTGCTCCTCACTAATGAAGAATGGGATTGCATTGTGATGCACATCTTTATTCCATTTTTCTCAGATGGCGTGGCTTCTCCTGTTCTTCACTCCTTCGGGAATGAAGACATTATCTTTGACCCCGGCATTTTCATTTATCATTTGTGAGCCGGTTCTATGTATATCTCATCGGTGTGGAACTTTCACGTACTTCAATGTTTATACAAACATCTTGAATGAAAGTCCGATGGAGATTGTCTCTTCCACTTACTTCCCCATGAACAAATTAATTCGGGGTCGAGTCAAGCTAGCGACTCGGTAATCAAAAACAGTAGTTAAAACATGAGTTTTCACCCGTGTGTACCACCTTAGTGTGGGGGCGATGCCCCACATGTTGTATATAGATCTAAAAAAAATAATAAAAAAAAAAAAAAAAAAAAATTGTTGTGTTTCCACACTTAGCTAATAATGTTATCTTCTTACGTTTAAGGATTAGGCATAATAGCCGGGACTTTGAATATTGAGGACAATATTCCTTTCTAAGTGTGGGGGGAAATTCTGGCGAATTTGATCATAAATGTACCCTTTTAGTCCCTTTTTCCCCAAAATGGCCAAATTTTAAATTTTTTTAGTGGAAGTACTATGTACTAAACACAACAAATGGTAATCATTCCACCATGTCTAACCCACATAAGGATTGGCTAATCCAGGAGCAAACGGCTCTTGGTAAAGATTTATCAAATCCGTTGACGGCTTGCAATTTGCCCAAAATTGTATGGTGTTCAGCCACCATATCTTTAATTAGTGAAGAGTTGGCTAGCCCGCAAGTTTATGGCTTGTGGTAAAGGCATTGGAAAAACCATAATTGGTAATCGACTCACCAAAGATATTTTATCTAAGAGTTGGCTAGTCCAGAAGCAAACGGCTTCGGGTAAAGACAAATCAAAACCGTTGAAAGCTGGTGATTTGCTCAAAATCATTTGGTTATCATTGTACCAAGGTTCTTACTTGAACTAAAACAATTGGCTACTCCAGAAGTAATGGCTTTTGGTAAAGAGATGAAATCCATTAATTTTTCATAAAAGATTGCTAGGGACTAGCAATAGTTTAGTGTGGGGGATTGATGAGTGTCTAAATACTCATCATTTTTGTACCATTTAAACTGCAAAAACATCTGAAAACACTCAGAAATGCATCAAAATGATAAGAATATCACAAATAAGTGTTTTATGTGTTTTAAATGCAAAAATATCAAAATCAGATGAAAAACGTATCAAGTTTGCAAAATTGGCAGTTTTAGTCCCCCAAGTTTCAAAAGTTGTCAAAACTAGTCCCCGGTAATTCAAAAACTTGTAAAATATCATTCAAGGTCCTTGAAATATTCTAAATTGTCAAAAATGGTCCTTGAATGAATCTTTGGGCAAATGACAGAAAAAGTCCCTCAACTTTGGAAAAATGTCAAAAATAGTCCCTGGGTGTTCAAAAATGGAAATTATTCAAAAAACACCCTTGTACTATTAAAATATGGCATAATTGGTCCTTATATGATAAGTTTGGAGAATTTACATGATTGGTCCTTCAAGTTTCAAAATTGGCAAAATCTACCCTTGGACGTATAAAATTGGAAAATAAACATTATTGGTCCTTTGGTAAATGAAACTTGGCAAATTTAACCCTTGTGTAAACTTTGGGAAAGTTACAATCTCAGTCCTTCATTTTCAGAAAGTTACAAAAATGGTCCTTGTGTATTTAACATAACAAACGGACCCTTGTTATTAACTTAACCCAAAATAAATAAAACCCAGCCCAACAACCAACCCAGCCCAACCCCCCTTATTAATAATACCGGTTTCACCCTAATAAAACCCCTTCCCTGTTTCCTTCCCTCCCAACACCTGTAAACCAAAACCACCACCACCTGTCCACCAGCTCATCACCAACCTTTCCCACCTTGTCCCCTCCACCTTTACAACTTCCCAAAACCAATTAATGCTCCTAAAAGCGCTTACGCAACCCCAACTGGCATGAGATATTTTTGGCGCCAAAAGCAAAATCAAGGGCTGTGATCAAAAGAACCCAATCCTGTGGCCAAGAATGAAGGGATACACTTGTAGAGACTTATAAAAGAGAAAGAAAGACTGAAGATACAAGTTGTCACTGTTTTTAGACCTTTTTCTATTTTTACCCTATCAAGGCCATAAACAGTCTCTTTATTTATGTACGTACACCTTTGTTTCAGGGTGGGGTAATCGTTTTTAAGTTTTATGCAAAAAATAGTGCTGGGTTTTGTTACTTATGTATTGTATGAATCATATTAATCATATTTCAAGTGTTTTTAATCATCAATTCCATGTTTCCTGCTTGTTCTAGTTTTCCCGCCAAAATTGTTCTTACTCGCTTTTCATTTTATAAGCTGTTTGAATGGTTCCAATAAGTTTGTTTAAGCTTATTCAAGCTTATTTAAGTGAATTAAAGTAGTTTCCTGGTCTTAATTGCAATTTTCTAAAAAAATCAACAAAAGTCAACACGGGTCAACAAAAGTCAACACGGGTCAACGAAAGTCAACTGTGTTCTTAAGTCTGAAATTTCTGTTTAGTAGTGGTATTTGGTTCTAGTCAATCTGCAAATAAGCTGGACATCTTGTAAGTTCCAATAAAATCTCATCATTAGCTTAATAAAGTAGTAGTAATTGCATTGATTAGATATGTTTTGTTTTGTGTTATATTGCTGCATATTTGCTTAAATTATATCTAGTATAATCAGTTGTAGTTATAATATGGATTGAGTAAGCTTGGATTTGTGATTTGGTTAGAATTATTGCACATTAGAAGTATTAAAGTGTGTTTGGATTAGTGCTTTATTATGTGTTTTAGATTGATACAGAGGTTAAGCTCTGTCAATTCAGTCCCACTTAGGTTCAATAAAATCATTTAGGACTTAGATTTGTACTCATTTCTGCTCAAAGTCAAATTTTCATATTATATGATCTTATAAGCATCTCATTTAGTGTAGGATTGGAAGTACTTGCATAGTAGGTGTAGGATATCTAGGATAGCTTAATTTGATCATATCACATCTAGAATTAACATAAATAACCTGTTTTGCAAGATTGAATCTCAAATAAGTCAAGTTTTCAATTCTGTCCAAAAGTCAAAATTTCATAAAAACCCGTTTTTGAATAAACTTTGTAATTTTATTGTGATCTTACCATTAGGATTTAGGATATAAGCTTTTGGGATATTAAAGTTTAGCTGCTCATCTTAATTAGAAAAATATTAGTTTATCTCTACTTAGCTTATTAACTGCTTATTCACTAGCTTCTTTTAAGCTCTTTTTCACAAACTTTCCTTTTTGCTTATTTCTTATTTTTGCTTATTTAGTGTGTTTTTCTTGTTGTTGTTGCTTATTCTAAGTTCCCATAACTTGTTTATAGCTTATTCAACCTTTGGTTCAGTAGTGGTAGCTTTTTATTAGCTTATGCAAGCTTAATAGCTCATTTTGACCCATTTCCATTGCAAGTTCAAATAGCTTCCACTTTTGCATTTTTAGTTTCCTCAATTTTAGTCCTTATTAGCTGAAATTCTGGATTTAGACACTTTGGTTGGTAGTGGTTTTCATGGTGATTTTAGTTTATTTTTGTGATTTTTATAAGCTGGCTTAACAAGAGCTTAAAGTTAGTACATAAGGACTGTTTGGCACTAGTGCTTAAATAGACCCAAATCATTATAGTTTGCATATTAGAGGTTTAGGATAGTTGATATAGGTTGGTTTTAAGTAATTTTAGCATACTCTAGCTTCTGTGATAAGTTGGTGCACTTTGGTAGCTTTTAGCTTATTTTTCAAGTGCTTATTCATACAAGTAGTGTGCCAAATCATAGTTCCAGCTCTCCAAAATAGTTTCTGTTATTTTTCCTGGGTTATAAGTATTATTTTATAGTTGACTGGAAGTTTTCATATTTTTCACTGTTCATTTGCTATTTTTCTGCATTTTATGTCATTTTCTGGCATTTTTAATTAGCATTTAATCCAAATAAATCAGAAAAAGTTTAAAAATATGTTTTCAATTTTCCTAGATTAAGATAAATATAAAAAGCCAAAAAACTATTTTTCCATAATTTTCTTAGTTTAAATAGTATTTTCTAGCATTTTAATTAGTTTTAAATAGTATTAAATTCATAATAAATAGATAAAAAGTGTAATAAATATATTTTCAGTTTTAAAATTAGTTTTATAATATTTTAGATTTTTCTAAGTCATAATTTCACATTTCTAGCTTTATTTCATATTTTCTTATATTTTAGGGTATTATTAAATAGTTAAAAATAGTTTTTAATTAATAATAATTAGATAAATAGTTTTCAAAATAATTTTATTTTTCCAATAATTTTATTGCATCATTAGGATTGTAAAAACATTATTTTCATACCCATAGGTGTTTTATTTATTTAATTTCACGTTTTGTTTCATACTTTTACGTAGAATTTTAATTAAACGTACGCGTTTTTAGATTTTAGACGTTTCTAAGTATTACGCTTTCACGTACTTGTTCTTATAGCTTGTTTAAGCTATTTTCTTTTATTCCTTAGTATAAATCACTCAAAACCCTTTTTCCATTCAATATCACCCGATCACAGATTCGTTCTATTACAGTGTTCACACCTCGTTGGGACTTAACGACCCGGGAAAACACTATAACTCCTCTGATCTTAATTGCTTTGGTTTCTGAGCTATTTTAAGTTTATTACGGTTGACCATTCACAAGTGGTCAGCTTGTGTGACAAAACTTGACTGTTCAGGAGCCAATCACCTAATTAGGAGGAAGCTTCACTTGGAAGATGCTGATGAAGAATATCTCTCTAATCAGGAAGAAGTCCTTACTGGGTTAAGAGCAATTGGCTATCGAGGAACAAGAACGATATGTGGTGAAGAAGGAACTTTGCCCAAAGTGGAGGTTCCTGGTTCACACACTGCTTCAATGCATGAGCAACAAGACTGGAGGATGGGACCAGTTCTCTACCCAACTCGGCTATGGTATTGTGTGTCTTTCCCAAGGGGTAACTTTCAATTTTTCTAAGTATATTTTTGAAAACATGGTTGAAAATATTCAAAAGAAAAGGGAAAATTTTTAATGTACCCAAGGTTTCTACAAATTATTTTAGACACCGCTACCCAAGCCCAATCTTTCTATCCCATAGGTACTTTAATCGCTAAACTGTTTGCTACAATGAGAACCCACTTTCAGGGGAACATCATCCCCTTGCTAGCAGCCAAGTTACCCCAAGGTAATGAGGCTGCTGATGAGGAGAATGTGGCTCATAATCCTCCTTCTTCACCTGTTGCTACTGATGGTAATCCGTCAGTTACCATTGATGAGGGCCCCTCATCAACAGTTGAAGCAACTCATGTTGCTCCGCACCAGCCCACCATGTCCCAGTCCCCCACCCACACTAGCTGCTCATGATGAGTCCGATCTATTTAGACTACCCACACCAAGTCCTGTTAGGGATCCTCTCCATGAAGATCTTCCTCACTTTGAGCAAGACCATGCTTCTACTGAAAGGTCCAATGAAGCTCCCCTTACCACAGAGCAATCTGCTGGTGGAGCCGAGGACCCCATTACACTCTCATCTGTCTATGCTCTTGTCAACAGGTATGCTGCTGAGGTTACTAGTCTGAAAAAGGAGCTTGCAGAAACCAAGTCTTCTCTTGGAAGTAAGATTGAAGAACTGCAGAATCAAGTCAAGGAATTAGAAGACAAACTCAAAGGGGGGTCCAAAAGGAAGCTTGTGGTTTCTTCTGATGAAGAACATGAAGTACCTCCGTTTGGGTCTCTTGATTTGTTGGCTGATGTTTCTCTCAATGATCCTTCATCATTAGCTGCGGCTTCCTCAAAGAAGAAGGAACCTGTTCTCTACAAAAGAAGAAAGAGATCTTATTTACATAAGGTTTCTTCTGAAACTTCTAAGGAACCTAGTGCTGATAAGACTACATCTGCTGATGTGCGAATGGAGGATATTTCTTCGATCATGATGACCGGGTATTGCTACTGAGGTCCCCTGTCGTGATTTAACTAAAGATGAGTGTGTTAAGAAGCCGATGATAAAGGGAAAGATATAATAGCGAAGATGAGCTTGGTCCGCACTGGTAAGTGAGGAGGAACGACTAGGACAAGCAAGTAGATTGGCTGAGTTTGAAAAGTCAAAGAAAAGTGCATTATTGGCTCAACAACTTGAAACAGAGGACTTTTCATCTTTAACTCCTGAAAGAAGAAGAGAACTGGATGCAATGCGGGTTCAGATGCCTGCTGAACACTGGATGTTCTAACTCCAAGTCATTTCAAGACCTTCTCTTGCTCAAAGTATACTAGGTGGAGATTTCCTCAGTGACAATTATGTGGAGCAAATGATGGCTCAGGGAAGACAAAGGAAGCAAGAAGAAATTGTGCAAAGGAAAGCCATCAAAGCTCAGAAGAACAAAGAGAAACCTCCTTCTAAATCTGAAATGAGAATGGTGGTGAAAAATTAATGCTCGATGTACAACTCTGGCTTAACAATGAAACAAGTCAAGGCTTTTCCCGATCATGTCCTGCTTCGCAAATATAACCGCATCATGAGGGACAAAACATCATCGTCAACACATTCTACCAACTTGAAAAGGATTGCTGAGAGTGAAGTTGCTCAAGAAGGCAAAAGACTCAAGTCTGATGAAACTCCACCCAAGGCGACTTCTCCAGTCATTTCTACTGAAGCATCTGCTGAAGTTGCTTCCTCTACTGTCAAGGGTCCATCTATCGAACCGCTTCCAATTCTCCGAAGCACATGATGTATCAACTCCCACCTCATCAGTGGCACCCGTTGTCACTCTGGAAGATTCTAAAGTTAAGGAAGTCGATCTCACTTGAAATAAAACAAAAGGGCAATAAAGATGATCCACAAGATGAATGCACTTCGTGTTCCATCTAAGTCTCCCTCTACCTCTTCAAGTCTTACCACAAATGTTCAAGAGGAACCTGCTCCCTCTAGGGAAATCTATAAGCCTGGTAGGAGGAAGAAGAGAATGGCCAAAATATCTCACTTGGATCTTGAAGCTGATGACTCAACTTTCATACTAGAGGGTTCTGCTGGCCACGATTTTCCCTGACGAAGATCAAAATGCGTTGGAAGATTGGAAATTGAAGGATGATGAGATGAATGTCATTCATCGAAGGAACTCCCCTTCAATGGAATTCACCTTTCTGAAGGAAATTCTACACATGGTAGACAGGCACTTGATTTCTCTTACACTCGTGTTACCTCCCATTACCGCAACAAAGAACCACAAGGTTCTGGGATGTTCTTACCAGGAGATCTTCAAGTCCTGTTAAACTCTCATATTCCCAATAGCAAGGCACATTCCATTTGGGAAAACTCACATCGGTGGAAGGTTGCATCCTGGAGATTCTATCCTCTCCCTCGTGTACATGTGCTTGAGACTAAGAGTGGAATCACTGTCTGTATGCTTGTTGAAAGAAAGTATCCATTGCCCAAGAGACTTATGGAACGGATGCTTAGTCAAAAATTGGAGATTCCTCCAGATCCAAGAGAGGCAATGAAAGACTGTCTGCTTCAACAAGTGGTGGGTTTAATCAAGACTCAACTTCTACAACAAAGAACAGGCCTAATCCTCATCCTAATCATGGCACCTGGTACTCTCTGCACTACCTTGTTTTGTTACTTTTAGTCTGCATTATTTATGTTAATTTCTATCTTATTTTTAAGAAGTAAAATAGTTTCATAAAAAGAAAAATCACAAAAACATCAATTTTAAAAATAGTGATAGCGTTTATTTAATATAAATTAGTTTTTTAGTTTTCTTTTTCAGCTTATTCTAAGCACTTTCAGTTTCTATAATTTTTCTTAGTCAAAAAAAAAAAAAAAAAAAAACTAACTTTTATGCAGGTTTGTTTGTTGTACAATTTTGATGGTTTTTAACTCACCTGATGTACATTGTGTATGTCAAAGAGTTGACTAGTCCAAAGGGTACAACTTTGGTAAAGACACAACAAATCTGTTGATAGTTGTAATGGTTTGCTCAAAATCATAGGGTATGCAACCACCCATGCTTAACTGCTGAGGGTTGTATGGTCATCAATTCACCATGGTCTATTCCTGTTTGGAATCCAAGACTGGCTAGCCCACATGTATATGGCATGTGGTAAAGGCAACTGAATCCATATTGGGTGCTCAATTCACCAATACTAAGAATTGACAAGTCCTGACCAAACGGCTACAGGTAAAGACAAGTCAAATCGTTTATATGGTTGTTTGGTTTGCCAATAAATCAGTTGGTTATCAATGTACCATAGTTTTCGAACTCAAACATTTGGCTACTCCAGTAGTGATGGCTATTGGTAAAGAGACATCAAACCCATTATTTTCAATGATTCACCTCTCACAGAAGTTAACACACCTGGAAGTGATGAGAATAGTATGAAACTTATATGTTTTGATGTACCGATGTCATATGTTGCCGCAAAGATCCGGTATATCACCGTTCACCATCATAGAGATGTTCCTCTTCGAAACTTTGTTGCTCGATGTTCGAAGACAATCCTCAACAATTTTAACGATCTATCAAGGAAACTGGAACTTAACCTAGTCAAATTCCAGTTTAGGGGAGGATTGTTGGGAATTACGGTAAGCTATTGAACATGCTTTGAAGTTACTACCGATTGCTGAAGTATCGGCCGAAGAGTTTCTCAGAAGAAGGATGGATTCTGCGAAGTTATACTTCACCGAAGTGTTAATGCAGAGATCGTGATTCTCGGACAGGCTAATCCACGTAGGAGAGATAAGCGCCGTATGTAGGCCGTATGCAGTAAAAGTAAGCGCCGTATGAAATATAGGTTGGCGCCGTATGATACGAGCTTACTCGAATAAACAATATCATTAGTAAAACAATATGATTAGTTGCATGGTTGTCTAGATGCATGCTTGGTCTATGTTTGTATTAGGAGCGTACATTGTAAACGCTGGGGAGTCATTAGGGTTTCTTGCCTATAAAAGGAACCAAAATAGTCTGTAACAAAAAGGTTTTTCTCAAGTCTTCAAGATCTTAAAATTATCCGAAACATAGAGTTTCTATAATAAAAAGATCCATAGAGGATCAAAGAGTTCTTAGTCATTATAACTTGTGTTTACATTCCGCCAAAGAATACAAGTTGTAGAGATCTTCTATTAGTTTGCTTGTGATTACATAGGCAATACTAACGATCTCCGAGTGCTTAAAGATCTATCAAGGTCTTTGTTTACAACAATCTTGACTCTTGAGGCTGCTGTAGAATTCTTAGGGCCCGTTTGGTTTATGGTCTTGACTGTAGGATTTGACAATCAGAGACAAATAAATTGTTTGTTTTGATATACTGGATTATAAATTAGGACTCACTCCCAAATTTTAGCACTGTTTTAAATACCACTAGAGTGGGTGGGGTTTACTGTTTTGTGTGGACCCAATTTTATTATGTGAGTATCTTGCACTTGTTTTTATTATATATTTTATATAAATAATAATTTATAAATTTTATAATATATTTTCTTTCTCTTACATTAAATTTAAATTCAAATCCAAATCATAACACAAATCTAAATCCAAATCCTAATCCTAAACCCGTTTATAAACCAAACGGGCCCTTAGTCTGTTTAAGGACACTTTTGGTCCTTTGTATTTTTCTTTTAAACTCTCGGATCTTTCCGTCTTTTAATTTTCTTGATTAATGGGGTTGGATGTCTTTTATTTGCATGTTTTTTTTTTTTTCCGTTTTGAGGTCTTTATAATATTGTTGCTTTTCTTAAAAAAATATATTTTTATTTAAAAAAATTTCATTTGATTTGAGGGACCATTTTCATAAGCGGAGGATGATTTGCATACTCTCTTAATTGATTGACACACTAAATTGGAGTGTATTAACATTTATACCCTCACAAAATAAAAATGCGTATAAATGATGTGAGTGTATAAATATCAACGCACTCTAAATTAAAATATGTGAATCAATTTAAAAAATGTGTAAATCACTTTTCTTTTCATAAAGTATGAGTTTCATTTAAAGTCACAACGAGGATCTAGACAACAACCAACAACCTAACCCACGACTAGAAATAACACTACAACCACCAAGTGACCCACTGACAAATCCATGGCCGACAATTTACCTGAGAAACTTAAAAACAAAGCCGGAGACGTCCTCACCCAACTTGTTTCCGACATCAAACCATATTTCCTGTCGGAAACCGATTCTAAGCGTTACCATGACTTATTTAACGTTGCTGTGCCTTATCTCATAGTTGGTGTCATCGTATGGATCATGTTCTACTACTGCTGTTGTGGAGGAAAAGATATGAAAGCACCGGGTAGACACGGGGCAAGGATACGAAGAGATCGTTTCGAAAGAGACCCTGGAGAGTATTTTCGAACCACTCGTAACGACAATCGTCGTCGTCGTTCTGATTGATAAGCTAATAAGCTGATTAAATATCATGTGCACTTTTTGCACAATATGTGTGTGATTTTGTGATTTTTTGGTTTTGATGTAGTAATATTTAGTTCGTAACTCATGTTTATTGTAATTGTCTTATGTTTATGATCACTTATGAGACCAACATAGCAGATCATGTTACCGTTATTTTATTTTCTGTCTAATTTAATGGAGGTTTGGCGTTGCATTGAATGGTTTCTCATGATGTCTTGCATTTTTTAACAAATTATTTAACAGCTTAATTTAACTAAAGCAATGTTAATTAATAGAGACTTGTTATAGGAACCCTCCCTATATTGTCATAGGGATGTACTATTCTCACCCTCCTTACTACCGAGGGTTTGGACTTTTATTACCTTTGTTCACTATTTGTTTCAGTACAACACAGTTTTCTGTTTCGTATTTCTGACAGTTTTAAGCGTTTGACTTATTAAATTTTATATTTTCTGTTCTGCATTTTCAGGTTTATAGTTTTTTTATATAAACAAAATTATAAAAATAAAAAATAAATAAATAAAAATAAAAAGAATGCAAAAAAGTAAGGAGGGTGGGAATATAAAAATTAGAGGGGTAGGAATATCTTGTCCCATTGTCTCATCATAGGGGTTTTGTTAAACCGTACAACCCGTGCTGCATACCGTATAATCTGTGAATACGTTCAATCATTGCAAACCCTCTCTATGAGAGGGTGTGGATAACTTGCCCTTAATTAATAATATATGAGAATTGATACTCACACTACATTTTTTGATATACACAAATTATGATGCATGTATAAAAAAATATGATATGAGTATCGCCTCCCATAATATTTGATATGATGGCGACAACGACCTCTAATGCCTACTTTTAATAAAGTAAAGACAAAGGACGACCATTATAGGCACGCCAATAATTGCATTGACTAAATAGAAAGACTTTTCTTCTTGGCTGATTATCGTGACTCACTGCATCAACATTTAGAAAATTAATATAATGTACTCTAATTAGCATCAACTCAAGAAAAAGCTAATTTATTGTCTAACAATACCTTCCTAAGGATTTCCAAACATCAAATCGAACTTTCATGCAAGATAATTCATAATTCATAATGTCACATGCAAGAAAAAGATTCAAAAACAAGCAAAAGTAACATAATTAAGTCGTTAGAGGACCATTACAAACAAGCAAGAAACATCATACAAACCATTTACTACGTATTTTTCTTAACACGCATGAAATAAAACCACAAAATATTAAACATAACTAGTAAACAAAATTATTAGGCTGGCCACGAAGATCACGAAAATAGCCTCTAGGGTTACCTTCAAACTTTAGTCTCGATATCTCCTCTGGAAACCTACCTGGTGCTCTCATCCTATTCTCTGGCGGTCTTCTTCTACGGCAGCAGCATAAACATCGATAAACAGACCGAAGCACAGACTTCACAACATTAAATAAGCCAACAATGATACTGGAGATGCAGGACCACAAGCAACACCAGCAGCACAGCCACGTGATCAAGACAACGAGAACAATGAGATACGGTGTGGAGCCACTAAATAAGCGGTGGATCAGCTCATCCCGGTCTTCTGGTGGGAATTTTTGGTTGAATAAATTGATTAGGTTATGGAAGAAGTTGCTGATGGCTGAGATGATATCGGAGAAGATGTCGCTGGCGGAGTTGGTTAATGTTTCTGGCGAGTCGTTGGGTAAGAAGACCCCCCTTAGCTTTAGTCGCACTGTGGTTGTCATCTCTAGTGGTAGGATGTGTATTCTTTTGCAACAACACTTGCTATTGAATGTGTGAACTCTATATATGATAATACTATAAGGCCGGATACAATAGTTCATCTCAGCGTTACATCAGCGTTACATTATCATCATTCAACACATTATCATTTTTTTTACCTTTCAGTCATAATAGTCACAACTCCCCTAACCACCTTTAAAAATATCTACTTTATAACCAACTGGCTTAGCTGGCCACCTGAGCTCCTTCTGGAGCTTGGAATTACCTATGGTTCAAGTCTCGTAAGAGACAAAAAATTTATGTTTTTCTTCTAGTGCGAAGCTGTGAGTTTTAAGGGTTTCCCTTCGCGGGTCTCTCTTAGTGGTCGGGGGCCTGCCCGTTTCGATGGTTTAACTCGGGGGTTGAATTTCAAGTGTAGTGTTGTTTAAAATAAATAAATAAATAAATAACTAATCTACTTTATATAAACATACCTAACACACTCACAAATCAAATAAATAATACATAGTAGCAATAAACATGCACGGTATTCAAGTTATGAGCCCCTCACCACTCATTCTTCTTTCTCCTTGGATGACGCGTGAGATGAGGATGTATTTAGTTATGTCACGAGTGAGGAGATGAGCTGGAGGTGAGCCCTCACACTCATTAAAGCATTAGGTATCGCAACTAGCAACACCTCTTCATTCGAGGCCCACAGGTGTCACAACTGACAATGTTACCTTCGTCGTGCAGATGGCGAGTGACTCCACGACGAGCCAGCCAGCGTGGCACGGCGAGCCATGACAAGCCCGACACCTAATGGTCTTATAAGTATTCTAAGTTTATAGTTCCTAGGTTATGAGTCAAGTGTCATTTTCTGCCCCATTGCATTTTGATTTTGGGATTCTAGAATTTTGATTTATCATCCCTTTCTAACCAAATTTTGTTAATAAGAATCTAGCAGAAACATAGATAAGAAAAGAGATAATTTCATATGTATTCAATCCAAACACAAAATTGTTATATATAATGTTTACCTATGGTTAGTAAGGAAGCATTAGTCGGTGAGATGACTTAATCGTATGTACGAGTTCTTTTTTTAGAAAAACTTCGAGATAAGAGTGTTTATTAAAAGTCAAGGTAACGCTCACATAGATTAGGTTAAAGTATGTGTGTGAAATTGAGAAGGTAAACATGCTCGTCTGTTACAGAATACAACTCTATTTATATTGGCGTATTTAGGGTTTTGGGATGTGTGTTGGATTTGATCCAACAGCTCTGCAAGACTTACATGGAAATCATCTCATAGAGCATACAAAAATGACACGGGACCATGCATTTTTGGTCCATGGTGCAGAGGAATCCCCATATGATGTGCTATGATGGGCGTAATGTTCGGCGCACCAGTATTACACCCATCTTTGTGTCACACATGTTCATAGTACAATAACGATAAGAAATGACAACTCACAAGACAATTATAGCCTAGACTGGAGTTACCCAGCATGCCTAGTAGATATTTCGCCTTAATGCGCACTTATTCGCTTGTATAGGCCTTCTGATTGGGCCAAAGTTCCCTTTCGTCATCATATACACGAAATGTAAGTTTTGAACGCATAATATATAATGTAGTTACAATCTTTTGAATAAATATGACATGTTGATATTTTAGTTTGTAATATGAAAATTTACCCAAGAATCCAATTACGTCATATTACAGTACACTTTTAAATCAATATAACAATCTACCAAAGAGAAAATTAGTGCATAGTATAAGTGGATAATATAACAAGCTTTTGGATCAATAAAACCAATCTAACCACGTTGGTTAAACAATTCTCTGCCAACTCACAATTTATAAGTGAGAAAAAACCTTCCATGTGCAAGTCATTTCTTTAAGGCTTTATCAACCCGAGTTTTTAAACATATGAAGAATTCGGGTAGTAGTTTACATCACCAATAAAAAAATTATATTTCTCAAGTTTATTGTATCTCCACAAAAGATTAGGGCCGAAAATGAATTTGGATAATCATTAAACCACACCAATCTTTAACCAAACCAAAATAGTTGTTGCCACAGTGTAATCCACAAATAATTGTTAATTCAAAGGGTGTTTGCTTATATAATGGGCTTATAAGCTTATTTTTTAGAACGGCAATTATTTATAACCTACATTACTTATCTCACAAATTTTATCTCACATGTCTTCAACAAAACTTGAACCCACAACCTCTATTTTGATTGGTCACTCACATACCGCTAGGCCAAGAGGCCTTTCTCAAGTTTATATGTGTCAAATAAGCCTAAACAAAATGTTTGGCTAAGCTTATATAAGTTGGCTTATGAGCTTATATAAAGGGGTTTTGATAAGCCACAAAATTGTAATTTTTTTTAAAGAGGTTAAGCTTATATAACATGTTTCATTATAAATTACAATTTTACCTTCAATTATACTTAATTTAACTTTCATAAATTTCAACCCATGTCCACTTTGATCATTTAACAACCCAAAATAAATCAAATGCTTAAGTTTGTCAGCTTACTAAATATAAACTAATCCAAACACTCAACATGGGCTTATAAGCTTACGATATATATGTCATAAGCCCCTTATATAACATTAGCTTCATAGCCCGCCCGAATGGGCGGGCTAGCTTCATAAGTTTACTTGATAATGTTAACCGATAATGTAAACAATCATAAACTAACAAATGAATAAAACTCAAATGTAAATATGTTATATGAAATACTGTAGCAAGTAAATGAAGTATATCGTGTCAGAAAATATATGGTATATCATATAAAATAGATGACATGTATGATTAAGCCTTGATATAAAACATGCCAAAAAAGAAGATATAAATCTAAAATCGCGAACATAGATAAATATGTATCAATTCATATCCCATTCATTTAATCTTAAAGCCACTTAAAAAAAAAATAATAATAATAATAATAAAAAAATAATAATAGAAATGTGAAGGAGGTTTACAAAATTGCAAGACAATGTCATAAGAAGGGTCAAATTAATCTTGATCCCCAAATACATATATAAGTAATTATATATTTTAGATACATTTAACCAAGCTTTTTTTTTCTTCATACCAAGACTAACATCTTAAATAATACCATGTACTTTTTCATACCAAGAATCATAGAAGTAGCATTTAGTCCATTGAAGAATCTTTTTCTGATGTTCCTTTGGTTTGGTGGTCTGTAGCAACTTAAGTACTTAACTGATCCAGCTTAATTTGTAATGAGATTGTAGATCATTCAATCATTCATGCTTGAATTATAGCATGCTAGAAGTAACATAAAATGAGCAGCATGCTTATACAGTAGTCGGTAAATAAAGGTTAGAGTATGTCACAGGGCGAAACGGATTATGGCAGGTTTGTTTGACTTGGATCACTTTTTCTTTGAAACTTTTAGCTTTATTAATGATTAGTTGGTCAGATAGATCATCCAATGTAAGAGAATCTTAAGCATTACAAATACACTTTAGGCTAATTACAATGTTGATGTATAAAACTATCAGTTAAAAATACTAATGATTTATAACGAAGCAATAGAATACACAAGATTCGGTTCGGCTGTACCATAGGAACCTGCAATGACGCAAGTTTCTCCAACAGAAGCAATAGATTGCACAAGATTCAGTTCACCTCTCAAGGTTTAACCCTATGTTTTATTTGTATTGCTATTGTTTTGTATATTATAAGATGATATCATAGCAAGGATACCAATTTCCGAGATTCTGTTTCATAATATAAGATGATATCATAGCAACTTTTTGCATTTTATTAATAAACATGAACACAATCATGTAAACCAACACGCTTAAGAAGCAAGAAAATATGTAATAAATAACAGTTATCAGCAAATAATCATTTAAGAAAGTTTATAGCAAAGAAAATACGAGTAAAAAGTAATTCTTCATTTTATTTAATCTTGGCATGTGTAACAAAGGAAATCGTAAATTTATAACAACGTGGAATGCTATGTACTGAGCAAAATATGTCGTTGAATAAAAAAAGCCAAAATCAAATAATTTGCATCACAAAAAAGTCAAGTATTAATAACATACCACATTTAAGTTGAGTTTATACAAACCTGATTAAACCTCCAGGTTGTCCCAATTTGTCATTGAAAGGGTAAATATGTCCTTGATGAATTCAGTCCATGGTGGTTGTGGGCATAAAACTACTTTATATTTGTTAGCACCACGATCCAGTGAGGCCACAACCTGTGTGAAAATACAAAATAAAATCCAAACAACACTTATACTTTATTTACGGTTAAAAAGGCTAATTTTTCAACTTAACTGTATGCAAATGGTAAAATTCACAATTATTTTAAGGTAGCAAGTTTGCCCACTTATGTTTAACCACTAAGCAATGGTCATTTTTACATTGTAGTATGCAAGTTGGTTACTAAGCAACGGTCATTTTTACACTAAAGCTAATCACAAGTTGACCACAAATAAGTCAAAAAGACAAAGAATTACATACATTTGAATTGTTTGAAGAATCAGTGGTTAGACCTAATCATTTGTAATTCTAATCAGAAACTGTATTTTGAGGTTATTGATGGACCAAGATTTGATTAATGAGGATTAGGGTTTGTTGCCGTGATTTTTGGTGTGTTTTTGAAAAGATTTGAAATCTTGAAATATACTCTAGCAAACAATATGCTCCTCTCATTCAATGATTTTGGAAATGCCCCGTGAATTGGGGAGGCGGTTTAAGTTGAAATGGTAATGGTTCTGGTTGAATATCAGTTAGGGAATGAAATTTGTATCACAACTTGTGCCTTGTTCCACTGGTTGGGGTGCTCGTTTTCTGTCCAGCAGCTCCATGTCAACATTTAAATGCCTAGTCAGCATTCAATCAATATAACAATAACAAAGATTATACTTTTTGGGCTGCATCTTGGGTGGTGAATTAAAACATTACCATAACTGAAGAGAATAAATACATTCCACTATAAAAATAATTGACTTGATTACTAATCTTGAACTCATAAGTTTTCATTGTTCTATCCATAGCTCTAGCACATAACTCCTGCTACCAGTCTAGTCGTGAAGAGAGAACCCTATTTAACACAAGCTTCATAAAGCATCAAATCACATTTTTCATTCAGCATATAAATATAATGAAGCCATGACTAATTATCCAGTATAGTTACTTAAAACCATGAACTGGTGGCCTTTGAATAGACTTAAAATAAACATGTTAGTTTATTAGACTATGCAGCAATTTACATGTCCCTTAAAATGATGCAGGTTTTGACTTTTATAATCATGCAACTAACTGATATTATTGCAAGAGCTCTAATTCCGTCCAACTAACCCTAATTGAGGGCACAAAATAGCTGAGTTCAGTTGGAGCTAATAGTTCACTATAAGTTGAGTCCTTTGTGATATCTATGAGTTCAGTTGGAGCTAATAGTTCACTATAAGTTAATTCCGTCCAGCAAGTTAATATGTCTTTTGTGATATCACAATGCCACAATGGTACCTAAATACTACGTATATAAAAAAATTTAGTCCTTTGTCATGCTTTCTACTTTTGCTCCTCTCTTGATCTTACAGTTGAATTGTCATGCTTTCTACTTAAGCCATTTTTTTCTGATCAATTCCTTATGAATGAGTGGAATCTTAAAATCTACAAATGTTTAAGATCCCTGAAAACTTCTATATTACAAGATATGTTAATATGAGAAATGTAAATAAGATTTTCTTCGTTAAATGTTGTGTCATTCTGATGAAGTGAATTTTACTATAGGAGTATGATGATTTTACTCTTAGAAGGTTTCTTCGTGCTCGTGATCTCGACTTAGATAAAGCCAGTGCTATGCTTTTAAATTTCGTGAAGTGGATAAGAACATTTGTTTCAAATGGTTGCATTTCTACATCAGAAATCCCGAATGATTTAGCTCAAAATAAGTTGTTCATGCAAGGGACAGATTAAAGTGGACGCTTGATAACTGTTATGTTTGGAGGCAGACATTACCCCAACAAAATAGGAGGCCTTGAAGAGTTCAAACGTATGTTATTAACCATACCACATATGTCCATCAACCGAAATCAACATTTTTTAAATTCTATTTTCTAATAATGTTTGTGAATGCATCACAGGTTATGTAGTCTTTACACTTGAAGGAATAATTGCGATGTATAACCATCTTCATCCACATTCGTGTTCTGATGTTTATGAATAAAACGTAAATTGGGAGTAGAGGTGGAAAAGCTAGCTCGGGTCAGAATGGGTAGGTTTGGGTCGTGTTGGGTTGGCCTAAGTACAAGCAAATGGGTTGAAATTGCCACCTCTACATTCTAGGCTTATTTTAAGAAAAATAATACTATGTATTGATTATCGATGTGGTAATTTTGATGGTTATATTTTGGCCACTTTATGATCCATGAAATCCAGACATGTGTTTGATGAGGAAGGATATGCATATTTATTAAAAATTGAATTTGTAGATGAGAATGGTAATGTATGTACATAAAAACAAGTTATACCCAAGCTGTATTAGGTTGAATGATGTTTAAAACAGCGTATGTACGTGTAATTTACTATGAATGGCGTGATGGCTACTGCAGTTTATACTTTTAGTATGTTCTCTATGTAGATTTTGTTAATACAAATAAACCGTAAAAACGTTTATTAATATTTTGCGATCTCTTTGTGTTTTGTTGATAACAAATATAATGTTATCTTAAGTATAATTATAAGGATATATGTTATTTTTGTAAAGCATTTACATATAGCCATTTAAATACAAAAATGTAGTAATTAAGCATTTGTTGTAATAGTTTATTAGGATGGGTAAAAACCATAACCCATGGACCATAACCCATGGATCTTAACCCATACCCAAGTAGACTAGATACAATGTATACTTAGATACATTGAATCTAAAGAAAACCTATGGACCAACCCATAACCCATGACCCATAACCAAAAAACCCATGGGCAAAGAGGAGGCTCCACGGATCCCTAGGATTACACTAGACGGATCCCAAGTGGGAGGGATCCGTGGGATCCGGGAACAAAGAATTTTGCCTATAAATAGAGAGCCATTTCTTCATTCTAACTCACCCCTCTTCTTACTAAATCTCATACACTCTCATTCTCTTCTAACATATAGATCACTTGATCTAGAGAGTTGTTCTTCTTTCTTTCTATTTGTGATCCTCATATAGGTCCTTCTCTAAGGCGAGATCACGAGCATTCTACAAGTCATCCAAGCAAGGGGTCCTTGATTGATTTGTCACTCCGCAAGATTTCTGTAGCGAAGATCTTGTATTTGATATTTCACATATTTGTTGTGTAATAGTCGTGTTGGTTTGGTCCACCGTGCTACTGACTCGGTATTTAGCTTTGTACCGGAAAAAGTGTAAGCAACGTTGTGAAGGCTTCTCCGCCAAGTGAAGGAGTTTGTTGACATAGTGCTTGAACTCTCGTGTAGGTGACTCGGGGAGTGGAGTAGGGCAAGGAAGGTGTCCTTGTAGCCGAACCACTATACACGGTTGTGTCTTTTCTTTCCCTTAGCTTTACTTTATTTACTTGCTTTATCATTAGATCTATACTTTCTCTACATCCATAAGATCTCACATATTAACAAATCTAAAGTTTTTGAAACTAACTTAAAATCGGCAAAACTATTCAACCCCCTTCTAGTTTTCCACAATTGGCATCAAGAGCTAAGTTTATAAAAGTTTTAAAATAAAATTGTATTTTAAAAACTTTTCGATCACTATGGGTTCTGAAAATTATAAGGAAGGGCAATCTATGCAACCACCACCACTACTTGAAACTAATGGTTTTATATATTGGAAAAATATATTCGAAACATATGTGAAATCTAAAGATATTGATCTTTGATGCATTATTGTTGAAGGAGATTTTGAGGCTACCTCAAAAGATGATAAAGGAAATTTAGTTAACATACCTCATGATAAACTAAGTGATGATTTAAAAAAAAAAGCTTTCTAAGAATAGTGAAGCAAAAATGGTTTTATATAATGCTTTACCGAAAAACGAATTCAAAAGAATTTCTTTGCTTAAAACCTCTAAAGAAATTTGGAATTCTTTAGTTGTAACTCATCAAGGCAATGAACAAGTTAAAAATAATAAAATTGATTTATTTGTTCAACAATATGAACAATTTTCAATATCGGATGAGGAAACTATAGATCATTCATTTGCTAACTTTAATACTATTATTACATCTTTACAAGCACTTGATGAATCTTCTTCTAGCCATAACCATGTTAGGAGATGTCTAAGGGCACTTCCATCGAAGTGGAGATCCAAGGTGACGGCGATCGAAGAGTCAAAAGATTTGATAATCCTCACCCTCGATGAACTCATAGGCAACCTAAAAGTCTACGAGCTTGTCCTTGCTAAAGACTCCGAAGCCTCAAAAGTGAAAGAGAAACACAAATCTCTTGCCCTAAAAGCCAAAAAGGCTTCAAGCGATGAAGAGAACTCCTCCTCGGGTAGTGACGACGAGGAGTACGCTATGGCGGTAAGGGACTTTAAAAAGTTCTTTAGAAGAAAGGGAAGATACGTCAAACAACCGTATGACGATAAGAAAGGCTTTCGGAAAAGCAAAGAGGACGAGAAGCCAAAGGATGATCGTACTTGCTTTAAATGTGGGGACCCAAACCACTTTATTAGTAAGTGTCCCAAACGGGATGATCAAAAGGCGTTCGTGAGCGGCACATGGGGAATGAGCGACGAGGAGGACGAAGAAATTTGTCTCATGGCAAATGACGAGGTATGTCATGAATACTATAGTAGTTCATCACTTGATGACGACTCATTGCATAATGAATATGACAAACTATGCAATATTAGCTTAAAACTATTTAACAAAAACAAGCTTTTAAAGAGTCAAAATCAACGCTTAGATAAAGAAGTCATAGAATTAAAAGCAAAACTAAAACGTTTAGAAAAGGGTAAAATAGCAAGTGGTGAATGTGAACTTTATGTTCAACTTCAAACACTAGTTGATCATTTAGATTCTAAAATTGCTAGAATGAGTACGAACACTTTAGATACAATACTAGATGGTGTTAAAACCGGTAACAATCAAAAGGGTCTAGGTATTCAACAACTTGATCCATCAACTAGTGAAAGTAAAGAAACAAAATTTGTTAGAGAACTAGAAAAACCAGCCACTGTTGTGGCGGATCCCACGGATCCCCTAAAAGGGAACCGGCTAGTGTAAAGACAGGATCCGTGGATCTCGCTGTAGCAAATAGTGGTAATAACGTAGCTTCTTCATCTAGAACCGAGTTTGTTATCGTTAATAGGAAGAAACCAACTCATGTCACCACTAGACAACCACCTCCAAAATATAATCCTACTTTGGCAAGAAACAAAGCTCCATCTTTTTCAAAACCAATCCATCTAGGAGACCTAATAACATTTATCCAAGAAGTAACCATCAAATGGGATGGAACCAAAATATGCAAAACGGTTTTCCTTTTCAAAACTTTGCTCCTTGGAATGCATACTCATCTTATCCATACATGTCTAACATGAATGGAATGTTTAACACTAATGGACCCATGAACAAATGGGGACCAAACTTTTTGAGTTTGTTATTGTTTTAGGTGTGCTTAAAGGTCGACCTAGACCCCGATGAATGGGTCAAGGATAGCGGGTGCACGAGGCACATGACCGGCGATAGGGATCTATTCTCCACATATGAATCCTTCAATGGAGGTAATGTGGTGTTTGGAAATAGCAAAAGTAGAATCATCGGTAAAGGTACGATTTCTAACAAATCTCTAACCATTAACGATGTGTGTCACGTAGAAAACCTAAACTTTAACCTCTTAAGTATAGGACAAATATGTGATAAAAAGTGCAATGTACTTTTTACCGAAACCGGTAGTAAGATACTTAAAAATGGCATAACCATAGGAAGAGGAATTAGGAAACATGGAGTCTATGTCATTAAAATCGGTAATGAACCTAAAGACAAACTATGTCTTACCTCTATGGATGATACTTCGACCTTATGGCATCAAAGATTGGGTCACGCCAACATGCGACTTCTTCAATCGCTATCATCCAAAGATCTAGTAAGAGATCTACCTAAGTTAAAATATGAACATCATTTTGTGATGCTTGTAATGTAGGAAAACAAGCTCATTCTAGTCATAAAGCTAAAAACATGGTGTCTACAACTTTGGTCATAGTGGATTTATTTGGTCCATCCGCTATCCAAAGTTATGGAGGCAACTACTACACTTTGGTCATAGTGGATGACTACTCTAGGTATACATGGACAAAATTTTAAAGAACAAAACGGAAACCTTTAATTATTTTGAAATATTAAGCAAAAAGATCCAAAGACAACTAGGAAGTCCATAGTGTCTATTAGGACGGATCATGGTAGGGAATTCGATAATGAAGTGCAATTTGGAGCCTTTTGTGACGCTAATGGTATTACTCACAACTTCGCTCACGCACTCCACAATAGGAATGGGGTAGTAGAAAGAAAGAATAGAACCCTACAAGAAATGAGTCGAACCATGCTTAATGAACAATCCATACCTCAAAAGTTTTGGTGTAATGCCGTTGATACTTCAACGTACATACTCAATCGAGTCTTAATTAGACCAATCTTAGGTAAAACTCCATATGAGTTACTCCGAGGCAAAAAGCCTACGTTAAATCACTTTAGAGTCTTTGGTAGCAAATGTTTTATTCTTAACACTAAAGATTACCTTACAAAATTTGATCCTAAATCAACCGAAGGTATCTTTCTAGGTTACTCGCCAAATAGCAAAGCTTACGTCATATTAAACAAAGAAACAATGAAGGTAGAAGAGTCATTAAATATAAAATTTGATGAAAGTCCACCCAAACCCTCTCCACCTCTTGTCGATGACGAGATTATAGAAAGTGAAGCTATAGTAATAAAGAAAAAGATAAATGAAGAAGAAGAACCTCTAAGTGATGAAATAATAAACATTAAAGAGTCCAAAGATCACCCCGTAGATAAAGTCATAGGAAAGCTAAACGAACGAACATTAAGGTCTCAAGTTCAAAACCAAAGTAGCTTGTTTTGTTTCGTTTCAACCTTAGAACCTAAGAATACACAAGAAGCCATAAAAGATGAGAGTTGGGTAATGGCTATGCAAGAAGAACTAAATCAATTTGTTTCTAATGATGTTTGGACACTTGTCCCTCCACCTAGTAATCAAACCATAATAGGAACCAAATGGGTTTATAAAAACAAATTAGATGCAAACGGAGTAGTGTCTAGGAACAAGGCTAGACTCGTTGCTCAAGGGTATAACCAACAAGAGGGAATAGACTTTGATGAGACCTACGCCCCCGTGGCTAGATTAGAGTCTATAAGAATACTTCTTGCGTATGCTTGTGCTAATGATCTAAAGCTTTATCAAATGGATGTCAAAAGCGCTTTTCTAAATGGTTTCATTAATGAAGAAGTATATGTAGCTCCAAAAGCTTCATCAAACATGTGTATAAAATAAAGAAAGCCCTTTACGGTCTTAAACAAGCTCCAAAAGCTTGGTATGATAGACTCAAGTCATTTCTAATTAAACACAACTATACCATGGGGTTAGTTGACAACACACTTTTTACTAAGAAAAGAGAGTCACATATAATCATAGTACAAATATATGTAGATGATATTATATTCGGATCCACTTGTCAAGACATGTGTGATGATTTCTCTAAAATCATGCATGACGAGTTCGAGATGAGTATGATGGGAGAACTTAGTTTCTTTCTTGGTCTACAAATAAAACAAGGAGAAGATGGTATCTTCTTCAATCAATCTAAATACATAAAGGAGATGTTAAAGAAATTCGGTCTAGAAGAGTTGAAACCAATTAGGACTCCAATGTCATCCGACACCAAACTCACGATAATACTAAATATCGTGGCATGATAGGTAGTCTTCTCTACCTCACGGCAAGTAGGCCGGATATCATGTTTAGTGTTTGCTTATGTGCTAGGTTTCAAGAAGACCCTAAAACATCACACCTAGAAGCCGTAAAAAGGATATTTAGATATATTAAGGGTACAACACAATTAGGATTATGGTATCCTAAGGGCACGGAGTAGAAACAATTGTATATGCAGATTCTGACCATGCAGGTGATTACGTTGATAGAAAAAGTACAAGTGGGTATGTACTTTCATGGGATGTTGTTTAACATCTTGGTTTTCTAAGAAACAAACGGCACTAGCAATATCAACAACCGAAGCGTAGTACGCTCCGCCGGCAAAGCAAGCCAACAAGCACTATGGATGAAACAAGCGTTAGTCGACTACGACATTCATCTAAGCGACATAGCCATCCTATGTGACAACAAAGGTGCCATCGACTTAAGCAAGAATCCGTTATTGCATTCTCGCACAAAGCATATAGAGATTCGTCATCACTTCTTAAGAGACAATGTTCAAAAGGGGAACATCTCTATTGAGAAGGTAGCATCCGAAGACAACATAGCCGACGTCCTCACCAAACCGTTGAAGCGGGAACAATTCAACCTACTTCGTCTTGGCCTTGGTCTAATGGAACAAACGTCGTAACTTATTTGACTCTACAAGGTATGTAAACACTAGCCTTCTTCTTTCTGAGTCTAGGATCTCTATTTCACGCACAACTCACAAACAATACGGGAATTTTCAAAACCCAAGATAAGTTTTCCACTTATAGCTTTCTTATTTTTTTTTCAAACACATACACATTTTCAAAGAAAACCTCTTTTCAAAATGTTTTCTAAAAGGATGATACCTTCCGTATCAATTTCACAAAAGCAATTTCTCACGTCTAGGACAAATCGCTTTTCATTATTAATACAAAGTAAAACCGCTTTTCATTGCATCTCATGTCTTTTGAATGCTAAAGAGGACACATAACTAATATGTGTTTTCGGTACATTCATTTAAGCAACAATGAATTAGGAGCATTGATAACACAAAATTACGTACATGTACTAAATATGTGTTTTCGGGTTATCTCAATAGGATGCTTTTATACTTCTAGTTTATTTTCTATTTCTTTTTAGGGTCGAGATAACCGCAACTCCAAATAGTTTGCATATAGGCACACACTAGGCAAAAATGTTTCCAAAAGGAAAATTTTGTGCTGCCGGATCACTGACCACGGATCCCGCCTCATGCTGGACGGATCCCTCAAGGGAAGGATCCGTGGGATCCGTGAAACATAAGCTGTTTTTACCTTCTATTTTTTCACTTTGGATGAAAAATCCACATTTGTTTTATTTTAGGGAGTATGCTCTTTAATGCTTGTGTTCTCATGATCACATGCCTTGAATTCATATCTAATCATTAGATTTTAATCCACATTTTGAGTCAAGCATTCATTACAATGCTTTGTTTTTCTATATATAGAACTCCCAAAATGCTTGCATAATCCATCTCATCCACACAAACACAATACACCATGTCATCCACAAACCCTTTAGATGAATCACCTAGTACAAACAATCATCTTCATGATACCCAAACCTTTGTACTACCACCATCCAAAATACCACAATCAAACTCTAGGATATCCGCACGGATTAGTATCCGATCTTGTTGCTTAGCAAAACCAACATCAAATGGTTCTTCCTCAACAAACAACTCACCACAAGATGCTTCCTTTATAGCACCTCCCTCATCACCAACAAGTACACCAACTTCATCACCACCTAAAGTCACTCTTTTGGAACTCCTTAAGACTCCAACAAGATCTAAACAACCTAAACAAAAAGAAATAGTCTTTTCAACACCCCCACATCTCCAAATACTATTTTTCAAGATCTTGAAACATCACCACCATTAGCTCCCATCACATTACAAGAACATCTAGGTTCTTTTCCACCACCACTTACAAACATTCCGGATGTTGATCCATATTTTCCTATTTTTCCACCACATCTTCCGCATAACTCAAATCAAAACAACCCAGAAAACTTCCGCACTCATTACCCACATCATTTACATTGTGAACATTGCCAATCCACTAGGGAAATCGCAATAGAAGTTAGGGAAGAAATGCATTTCATACTCAACCTCATCCTTAATCGCATCAATAACATCACTCATCAAAATATCCATCCATAACCTTATGCAAGCATGGAAGGAATCACTACTACTATTTTCTATTTTTAGTACTTTCTCTTTTGAAGTCATTTTCAAGAACAAGTCTTGTTCTTATTTTTACATGCTTGTAGTAGGCATAAATACCACTACACTTTGTTGTTTTATTACAAGGCCTTGTTTACATACCTTGGCTCCCAATCTTGATTCTCGGCAATCACAAGAATATTTAAGCATGTTACTAACCTTTCTTTTTGTAGGATCTTTATTTTTTTTTCTTCAATTGACGCCCCAAACAATGGGGAGCTACCGTCAAGGGGGAGATAGCGATACGTGGACAAATTTTTCCACACTTTTATGTTTACTTCTTCCAAGGGTTAACTTTTTGTTTCGACAAAAAGGGGAAGAAGAAGTAAAACTTAGGAGCTTTCAAAACTCACATCTATTCTTAAGTTTTACTCATCATAACATTATGTTTTGTCATCAACAAAAAGGGGGAGATTGTTAATACAAATAAACCGTAAAAACGTTTATTAATATTTTGCGATCTCTTTGTGTTTTGTTGATAACAAATATAATGTTATCTTAAGTATAATTATAAGGATACATGTTATTTTTGTAAAGCCATAACCAAAAAACCCATGGGCAAAGAGGAGCATTTCACGGATCCCTAGGATTACACTAGACGGATCCCAAGTGGAAGGGATTCGTGAGATCCGGGGAACAGTGAAGAATTTTGCCTATAAATAAAGAGCCATTTCTTCATTCTAACTCACCCCTCTTCTTACTAAATCTCTCATACACTCTCATTCTCTTCTAACATATAGATCACTTGATCTAGAGAGTTGTTCTTCTTTCTTTCTATTTGTGATCCTCATATAGGTCCTTCTCTAAGGCGAGATCACAAGCATTCTACAAGTCATCCAAGCAAGGGGTCCTTGATTGATTTGTCACTCCGCAAGATTTCTGTAGCGTAGATCTTGTATTTGATATTTCACATATTTGTTGTGTAATAGTTGTGTTGGTTTGGTCCACCGTGCTACGGACTCGGTATCTAGCTTTGTACTGAAAAAAGTGTAAGCAACGTTGTGAAGGCTTCTCCGCCAAGTGAAGGAGTTTGTTGACATAGTGCTTGAACTCGCGAGTAGGTGACTCGGGGAGTGGAGTAGGGCAAGGAAGGTGTCCTTGTAGCCGAACCACTATACATCGGTTGTGTCTTTTCTTTCCCTTCGCTTTACTTTATTTACTTGCTTTATCATTAGATCTATACTTTCTCTACATCCATAAGATCTCACATATTAACGA
>OU343225.1:122949127-123045934 GCA_910596185.1 Chrysanthemum makinoi
GCATCTCATCCAGGCATACCAAAGAAATTCTGGTGATGCCCATACGCAAAAATTCCTGGGGTAGGAACTAATGGTGATGCGGTTAGCATTGCTCGATTCGCATCACCGACATAAGATCCGGGCAAAGGGCACTCGTCCCTCTAAATGTACCTCGTATAAAATCATAATGCCATGGAAAGCATGTATCATCCACCGAAAAGAACTCCCTCAATTCCTAAGCGAGTCTAGTTTCACCGTTTCTGCTTGCGGGAAGTCTACCGGCGCTTGAACAAAGGATACCACCAATGCGCCCGTGCGTGTGATAGAAGTAGCGGAATAAGTGGATGGTTTAGGTTAATGGCGATGAAGGCAATTCACTTCAAAATTGGTTATTTTGGCCTCCCGATCACGGTTCTGGCCCGGATATGTGTAGATTGTAATAGTTTAATACATGCATAGGAAGCGGACAGGTACACGTTGATTTGAGTGAAAAACCGTGTATATACCCACTTCCCCGCCGGGGAAGTCGCGATAGATACTGCGCATCCGGAACAACGGATGCAGCGTCAAGGGTATAAATGTAACGAGGTGAACTCTAAGAGATCGCTCCATTAGGTGGGAGGTGAAGTCAGACAATTGTTTAACCATTGTGTTGTTATTTGTTATGAAAGCGCACGCGCGGCTACCTTCGACGTATGTTTGTTTCGAATTGCAAGCTGCAAGTGTTCTTGAACAATGGCGGATTGTGTTTTCTTTTTCTGTGAGAATTGCTATAGAAAGTGAAGTGAGGGGTTATATAACTTCCTCATCCACGCGATAGTGACACGTGGACCCACCAACCCTCAATGTGTGGTTGAGATCCCTTGATGAGACATGGGTGCAGTAACTTTCCCTCGACTTCCGAAGGCGTTCATTTTAATCCAATGTCGATCCAGTAATAGCGATGCGTATCTTTTTATGGCTTATGGCTACGCAGTAGTTTTTTCGAATATGGATCATTAGTCTAGCATCAGTAGTTCGTTTTCATACTAGGCGGGGGGACATGATGACGTATAGTCTAGATTCGGTCACGAACGACAAGGTCCAATACTAACAAGCCGGCCGACTTGGGCCACGCCGATCAGTGTTTGGGCTCACGAAGGCCAAACCCAAGCTATTTACTGGAATAGATATTGGATATCTCCTATGTTTGGAGATAATCATTCCACTACAACGACTTAGGCGGGGATGCCGAAGGTTAGGAACACGGAACCAACAAGTTCGATGCGTATATAAAGGAATCACATCCCTCGTTTAAGGTATGATCTACAAACCTACTCTCCTTAACCCTAAACCGATTACTTACTCTCACGCCGGAGGATAATCGTGGGAGACAATCCACGTGAAAGCCTAGCGGTGTTTTCTATCTCTTAGTGCGCGGGTCTCCGAAACGATTCTCAATTGGTACGAGCGGGAGCTCCCAAACAGAGCGCCCAACTTTTGTATCAGGTTCGAATGAAACACCCACCGGAACAACCTTCAAAGCCCTCGAACCAAGACAAAACCAACCAACTTGGCCTCCTTTGGCAAAACCCCCGCGGCAGCACCACCCAGCAGCCTCACCCGAACCAAATGGAATACGATCTACTCCAGCGTATCGGCTTGAAAACACCTTGCGAATCTCCTTTGTGCTTGTTTGCTGGATCGAATGGAAGGGAGAAAAAGTGCTAGCCGTCACTTTTGTATAGCTAGGGTTTTATGAGGTTTGAATGTGTGAATTGTAAGTTACAAGGTGATGAGATAATGGGATTAAATGGGGAGTAAATAGCGTGAGGATTTACGAATTCAAAGGGATAAAAAGATATTTTGACTTCCAAATGTAAATATAGTGGCTTTATATTTAAGGTGAATATGTTGCATTTTATATAAGGATTTTCGGTCCATGAATTTGAAAGGTGACATATTTATTTTGTTATAGTGTGATGATTATTTAGACGTAAGTATATCGGTCTCATTTATCTTGTACAAATTACACATTTACGAGTTAGGTAGGAAGTACATTTAGTAGCTTTGCGTATTTTACGTATTCTAGAAATATTAAACTTGAGGGGTAAAATAGTCTCTTCACACGTTTTAGATTTTTAGGGTTTTACACTTTGTATACTATCTTATAAGATTCTTTTAATTCAAATATATAATTCTACAATTCTTCATAGTTACCGATTAGTTAACTAACAGTAAAAAAAATAACACCTAAGGGGGTGTTTCTTTTTTATGTTAATAAGTCTTAATGGGGAGATAGTGGTGGAGCCACACATATAATATGTTTCTTTTTCTGTTAAATAGTCTATATGGAGAGAGAAACCAAATGGTGCCCCTCCCCATTAAGACTTATTAACGGAAAGGGGCCCACCCACTTAATCCAGAAAAAAAAAGAAACAAGCCCTAAGTTAGTGTCATATAAATCGTTTTCGTACTTGACCTTTTTCTTTGATAGTATTATTTTCCTTGTTTGGCAACTCGGAAATAACATAACTGGTTAGGCTTTCTAACATGGCATAAGGTAAACGTATTTTGAAGTTTTTCACTAATGTATTAGGACTACGGGGCAAAAAGAAGGAAGTAGGAGAACATAAGATATTCCATATTCTTTAAATACGTCAGCACAAACATGTCACTATTCGATCGTAAGTTATGTCACGTTAGTTAATTGACACGTTATTAGTTATAGAAAAATGATTTGTAAGCCTAAGTTATACGTATTATATAAAAAAAATGTTATGTACATGTGTTACATATATACATAAAACACATAAATTAGCTCTGTCGCAACGCGCGAGTGCTATCTTCTCTTTTAAGTACATAATACATGCTTGTATAAAAACAAAACAGAGAAATTGTAGTGACATAGAAAAACCCAATCCTAGTTTCTGATGTAATTTACATGAGAAGTCTGATTCCTATTTCCTAGATGCAATTACGTAAATTAATTTCCTAGTTCCAAAATGCATGTACATATTTCCTAAAAATATTCGGTCAGAGACAAAAAGAGAGGTTCGTGTATTTGTATCTAGGAATTTGGGTAGGGAACAAACAATGGAGATTCTCCATATATAGAGTTTAAAGATTGTCACCATATTAACTGCTAACGTGGCACAATTGTATTAAGGTACATACAGACTCGGAGTTTTGCTCTAGGAGTTGTTTAGGTGGCGTTTGTTTTTCATAAAGAGGCTCATTGTTACTCTTTCAGAATCGTTCAGACGCGGTCAGACATTTTGGTCATTCAGACCGTTTGTTTTTTTTTCCCGTTCAGACGCGTTGAGGCGATAAGATCTTAATGGTCTAGACTCAAGAGGGTATGCAGATATTGTTGCCTCTTGCGGCAAAAAATAAAATAAAAAAATAAAAGGCCAAAAAAAATTAGTACGAGCAAGCAAATGTGCGGTTCAAACATGAGTTTTTTTTCCGTTCAGATCGTCCGATTCAGGACATTTCCGCCTCGATTCAGATATGCAGTTCAAATTCAGATTTAGAGCCTCTTAAAAAACAAACACCACCTTAGTTTGTTTTAGGAGTTTGCTTTAAGAGTCTGATTAGCATTAGTAGTATACACAACAATAAAAATACGCAATCATTATGTGGAGAGGTATATGTAGAAAATCACATGACTCGATCCTCTCGGCTGTATTAAATATGACTATAGATCGATAGGCATGTGAAACTGGATTGACTATAATTTTCATATGACTCGAAGTATATGGTTCAAACTTCACTAGAGACATATTTAGTGTTGGCTAGGGAAAAACCAATAGTCATGAAGATATCTCGGTTAAATTGCGTATATTTGAGTCTAAAACTCACTCTTCTCGGGTAATCCGAACAGGGAAAACTTCTATCTGTTTTTACGGATTTGAGCTGACTAGAGACTATTATATATGTGAGATTTATGTTCCTGGTGGTAGTCGACGGCACTTGGTTGGTTTTTTGCAGGCGGCGGCTTTGCGACTACGTTTTAACTTTTTAATTATTGATCTATAATTCTATAGTTATTGCAAGTGGGCTATCCAAACCCATCTAGTAAATAACTTAACACAAGTGCACGGATTTAAGGATTGACTAATGGGATGCACACTTGGGTTGGAACTTCGAATATTGTTCGTGTATGAATACTGTCTTGACGAAAAAGGTAGTAAAAAATAAGATCTATTTGTGACAAGAATGTATTATGAAATCAAATTTATAAAAACGAATATATTTTTCTAAAATATAAAAATTCGTGAGTATTTTGTCAAGAGAAAAAAAAGTTATTTATTAATAAGCGAGAGAATCTATACTATATAAAATGGAAAAATGGTCAAAGTGGAAAAAGTGAAAAATGTTGAAAGTTGAATGTTGAAAATATGGTCAATGGAGAGAGAAATAAATAATATAATTAATACTCTTATTAAAACACCCCATTACCTAAAAGTACAATAATTTATTCATATTGTACACCCAATTAAAAGCACATCTACCAAATTAAAAACAATCAATTGAAACCGATACCGGGTTGGCCCGTTGAAACCGATACGGGTTGACGGGGACGCTTCAAACCGGGGGCTGACCGGTTTAATTTGATATTTTGACCCAACCTATCGGTTTGATTCGGTTTAAATCAACCTTTTTTTCGGAACGGTTCAACCAGTTGAACCACCCGGGTGAAATCGGGTTTTAAATTTGACAAAATTAAAACAATCGAAACGATACGGGTTACCCGTTGAAACCGATACCGGGTTGACGGGGACGCTTCAAACCTGGTACGGCGGTTTAATTTGATATTTTTTTGACCCAACCTATCTGTTTGATTGGTTTAAATCAACTCATTTTTATCGGATGGTTCAACGGTTGAACCACCCGGGTGAAATCGGGTTTCAAATTTGACAAAATTATATGAGAAATGATGAAGTAGTTGTGGAACCCGTGACAATTTTTTTAAATGAGAGACCAAGTAATTGTAGTTTTTGGTTTATTTTGCTTTGACACATATAATTTATTTTAAAAATGTTGCTCTTGCACCATTTAAGGGACTAGCATATATGAATAGTCGTTTAAAAGTTAATATATATTGTATAGCCCTTTGTCCAGTGTATCAATAATGTTATGTAAGTTTATTAAAATCACAAAAATAAATAGTATTGTTATCTTTAGCGATAATTATTTGTACTCAAACAAATAGCTTTGAACAATGCATAAATATCTATACAAATTGATAGTAAAAAATAATCTTATATGGTGATATCCAATTTGCAAAGTTACAATTTTAAAAGCCACACACCAAATGATAAACGCTACACATGTAAAAAAATAGTTATCACTGCCTAAATTACTGACAAAATAAGAAAAAGCGGTCACATGTTGGTATATCTATAAACTACAATATAATATTGCCAACTGCATAATACCGTTGCTTTTGTAATGCTTGAATCTATTATTACTAAAATCTTAATAACTTAAAACAATCTATTAGAAAATATCTCACACACTTAGATCAACTCCACATAATTTTTAAAACTATATATTTATCTGCTATGCAACCCGCGCATCAAATTGTAGTTATTAAAACGATTCTCTAATGCTACAAATACAGTTTGTTGAAAGAAACTTATGGGTCGTCGGAACTTTGCAGAAAACTAGACATCGCTGCCGCTAGGCGCGGGTACTCGTCTAGTATTTATATATATACCCCATAAAATTGTGTAAAAATATCATAAATCAAAGTATTTTGTAAATGAAACATCAAAGCATTTTGTAAATTAAAAGAGCAACAAATTTCGTAATGATAGTACGCGATTTATTCTCTCATTAAGTGTTTGACATTCGGTTACTTTCTATAAAACAAAATTCATAAAATTATAAGTAAAGATATCACAGTAAACATTGACAAATAAAAACGGGATTCTATACAATTACTACGTATAAGATTTACTATAATTATAAATTTTAAATCCGTATTATCCTTTATCATCTATAAATATAAAAATCTTAAATTTTAAACTGGTATTATCCTTTAAGAATTTATCAATTTCATATTAGGAAATAAGAATCCTAATCTAGCTCTAATTTAATCGCAATTCTATATTTATAACATGCCGATCATATTAATATTGCTTTAGTTTACAGATTTTTCGTGAAATCTACAGGCACGTTCTGATGTTCAATTTTTTGAGAAATTTGGCTAATGTATTAGACAAATCAGGCTTCCGATTCATGGGTATCTTGTTTTGTTGTATTCGCCCAAGAGTTGACGAAGACGATGATTTCGTTCCCAATGAAGCTATTCAACCGTCTAACAACACGAACAATAGAAGTGACGATGGTAGCACCAGTTCATTGTTACGAGACATCTCAAATAGGGTATGTTTAAACACCATATCGTAAAGTGATAACATGTTTTTTTGTTGCTTAGGGTTGTATAACTTAAGAGGTTTTCTATGAGACTATGTTTGAAAATTTGCATGGTTAGGTCATAAGTTTAAGAACTTATAAGATCACATTAAGTTTAAGTGTTTAACTAATAATTCATGCTTTTGTCAACAAATGAGACATATGACCTAGCTAGTAGACTAGTTGTGTTCCATAAAAGTATATGCATATTGACTTTTGAAGGTTAATGTTATATCAAGATTAAGGATGACTATGAAAACCTATTTTGTTTTTTATTTGACTTTAAATATTAGTTTGTCTGATTTTCAAAAGACAAATATGTGTTTTATCAAGATCAAATGCAAGCCTTAAGTCCAAAAATTTAACATAGTTGTTCATACAAAGTTAAATTATTCCGTTGGCTAACTTGTATCCTAATTGTCATTTTTTGTAAAGTCTGATGATGTTCTAGCAAGAGGAGCGACGGATGATAAACGTTTTAGGAGTTATTCACAAGTAGAAACTCAACCAAAACCACAAACACAATCAGAACCAAAACAACCAGAACCAAAACCACAACTACAACCACAACCACAAGAACAGCAAGAACCACAACCTCAACAACAACAAGAACATGTTCTTGTAAGTGAGCCTAAACAAGAACAACAAGAACCGCAACCTCAACAACAACAAGAACACGTTCTTGTAAGTGAACCTAAACAAGAACGAATTCTTGAAAATCAAGAACCGGAACCAGAACAAATACAAGAACCGGTTGTTGAAAGTGAAGGTTTGATCATTCATGAATCAATACAAAGAGACGAGGGTGTACAACATAACAAAGAAGAATGTTTTATTTGCTTTGAAGGTATAGGTTATTATATTACTCTAGCTTTTTTAATAAGGAAAATACCCTTTCAATTTCTGAGGTTCAGCCTAATAGTTTGAATAAATTATCAGTATGTTTCTTTGTAGTACGTGACTCGAAAACTATATGTTTATACATTGACATGTTTTTTGTTGCAGTATATACCATCGAACAACCGAGGACAAGATTTAAATGCTCACACTATTGTCATCTTGGTTGTATCTTAGCGTGGCAAGATATAAGCGCGCTATGTCCAATGTGTTTAAAGGTAACACCTTATGTCATCTTCTTAGTACATATCTATGGTTTTTCGACTTTGTTGGCCTACTAATTTGACTATACCACCAAACAGATACAAATCCAGTAAACCCCTTTCTTTTTGAGAAGTTCAGACGTCAAATTTGTTTGCAGTATGCACACGTTGGGACCTCCTATATTTATAATGATGATATTAAAAAGCAAAGTTTTTAAGATCTGAATCTTACTCGGGATTATTTTCGTTTCTGAAAGATCAAAATCGTAAAATTGGATCAGGATCCTAAGATCCTACTATAATGTCATTCTTTTAATAGTCTAATTTGTAATATTATTCAAATCTACAAATTATTATATATCATAAACACAATATATGAATGTTTCATCGAAGTTGTCATAAATTATGAATATGGTATCTTTAATAAGATGAACATGACAATCAACATGTTAGTTTTAAAATTTCATAAAACATAATTCATAACTTTGTAATTTTTTAGCTTGCGTTTTAAGAATAAGATCTTATGATTAAGATAGGGATCTTATAGTATTTTAAGCTTGCTAAGATCCTACGTAAGACCGGATCGTTTTTGCTTTATAATATCGTAAATGATAAGATTTTAAGATCAAAATTAGAATCTTAACAAGTATGGTAAAAAGTACTTTTAACATTCGGCCTCCATATTGTTAGACATCTTAGTTTTTGCATCTGTTAAAAAGACTTTTTAATATTGTCTTAAATTAAAAACTAAGATATCGATATGCCTACATATATGATATATGCATACTCCATAGGAATTTAATTATTTACCATTATTAGAGGTTTCCATACCATATGTTTAACAACAAAAGTCACTCTGTGTCTATACATGTTAAAAATAATCTCCAAAACGGCAAAACCATCAACTATTACACTATTACAAATTTGCGTTTGAAATTTTTAGGTACTGGAACTCGATGATGAGGAGGAAAAAAGAGACCTCAGAACACTTCTCCCTTCGAGTAGTCAAGCATAGCTTGAAGAACTCCATATGAGGTTGATTATCATTTTTCTGGGAGTTAACTGATATTTTGAGTTAGAACATGCATGTAACGGCACCATATTTGTGAGTTTTGCACAATCCCATTTTCTACAATGTCCCTTGTTAGCTCTTTATTTTAAGTCTCTTTTAATATGATATACGATGTCGTTTAAGTTCTTATTGTTTTTAATATCAACTTAATAATTTTTGTTGGTCAAATACATATTTAGGCTTTTCTGTTTATTACAAATTTATAATACTTACGACTCTTGGTAAAGATAATAACCTCTTAGTGTGGTTTGTAAAAAAATATTTATTTAATTTAGATTGTAACTATATATAAGACCACATAGAAGTTAAAATGTTCAAAAAAACTAAAGAAAATAAGTTAAAAACTAGCATAACAAATACTTTATAGTTTACATTACTACAAAAAACGAGAATATAATCCGCAACAAAGCGCTGTTTTTATTAAACTCGTTATAGAGAGGCCATGACCGTGGTCTCCCTATGACCAATTCTTCCCCTATTACATGACTGCGATCACCCTCATAAACAATTCATACTTGGTCGACTGGCGATCAGGGTTGTGTGAGTGGGTGCTTTTATCAAATGATTTTTGTGATATATTTGTATTCAAAAGAGGTATTTTTATTTATTTTTTTATTTTTTTGTAATTGTGGTCACTTTATTAAAATAAATTATTTGTGAAGTTGGTTGCAGAGAAAAATAATTGAATTATTTCTTCGTGACAGTAGTTAGTGTTATTTTGTAGAACTCATTTTATTTGTACGCTTTGGCTTTTTCTTCGGATCCCGTTCTCTTTTAATTATCTTAATTAATCAAGAAGGGGCCCCTTGTATTGTATCTTGGTTTCTTTTTGATGTTTTTAATAATATGTTGCCTCACTGGTGCTTTAGTCCAATGATAAGAGCGCTCGTGCTTGAGGCAATAGACCCGGGTTCGAGTCTCTTCTTTGGTCTTTTGGCTCAGATAGGTACCCACCTCCGCAAAACCTATAGGCACACTGGAGAGACTTTGTGGAATAAGAGCTCAGGGGTCCAAGTTCGTCTTTCACTCCATTGGTGCCCCATTATGCAAGGAAGATTGTCGGGCTATTCATTGTGAGGTGAACATTGGCTGGGTCCTAAAAACACCCGGGGTCAAGATGTTCCCGCCATATACACCTTTTGTGTAATAATTTCTAAAAAAAAAAAAAACCTAATATGACCATGATTACCGCGATAACAAGGCTCCCTTATATTTCACCATTATGCACTGTATTTTTGAGGTTTCGACAACAATAATTAAGCATTGGATAATTAAATCTCTAAACGATTTAGAAATTTTGTCTACTTTTTCTTTTTCAAATGAAAATGAATGATCAATAGATTTTTTTAGGTCTTTAACTAATACGCAGGCCCAATATGTTATGTTTTTTTTTTTTCGATAAGCAAGACTTTTATTAAAACACCCTTGAAAAACAAGGCAAGAAACCACACACCTAAGAGCTTCCAAGGCGGAAGCAAATTATGACCGAAAATGGCGGCTTACAAAATTAAAGCACGTCACACCCAACACCAAAACACGAAAGATGTTAACTAAAGACATTTTTAAGAGCCAATACTCATCTACCCCAATCTAAATTAAGCTTTTTGCACCTATTTGAAATCCAAAGAAGAGATAGTTGTTGAATTTGCGGGAATATATCTTCAATCAAAAATTGCGTCTTTCACATCGTTCGAAGCATGGATCACCCGATTCCTCCACTTCCAAATAGATCACATCAACACAAAAAAAAACACCTTGCAAAGCTTTACTAACCAATTTGGAATCTGTTGGGGCAAGAGAATGGAAAATGGAATATTTTATAGAGAAGTGGGTAGGAACGGCGATGCCGCACCAACGCCAACATTTTAACCATATCCGGCGAGCAAGGATGCACTCGTATAACACATGATCAATGGTCTATGTTGCCTCATTGCATAAAGGGCATAACAAAGAAGTAGGGATTATGCCTTTCGAATTAAAAGCGGAAAAAGTGGGCAACCTGTCATTTGCCGCCCTCCAAATGCATATGTTTACTTTTATTGGAGTCTAATTGTTATGTTATGTTACATACCACCTATATGACAAGTCATTGTTGTGAAACTTTGCAACACAAGTCACCTTGATCATAACATGCGTGATAATTGCTTTTCAATGTTAAAAGCTATTGTCAATGATTCTATAAACCAGATTGACGAGACTAATCGACACTAAGTTGTCATTCGTAATATTATGCATAATTGGCTTTAATTATTCTACTTGTAGCTATATGATCTCTCAAATATCAGACACATCACGGGTATTTAATACAGGGTATATTTAATTAAGTTAGATTCGTTTATAACTTTATATCGTTGATTAAAAAAAATCTTTTATAAATGGTTAAAATAGCACATTTGGCTTAATTTGCCACTAATATTTTGAAAAGGTCTTTTTTTACCACAACGGGAAAAAATCCGGTGGGAAAAAATCTTAAATGATAAGAATTAAAAAATTCTTAATCACACATTTTAAATAAGAGGTAAAATTTTAAGATGAGATACATATATTTTTGTAAATGCATCTTAAATTTGTGAATATATTTTCTTGACTTTTCTCATGTTAATTTTCTTCTCAATGACATTTATAACATAAATTTGACAATGTTACACTTTCAATACTTGTTTTGAGGGGGTTTTAACATGAGAAATATACGCATAATATAAGCTAAATAATCATAAGGACTAAAATATGTGATACTTCTTCCGTCTTTAAATAAATGTTCAAACTTATAAAGTTTTTTTTTTCAACTTCTGACCATAAATTATTTCATGTGTGTTATTTAATACTTAAAGAATATTATACCAATGAAAATACATTTATAACCCAATTCATTCATATATTTTGCATTAAGTATTACATAACACAATTAAAATAATTTAAGGTAAAAGTTAAAAAAAAAACTTTAAAAGTCAATAATTGACACTTATGTAAGGACATAAGAGTTTGTTTATATAAGTGAGAAGAAAATTTGAAATGAGAATGATGAAAAGAAATTTAAGTCACATATTTTATTTCTCGTATATAAGAGACTTTGTCCAAATGAAAAAGTTAACGTTCTCATAATATAGGGTGCGTTTGGCAAAAGTAGATGTGAGCAGTAGTAGTGAGCAGATGCGTGAGGCTGTGAAATTTTGTGGCTGATAAAATTTATCTTGACTCACCGCTCACAGCTTCTTAAAGAAGCATTGTAAAATTGAGCATTCCTAAAAAATAGGAAAGCTCACCGGTCTTTTGTCAAACGACTACTAAAAATCAAGAGCTCACCGCTCCTTTGTCAAACGACTACTAAAAATATTCATTTTTTAGTAGAGATATTGTGCACGTAAAAATAGTGACACCAAGCACCAAAAACATGTCATTCTCTATATTTTTTATAGAGAGTATGCAAACACTAAATAAAAAATAAATATATACTAATAATTTACATATGATTTAATTAAGAATAAAAATGTTTAGAAAGATGATTGGCAAATTTACCGTTTTAATGAATATTTTGCTCTTTTAAGTGTTTGTAGTAGCAAACAAAAGCTTATAAAAAATTTTGTGGCAAATTTCTCCTTTAAACCTTTATAAAATTAAGAAAAACACATTTCGAGACCCAACTAAAAAAGAAGGGAGTTGATACTCACAAAAAAAAAAATAGTTGACATACCACAATATCACATAATTATTGCACAAATTATGTTGGAAATGTATATATTTACAAACATGTGAATGTCCGGATTCGAACTCGTGACCACGGGATTGCACACATTAGCGAATGAGAATTAAAGTTAATAATTAATGTTTATGTTTACGATTAATTATTGCACATTAAGTCCGTTAACGATCGTTAAGTATTTAACGGAAAAATGACTAACGATTAAATGAAGAGAAAGGACTAGAAATGGAAAACTTGGAAAAATTATGGGTTTGGCTTTGGGCTTTCAATAGTGGCCGGCCATAGAGGCCTCTCCAAGGCCTAATTCATTAACTTGTTCCCAAAGTTTACCTACTAGTATATAAAGAGGGTTAGGGTCTAGGGTTTCATACACGTGTGCATTGAATTAACCTAGATCTCTCTCTCTCTCTCTAGTCATATTCGGCCGAACACCCCATTTGTAAGGGAGTTTGGTTTCGTTTTCTTAAACGAGGACTTGTGTTAGATCTAGCAATCGCTTGATTCGTTGGTTAGTTCGTGTGTACAAGAACGTGGTTGTAAGACATTATTCTTACACAAATTAGTACTTCTTTGTTTTGGTTTGCTCAAGAGGTCTAGCATTCGCGAAGAGGTAATTACGCATACTTTCAGTTAATTAATTTATTTGTTATGATCTTTAGTCTTCCGCTGTGTACTCTTGATGTCTATATGTTTATTGTATGTTTTAAATATTATAAACTCAACAGTGGTATCAGAGCCAGGTTTAACAAGTAATTAATTATTGAAACACATAATTAAAATAAACATGAATGTGTTATTATTTGTATGCTTAGATCTAGGGTTTGCAAAACCTTAACCCTAATTTTGAGGTTTATTTTGGTGCCCTAATTAGGGTTTTGTAAACTATTATTTTAATTGGATTAGAAACCCTAAGATGCATGCAACTTTATGTGTATATGCGTAACTTTGATTTAATTGCATTAATTGTTAAGTGTAATTTTATATCCATGATAATTATCTACATGTTTTATCATGGATTTGCTTTATTGTATGTCTTTCTTGTTTAAGTGATATACACTAATTTTTGATAGATCTAAAATTGGGGAAGACCTCAATAATTATTAATTTAATCAATTATGTGCTATGTGGTATGTTTTTAATTTTGACTTGCGTCATCGATGGATCGATGCATGTGGTTCACCTTGTACATAGATGAAAACGGGTGAAAGTCTTAATTAAATATATGCATATTGTCAAATCTAGAATTGGTTATTAATAGGATTTATCAAAACCGTTTGCATGTGGCTATTTGATATGCATGACTTTTATTTGTTATGCATTCATTGTTTATTTGTTTATTTTTATAAATACTTGCTTGTTTGTTATGTGTAACAAGGGTATTTTACAAGAAAAATAAACTGACCTAAACAATGGTGAAACATGTATTTTTAAGAATAGTAATCATAATCGTTTAATTGATTGATGACTTTGGTACAAATGGTCTGAAAGGCTCACCCATGAGAATGAACTAATAAAAGGGGTTAAAGAAGTGCGCACAGTCACACTGAAAGGATGTCTAAGGTTGTGCTTTAGCGTGCACAGTCCTCTGCCCTCTGTAAGTTCGAGTGGAGCTACTTAGTAAGCCATTAAATGTGCAAGCTCATCTTAAGGTCGAATTAGTTTAATTCCATGCGCCACTTCGGTGGTAATTATCCAAACACTAAGTGTTTACACTTATGCAAAAGTACGGTATAATGGATGATAATTAACACTAAATTCCTTGATTGGTGAACCCAATACCTCAATTAAAGTTTGATGATGAAAAGCTTATACATTAAAACAAGATATAAATGTTTTAATAAAAACTATGCTACAAAGATGAATGCATGACATCTTTGTACATATTTGATTTAACATCAAAACTATTACCCTTTAATTTAAGTTATATGCCATCCAACGAAACGGGAACACCTAAGATTATTTTTTTATTTGCGTGAGATCGTGACTTAGATCGTAATCAAAGGGTAAAATGTCCACGTGTCGTGAGAGCGGGCATGGACGATTTTGCAGTTTCTTAAGTTGGACAACTTAATTGAGTTTTGTAGTGAGAGTTGGCAACTCAAGGCATAAGATGGGATAAACATGTTTACATGGCGATTGATATTGGCTATATGTAAATCCCATAAATCTAGGAATTGCAATTGAAATTGGCAATTGAGCAAATGCTCTACCATTTTGTGTAAGGTTCATTACTAGCGAGATCAACGGCGTGATGAAATTATGACAATTTGGATCCTAGTTTTCAATAATAATTAATTGGTTATATGAATATGAACCTTGGGTATTTAATTGTTTATTGAAAAGGTTAATTATCGAAAATACTAAAATTGAATTTTGTAATTCTTTTGAATGTATAAATGCAACATTTAACCGTAAACGTGGTTTAGTCTTTGATTTGTAAATTGATCCATTCTAGCATTCAAACAAATGTTTGATCGAGAATAATTTACTGATAAGACAAACGAAGTCTCTTTTCCATGGGAGAAGCATGAGACTCAATCCTATTCCTTTTCATGAATGAGAAAGGTATAATAGGAACATTTGAATTTTCTAAATTCTAATGTAACTCTTAGCAATAAATTGCACATCTTATTTTCCATAAAGATTTCATTACCCTCATTTGGTGAATGAATCCTTTGTAACAACATGAATGTTGGTTAACTGGAAAACATGTATATGAGTTACTAGATTAGAAGCTAGACTAATTACCACAAAAATTGGTAAAAGGCAAACTAGCATATTTTTATCTAGTTGTTTTGCTTTAGCCTTTGAAGGTACTACATACCAGTATGGGGATGGTAGGCCTGTTGAGGAAGAAATTGCATACCCAATTTTTCGAGTTAATAACATTGATGGATAACCTATCATTCATATAGTAGAATACACCTTTTAGTACCTTAGTAATGATTACGTATGGTTCTTCAAAGGTGTAGGAAAGTAAAAGCAAGCAAGTTGTTTTCACTGGTTATGCAACACTTACAATGTTGTCGATCAGTGGGAGCATTTGTGTTGCATTACTGAATAAGAAGTTGTTTTAATGATTTCTAATTCAGTGGGAGCTACAAGCTTTATTTCCTGTGTAGTAACCCGGATTATCTTCAAAGATAATTACTTTCCAATTGTAGGCACTTATGTTTTTTTTAAGGATTGTCATGTGCGTTTCCTTACAAATCAATATAGTCCTATATCTACTAGTTATATCTATGACACAAATCATATTAATCAAATAAATGAACGTGTATCGTGTTGTTTATATGTTACATGATGTTGTTCCATGCACAAGTGGGAGAAATCTTTATTGTGTGCAAGGTACAACACATATTAATATGATTTAAATGAATTCTCTTGACTGAAAAGTAAGAGAATAACATTCGAATAGGAGGTATACATTTAAATATGTATGATTGCCCTATTAAGAACATGTGTCAAGATAATAACAAAGACTACTTTATTTTAAATATTTATGTCATTCAATATTTAAGAAACACTTGTAGTTACAATTTATGTTACGTGAGAACGTGAACTAGATTGTAGCCCAAGGTAAAATATCCACGTGTCATGAGAACGAGCATGGATGATTCTGCAGTTTCTTACATGGAACATTTCATGGAATGACATAATTAAATGAAGTAATCTAATACTACCTTTAATTTGAGTATTCGTTGAATGACTTAAATATATGTAGTAAATATTAACTTGAAATATTAATTGATAATTACTTTAATTATAAATGTTTATGATTTGTAAAGTCACAAACATGAAGTCTTTTAATACAAGACTTAGAATATAAAGTAAGACGTTAACTTGCTATGTTTTAAGACATATGCATGAAGTCAATGAGTTGATCAAAGACTTATAACGTATAGTGGGATTATAACTGTTATATCTTTTGACTTGGTCAAGAATACTTGTGTTATAATACATGCAATTGACTTGGTAATTCTATTGTACCATTAAGTTTTACTTTGTTGGTAAATATGATAAACCAAAGAGTAGATAGTTATCTTAAATATTGTTAGATTAATCTTACAATATTAATTCTAAGGAAATACCATAGTTTTATGGTATGTTCAGTTAGAAGAATCAAAATCTATTGGCATGTTTGATTCAAGATAACTATAGTTTCTTCCACATGTTATCCAGGTTAGTAGATTGAGTATAGATTGAATATACTCAATAAGACTCCAACCTAGAAGATTGATAAGACACCATTTGTTTATGGAATGTGATGAATCACATTAAGTCTTATAAATGAAGTTCTTAATTTGTTAAACTACTTATAGAGTGAGTTGTAACAAACTAATGTCAGGAACTGTCAACGTTTTTGTAATATCCCAAAAGAGAACAATGTATTGTTGCTCTACTTGCTAAACTATTAAAGGTAATCTTTAAATTGTTAAAGGCAAGTGGGAGTTTTGTTTAGATCTTGAAAGATTGAATTACAAAATACATAATCTTCTAAAATGCACTAGCAAATATCATGATGAGGCTAAACATGAAAATGATAGACCTTAATATGATGGAATTATCATTCATAGATCCGTAAGGATATCTCGAGATATTTAATATCTGAGGAATATGAGTTACGTGAGGATCATGGTAAGCTGTTAATTATAATGATAAATTTACCAAATGTTGAATTGTGGAAAATCAATCATAGTATGAATGTAGAGATGCTGTCCATAAAGATAATCAACTTTAGATTCTTGGTTTATCTTAATAATGAAAATGAGTTTCTTCAAAGGATGGAAACCCTAGTGGTTTAAATCTTTGTGTAGAAATCATATGGACAATATTGTACATGTATTTAATGTATGTCTAGTGATAATAATATCAATCATACTTAAGCAATTAACTATGATTGAATATTCTTTCCTATATACATTAAATAGAAGTATAAAGATTATAATTGTCATACTTAGTTTCATTGATATGAAATTTTGACAATGAATGTCATAACTCTTTGTTGTGAAATTACTTTTTCGAGGACGATGAGTAATACAAAGAAGTTTTATGAATTCAAATAATCCTTGGATATGTACAAAGCTGCAAGAATCCATGAATGGATATATGCAAGCATCTAGGAGATGTTTCTTATGTTTAATATTAAATCCATGTTTGATTTAATAATTAAAATAAGATTGCTCATAAGTATTCCTGAAAGTTAGTGGGAGTATTATTTATTTTTCTTAAATCTTATATGTTGTATGGGCAACTACATTCCACTTAAATTAAGTTTTAGTTGGGAATGAAACTTCGTTTGTAAGATTTGGAAATAATATATATAACTTTGGAATATATGTTTATTATTATAAACATATGCGGTAAATAAATGAGTCAAATAGAACATGATGAATACATATCTTTGACAAGATAGATGAGATCTTAAAGTTTAACTTGAAGATTCATCATGAACATCATGTTGTGTATAAAGTTGTTGTGTCATGCTTGATTACAAGATGATTTGACAACATTGAAAGTTGTTAGTGTAATAAATATTTTAAAGGAATATGTTTGGATTTAGAATCACATTCCACAATCTGGAGATGCTCCTAGATTCTATGGATGATTATATGACAATTGTTTCATAATTGTCAATGCCAACAAACTTGAGTTTTGGTAGGCACCAACATTACACTAGAACTGTTCAATAGTTTACGGATATTTAAAGAGCATATTGTTGTACACAATGATGCTAGTATAATTGAGATGACACTCAATTCTAGTCACGGTATCCTTGATGATGACCATGTTGACTAGTTATGCTCAACTAAGAGCATAGTTGCATTATACATTAAAGAATAAAGAATACTTTAAACTTTAAAAGTTTTGAAAGATGATTGTCATATAAAGGTGGTTCAGGTTGTCACGCACCTTATGGAATAATATGCCAATATCAAGATATGTGTAAACACATACAAGAAATTCACTTATTGAATTTTTGAAATAAGTATTCTCAAAATTCTTATAGATCAAAGTTAGTTGAAATTATGCCTTGTCGACAAGTATGAGATGCATGACTTGTGGCAAAATTCATTAACTAAGAATTATCATGCATTGATCTATTTAGTATTTGGATAAAAGGATATTGTAAACATTATTATTGAAATGAAATAAAGTATTTTGTTATGTTTATTATTCATTTATTATGATGTTATCATATATTTGCATGTTTAAATCCTTGAATAACTTAAGTTATTCTAAATAGTCCGTTGTCAATCAATAACATGGGAATGATATTGAATTAAGACAAATCTAAGTATTAGTTAGAATATACTTGAAAGTATATTGATGCGTAGCATGACTAATTTCAGATGATATTCAATGAATTGAGTATAGGACTTATCCCACCCACATGATGATACTTTATGGATCTTAGTCATTAAGTATATCATGGATATTTATCCTCTGACTTGAGATACAAGAGATATGTCATGGATGTAGTGCATTTTTGTGAATCAATCTAACGCTATATAATGGCTGGTAGTTATAAGGGTTGTTTTCTGAAGTGTTGCGAAATTTGTGAATCCTGCTTGTAGTCAAAATGGGATTTGTTTCCTTCAAATTTATTTTGAAGTATAATACTACTGGGCCCCTCGTAGGATTGTTAAGCTGTTTGTATGGCCATGCAAGGTCTTCATTGGAAGAATTGGTAATCTTAATAAATCATATAAAGCGAGAAACAGAATAGTTAATTAAGAAATGAGTAAGATCCATATTCTTATTAACATGGTATTAGAAACAAAAGGATGAATATGATGATGAATCATCAAATTTGGTTTTTCTCCAGAAAACCATACACGAGTTGTACCGGGGGGCATTGGCGTGTTGCTAGACGCTAACCAATGTCATTTCACGTTTTGTAAACATATCCAAGTGGGAGCTGTTGGAAATGTATATATTTACAAACATGTGAATGTCCGGATTCGAACTCGTGACCACGGGATTGCACACATTAGCGAATGAGAATTAAAGTTAATAATTAATGTTTATGTTTACGATTAATTATTGCACATTAAGTCCGGTTAACGATCGTTAAGTATTTAACGGAAAAATGACTAACGACCGTTAAATGAAAAGAGAAAGGACTAGAAATGGAAAACTTGGAAAAATTATGGGTTTGGCTTTGGGCTTTCAATAGTGGCCGGCCATAGGGGCCTCTCCAAGGCTTAATTCATTAACTTGTTCCCAGTTTCCTTAGTATATAAAGAGGGTTAAGGTCTAGGGTTTCATACACTTGTGCATTGAATTAACCCTAGATCTCTCCTCTCTCTCTCTAGTCATATTTGGCCGAACACCCCATTTGTAAGGGAGTTTGGTTTCGTTTTGCTTAGCGAGGACTTGTGTTAGATCTAGCAATCGCTTGATTCGTTGGTTAATTCGTGTGTACAAGAACGTGGTTGTAAGACTTTATTCTTACACAAATTAGTACTTCTTTGTTTTGGTTTGCTCAAGAGGTCTAGCATTCGCAAGAGGTACGTTACGCATACTTTCAGTTAATTAATTTATTTGTTATGATCTTTAGTCTTCCGCTGTGTACTCTTGATGTCTATATGTTTATTGTATGTTTTATATATTATAAACTCAACAAATTATAACATGATATATGCATGATTGTGATGTGGGAATCATTTTTTTTTTAAGTATTAACCCCCAAAAAAGAATGTGAATGTGAGAACCGGTTAGACTGCTCAACTTTGCTGACGTTATAACTATAGCAATATGATTGGTCAATATTAAAGTGAAGCAAAATCATCCCTATTAAAATGACAATAGTATGCAAGCATCGTTAAACTTAGAAGTGTTAATGATCCACTTCGAGTCGAGTTTTGGCCAAAACAAGTTAGAATCGTTTATTAATTACTCGGTTCGAGTTTGAATAAACTTTTATAAATTGACTCGAGCTCGAACTCGAATAATTTTATTGTTCGAGCTCGAGCTCGAAACTCGTTTAAAGTTTTTAATTATTCTTTTTTGTAATCCAACAATAAACTAACTTTCAAACTTAAAATGCTCGTATAAAATATCGAACTTGATAGGCTTGTGTATTAACTCAAGCTCGAGCTTGAAAACTCATATACAATTATAAAAATTGTTTTAATGCCAGTTTCAGTAACTTATAACAGTTTGCATTTAAAGCGCTAGAGTTTATTATACTTATATTTTTTATAACTTTTAATAGATGTAGCTTCCTTATTAAAAAATAGCAGGTTTTTGTTTAAGAGTGTTCATCTCTTTTCTTGTTTCTTACTCCGTATCATTTATAGTGTGGGATATTTTCTTTATGTTTTTCTTTGATTAAGCAATATACAACTAATGCACAAAATTACTCGCGATTCTTATTAAGTTGAAATCATATAAACGGTTGAGTTTTGTTTAAATACGAGCGGGCTGAAATCATCTAATGATTCATAATTTTTATTCAGTGGTATCTATTATTGGATTTCATTCATTTATATAATTGATGAAGAGTTTTCAACATATTAGTTATTTCTTTATAAGACACTTAAGGGCACGTTTGGTAGATAGAATTTCAGATATTAGAAATAAATGAGAGAATAAAAATTTAGGGAAATGAATTGAGTGAGAAATTTATTAAATTCCACTGTTTGGTAGCGCCAGAGAATTAAAATAAAAAATAATAACGATTCCTTTTATATTTAAAAAAACATTTAAATAAAAAATGATTATAATATGAAAGTGTCACAAAAAACAATTAAATGTTTTAAGCACCAAATGTTGCACGTAATCTTTTATATAATAAAAGAATTACATCATTTCGGAGTGTTTTTGCAAAACTCTTCTGATTGAAAAAAAAAATTAAACCAATAAGAAAGCTTGATTTTAACACGTAAGCGAAATCGAGCAACATGATTGGTTAATAAATAGTCAAAATTGAATACAATTTGGTCAACATGTCATGAATTTCGTTTAGATAATAAAATCCAAAGAAAAACATATGTGTCAAAAATGTGAAAAAAATAACAACAAAAAAACGGGTGTAATTTTATAAACTTTAAGGATCAAAAGTGAAAGGTTAGTAATGTAAGTTTTGTGCTAAATATGAAAGGCTTGGAATTAAACAACATAACCAACCTACGTCAACCTCCTTCTCCAACCCAAATATCCCTTCCTGCCACCACCACCCGACCACCACCATTTGCGCACCGATATCCGGCTTTTTTTTTTGTTAATCAAAGGTATGTTTTTGGTTTAAAAATTAACTTTATATCAGCAACTAATGTATAATAGATTTAGGTTTTTCTTTACATAATTTTTATTTATTTGTTTTTTTTGGTAATTGAGTTGTGGGGTTTATGTTTTTGTAGTTTGATTGATGATTTAGGTGTGTTGGATTCCAAGTAGTAGTAAAGAATTGTTTTTTATTTTGGTTATTTATGTTTTTATGTACTAATTTAAGATATCCTATGAACCCCTGTTTTTTGATATTTATAAAGTTTCTGTAGATTTTTGTGTGTTTATTTGCTAATCTTAATGTGTACCTGTTTGATATATCCAACTTTCGTTGGTAGTAGCCAAAAAGCTATAGGTGTTGTCGACATGTTGGTGTTCTTATAAAAGATAAGATAATTCTTTTTTTTTTCTTTGGCAGGTGTAACAGGATGAAAAATGGGTTGGTGATCGTCAACACAAAGGTTGTCTACTCCGTTCAAGGTAAAAGATCATAACTTTTTGTCAACCTAACTATAGGATTATTAGAATTTTTGTTGTGAAACCCAGCCGCCAGGAAGTATGGAATAGTTGTGTGCACAATGCATAGAAAAGTAAAGATAATTCAAAAGGTAACCATGACATCGTAAAAGTGTGCATTGTGTAATGACGTGTCATTATGTTATGTAACTTATTATTGTCGGATTTCACGCCTTTTAAAAAAGTTAAATGGTTTCAGATACTGTCAAAGTAGAAGTGACAAAGAACTGAGGAGGTGTGAGGATGCATATTTAACGGAAGGATGTGAACATAAAGCAATAATTGATCTACCGGTAAGATTTAATGGTTACAAATATATTATATCCGAAAACAGATCATAACCATACACATTATTATGAAATAAGTTAATATAATATAAAGTCTTTTTATCTGCCGCATGGCGATAAATCGTTAAGTCTTTTTTTGGGTTTTACTGAATGTGATTATTGTATGGATGGTTTTGTTTACAATATCATATTGATAGGAGAGATCCAAACGGATATGTTGGTTGTATGTGGTCAATCTGTAGTTAACATGTTATGTTTATCAATTCCTATATCCGCTAAGAACTTCTTTTAGAATATTACGTTTTCTCACTTTGGCACTCCTAATTAACGTGTTGGTTGTATATATGGCAGGTTATTGGTAAGACATTTGGTCCAATGCTAGGGAGTGACTTGGAAGGCCGGATAGAAAACAAGCAGATGTTGGTATATTAACAACAGGGTCACAGCCAGGGAATTACGCCAGGATCAACAATCTTTGCAGGAATATTCGGTCCCAAACAATAACCATCATCAACAGCAATATGAAGCAAATCAGGGGTTGGGCGGTATCGAGCAAGTGAAAATGGAGCCGCAGATATCGAATGATCAGCACGGGCAAACATCTCAACAGACGCAGGCGTTTGTAGTTACAAGAATCATATGCCGCAAGGTTCACATATATATCCTTTATTATGTTTCGAGGTATGCTTTTAAAGTAAATCATATGATTATCTGTGACAAGGGGGTGTTTGGATTTACGTTTTGGGACTGATTCTTGCAGTAACAAGTTGTCAAACCACACTATCACATCCAAATACTATCTTATACCATGTTTATCCCAAAGAGGAAAAAAAATTCAATGTTGCAAGCCATTTGAAAGCAGGTGTATGTTTTCGCGTAGTTTTCAAAAAGTATGACAACTTTTATGAAAAATACGATTTTCAAATGAATAATTTGTTTTGCAAACGCAATTCCAAACATTGTGTTATGCCTTTTTTATAAAGTATATGATCAGACTTGAGGGTTGGACGGTTTTAAATGTGCTTATTTGATTATTTGCGAGTGAAACAACGTTAAACTGATTTTTATGCTTATGTTATGCCATCACGGCATACTGAAGAAGAGGAATTTGACGTTCCAGTGGCAAAAGAACCATCCCACGAAAGAACAATAATGCAGACCACGGCCGAGGTTAGTATACACAATGCTATATTATCACAAAAGTTATAAAGCACTTTGAATACGGTAGTGATCGGCTATGAGTTTGAAGTATGTGGGAAATCGGTAGAGTTATCAATGTGGGTCCAATCATGGGTACAAACACATCAGTGTGTATGACGTAAGCAGCTTTATGTTGCTTACTGCTTATAATTAGGATAATAGCATATATATTGTTTTAACATGTAGTTGATAGTCTGTTGAGGATATCTTGACAGCAAAAATTCTTAATTGAACTACTGCATCAAAACAAAATTATGGATTTCTACAAGAAAATACAGGTTTACAATTATTCAGATGATGGAACGCCTGATCTTCCTGGTCAGGTATGAGGTATCTATTTTGATAATCAGATGTGAAGCACCGACACTTCCTCTTTGGTAATTTACTCATCCTTTTTTTCTGTATTATACTTTGGTAGGGTTGAAATCCATTGATTGTATATATTTGGGTATTGGTAAATATGGATTCAATCATGAAAATGATTCTCGGGCTTACATTTGTCATTGTTGCTTCTCATTCGGCGGTAAACTAATCTCTATCCAAGTTATTACAACACATTTTGGCTACAGGTGGCAAAATTGGCGGGTTGGCAATGGGTTAAAACGGGTATTTCATTTTCGGAAAGGTCAAATTGGGTCAACTCACTCGCATTATCTTGGACAATATCTATCTATTTTTTATAGGTTTATTTAATACTTGGACATGATTACAAAAACTGCATCATTTTAATAAGAGTAAATTACACCGTTCGTCCTTGTGGTTTGCGTTGACCGCAGGGTTTCGTCCTTTGACCAAAAAAGTTGCACCGTTCATCCTTAAGTGTGAAACGTTATGCGTCGTTCGTCCTTTGACCAAACGACGTTAAGTTTGACCGTTAAAAACCCATCATGTGACTTGCACATGAGGGTAAATTCGTCATTTCAAGACCATAAGGACGAACGGTGCAAGGACGAACGGTCTAGTTTATGTGGATAAGACCACATACAAACACACATACAAACACAACCATTCATCATCCTCACCACTTTTCTCTCTCTCCCTCTCTTGAAAACCCTAGCCTACCGGAAAAACACACCACCGCCGCTCCACTGCCGGCACCCACCTCTCACCGCCTACTCCAAAAGACTCCCCACCACTCCCTCTTTTTGATCTACTACATCACGCGCCCCAAAACCACCCCCACCTTCGTTTCTTTTACCCCGCGTGCCACCGACCCACCAAACACCATTATGACACGCAGAAGTTGGCCGGATTTTGCCTTTTTTGGCGGAGGAAAAATCAATAACCGGTGGCGGAGGAGGGGCAGCAGAGGAGATGGGTTTTGGAGATAAAGCTTTTCTGACAGACCCATCTGCTCCATATTTTCTGGGCCTTCCTCTTTTCTTTTTTTTCAGTGGTGGTGGTGGTGGTTGTTGGTGATGGTTGGGCTGGTGGAGATGTGGTGGTGGTGGTGGCGGAGAGGCCTAGCTGGCTCTATCACTACTGATGGTGCTATTTGGTAGTGTGATGGTGCATCTGATCCAACTACTGTAATAGCACTACTAGTGTTGTTATTGTTGTTCATTTTTTCACTTGGCTCTATCATCTAGTAGTAACAAAGTTTATAAACTTTTTTTTTATAAAAGATTAAAAGGATTAAAACCCAAAAAAGTTTTTTGTTTTTGGAAATTTACTGTTTTTTCAATTATTGGACTTAAAAATAAAAACCCTGCGAGTCTGTTGTGATAACGAAAAAACAAATTACTGTTACCAGATGCTTGAACAATTTTGGTTTGCTGACTATTACAAAACTAAAGATTGCCTTTCACGAGGTTCGAGCTTCTGTCTACATCCAAAGAAGATAATGGCAGATTTACATGATCCATGTCCTTGTATAAGCCACAACAATATAATCAGAAGACAAAAGCCCAAGATATTTACCTGCGTTTTCTTAAATTAATAGATTTGAAAAATGTGAGATGACAAGAGGAAAAAACTATGAATAATCCAGTTTGCAAATGAAAGTTCTCTAGTTCTCTTTCATGTTCCCAAGGAGTTTACCTCGAGAAGTTCACTGTATTTGGTCAAAGATTTTGACAAATCGTGCTAGAAAGTTATCTTTTCCAAATGGAAAACAAATTTAGTTACTAGGAAGAATCGACCAATATCCTTGCACCGTTCGTCCTTATGGTCTTGAAATGACGAATTTACCCTCATGTGCAAGTCACATGATGGGTTTTTAACGGTCAAACTTAACGTCGTTTGGTCAAAGGACGAACAACGCATAACGTTTCACACTTAAGGACGAACGGTGCAACTTTTTTGGTCAAAGGACGAAACCCTGCGGTCAACGCAAACCACAAGGACGAACGGTGTAATTTACTCTTTTAATAATAATCTTAATTTTACTAAAATTTTGAACTACGTACGCTTTGGTGCCTGTTGGCCTTCCCACACATTTGACCTACTTTCTCAAATCGTAACTTTATAATATGTGGTGTTATTTGTCTTTAACAGGTAAATGGTAGCCTATTTCCTGCTTCAGTGATATCAGTATACTGCGCATACCCGGGTTACTGTGGAGCCTCGAGATGATGCCTGAAATGGTCTAAACAGTTCTAAAGCAGTCACCACATGTATTCTTATCCTCGGGATGCTTACAATTGTTCTCTCGATTCTGTATCCAGCACTTCGTGATGAATCTTCCACGACCCTCCTAACCCCTCCGTCTTCTCCCGGAGCAGGTAATTACTTAGCTTTTTCAGCTTAAGACCATAACTGATGAGTGGTGCCAAATTGAGCTGGTCGAGTAAAGGGGTCAAATGAGATTGGTCAAAACTAGAAATTTTGTTCAATAGAGATGGGGAAAATGTGTTATGGATTGCTTATTTAAGTGCTTATACGCTCCAAAATCAGATAAGCACTGAAGTGTCTGGATAAAACGGCTTTTATGCTTTTATTAAAGTAAATAAGCACTTACATATAAGCATTTGGGTATTTTCAATGAAAATGTGCACATACTTAGATTTTGGAAGAATTATATTCAATACAGGACAAAATATATGATGTAATATAAATCTTTAGCATTTCTTCATGCAATATTTATCCACATGTTTCATTACGAATACTTTCTCCACGACCTACATTGAATGGCTAATATGCATAGGAATTATAGTTCCACCATTAACATGACTTGCTGATGACCCTGAAGCATTTGCAGACCAAGAATGGAGGCCATGTTTTGCAATGTTTGGATTCATTGTACATGCAATCATGACAGGAAAAGGACCATTGGTGAACCTTACTGACCATGTTGCTGATCCTGTTGCCAACAATGCTTGGCCTTTTGCCACCAACTTTGTTCCTGGAAAGTGACAATTGATGAAGTTTCATTTTTTTTGTTGCAAAGGTGAAGTTTCATTTATGTACAATATAGATTATGAAATACTCAAGAAAATATGAATGAAATTCAAAATACAAATTTTATTTGTCGTTTACCTATTTGTAATGCCATAGTCTCTCTTTACGGAATTTACACTTTTGTATTAAACTTTTAGGCTAAATATATCTTAAATGTACAATTTAAAGCATCGACACAATGCTCACGCGACAACGCACAATACTTTGGTATTTGGATAAGGAAAGGTTTACGGCGAATGATTTGGAATAGTTCTTAATTGCTACAAACTATTATAATAACCGATGATTATATAAAACTTTTTTAATTCAAGTGAGCAAATATGTAACAAAAAAATACAAATCAGGCTTGGATTACGATCAATACTATAATACTATGACATTGAAAACCCTTTCTCTAAAGACCAATTATAACACAAAACTTTTACTGCATGACATTTTGGTTTAATAAAGAAAGATAATTTTCGCTTTAATTATCCAGAAATAATAAATAAATAACAAAAGATATACATAATATTTCCTATTTATATTCCAGCAAGTAAAACTATTTAGGTCACGTTAAATTGTTTTTTATTTAATCGATAATAATACATGATTAAATTTTTTAGAAAAAATCCCGTGCGTGCACGGGTATTATAACTAGTTTGTTTATATAAGTTTTTTTTTCCCAACAAAGTTCACTCTTTAATAAAATTATAATAGAAAAAAAGTTACCAGAAGAAGAAAAAAAAATAATAATAATAAATAAATAAATAATAAAAAAACATTTTTTTCAAAAAAATTAATCTATTTCTCCAATTTCTCCACCAGATTAATAGAAATTGGGCTACTTAAGTTAAACTACTCAACTCTCGCTATTTCCCCACCAAAATATTTTTAATTCTCCACTTTTTGGATTTCTTTCTACCAAACTAAAGAAATTAGTCCATTTCTATTTCTCTTAATTCTTTTCTCTCTACCAAAAGGAGCTGATTGTTTTTTACCTTAGCTAAAGAATCATGTGGGTCCTACGTCTGTTAATGCATCTTATGAGTTTTTTGTTGGACCCTTGTACTTTCAAAATTTATTTAACAAAACCCCGTACTCTCAAATCTATTTAATTTATAATAGTGTTTTTTTTTTCTTTTCATCTTTTTACATTAAACTAAAGAAAAAAAAAAGACTAAGAGAACCAAAAGTCAAAGACCATCCATCACCAACCTCTCGTCTATCATTCACGCTGCAAATCATGAACCTCCAATTCTCAACATGAACCAAAGGTCAAAGACCATCACCTACCGCGGCACCATATAGAGTCGACTTCCCGTCATTGTTTTTCGATCTCCCCTTCATTCCGGTTTAGGAGCTGCTTATTTGAGATAAGTTCTTGTTATATATGCAAATTAATTGCTGAAGTAATTATCCAACTGGGTATGATTATATGGAATAGAATTTTGTATTGTTAGGTTTGTTATTTACACTTATTAGCAATTATGAGCTATTTAGTTTTTTTTTCCTTACATGTTGGTTAACTGTTGGATAAAAGGAATTATAAGCTAGTTAGGAACGATTTTTTTGAATTATAGTTATAGGTAATTGTGACATCGTAAGCTGATTTAAGGACTTATAAGTTCATGTGATGTTGTTGATTTCAATTGGATTTTTGTATGTTAATTAACTTTTGTGAAATTAGTATACTAGATATGATTAAGCAAAACTGATTTTTAGGAGTATGTTTCATTTACCAGGTTTTCGACTTTTGTGACTATGACATCAAAGTGTGTTATACTATTATGTTATTGGGGCGGCAATATTTCTGACGGACCAGAAGGTGTATACTATAACAAGCCGCCGAGCAAAGCAATCAAGGTTCAACCTGGAATAAAATTCAACGAACTTATCAACCAACTTCATGTTGCTACATCTATTGATAAACAAAAAAAAAAGTATCAAAGTTATATGTAGATATCCGTCTGGATTTGGGGAAATGATGAAATACATTCCTCTCCCAATCACGGACAATGACGATATCGAGATCATGTTTCAAGTACTTAATCTTTATCAGGACCTAAGTACAATCGGTGTATACTTAGAGGTTGAAACACAACACCGCACTAAGATAGCACACAGGTTTATGCTTAGTTACTTACTTTAGCTTATAGTTCCAACTTAAGTACTCGTAGTTTTCTTATATGGATTTTGTTGATTACACTACTTGCAGAACTCAAAAGACGAGTTTAACAGAAAAGGATGCTTCATTGCCCCATGAGATACCGAAAGAAAGGACTGACGAGTTTTTACCTACTAATGTCGTGTATGAGGATTATAACAACCACATAAATATAGCACGCGGGTATATTCTTTGTTACTTATTATAGCATTTACTTTTAACTTTATATTTAGTTGATATGCTTATATAAAACTTGTTTGTTGCACTACTTGTAGACCTCAAGAATCAACTTTGATAAACAATAACGCTTCAAAAGAAAGTACCAACGAGTTTTTACCAACTAATGTTGTGTCAAGCATGACGGAGAATGAGGATTTCAACACAATCTCTCAAATTGCTGTAGTGAACAATGAAATGAGCAGTGGATTTGAAACAAGTGATGAAGATTCTGACAATGATGATGAAATCAGAGATGGCGATGGAATCGGAGGTGATCAGGATACTAGAGTTGACGATGAAACAGATGAAACACCACATGTAGATGGACAAGATATCTACTCTAATAACCAGGTACCCTCTTGTTTTACTAGTGTGGAGGTAATGGAAAAGGCTAATATTGATAACTGGACAATATCGTATTCTGAAAGTAAGAATGATTTAACACGGGAGTTAAAAAAAGATTCATTCAAGGACAAGGAAGAACTTGTTAGAGCTATTAAGCTATACACTATCCGGAAGCATAGGCAGTATGAAGTAGTCGAAACAAGTCCTACTATTTGGAAAATAAGATGTCGTCTAAGTACACAATGTGGTACGTAAGTGGCAACTTCATGCATGCAAACGTAAACGTAGTGGATATTTCGAAATCACACAATATACCAGGCCACATACATGTTTACACAACAAGATTACTCAAGACCATCCGAATCTTGATGCAAATCAGATTGCTCAAGAAATACAACATCTTATAAAGGAGCAGCCATCTATTAGTATTCCTACTTTAAGAGAAGAAATAATTGATAAGTTAGGCTATACTCCATCGTACATGAAGGTTTGGGCAGGAAAACAAAAGGCAATTGAACAGATATTTGGGAATTGGGAAGAATCTTATAATGCTTTACCCAAATTTCTAGCCGCACTTCAAAAATTTAATCCTGGGACTGTTGTTGAATGGTCCATTCAGAGACTTCCAAACGTCGATCATGTGGAGTTTAGACGCATTCTTTGGGCTTTTGATCCCTCTATCAAGGGTTTTAAGCATTGTCGACCCGTGATTAGCATTGATGGTCCACATTTGTATGGCAAGTATAACGGCAAAATGATGATTGCAATGGGAGCTGATTGCAACAATCAAATATTGCCACTTGCATTTGCTATTGTTGAAAGTGAATCTTATAGTAGTTGGTATTGGTTTCTCCACCGTGTCCAGAAGCATGTGGTGAAAGAACGAAAAGGTATTTGTCTGTTATCTGATCGTCATAGTGGGATTTTAAAGGTAGTTAACGATCAAGGATCTCCATGGTTGGAGCCAAACGGTTTCCACGGGTATTCTTTACATCATTCTCCTAAATAACTTTAATGCTAATTCAAGTGTCTCAAACTAAGTATCATTTTGCAGGTATTGTTTAAGGCATTTCGTCAACAACTTTAATGATAAGTTTCGAAACCAAAATTTGAAAGTCTTAGCTTATCGTGCCGGGAGTCAGAATCAAGTTCGAAAGTTCAACTCAATTATGGAAGAAATTGGGAACCTAAATCCGAAAGCTCGTGAGTGGATTGAAGGACATCCCTTGTCCAAATGGACGTTGGCACATGATGGTGGTAAGCGTTACAGTATGCTCACAACAAATATGTCTGAGATTTTTAATAGTGTGCTCAAGGGTGCTCGTTACTTACCTATAATGGCGTGTGTCCAACTAACATTCTATATAGTGGTGCACTATTTTAATGTGAGACGTTCTTTAGGACGTGTTCAAGCTAACGGAAATTTGCATACTCCACATGTTGCTGCAAAATTAGCTGTTTCAAAGACAAAGGCTAGTGCACATACCATGAGATCATTTAATAGGGAGAAAGGTATTTTTGAGGTGACGGCTCAAAGAGGAAAAAATGTACAAGTTGTTAATTTGGAGTAACAAACTTGCACATGTGGTAAATGGGAGATTAACAAGTATTCGTGCTCTCATGTATTAAGTGCATGCGCGTTTTGTTTCTTTGAATAGTTCACAATATGTTCAAAGATATTACTCAATTGTAGAGTATTCAGCTACTTGGGCATCTGAGTTTTTCCCTCTCCCGCATGAAGCATATTGGCCACAAGCATCTATCACATTGCTCCCAAGTTCTGATCTTAGACGAAAAGGAAGAGGCCGTCCTTGTTCAACAAGGCTTCAGAATGGAATGGACATTAAAGAAGGAAGAAAAGCTAGCCTTTGCGGGATTTGTAAGAAAAGTGGTCATTATCAGAAAACATGTCCTTCTAGGCCTAGGAAAAGACCCGCGGAGCCGTAATTAAACCAAACATGCATGCCTTTGAGACCCCTTTTATGTGTCTTAGTAACCTGACTTTTGTTATGGATATTTTGTTTGAGTAGTTTATGCACTGGTGGAGAACTACACATGTTTTGTTCATTTAGTTTTGTGTAGTTGAAGTTGTGCACAAAATACAGTTTCAGTAATTTTTGGGATCATGTTGGTTCGAGTTGAAGTGTATGCATCATTAAATTCTATGTTGGCAACCTCACTTTTTTAATCCAGTTAATATAAGTATGTGTCTCAGTGGAAATATTGGGCAAAGTACCTGATGTTGCATTTTAAGTGTTAATGTAGTGGAAATATTTGAGAAATAATTGTGTAAAGTTGAAAGTACCTATTTTGTTAAATAAATTTGAAAGTACCTATTTTGTTAAATAAATTTTGAAAGTACTATGGTCTAACAAAAAACTCATGATTTAACACGGGAGTTAAAAAAAGATTCATTCAAGGACAAGGAAGAACTTGTTAGAGCTATTAAGCTATACACTATCCGGAAGTATAGGCTGTATGAAGTAGTCGAAACAAGTCCTACTATTTGGAAAATAAGATGTCGTCTAAGTACACAATGTGGCTTTAAGTGGCAACTTCGTGCATGCAAACGTAAACGTAGTGGATATTTCGAAATCACATAATATACCGGGATACATACATGTTTACACAACAAGATTACTCAAGACCATCCGAATCTTGATGCAAATCTGATTGCTCAAGAAATACAACATCTTATAAAGGAGCAGCTATCTATTAGTATTCCTACTTTAAGAGTAGAAATAATTGATAAGTTAGGCTATACTCCATCGTACATGAAGGTTTGGGCAGGAAAACAAAAGGCAATTGAACAGATATTTGGGAATTGGGAAGAATCTTATAATGCTTTACCCAAATTTCTAGCCGCACTTCAAAAATTTAATCCTGGGACTGTTGTTGAATGGTCCATTCAGAGACTTCCAAACGTCGATCATGTGGAGTTTAGACGCATTCTTTGGGCTTTTGATCCCTCTATCAATTAAGCATTGTCGACCCGTGATTAGCATTGATGGTACACATTTGTATGGCAAGTATAACGGCAAAATGATGATTGCAATGGGAGTTGATGGCAACAATCAAATATTGCCACTTGCATTTGCTATTGTTGAAAGTGAATCTTATTGTAGTTGGTGTTGGTTTCTCCACCGTGTCCAGAAGCATGTGGTGAAAGAACGAAAAGGTATTTGTCTGTTATCTGATCGCCATAGTGGGATTTTAAAGGTAGTTAACGATCAAGGATCTCCATGGTTGGAGCCGAACGGTTTCCACAGGTATTCTTTACATCATTCTCCTGAATAACTTTAACGCTAAGTCAAGTGTCTCAAACTAAGTATCATTTTGCAGGTATTGTTTAAGGCATTTCGTCAACAACTTTAATGATAAGTTTTGAAACCAAAATTTGAAAGTCTTAGCTTACCGTGCCGGGAGTCAGAATCAAGTTCGAAAGTTCAACTCAATTATGGAAGAAATTGGGAACCTAAATCCGAAAGCTCGTGAGTGGCTTGAAGGACATCCCTTGTCCAAATGGACGTTGGCACATGATGGTGGTAAGCGTTACGGTATGCTCACAACAAATATGTCTGAGATTTTTAATAGTGTGCTCAAGGGTGCTCGTTACTTACCTATAACGGCGTGTGTCCAACTAACATTCTATAGAGTGGTGAACTATTTTAATGTGAGACGTTCTTTAGGACGTGTTCAAACTAACGAAAATTTTCATACTCCACATGTTGCTGCAAAATTGGCTGCTTCAATGACAAAGACTAGTGCACATACCATGAGATCATTTAATAGGGAGAAAGGTATTTTTGAGGTGACAACTCAAAGAGAAAAAAATGTACAAGTTGTTAATTTGGAGAAACAAACTTGCACATGTGGTAAATGGGAGATTAACAAGTATCCGTGCTCTCATGTATTAAGTGCATGCACGTTTCTTTCTTTGAATAGTTCACAGTATGTTCAAAGATATTACTCAATTGTAGAGTATTCAGCTACTTGGGCATCTGAGTTTTTCCCTCTCCCGCATGAAGCATATTGTCCACAAGCATCTATCACATTGCTCCCAAGTTCTGATCTTAGACGAAAAGGAAGAGGTCGTCCTCGTTCAACAAGGCTTCGGAATGGAATGGACATTAAAGAAGGAAGAAAAGCTAGCCTTTGCGGGATTTGTAAGAAAAGTGGTCATTATCAGAAAACATGTCCTTCTAGGCCTAGGAAAAGACCCACGGAGCCGTAATTAAACCAGACATGCATGCCTTTGAGACCCCTTTTATGTGTCTTAGTAACCTGACTTTTGTTATGGATATTTTGTTTGAGTAGTTTATGCACTGGTGGAGAACTACACATGTTTTGTTCATTTAGTTTTGTGTAGTTGAAGTTGTGCACAAAATACAGTTTCTGTAATTTTTGGGATCATGTTGGTTCGAGTTGAACTGTATGCATCATTAAATTCTATGTTGGCAACCTCACTTTTTTAATCCAGTTAATATAAGTATGTGTCTCAGTGGAAATATTGGGCAAAGTACCTGATGTTGCATTTTTAGTGTTAATGTAGTGGAAATATTTGAGAAATAATTGTGTAAAGTTGAAAGTACCTATTTTGTTAAATAAATTTGAAAGTACCTATTTTGTTAAATAAATTTTGAAAGTACTATGGTCCAACAAAAAACTCTAAATCTTATTAGGAAGGATAGCATATTTCTTTCCTTTTTGGTATAGACCAAAAAAGAATTTAAATTGACCCCACCTAAAAAAGTAATAATATTAAATGATAAGTGAGTCCATTTCCATAGCTAAGGGAAAAAAAGAAAAAGCCCCTAACCTAGCATAAAGATAATGTTAAGAGCACTCGGTGTGTTAACGTAGCACCCGAGTTAAACCTTAACGTTTTCGCGTTAATGATGCGTTAACCACACCGCATCCCACGTTAAGGGTGCGTTAAAGCTCCCACGTTAACTCCTTAACGTTGTGTTAAGGGACCAAATCGAATAAAAAAAATCACTTTAACCCCCCAAACGTCTATATGACCGTTGGGTTTAAAAAGGAATTTCACTTTACCCCCACCTCATGTAAAAAACGGCTAGTTTGCCTTAAAAAAAATAATTCCCACCACTATAAATACCCAATTAACACACAATTTTTTTGACACTTCCACAACTCAGTCTAATCTATCATATACTTCCATTTGCTAAAAAAATTGTCGGGAGGCAACAAAAACGATGATTCTCTCTTGAATCTCCTTGGTGGGTGGAATAACTCAAACGCGGGTTCATCATCACCCAACATCTCTTTTCCTAACCCACTTGGCTTGTCAAGCCAAGAACTTTACCTACAACATCAACGATTTCTATATTGGGAACAAATCCAACGAAACACACTAAATACCAATTTTCAAAATTTACAATTCTCACAACATTTACAACATTCACAAACCGAAACACATAAGGTTTCTGAAACACCTACGTCTCCTCCAAAGCCCAAAAGTTGTGGTAAACGAAAGGCCAAAAATTCCAAAGAGCCCGAATCAATCGATGAGGATGAAGAAATTCCCGACTTCGTCCCTATACGTTGGCAACCAATTGAGGAAAAATTACTTACCATCTGTTAAGTAGCCGCTACGGAGGATCCGCTTGTCGAGCGTGCACAAGCTCGCGATACGTTTTGGCAACGGGTAAAAAAAGTGTTCAATAGACTCTATTTTCAACCACGCAACAAGGATATGATACAAGGCAAGTGGAAAATGTTGAACCGTGATTGCACAAAGTTCAACGCGTATTACAAACGTTCAAAACAGGAAGAGAAAAGTGGTGAAAGTGATATGGATATCCTCAAATGGGCGAAACAAATGTATCGTGCCGAGCACAAAATTGCGTCGTTTAACAACGAGGAGGCTTGGGAGGTTTTGCGTGGTCATAAGAAATGGGACGCGCCAGATCCGCTTGATTTAACCGTCGATGTCCCAAGTCAAACAAACGAGGCTTTGTTTGGTCATGATAAACAACCACGTCCCATGGGCAAAAAGCGTGCTTCGAAGAAAGAAAAATCCGGGAGCACGACAAGTACCGGGGGAGCGAGCACCAGAGGAACGACCTCGTCAAGCCAATTCACGGAGAGTATGACAACCGAGTATCGTATAAAACGGGAAACCGCCCAAGCGGCGTATCAGGCGGCCTACGCAAAAGATGAAACGATAACAAGGTTGGAAGATGAAAGAGACCGAATCAATGAAGAAAGAGACCAAACGGTGTGGCTTAGATCAATGAAGAAAGAGACCGAATCATCAAAACATATAACTTGCAAACTCGTCACTAGATTTAATTGTATTTTCGTAATTTCCTTTATGTTGTAGTTTGCTTTGTGTTGTGTTTTTTTATTTCGTAATTTTTTTTTTCCGTTGTAACCTTTTTTTAAAATTTCGTATTGTAATATGTTTAAGAATTAATGCTATGTTTTTTAATAAATGAAGTATTAGTTTCAGTTTAGGGGTTGAATTTGAAAATATTTGAGTTAAAGTGAGTTAAGGTTGAGCTATGAGTGAAACCATAACTCAGGTTATGATACCTTATGATCTAACAATTACATTATCAATGGATATATGAGTAACAATTTATTTGGACATAACTAAAAGTAATTAAGGTTAATTTATTCATATAAATTCACGATCTGAGTTATGCTTGTAAGCTTGATTAGAAAAACAAAAAAAAAAAAGATTTCAATTAATATCCCTTATTATATGAGTGAAACAAAAAGAAGACAATGTGAGGTATATAAAACAAAAGGCCAAATTTACTAGTTTATGTTATATATAAACTAAAATATAAATCTTTGATGTGATTGAAGATTAACATATTGTTAATTTTGGTTTTAAGTTTAACTTAAATAAAAGTATTTTAAAATTACATATTTAGCTCGATTAGCTTGTTCGACTCGTTTAGCTCGAGTAGCTCACTTGACTCAAATAACTAAATGAGCTTTGAAAGATCCTAGCTAAATACTAGATTTAAAAGCTCGGCTTCTAAAATTATTTAAGCTTTACGTTTTGTTTGAGCTCGACTCGAGCTAAACGAGCTCGACTCGTTAACACCTCTCAAACTCGTTTATACACTTTTGAACTCCAGTGAAAAATAACATTATCTTGATTGGTAAGTAAAATGTGTAATTAACTTCAAAATTTTTAAAAATGTTAGTAATAAATTCAAATTTATAAACTTAAATATAATAATTATAAGTTTTTTTTTCTTTGTTAGAAAATTCTTCCCAAATTCGAATAACACCTTTTGTATCAATTGTCAAACTAAATAAGTTTTAATATATATATATATATATATATATATATATATATAAATCCGTATTTGCATAATTTTATGAACTAAATGTATGCAGGACAAAATACGATATACATGTGAACCATGAATACATCTTAAATTTGTTATCACTTTTTTTTTTTTTTTTTTTAACCTAAATCTGATAATTACATTTTTTTTTACTTTTATTAGTAATATACCTGGATTAAAATATACCATATGCATTTAAAAAAATCGTAGTTGTTGCAATTTAATTCATCAAGGCCAACAATTATTTTTGGGTCAGCAAATGAATTTTAAATGAAAGAATTCCCCACATTTAGCCCAAAAGAAGGGAACAAGATATCCGAACTTCCTAACCATGGTCCCAAACCCAATGGATATGCAATGTGATATTATTTATATAATGTGATATTATAATTATTTAAAAATACGGGGATTATATCAAATATATCAATTTTATTTTAAAATGAACATGGCCCTTAAGATCTGAATTATGATTTTCGATACTTATCATAAAATGAACCTGATAATTTTTATTGTTGGGTCCGCTATGACTCCATGCCAAACATAAGAAAACGTTAAATATAAAGTCGCTTTGGATGCTGTAACTATAAGGATAACATGCATTATTATGTTTGTCGACAATAAAAGATAGGGGCAATACATGATATAATATTTAGAGAATGGTAAGATATGCAGAACGTACTCTCTTTTTTACTTGACATATGAATGTAGCAAGGAAAATTGTATTTTTGTGACCCAAGATAAAATTTATTTTCAAATTGGTTTATTTTTGTGCCATATTACTGAAAGTGTGACACTGTATCATGTTGAGGAGAGTTATTTTACATACCAAACTTTTCTTATAGGGACTCATTTCCACCATTTATCTAAAAAGAAATTAATGGCTGAGATTAAAAACATTTTATTATTTCACTTATTTTTTATAATTTAAATATCTCTTAAACCGTTAATCGTTAAGCAAAAGTAATTACACCACAGCGACGAGCATTTAATTATCTTTCTATAAACGGACACTTTAATATACTTTCGAAAAAAGAAAAAAAAAAAAATCATTTTTTCACGTTTTTCGTCTTTTTTTATCTTTTTTCTTCGAAACTGAAATTTGTATGAAATATCATATATGACTTAACACTAATTTAAAGATCGCATGTGATATTAATGTTAAATCACATATGATATGTAATATCATATTTGATACTAGGGTTAAATCATATATGATAAATCACATATGATATACATATCATATATGATTTAACACTAATATCACATGTGGTATTCAAACTAGTGTTAAATCATATATGATTTTTTCATGCAAATTTCATTTGAAAAAACTTTTAAAAAAACGTGGAAAACACGAAAAAAAAAATTGTCGAAAGTATATCAAAGTGCCTATCTATAGAAAGATAATTAAATGCTCGTCGTAATGGTATATTTTTTTTCGCTTGACGATTAACGGTTTGAAAGATATTTATATTTGGAAAAAAATGGATGAAAGTGGGTTTTTTTAATTGTTGAGATTAATCTCATCCATTAGATCTAATGAAAATGAAGGGTGGAGATTGATCCCTTAGAGTGTAAAATATCTTTTGTCCTCAAATGATCTTTAATCTATCATATTTTGCTAAGTTTATTTTTTTCACTCACAATACACATATTTGTCACATATTTATTATTTTCTTTAATAGTCTGTCTTACCCTCAACTTCACTTAGCCAGTCATATCTTTTCGCACACACTTTTATTCTTTCTATAAATTGCACCGTCTTACCCGTCGTCTCATTCTGATCATGATGACAATCGTCGCATCCATTTTCCTGCACACCGGATTTCGACCAGAACGAAATCGAAGATGTTGCGATCCAGTTACAAATTTAGTGTCACGTGATAAAGAAACGAGCCGCGTTCTCGACCAACAGTTTATATACTGCGACATCCTGCGAATCAATTATGAATGTTTCAACATAATGCAGTGGGCCCCGCGATATGAAAAGGCGTGGCTTGCCTTTCCCACAAAAACATCTAATGAAAATAGAAATAAGGTGCTCAGGCTTTTTGTTCATAAATACGTGTTTATTTACTCAAAAACCAAATAATCATCTTCATTTACATACCAGTTTATTTGTCTTCAAAATTTTCCACGTTACTTTATCATGTTTTTCAAAGGCATTCGTAAACGCTACTCGATATTGCTAAGAAACACATACTCAAAAGTTTCAAAGGTGAACATTAGAGTTCAAAAGAGCCACAAAGTTCAACGACAAAGTTCATCTATGCCTTTGAAATTCTTGATGGTTACCTAGCCGGTAATTCTAGGTCACTAAGTTAGTGCGTTTATCTGAACGTTTAGCATGTCTCTTTAATTTCATAATAATTGCTATAAATAAGAACATGCTTTTCTAGTTTTGAATAAAGATAGAAGGGTCCAACTTGCACTAGAATCATTTATAATGATCGTGATCTACATAGTTGGAAGTGTTCCTCATTGTTTGAATTTCAAGTTGATCATGTTTTAACACCATAGGGCATTTTTTTTTATATTGCCAGATCTCGATGATGACGAATAATCAACTAACAATCGTGTGATAATATATCGTCTTTCTTCCTTTCAATCACCCTCCACATTCATCCATAAAAAGCATGTTATATTTGTTTTTATATGCTGAGATGGATTTACTTTGTAGTGCTTAGTATATAGACTGTAAATTTAATTGTATTACGAACGTGTTGTGAATGGATTACGAATGATTTACGAATTTATTTTTATTTTATTTTGCTTTTCATGATTTTCCTATCTATTTCATTAGAAACGATATGTATGAATATATGTGTCAGTTGTCATTCTTTCATCCTGATCATTGATTTTTGCATAAATACTTCTCATTATTTTCCGAATCAAACATTATCGTTCCAATATCAAGCATCATTGTTATCTAAGCTAGCATGTATTCAAAGAAACGTTTATGTTACATAATTGGACTGGTATTAACATAAAAGATTTAACTGGTATAAACATAGATCTTTTACAAAGAAGTCATGAAGCTAAAAGATAAAATTTAGCTTAATTCTGTACATCTTGTTAGGGATTCGGTAGTGGGTCAACATAATTTTGATTAGCAAAACACGAACGTGTGTCTTTGTCATGTTTTTATGATTAAAAGTAAGGGTTTCCTCCTAAACCTACACTTATGACCCTTTTTAATGAAATTAAAGTGTAGTTTGTTAGTTAGGGAACAACCCCAATCACACATATCAAATCACTCTTTTCGACCACAAATATTTAAGCTTAATATTAGGGAATTATGTCTCTTTCTCTAATTTCTTACTTTATGAAATAAGAATACAAAAATGAATGAAGGGACCAAATCACCAAAAGTCCAAAATATTTTCGTTTTTATTAGATAACGAGTCAAAATAAATACGTATAAGTTAAGACGCATAAGTTTTTAGTACAATCACAATTTAATACGTACTACGTGTGTTTTTAATCCAGCCATTTATGAGGCGTATTAATGTCTTTGACCAATTATTTGATCTATGTTTATTCAGATGGAGTCTTAAAAGCTGGAGTCTTAAAAGTAACGTTAAAATGTAGTTTAATCTTAACTACATTATAATATACTAGCAGGGTACTTGCGCGATACGTTAGCAGGTATCCTGTGATTATATTTTCTCACAAGGTGATGTTATGCGGCCACACTTTTATTAAACAATTAATTTACAAATAACAATAACTTTAATTAAAACAGTGGAAATAATTTCATCTCCTATTAACCGAAGTTACCACAAATAATATTTTAATTTTTTCATCCAGCACAATCACCCTTTGTCAAGTTTAGAGCGGACCGACCCAGTTCAAACCTTATGCTGCAATGGTGGTGACTCGGTCGGGGCAACAGCGACCGAACACTGCGAGCAGCCTAATGTGCTAAATACTTTATAAACTAAAATACACCGTTGGTCCCTGAAGTTGTGACGATGCATCGCGATGGGACGAAACACGCCCCTTTCATAGTGGGGGGTCCCTATTTCAAGGTTTTCACTCGCTACAAGTCCTTTGACCATTTTGCCGTTAGTTAAGGACATCTCAAGGCGTTACATTTGTCTTTTGTCCAAGGGCAATTTTGACATTTCCATACTATCCATTAATTACCGTGCCAGCCCACTTGTTTAACCAGCGGCGCTACAGTAAAACCTCTCTAATAAAAGGAACATTTTATCACCACTCATCATTTATCTTTCCTAACAACTAAAATCCTATCTTCTTCACCGACGGTAAAATCTGAAAAATGGTGGTGTGTTCATGCAACAGAAGGGCCGTCATTAGAACATGCTGGAATAACATGAACCCCGGTAGGAGGTTCTATGCCTGTCCAAGACAGGTTAGGACACTTAATTTTATTTCATACTGTATTAAATTTTGCATGTAGTGGTTTACCTTAAAATGTGTTGATTATGATAGTCTATCTAGTTTATTATAATTGTGATTTTATACAAGTGGGTTTAGTTTGTGTTTATGAGGCAAGCAGATGCTAACATATTGCTTATCATTTATAGGCTACAACATGTCCATTCATAGGGTGGTACGATCCACCCATCCAAAGGAGAGCAAGAGATGTGATCATCTACTTGCAGAGAACAATCTACAGGAATGAGGCGGCATTACAAGAATACGAAGCCGCCCTCGTTTCTGAGACTATGGAGACGGTCAACGCTGGTGACCGGGCAAACGAGCTAGAGGCTTGATGCTGGTTTTACTGACCAGGTCTTAATATTTATAGTGTCTCGCTATACCTATGGTCTACCCTAATGCACTAACGGGCAGTGTACCCGGTGGTGTGTAGTGTAGTAAATGGTAAAGCCGAGGTCGTCCCAAGAGCTATGTGTGTTGGATAATTACTAAGTCTAATTGTCACAGAATATAAATGGTTTGATATGGCTTTAATTAATTAAACTACTAAAGCAGAATATAAAAGCAATTAAATGGTAGAAAGGAAATCAATAGAGGAATAATGGTGCTAACCTAGTCAATCCTCCTAACTAGTTATGTCTATGTCTACCTACTTCCAATTACTTCAGGTGGGGTCAAATTCGAGAGGACAACATTTGGTCAATTCGCCCTAACCTATCAGCAAAGATGCCACCACAGGAGAAATCAGGCGCACCGTCATAAGTCCTGTTGTTCCTGGTCACCTAAGCCAAGTCATTAAGTACTGCTACATGCTAGATTCTAAATAGTGAGTGCCGGCCGTTAGGAACTTAGACACTACACCCCCAATTCTTAAGTTCATCCAAACGATAGGTGATCGGTTGGTCAAATCGCACAAGTAGAAAGGGTCGTCAGTTGGTCATATCTTACCCTTCCCTTCTCAGTCCGCTCACCTAGGGTCAGTTGGTCATATCTCCTAGGCAATTGGCCTCTACCGCCATTCAAAACTACCGAACCAGAGGTGACTACCAAAGAACTATGCATGCATACACTTAGAAATAATTGTACGGAAGTAAAGGTAAACGTAAACAAAACAATTAAGGAATCATAACTAGGCTAGCACCAAAGGGTGTTTAGCCGCTCATATTAATCATGCACATCAATTCAATATTCAAAGGTACGAAATACATGAATTGAAAGTAAAATAAATAATAAACGCTAAAGCTTATCGTAATTGTGTGACTTCTCCCTTGGAAACAGCTTCGTATGCTTCCCTAGACCTCCCTAGAGCTTTTTCCCACGTTCTCTGAGTATTGTGTGTGGAATGGAATGAATAGAAATGCTGGAATTCGTGGGGTATTTATAGGTTAGGTCTGAGTTACGGCGTAACCAAAAGATGAGTTACGCCGTAACCTCCGTAAATGCACTAGATCTTCTGGTTACGGCGTAACCTAATAAGTGGTTACGCCGTAGTCTTAAATAAACCAAGTTACATCGTAAGTGATGCAGTAGTTACGGCGTAAGTATCAGCGGCGTGGAACCTCTTTTAACCTAATGGAGTTACGTCGTAATCTTTGGAAGGAGTTACGCCGTAACCTCTTGATGGGTTTGGCCTCTAGGTCACGCAATAGTTACGGCGTAATGTGAGAGACGAGTTACGCCGTAACCTCTTCAAAATAAGCATTCTGTGATAAATCCTTAGTAAAGTTTCCATTTCCGCGTCTCATTAGCTCCAATGCTCGTAATTTACCTGAAAGTGTAAAACAATGGAAAACAAGCGTAAATCCATATAAATGATATAAATAACGAGCATTAACGGGGGAAATTGACACTTAATATTCTGGACTATTTGATGTTATCAAATATCCCCCACTTGAACTCTACTTGCCCTCAAGTAGACCTTATTAGATAAATTCCTAAAAAGATATCTCCCAAAACCCGGAAAATATGAGTTTACAAATCCCTTATGCTAGAATAAAACAAAGCCGAACACCTCGCGAAAGGAGAACAAACACTCAAATCTCTCAACTATTCTAAGTGTCAATTTCGGGGTGATCACTCAAACGCACAGTCATAGCATGTATTCTATCATAAGCTTGGCGGTTACACAAATCTCCACCACTAGAGTTAAGGGCTAAACAGTTCTCGAAGGCAATATGGGTAGACACGACAAAGGTTAAGGGGTGACTCGTCATTACTAACATGTCACGGCGAAGTGGACAAAATCAATGATACATGACCAAATCCATGGCCAAGACACCAAAGATTGCTCGCTGCATCACCTAGACACGCTTCATGACTAAAGGGTAGGATAAGACATGAGATATAAAATTGGTGTAAAATAAAAAACAATGGTAGTCTATATCTATAACTAAGTCATCACCACTTACCGTCCGTCCAAAGTTCAAGTTTAGAAGTCTAGAGACCGGATCATGAAAAGCAAAGCAGATGTGTCATTAGAGGACGTCGTGATGGGCACACTACCTTTTCTTCTTCAGTTGGTATTACTCCAACTCCAATCTTCAAATGTGACCGAGGTGGCCTCCTCGATACTAAACAATAAAGCTCATACTATAGTGCTTATAACATTGCACTTTACAAAATCATAACTGAATCAACTATTTTTTTTTGGAACATAACTAATAACATAACATCCCCCCACTTGAGATGAACAATGGGAATTCGGGGGGTCTTCAATGATCTTCATAATTGTTGTCGATGAAAGCGTGATTTCCAAACCTTTCCACTCGAACCTTGAACTTAGGCAAATGATGACTTCTCAATTACAAATAGAGACTACAAGGTAGGCTAAGGTGTAAGGGTGTAACGAAACAATATATTGGGGTGACAAAATGAAAGGAATGGCTCAGAAGGGTGTATCTAGGGGTATCTTGCACTAAAGGGGAGTGCAACAAAAGGGTTTCACATGGGGGTCGAAAAGTCTAGGTGACTAATCGATAGACTCACAATGGTAGGCTGTTTGGGTGATAATCCTATAATACTGCCTTCTAAAACTGAAAAGTCAAAATACATCGAGCTAACTCAACACACCTCGTCTATGGTCTCGAAATGATGCAAAGGCCAAGTTCTAAAGTTTACAAGCTACCGGCACACTCATAATTTGGTGGATTTGGGGTAAAATATTGGAAACGGATAAGGCTAATCTCACCATGTAATATCAAGGGTTGTATGTGCTCGGCTAAGGTCTAATCTAGTTAGGTTCGGAAAAACATGTCAAAATTTTAAAAATGGCATAATTTTTCAAAATAAACTAGAAAACTGAGGGCGAAATAAAGTTCACGAGATAATTCTACTCCCGTCCCCCCACTTGAATTGCACAAAGTCCCTTTTGTATTTGGCATTAAAATAAAGGTGAAGAGAAAGGTAGAATTAGAGCGAGAACTTCCCTGAAATTTGCTCCAAAAAGAAAAAAGCCCACGAGAAAGGATCGTGCCTTCGTTTAAGCGTCATGAACAAACTTCAATCCCTGAAATCACAATACCGACAAGCATAATTCTAAAAAGAAAAAAAAATAAAATGAAAAATAAACCTAAGTCACTTTCAGTAGGAATCACGGTTGCATTTAGCGAATGCAACAAGCCTTTTAAACCACTTGGTGTCCCAAGTGGACGAGTAAAGTCTCGTGAGGGTTTACAGGGAACACACCCACAAAGTTCATTTAAAAACTAATACAAGGTCATTGTGTTTTAAAATGACAATTAAGCGAGAGGAGAGTTACGTAGTAACTCCAATGAGAGAGTTACGCCGTAACTTGCAAAACCTGGAATGAGCTGAGAAGCGAATGGTTACGGCGTAACCACAGAGATGGTATTACGCCGTAGTTGGTAATGCGTCAAGAATTCTGCTGCTAAAATGTTGGTTACGGCGTAATCACCAAGATGAGTTACGCCGTAACTCTGTTCAGATCTGCAACTGCGGCAGTAATTACTTCATTATCTCCTGCAAAAATGTTAGAAAACACAAAACCCAACAGAAAGGAAATAAAAATAAAAGAAATAGATAATTCGGGTTGTCTCCCGAAAGAGCACTTTTCTTTATTAACGAGTCTTTAAGTTAGAATCAGAGCCGCGGGGCTACTAGACTGGTGCGAAGAATTCATCACCAGATAGCTTACTAACATCATGCCCGTAATAATTCTTTACGCGGTGTCCGTTTACCTTAAAATATACTCCCTCCTTGTTATGAACTTCAATAGTCCCATAAGGGAATACCTTACTTACTGTGTACGGGCCAACCCAACGAGATCTCATTTTTCCAGGGAATAATTTAAGTCTTGAGTTGAAAATGAGAACTTCCTGTCCTACCTCGAACCTTTTCTCCTTTATTCGCTTATCGTGCCATCTTTTGGTCCTGTCTTTGTGTGCCCTGGCATGATCGTATGCTTCGTCTCGTAATTCAGTTAAACGGTTTATTTGAGAAAATCTATGTTCCTTGATTATATCAGCCTCCAAATTGGCATTTTTGAGAGCCCAATATGCTTTATGTTCCAATTCAACGGGAAGATGACATGCTTTTTCGTAAACAATCTTAAAAGGGGTGCTTCCAATATGAGTTTTGAAGGCCGTTCTGAATGCCCGTAATGCCTCTTCGAGTTTGTCGGACCAATCTTTTCATTACTGGCGGATTTCTCTAAAATTCGTTTGAGTGCCATGTTGGTGTTCTCGGTTGCCCATTGGTTTGTGGGTGATAAGGTGTAGACATTCGATGGAGTACCCGTATCTCTTCAGAACTTTCTCCATAATATCATTGCAAAAGTGCGTCCCTCGATCACTAATGATGGTCTTAGGGACCCCAAACCTGAGAATAATCTTTTCAAAAACAAATGACACTCCTAGCGTCACAAGTCGTAGGGCCTCGCTTCAACCCACTTTGAAACGTGTCGACAACTACAAGGATATAACTTTTATTTTTCGATGGAGTGAAAGGTCCCATAAAATCGATCCCCCAAACATCAAAAACCTCACATACCATAATATTGTTGAGTGGTATCTGATTACGAGAAGAGATATTCCCTGCCCTCTGACAAGCGTCACAATCCCTAACATGCTTTGCGACATCTTGGAAAATACTTGGCCAAAAGAATCCGGCCTCATAAACCTTTCGAGCAGTATTGTCGGCACCATAATGTCCTCCTGCAGGACCGTTGCGGCAATGTTCCAGAATTTGTCTTTGCTCTTCCCCAAACACGCATCTCCAAATAATACCATCAGGGCATGATTTAAAAAGGAACGGATCATCCTAGAAGTAATATTTAAGATCCGAGAAGAACTTTTTCTTTTGGTCGTAGCTTTTGTTGCTAGGTAACACTTTGGCTGCTAGGTAATTAGCGAAATCTGCGTACCATGGTTCGATACTGGTATTTTTAATTCTAAGAACCATTAGGTGTTCGTCATGGAAAGAATCCCGGATAGTCTCTGTATCAAGTTCTTTGAGCTCAGGGTTTTATAATCTTGAAAGGTGATCAGCTGCTAAGTTTTCAGCTCCTTTCTTATCCTTGATTTCAATTTTAAATTCTTGCAGCAGCAGGACCCATCTAATCAACCTTGGTTTGGCATCTTGCTTATTAAATAAGTACTTCAAAGCAGAATGGTCAGTGTAGACAATAGTTTTAGACATAACTAAATAAGACCTAAATTTATCAAAGGCATAAACTACAGCTAGGAGTTCTTTTTCAGTGGTTGTATAATGCTCTTGTGCCTCATTTAAGGTTTTACTAGCATAATAAATAGGTTTAAATTTCTTATCCACCCTCTGTCCTAAAACAGCTCCTACAGCATAATCACTAGCATTGCACATGAGTTCAAAATCGCCCCCCCCCCAGTCAGGAGCAATAATAACCGGGGCAGTAGTTAGTTTTTCTTTTAAAATGTCAAAGGCTTTCTTGCAATCATCGTTAAAACCAAATTTAGCGTCTTTCATTAGGAGTTGGGTCATGGGTTTGGCAGTTTTTGAAAAATCTTTTATAAAACGTCTATAAAATCCCGCATGCCCAAGAAAACTCCTAATGCCTTTTAAGTTGGTCGGATAAGGTAGCCGGGAAATAACATCCACCTTAGCTTTGTCAACTTCAATCCCAGTTTGAGAAATTTTATGCCCCAAAACTATACCTTCTTTAACCATAAAATGACATTTTTCCCAATTAAGAACAAGGTTGGTCTCTTCACATCTGGCAAGCATTTTAGATAGATTATTAAGACAGGATGAGAAGGAGTTACCAAAAACCGAAAAGTCATCCATGAAGACTTCCATGAAATCTTGACACATATCAGAGAATATAGCAGTCATGCACCGTTGGAATGTGGCGGGAGCATTACATAGTCCAAAAGGCATTCTTCGGTAGGCGAATGTTCCGTAAGGGCAGGTGAATGTTGTCTTTTCTTGGTCCTCAGGGGCAATCGGAATTTGAAAATAACCTGAGAATCCATCAAGGAAGCAGTAATACTCATGTCCAGATAGTCTTTCTAGCATCTGATCGATAAACGGAAGGGGGAAGTGATCCTTTCGTATGGCATCATTTAATTTCCTATAGTCAATGCACACGCTCCACTGTCATTCCAGGAGCTTAATGATCGATAAACGGAAGGGGGAAGCTCATTATCTTCGTTGGTTACCACTGTCATTCCTCCTTTTTTTGGCACAACATGAATGGGGCTAACCCAAGGGCTATCAGAAATAGCATAAATTAGTCCTGCATCCAGGAGCTTAATGATTTCGTCTTTCACAACGTCTTGTACCTTAGGGTTTAATCTCCTTTGTGGTTGCACTACGGGCTTAAAATCATCTTCCATAAGTATCTTGTGGGAACAATATGAAGGGTTAATTCCTTTAATGTCAGAGACTTTCCATGCAATTGCTCCCTTGTGCTTGCTTAAAACCTGTAGTAATGACTCCTTTTCTTCGTTAGATAACAGAGAAGAGATCACAACTGGATAATTTTTATCACCATTGATAAATGCATATTATAAATGAGGAGGTAACTCCTTAAGTTTCGGGGGAGCATTAGCTTCTTCGGGTTTTCTTGAACAAACTGTCTGATTGTTCTTGGTCAGTTCCTCTGTTTCGCTTTCTTCGTCGCTCAATATCCCATCATTATCATCTAATTTTAATGATCTCAGAGGATCAGGAAGAAAACTTTCCTGGGCATGTTTCTGAGTGTTAGTTTCGATAAGGTCGAGATCATCAAGGTTGTCATCGGTGAAAGAAGCATATCTCATGGATTTTTCCATGTCGAAAATAATCTTGTCATTACCAATTTCCAATGAAATTTTCTTGTTGAAGACATCAATCATAGCGTGTGCTGTAGCAAGAAAGGGGAGCAAAATACGGATATCATCCTCCTCCATATCCAGAACCATGAAGTTGACCGGGAAGACAAATTTATCGATCATTACAAGAACATTTTCAGCTATCCCTTTAGGATATTGAGTAGATTTACTAGCCAGCTCGATACACATTCTAGTTGGTTTTAGCTCTCCTAATTCCAAACGTGAATAAAGAGAGAATGGCATAAGACTAATGCTTGCCCCTAGGTCGGCAAGGGCTTTGTTGAATAAAATTACCCCGATAGTGTAGGGTAAAGTGAAACTCCACGGATCTTCTTCTTTGAGAGGCATATTTTTTAAAAGGGGCATGAGCATCTTTGGTTTAAAGTAATCTGTATCCGGTCAGAGAGTCTTCTATGGGTAAGGAGATCTTTCATAAATTTGGCATATTTCGGCATTTGCTCCAAGGCTTCAACGAGAGGAATATTAATGCCGAGTTGTTGAATTTTCTCCATGAATCTTTGAAATAGCACCCGTTCTTGTTCTTTTTTAATTCTTCCTGGAAATGGAATTGGTGGAATGTAGGGACGGACCTTTTCAATGAAGGTTGAGCCTCCTTGGTTTCTTTATTGTTATCTTGGGGTGTTTCGTTAGTCGGATCATTTGAGTTGAAGGGTAAGCTGGTTCCTTATAGTTTAATCCACTTCTAGTTGTAATTGCATGAGCGGATCTCGAGGATTTGTCTCTGCGTGCTAGGCAAGTCACCTTCATCCCTTACTCACGATAGATTCGCCAGTTTTCCTACTTGATTTTCAAGTCTTCTAATAGTAGCTGCTTGTGTTCTAAGTGCTTTGTCGTAATCTCGCTTGAGATTCCGAACCAAATTTACGTTCTCATCATACTTTCTGCTGGATTCTTTAACGAGCATCTTCACAGCCTTTTCAAGATTCGTCACTCTCCCATCAATGGGTTTAACGAACTTGTGTTTAACCATCTTGACTTCTTCGGTCAGGGATTGCATGTCTACTTCAAATTCCTCCAGATTTTTTATCACAGATTGTATATCTATAGGATCTTCATCCCGCTCTTCGTTCCATGATGACGAATGAAGCGCAATTTCCTCAACCTTTTTCCATCCTTTATCGGCAGTCATTAAAGGGATAGGTTCTTTAGAGTCTAACAATTGTCGCGTCTTTATGTTCAACCCGTTGTAGAATATTTTCAGTTGCTCGTGTTTGTAGAGTTTATGCTCGGGGCATTTTAGGATGGCTTCGTTAAATCTTTCCCAAGCTGTAAATAGCGGTTCATCGTGGAATTGGCTAAACCTCCTAATTTCATCGACCTATTGAAGGATTTTTGCAGGGGTTCGATATTCCTTAAGAAAAGCTTTCTTAAAGGTGTTCCATGTTGTAATAGATCCTGATGGAAGTTTTTTTAGCCAATCACTAGCCCATCCTTTTAGGGTAAAAGGAAAAGCCCTCATCATAACATGATCTCTTGAGACTCCAGGTGCGTGGAATAAATCTGCGATTTCACATACTTTTGCTATGTGTTCGTGTGCTTCTTCGTCTTTGGTCCCATAAAAGCGGCATCTTTTAGTTCATCAAGACGAGTCCCCAAAATTGAATTTAACATTTTCTTCAAGAGTTGAAATGATCCCCGTTTACTATTAGATGTGGTGAGATAATCGTTCATATTAAGAGTCATAGTATCAAAACAAAACTTAAATAAAAATCCTAATATAACTCCCGGCGTGGCGCCAAAAACTTGATGCGAGGTTTTCTTGACCAGTCTTAATATTTATAGTGTCTCGCTATACCTATGGTCTACCCTAATGCACTAACGGGCAGTGTACCCGGTCGTGTGTAGTGTAGTAAATGGTAAAGCCGAGGTCGTCCCAAGAGCTATGTGTGTCGGATAATTACTAAGTCTAATTGTCACAGAATATAAATGGTTTGATATGGTTTTAATTAATTAAACTACTAAAGCAGAATATAAAAGCAATTAAATGGTAGAAAGGAAATCAATAAAGGAATAGTGGTGCTAACCTAGTCAATCCTCCTAACTAGTTATGTCTACGTCTACCAAATTCGAGAGGACAGCATTTGGTCAATTCGCCCTAACCTATCAGCCAAGATGCCACCACAGGGAGAAATCAGCACCGTCATAAGTCCCTGTTGTTCACGGTCCCCTAAGCCAAGTCATTAAGTACCGCTACATGCTAGATTCTAAATAGTGAGTGCCCGGCCGTTAGGAACTTAGACACTACACCCCAATTCTTAAGTTCATCCAAATGATAGGTGATCAGTTGGTCAAATCGCACAAGTAGAAAGGGTCGTCAGTTGGTCATATCTTACCCTTCCCGTCTCAGTCCGCTCACCTAGGGTCAGTTGGTCATATCTTGTTGGGACATATATTTAAGTTGATAAGACAAAGTACATGAAAGATGAAGGACTGTTGAAGACAAAGAAAGACAAGGGACCTACTTGTCAAAGAAGTATTTATTATCTAGTCCCTTGTAGTCATTTGTAACCCTAGTATCTTTATTATATAAAGAGATACAGGGAATTAGGTTTAAGTGTGTCAAGATGTAAAACACCAAAGGTGTGTGTGTGTGGGGAAACCCTGGCGTGGGGTGCCTAGGGTTTTGGTGAATGTCGACATATAGTGTTTAGCCTCAAGGATCATTGATCCCTGTTAGATTGTAACTGTCTTAGAGTTGATCGTCTAGGATTGGGGCTATAGATGTGTTTTGTAGAACACATGATGATGACGAAGAAACCTTAATAATAACAATGATAGTTTGATTATTCCGCTGTGCATACATATTGTTGTTCATTGTTATTTGTGCTTATTGATTATCCTAGATAAGGTCTAATAAACCTAGAGCATCGATTCTTAACATGTGGTATCAAAGCGGGTGGCTCTCGATATCTAGGATCTACAAGGTTTTTTCTCGAAGAAGATGGCGAAAAGAAGAAAAATTCGATTCTGAAACAATTTTCGTAATGCTTCTGCAGGTCAGTTTTCAAACAGGTATAACTTTTTCGTTAACCGTTGGATTGGGCTGAAATTTTAGGTGGATGTTCTTCATATACCAATATAACTTTCCTCCGAAGGGATCGTCGATCTGAGCTCTTATGCAAAAGTTATTTACTGTCGAAGTTGGCCGCGGATGAGTTTTTCAAGGTCAAATTTTTAGGGTTCTTTGTGCATTAAAATTCTTTTTCATGGTTAAAAGAGCTATATTAGTCATGGTGAATCAGTTTTTAACTGATAATGAACCCTAATATATCTCTAACTTCTCTCTATAATTCATGGAAGAAAATCGGTTTTGGGTAATGCTTAATGCTGCTTAGGGTTTGCGTATTAAATCTGCTATTAATAGGAGTTGTATTAGTCTTGGTGAATTGGTTTTTAAACTAATAATGAACCCTAATCTCGCTCTTAATCTTGTTGTTACTACTCTTTATTTATCCACAACCCTAATTCTGAATAAGCATGGTGGTATTCAATGGGAAGTAAAGGGTTTTGCTACGTGTATTGACTGATGCTCGAGACCCTATATTGGATGGAGCAGACCTGATTATTCGCATGGAGAAAGCAGGTTATATGGTTATGATGTGTGACTGGAGCAGACTGGTGTTACTGGATGGGATTGTATCATGTTTATACTACAGCGTTTTGACCGATGTTGCTGCGTTCAGATCATACTAATGATATGTTAGTAGTCGTAAAGGTTAGTACTGTTGGAGTTTTTACTTTGTACCGCTTCGTGATCGATTCACGTTTCCACTGCAAGTCCATTTTGGTTACCACCGGTACCTTATCCGTTTCAACGCTCGTTGCTCGTTACCATCTGCTACGCTTGATGCGTTTCCACGCCTTTCATATGGTTTCCACTTTGCAAGCATGTCGTTTCCACTGGCGGCTTTATCTCTTTTGTACTGCTACTGTACATCCTTGCTTGCTAGTTGTGAAGGGTTAATAGAGTGGTTAGATTCATGGTATCGTTGGGTTAATGAGAGTTCACAAAGAAGCAGATATGATGAAGTTTAAATTCTGATTTGGAAAAGATAATAACGATTGGTCGAAGTAATATTTATCTGATACATGTGAATTAAATACAAAGTGGGTGCTGTTACTTCGTTCAATAATGGTCTTTTTATTTGGGGTGTCACGTGCAAGTGATTTGATCTGATTGATGGGAACAAGGTTTAACAATTTTTACCTCGTATTGATTTATTTTGGTGCACGTGGGACAATCATGAGATTGTAATATTCGATGGATTCCATAGTCATGATTGTGGGACTATTTTATTGGAGTCATGATAATGGGACGGTGGCTTACTTTGCTCACATGGGTTGATGGCTACAATTGGTTTATCTACCTGACCTCCTTATTTCATTGGTCAAGGTTTTATATTTATGATACTGATTGGTGGGCTTATTGTAGCATGACATAAAAGGTGTAAGTCACAAAGTATGATCCATCTTTGGCAAGTAGTTTATTCAGTGGTTACATGATGTCCGTGATCAGTATTTATGCTTGAGAATTTGTCAAAGTACTTGGTTCATTCCTTGTTTGTGATTGGTTTATGCATGTGAGTGGGTTGAAGATAAAGCAGCTTGACATGGAATATTGAATACATACACAAGAGTTTTTGGTTCACACACACACGAGGAGTTTTGGACTTGAGGGGAAGTCAAATATGGTGATTTTGGTTATTTGTTCTTAAACGTCAAAAAGCTCATATTTGGATTTATTGAATTATTGATTACAAAGCAGGTTGATTATCACTAATTTGATGTTGTAGTTGAGTTTCACAGGTTTGTGTTCTTATCATATCTAAAAGTGAGTATTACACTTTGTAGATAACTTGTTCGTGCTTAAAGGATGTTGACGACGACTTGCAAAATCTAGTTTTCATAGGTCAAGGGGTGGATGGATGAAGACCTAGTTAACTATCACTTAAAGAAGTTACATTGTAGTGCTCAGTGTCTCATTAAAGATGAGGATTTTGTCAAGAGATTGCGATCTACTTATATTTTTGTTGTGGTATAAGTTCGACGTCACGTGGATAGTACAAGACATAAGACACAAGTTTGGGATATTCTACTTCTTCATCAAATTCGTTATATTTGATTTTCTTCACAAGTGATCATTACAAGGAGCTTACAAAATTGAAGATTCAAGAGATGGTGAACATATTCTCTAGGGGAAGCTTATTGTTCAATGTTTAACCATCTACATGCATCACTCAAGGGGAAGTTTCTACAGCTTACATTTCCTATTTGGATTATGACAAAAAGGGGAAGAAGTACTTGGAAGCTGCAACTTGAAGATTCTTGGTGATTGCATATTTAAGGGGAAGTTTGTTTATCTTTCATGACATACTTGTTTGTGCTTATTTGGTTTTGTCATTATCAACTAGGGGAAGATTGTTGGGACATATATTTAAGTTGATAAGACAAAGTACATGAAAGATGAAGGACTGTTGAAGACAAAGAAAGACAAGGGACCTACTTGTCAAAGAAGTATTTATTATCTAGTCCCTTGTAGTCATTTGTAACCCTAGTATCTTTATTATATAAAGAGATACAGGGAATTAGGTTTAAGTGTGTCAAGATGTAAAACACCAAAGGTGTGTGTGGGGGGAAAACCATGGCGTGGGGTGCCTAGGGTTTTGGTGAATGTCGACATATAGTGTTTAGCCTCAAGGATCATTGATCCCTGTTAGATTGTAACTGTCTTAGAGTTGATCGTCTAGGATTGGGGCTGTAGATGTGTTTTGTAGAACACATGATGATGACGAAGAAACCTTAATAATAACAATGATAGTTTGATTATTCCGCTGTGCATACATATTGTTGTTCATTGTTATTTGTGCTTATTGATTATCCTAGATAAGGTCTAATAAACCTAGAGCATCGATTCTTAACATATCTCCTAGGCAATTGGCCTCTACCGCCATTCAAAACTACCGAACCAGGGGTGACTACCAAAGAACTATGCATGCATACACTTAGAAATAATTGTACGGAAGTAAAGGTAAACGTAAACAAAACAATTAAGGAATCATAACTAGGCTAGCACCAAAGGGTGCTTAGCCGCTCATATTAATCATGCACATCAATTCAATATTCAAAGGTACGAAATACATGAATTGAAAGTAAAAGAAATAATAAACGCTAAAGCTTATCGTAATGGTGTGACTTCTCCCTTGGAAACAGCTCCGTATGCTTCCCTAGACCTCCCTAGAGCTTTTTCCCACGTTCTTAGAGTATTGTGTGTGGAATGGAATGAATAGAAATCTTTGGAATTAGGTGGGGTATTTATAGGCAGTCGAGTTACGGCATAACCAAAAGATGAGTTACGCGTAACCTCCGTAAATGCACTAGATCTGCGGTTACTGGCGTAACCTAATAAGTGGTTACGCCGTAGTCTTCAATAAACCAAGTTATGTCGTAAGTGATGAAGTAGTTACGGCGTAAGTATAAGCGGCGTGGAACCTCTTTTAACCTAATGGAGTTACGTCGTAATCTTTGGAAGGAGTTACGCCGTAACCTCTTGATGGGTTTGGCTTCTGGGTCACGCAATAGTTCGGTAATGTGAGACGAGTTACCGTAACCTCTTCAAAATAAGCATCTTGTGATAAATCCTTAGTAAAGTTTCCATTTTCGCGTCTCATTAGCTCCAATGCTCGTAATTTACCTGAAAGTGTAAAACAATGGAAAACAAGCGTAAATCCATATAAATGATATAAATAACGATCATTAACGGGGGAAATTGACACTTAATATTCGGGACTATTTGATGTTATCAAGGTTGCTCACCAAGCAGCCTTGGCCGATCTCCTTGTTGAGAAGGAGAAAGTTTGCCGTCTCAGGAACTTTTGTGTGTTGTCTTGGATGGTCATCTTCTTGGTTTTTCTATGGTTCTTCTATAGGGTTTAGATAGGTACTGGTTTTAGTGTTTTGAATCGGTGGTAGATGGTGTAGTTGTGTTTAAGAAGTTTTAGAGTACGTTGACTAAGAATAGTCTTTTGGTGTATAATGTTTGGTCCTTGTACAGTGTTAATATATTTCTTTTCATGCTTTGGTCCTTATCTTGTCTTTGCCTTTGCTAGTAGGTCCTTTGCCCCAAGAATTTATATATCACTTACCACACAAATGGTCAAACTCATAACTTGAGATATGAGTTTCAAAGATGGATGAATGATGAGAGATGGATGAACTGACACCACTTTCGAGGATCAACATAAACTTGATGTGGTGTTGTTCATCCATCTTTCATCCTTCATTCCTGTTTGTGATGATAGAATAACCGTATCCAACTCGAAACCCAGATCCAAGTATAAAAGATGGATGAATGATCAGTGATGGATGAACAAACACCATTTCGAGTATCAACATAAACTTGATATGGTGTTGTTCATCCATCTTTGATCCTTCATTAGTGTTTGTGATAATAGAATAACAGTAACCAAACTCAAAACACAAATCCAAGTACAACAGATCCAAGAACCATAGACATATGAAGTCTCAAGGATGGATGACGGACACCACTTTTGAGTATCAACATAAACTCCATATGGTGTTGTTCATCCATCTTTGATCCTTCATTAGTTTTTATGATAATACAATAACTTGATAACCAACTCAAAACAGGATGTATGAAGACTCTTAAAACAATACAATAAAAACACAATTAAACCCATACGCTAAAATGATATGATTTCATACATAACGCAAATGGTTATATTTCCAAATGCATAAAATTTTGGAGTCTACAAAGTTCAGAAACATACATTGTTTAAACACAACAAATATTGTTTAGGAGAATACATATTCGATGGATAACATTGGCTTTCATATGCTTAACTAGCATTTTTTTGTGGTGAAGAAAGTTTTGCTGCTATAATCTTGGTCTTAGTCCAAAATTTCTTTGGAGACCCACCGAAGCGACATCAACTTGACTTCAGTTGAGACTGGACCACACTTGGTTGATCATTACCGCATAGTTGTCACTGTAACCTTTGCCTTCTTCTTTGATGTAACTTTTGGTTGGGATGAACCTGTTTTTTAAGACTGTTGTGTAGTGCCTTGACTTCCTATAACACCTCCTTGCCCAAGACATGTTTTCTTGTTGTGACCAGCATTGCCACAAATACCACAAACCACACTCTTACCAGACTGTGACAAGTTCTTGGTTTTTCACAATTATCATTTTCATTAAAAGCCCGGTTCTTTTCTTTCGTGGCCTACCTAATGGTTTATGATGTTTAGGTGGAAGAATGGTTGTAGGCACCTGTGACTTATACCAATGCTCATAACCGTTTATTGGTTGGATGTGGTGTTTGTAAGTTTCTTCCCAAGTCTTAAGCAAGTAACATGGATGAACCCATGATTCAACAGACCCTATTTGCATTCCATTCAACCTCATACACCGGTGGGTAGCAACAACATGTTTACATGGCATACTTGTAAGCTCCCATCTTCTACATGTACAAGTCCTAGCTTCAACATTCACTGTACACTTGTCTCCCCATCCACTGACCGCATACTCTTCTCCTTCAACCCTAAGCGGTGTACTTATAAGCCTCTTTCTTGATTGCATCTAACATGAGTGTTGCCTTTGGTGTTAATGGTCCGACACACTTTTGAATCACATTCACAACGTTCACTATTCTTTTCATACAATACTCTCTAATGTATTCCAAAGCAGTAATGATCGGTTGGTGCCTACCTCTCACTAGTTTCCCATTGAACACCTCACACATGTTATTAAGTAGCACATCAGAATGAGCCCTCCCTACAACTTGTTTGGTTAGGTTCCTTAAAAATGTGGTAGAACAAAAGATGTACAAGTAGACATAGATTTGGTTAGGTACACGAAAATCGACCTTGACCAATGAGTTGGTGGTATCTTACTTAACCAAGCATGGGTAGGTTCGCTAAAACTCTTGAATGCCAGCATGGCTGCCTCAAATGTTGAATTTGTTGTTGCCGCACATCTCCACAAATGTTCCTTGTATGCTTTAACATTCCATTCCAATTTCATATTATCATGGATGTGCTTCAAACAATATCTGTGTTTAGCACTAGGGAATATACGCTAATTTGGAATGATACCCGCACAAATAAACATGAATTCCTTACTAATACAATTTGCATTTAACGAAATTACAAGTGATTCTAATCAACTAAATGGTAAAATCACCTTTTGCCTGTCACTGATAAAAGTGTAGTTTGAGTTTGGTTGCAAGTCAAGATCATCTCTTAGACATTCAAGAAACCAAATCCAAGAGTCTTTGCTTTCAAACTCGCAACAGCGTATGCTACTGGGGTATATTCCGTTGTTGTTGTCTATACCCTTCTTTGTAAGAAGGCGGCCGGAAAAGGACCCTCATAAAAGCACCATCTAACCCCAACAACTCTCTTTGACAAGCTTTGTATCCTTCCTTCAAAGCACCTAAGCATACATACATTCTCTTGAAAACTCGGTTGGACTTGTTGCATACATTTGCGGTTTGTACACTTATCCTAACGTTGTATGCAGGTTAGTTTTCGCAACTCTTCAACATAGTCTCTTAAAAGGGTGTACTGGCGCTTATGATCACCCCTAATCTCATTTTCGGCCTTGTTTTTTTGCCCTTAATGCTTTTTGCATAGACACTGAACTTCAAATTTCTTGGTGATCTTGAACAACCATGATTGGAATATCTGGATTGACTTGAACTTGGTCAACTATTTGCTTCGAAAGAAACTTGTAGTCACAAGCTTTAATGTCTCTTGATTGCAAACATTTGTGTTCATCCTTGAAAGTTCGAACAATTCATACATCTTTATCTGTATTTTTGGCTACATACAACAACCATGGACACTCTGTTGCTTGCTCCTTGCGCTTTCGCAAATACACATCCCTACCGAGGCCTCTAGTTATCGGACCATTTTTCCTCTTTGGGGCTTTTCCCAGCCCCGAACCTTCGGTTATTCCACAAACAGGTATTTGTCCGAGACACCTAACCCTAATTCTCTGTTTGTCATTCTTAATTATTTGCAATTTCCTCCTAGTCTTTATTGAAAGCATGTAGATCCTATCTTTCACTTCTTTTGCGATTACAAAACTTTGACCACGAGAAAAAAATATTTAGATCCTCTTTGTCTGCCTCACTTAACTTTTGTTTCTTGTATGCCCGCAATTTGTTCCTCCTAATAACATACTCATCCTCATTCTCAGAACCACTTGCAAAATCATTATCATCTAACAGATCCAACTCATTTTTCTTAAAAACATCATGTGGTAGCTGCTGGTGGTACCTATAGATGGTAAATCGTAGTCCCGTCACTTTGAGCAGATTAACATCAAAATCAGGCTCCTCAAAAGTATTAGCTTCATCGACAACTGTGTTTCCATCACCATTGTTCTCAATATCATCATCGTCACTCATATAAGTGTCTGTCTCACTCACATTGTCATCACTTACAGCTTCATCGATTTCATTAACCTGCACAGATTTACCTTTTTGGATATGATGCACAGGATTACATGTTTCCTCCTCATGATGACCTAACTCTTGATCATTTTGAGATACCTCTTTAGGACTATCTATTTGGATATGCTCAACATGTTTATCTATATCTTTGGTTCACATCACCTGCAACATCTTGAGTAATGAGACCTCTAGAAATGGAAACAAGGGTTGTGTTTCGGCATCGACTAGATTGTACCAAAGTATTAACTTCCAAAGGTTGATCTGTAACCTCACATAAGTCCTCTACCACAGACTTATTAACAATGTTTTCTAAGAACAATTTATTTGAGCAATATGGAACAATAGGAAGAGCTGCCTTTTTCTTTGTTGCATCCACATCGGCAATAAGCTGTCCTAATAGACTTTGGTGACATTTGATCAACGTCCAATGTTGTCTTACCATTTTCAACATAAACCTCTATCATCTTATGGTCATCAACAAGATCTTTCAATATTTCTAAATTAGCACTCTCACTTAAGCTATACAAACCATCATCTAAATTACTACCGGGCTTAACAAAGTAATAGTAATTTTTTGAACCGAGCTCATAACCCAATTCATACATAAGCACATCCAACTCTTCAACTGACACACTATCAACATCAACCAAATCAATATACCTCCAACGTATATTCTACCGGGCCAGTATTTAAAGACACCATTGTGATGAACCCTCATACTAAACATATTAGATCTACCACTTGAAAACATGTCAATATATGTTTAAAGCATTCTATAAACTTAATTGGGAAACAATAAATACCACAATTACAAATTGCAATGACTGTAATCAACAAAAAAAAGCCGTATTTCTTCTTAGCAGAGTCGTATAGGGACGGTATCATCAACTGGATAACCGGTTGTCTTCTTACTTTCCATAGCGTAAAGTCCATGTTTCGGTTTTATGATTGATAAATAGGGGTTTTGTGACATGCAATTAGGGTTTGTGAATTCTGATAATTCTTGTAACGAAAGTTCTGGGACTAATGATATTACAGACTATGTGTTTATTGGGGCGGGAAGAGGGTTACATTACATGTGGCAATAATTAAGAAATTTTTCATTGAAATATGGAAATGTCAAAATTGCCCTTGGACAAATGACAAATGTAACGCCTTGAGATGTCCTTGACTAACGGCAAAATGGTCAAAGGACTTGTAGCGAGTGAAAACCTTGAAATAGGGACCCCCCACGATGAAAGGGGCGTGTTTCGTCCCATCGCGATGCGTCGTCACAACTTCAGGGACCAACGGTGTATTTTAGTTGTTGGATATTGGATTTCACAAACACATCAAACCATTAACACAAAGTATAAAGTTGGAATTCTAGAGAGAAAGTTAGAGGTTTAGGGAACTTAGTGAGAGAAAGTGAAAGATATTATTATGAGCTCCAACTCTCTACCTTGGGAGGTAGAGAGTATTTATAGTCTTACATAAAACGCCACACAACGGTCGTGGATCGGGCATACAGTGGGTAAAGACCGTCCGTCCTCCACGGTGTTACTTAACTAAATACTACTTAACTAAATATAACTATGACTACGAGCTTTCTAACGATTACATATACTTGAGGTGACCGACTCTTTAATATCTGGAATTTCTAATTCCTAACAATCTCCCCTAAGGGAGGTCACCTCAAACATATACTAAAATGACATTGAATACAATCGGATATTACATTAACAATTGATCTTGCATTCTTGATGTAGTACTTTGCTCCGAAGCTCGTAGTCATTGATTCCACTCATTGCATGTTAGGTTAATCTAAGTGGAGGTCTTTTCTTGATCCACGTGATAATAATGTTGAGCCGACTTTTGAGATCATCGGCTAATAGAAAATCTCGATACATCCATTGTGGTGTTGGTATTATGTGATGATGTGACTTTCGGACCGACATGCTCACATTATGGATCATGATATCTTCTTATCAGAGTAGCGGAAGCATTCGTTGATTCATGATATTGGCGCAGAGTAGCGCGAAGCATGTAGTTAGAATATCGAGTCATTGATGCACCAATCATGATATCTTTTGATATGAATGTGTTGTGTGAGCATGCGGCTATAGATTGACCGCTTCATTACGATCGGTACAAAGCGTCGGGGTGTACTCGCATAAGACAGTTAGCAATAAAGCGCACGAAAGTGTCTTTGATCACTTTTGATGAATTGAGGTACACGGCCCACGGTTCCCCGTTGATCATTACAAATGCTTTTGTGATCGGTATAATTCGAAGAATTTCCTTGAGGGTTTCGCAGCTGCTCTAGCGTTCTCAAACCGGAAGCGTCTCAAAGAAGACAACACGGAGTGAGTGAACCAAATAATTTACGTCCACGATTGATGAAAAGAGATTTGAAAAACAATCGTGTATTGCTCAATAGAAATTGTTTTGCAATATAACGAAGGTTTTAATGAAAATCAATTATCAATCATAAAACACCTTTTGATTTGAAAAATTAGTACACGTCGACGTGCTAATGAAAAGAGTTTTAAAGCACAAAGACCGGTTTTCAAAGGTATCCGTCAATCCATAACCGAACCGATTGATTCAAAAGATTGAGTCGCCCATTGTTTACGTTCGGTTGTCACATGGTTGATCTATATAATAGATCTCACATGCCACCTACCAGGAGCTTGTTAGATGTTGGCTCCAGAAGGCTTTCCATCTTCATTGTGAGTATGTTAGCATATCACTCGGATGTTACGGCAATACCACAAGGATAATGCGTAGGACTCAAGATATAATTTCTCTTTCCACATTGTGTGAAACAGAGAGTCTTCATTTAAAGTGTCCTAATGAGATTTATTGATGATCTCGTGGCACTAGACTCAATTTGTGCATATTTGGATCCTATATCGGAGACTAAGGAGAGGGTCTCCTCCTTCAATATCAACAATCTCTAAGAGAAAGTCGATAGATAATGTCGGTTCCCGTGAGAATGAAACAAGTCCTTTTAAGAGGAACTTGAGTGGTTTGAAAAGTTGAAGTGCGGTCGTCCTGGGTCCATGACGTCTTGTCTTCAATACCGATGTTACCATCAGTAGCATATGAATTGAACCCGGTTTCCGCCCTAAGGTTGAATATATGGAGGGCTATTTGTTTTCACCCTTTTCTCATTCAATTCTTTTCATTCTTCAACCCCTTCAGTGCTTACCGAGACTTCATAGCAAGAAACTTTTTGGGTTTATTCCAGACTAGCTCATCTTAGTCCGCACTCTTCCCATATCTCATTTTCTCCTTTTATCATCATACCTAAGAACTCTACACTAACTAGTGGATAGTCCCTTGGTAGATCCCTCCAGTTCTGGCGGATCATGGGAACACATACCTAACCTTATTGTCCTTATATCACCATACATAATGTAAAGTTGGTCGGTCTTTTTGGTATTGTTCATCCGCCATAGGAACCAATTGAAAACCATTTGAAAATCAATCCGGATACTTATGATATTTTATCAAAGCATTTTGTACCGAATTGTTTTTGATATTTTTAGAAGAAGAACTCCCCTCAACATGTGAATCAAGTATTTGAAATAGTTTTCCACACGGAGGCAAGAGAAAGAATTAACTTCTTTGTTTACCATTTTAAAAAAATATCAACATCACTTCCCTAATCGAATCAAGTAGATAAAGCATTTTGGGGAAGGATGAGGTTTTCATGATTTTGCTCCCCTCAATATGTGCCTCGAGATTTGGAAAAAGTTTTGCACATACTAGAGGGAACCTGCACCTTGAGATAAGTTATCACGTTTCAAATCATAGGTTTAAGATAGATGCTCCCCCCTCAACATATGCATGGAAAATTTGAAATCGTTTGTCACATGTGGGAAGGAGAGCTTGTATATCCTTATAAAACCATTTACCGAATTATCAGTTTAAATCCAATTTAAATCACACATTCTCCCCGATCACAATTATCAAATCATTTGAGATTTGTGATCTCTTATAGATTTAAATTGATTTTGAAAGCTTTTGAGGAGAATTGTGACTTGATTATGGAAGCGTTTTAAGCGATAATGATCGGATTTTAAGACTTTAAACTCCATTGATAAAACATGCTGAATATCTTTTGAAAACAATTGAATGCCAAATAACTTTTTAATTTAATTGAAATCATTCTCCCCTCAATCAATGACATAGGTTGTTGATTGAGAGATTGATATTTTGACAAATAAGTCCAGATGATTATCAAAAATAGAGACTGAGTTATTTTTCAAAGCTGTTAGTTTTCAGCAGATAAATGTTTAAAGAATCAGAGCATGGAATTTTTGAAAACATGATAAAGTATGCCTCTGTTCTTTCTTTTGAAAAGCGGGTTCGCTGAAATGACAATAAACCATTGTTTCTCTTTCTCCCAAAAATATATATATATATTTTTTTTTTTTTTTTTTTTTTTAATTCGAACAACATCTAAAGTTCCGTGTCATTCTTTGAATGACAGCACAAAGACCGTAGATATAATCGAACCGAGAAAAACATGACAAATTGACAATATTTTTTGAAGATTTTTCGATTTTTTTAGATTTTTATGGATTTTGAAAGTTTTATATTTTTCTATTTGGTTTTATAGGGTTTTATAATTTTGTATTTTGCTTTTGGATAAATATATACAAAGATATAGATGAAGGAAAGACCTTTACTCCTCGTCTTCCTCTTGAAGACGTTTGAGTGTTTCCGGTTGAAGGCTTTTAAGCCAAGTCGAGGAAGAATAAACTCAAAAGCGTTCTCTCTGGAAGAGCTTTGGTGAAGATGTCGCTAAGCGGTATTCGACTTAACAAAATAGAGTTCCACCACACCGTTTTCCACTTGCTCCCCGATGAAATGATGTCGGATGTCAATGTGCTTTGCTCTTGAGTGTTGCATGTTGTTGCATGAGAGAGCAATAGCACTTTATTATCACGACAGAGGGATTATGTTGAATTCAAAGCCATAGTCCGATAATTGGGATCTCATCCAAAGGATTTGAGCACAACAAGATGACATGGCTATGTATTCAACCTTTGTAGAGGAAATAGAAGTACTCATTTGCTTCTTTGAAGACCAGCTCACAAGCTTATCACCCAAGCGAGCACCTCCGATGTACTTCAACGTGTATCTTGACATCCTGCATGATCGGCATCTGCATAGTCGTTAGTGATATACCGGTGTCCTTCGGGTACCATAGTCCCATATTGATGGTTCCTTGGAGATACCGAAAGACACGTTTAACCGCTTCAAGGTGCTTTTAGTAGGCTTAGCCTAATATCTAGCACACATGCACACAGGCCGAACAAGATATGCAGTGCGCTGGTCTACTAGCTGTGAGGTACATCAGGGATCCAATCATGCTACGATATTTTGTTTGGTCTACCATGATCCCTGAGTGGTCCTCATCAAGTTTAGTACGTTCAATCATGGGAGTGTCAACGGTGTCACGTGATACAAATCCAAATTTCTTTAAAATTTCATTTGCATATTAAGATTGATTAATGAAAATGCCTCCGGGACTTTGTGAAATTTGTAATCCCAAGAAAAATGACATTTGTCCCATCATCGACATTTGAAATTTGGAACCCATTTCTTTTGAAAAACGATCACATTCATTGGGGTCGGTCGAGGCAAAGATAATATCATCAACATATATTTGAACGTGAATTAAATGTTTGCCTGACTTTCTGGTGAACAATGTTGGATCAATGCTCCTTTGTCTTTGAAGTCGATTGAAGAAACTTTGATAGCATATCATACCATGCCCTTGGAGCTTGCTTTAAACCGTAAAGATCTTTCTTCGACGATAAGCGAGTAGGAAGCTCGATTCACAAAGCCTTCAGTTGGTGACGTAGACAACTTCTTTAAGATCTCCGTTCAGGAATGCCGTCTTTACATCCATCTGATAGACTACCATGTTCTTACTTGCAGCATTGGCTAAGAATATTTTGATTGCCTCGATTCGAGCCACTGGAGCAAATGATTCTTTAAAGTCTATGCCCTCTCTCCGGACCGGTACCCTTTTGCAACCAATCTAGCCTTATTCATTAAAACATCACCATGCTCATCAAGCTTTACTTTGAAGATCCACTTGAGAGCAATGATCATAGCACAATCTGGAGCCGGTACTAATCTCCATACATCAAGACAATCAAACTCATGAATTTCTTCTTGCGTGGCATTGAACCAGCTGTCTTCATTCATGGCAGTTTTAACATCTTTTGGTTCGATCTTAGAGAGTACGGAGTTGAAAAAGCACCATAAGGCATTGGTTGCAAGTTGTTTCCGTGTGGATACTGGACGAGAGGGATTTCCAATGATGTTGTCTAATGGATGATCGTAAGTCCATTTTATGAGGTGTTCATGTGGTTGTTGTTGTGGAACTAAAGTGCGAGTCGATATCTCCGATGAAGAAGGTTCGATGATGATTCAGGAGCAAAGATATTTGCAAATGGAGCATCTTCGGGAGTTACAACGGGATTAACCTCATCATTGATGCCAGAAACAATTCCATGATGTACATTCGATGATTGATGATTTGTTGCTGAGACAGAGTGATCAGCAGCAGCAGCTTCTTGACTTAATGATATTGAGACTGAAGGGTTCACTTCATTCACAGGGATAGGAGCAGCATCTGTTGATGGAGTTGACATTTCATCGCATTGGTTCATAGTGTTCATCAAACATTGGATCAAACAATTTCTTTAAATCATCTTCGAATGGAGGTACATATGGAGTTCTTTGGAGATGAGTTTGGTACAAGAGATGAACCAATGGGACCTGTTTTGAAGTGCGGGTCCAACTGGATTGTCGAGAGCCATACATTATACGCATAACAAATTAGCTCAAATGAATCCTGTGAGAATCAACTGCAACAGAAACTCTCTCTGACTATCTTTATCAACCCATATGTAGACAACTTGAAGTAATCACTAAAGAAGAAAAACCCCGATATACCAAACTTGAAACTGAAGTCGAATTCCCCACATATGTATCTTAATCTTGCACTAATTTTGGAAGAAGCGGTTATCGAGAATTTATGCATCAAGCAAATCTCTTAAGTACTCAATACTCAATTAAAGTATGAGACATTAACACCTCTTGCAATTATCCACAACGTAATATACGCGTGACACCGAGTAAAACAACGTAACTCCTAATAGTGATAGTTAACCAGGTCTTCAACCATCCACCTCGACTTCTGGTAACTAGATAACCCAAGACTTCAACTCTAATTCTTAAGCTCGAGCAAGTTATCAAATAAGATCACGCCTTTGTGAGCGTCAACTTCAACCTCAAATAAGTGATAAAAGAGTAACTTCGAAGTAATCAACTTGTGTCAAATGCCCAACATGTGAATAAACATAAAATCGGATGTACATTCACTTGAATGAACAGGAACAAATGATGCCTCAACATCAATGTATTCTTCCTAAAAGTATTCATGTAGAGACTGATATGGAGGATACACCAATAACTTCGAGCGGATGAGGTAGACATTTTCCTTGAAGTTCATGTGGTTGATTTATAGCATGCACGATGAGAGGAATAATAATCCATGAAGATTTGGCAAAGGAATACCAAAGAGTGGATCATTATTCATGAACCATAATCCCTGAATATTTGGCAAAGGAATACCAAAGAGCGGATCATTATTCATGAACCATAATCTGTGAATATTTGGCAAAGGAATACCAAAGAGCGGATCATTATTCATGAGTGCAACTGCAATATTATGATAATCATTATCAACGCCTTGAGGAATAACTGGAGATTGGGCTTTTTGAGTAGTCTGAGTTGTACTTCTTTGATGATCATCAAACATATCTTGAACTCGTGAATCACATATTCTTTGATGAAATACTCATCAAACATATCGTGAACCAATGAATCCCAAACAATAAATCCCATTTATCCTTAGTGAGTGAAACATTAGGCGTTGGAGGAGAGTCATCAAACATTAAGTCGTATAACCATTATTCAAACATCCATCATCATTTAGTATATTCACTCATCTCCCCCTCAAAAATTGCATCCGAAGTTGCCATTTTTGATTTAGCAAGTGAATAAGAATATACATTAATGAATGTAGATCCACTTGATGACTGACTGAGCATGGGAGAAACATGAAGCTTGTTGATGAAGAATGTCGATGAGAATGGTCATAAACATTAAGATTTCTCTTCTTCGAAGATAAAGCGCCTTGAAGCGTACACTTTTCTTTTCTTTGAGGAACGGGGCCTGAAGTGTTATCTGCAGAAGCCATAATGATGAAGTCACGAGGCCTGAATCGATGTGAAGACGTCATTGTTAAGAGCCCAGTCATATGTTTAGAGCCGCCCGAATCCAAATACCAAGGGACGATTGGTACGACCTGCTTTGGACAACGAGCGAAGATAGAGAATTGGAAACATTGGATCCCCGCGTCTCGATGGGTTCCTTTTGGTTAGCACAAACAATCTTTGAATCGCGAAACCCTAGGTGCAATGTCATTGTCACTAGGAGCTAAACTAGTAGAAGCATCGGACTTAGTCGAGGGACATTTTGTGCTTAATGGGATTATTCTGCCAGTTGGCTTCCAAACCTTAACAGGCACTACTCTAAGCATAGTGGATCTAGTTAAGGGGCAAGGTTTGCCATTCGTGAATATTCGACCTGTTAGCTTCCACTGAAATCCTACATTGGTAAAAACCTTCCCTGTAGGTTTCCAGGATTGCTTAATCTGCTTCGCTCTCCAAACTTTCTTAACGGGTTATGAATTTTAGACCTCGAAATAACACATCACATTTATCATGATTACCAGAAATTAAACATTTTTTGCATGTTTTGCAGACAGCATAAGGCCTCGAATTAATTTTAGTAAGCTTAGAGCTAATACTAGAACTAACACGATTCTTTTGTTCAAATCAAACTTCTTGTCCCTATGGTGTTCTTTCACTTCCTTATCATGATCACTTTTAGTTTGCGTAATCCTATCCTTCTTTGCATAGCTTCTAGGTTTTGACCCGCTAACTTTAGTGTCAATCTTAACATCTGTAGAAGTAACGATGGGAACATTACATGGCTTAACTACTTTCTGCATTCCTCGGTCTAGAAGTCTGGGATCTGAAATTCTAGGAGGCACATCACAGGTTGCTTGCTTGAATTTCGACATGGAACAAGGCATATCAAGGGTCACATGCTTGGCTTTAGGCATAGAACAAGGCATCACAGCTTTGCCTTTTGCACCTAAGGATAAGGATTTAGGACATGTTGCAATTACACATTCTAGCAGCTCTTGAGATCGTTTGGCCTGGAGGCAAGCAAACCTAACTTCACTATCAAGAGGTTTGTTAATGAAATCCTCTTCGACAATCTAACGGAGACATTCTAGACTATCCTTAAGGTAAGCACAGTAGTCATGAAAAGCATGTTCATTATTCCTAAGATGAGGAGGAATATATTTAACTGTCACAGTGTATTTGCGGTCGAGGGTGACTTTGAGACAACATTCTTATTGAAAACAAGTGGCGTTTCCCATTTCCGACTTCTCAGATTCTCAATTTCCTTTTGTAAAGACGTTATTTTTTCGTTGTTTTGGTCACGGGTGACTTTCATTGAATCATATAACTCTTTAAAGTGTCGTTTAACTTTTTCATTTTCTTCCAGAAAACTCTCGTTTTCCTTTTGTAATGCATTGACTAAGTTTTGAAGATGAAAAGTTTGAGAGTATTGAGAATCTAAAGGAGGAGGCATTTGGGATCCAGTCACTTCCTTCTTTTCACCTTTCGGTTGTGAGACTTGGGTTTTCAATCTTCTCGATCGTGTTACAATGAGCTCGAATCTGTTCATCACGTTTGCTAATTTCAAAAGCGCATCAAATTCAGAGCATCCAAGGATGTCTTGATATTTGAGAATTTTCTTTTAGATGTTGATATTTTAATTGCAAAGCAAGATGCTCAACTTCCAATTTAGAAAACTGTTTCACCAGGTTATCATGATCATCCTGTTCAATTTTCTCATGCAATTTAGAATTAGGTTTTTCAAGCTCAATGACACGATCATGGGAGACTTTCAGAGCAACGGATAATTCATGAAATTGAGAAGCATTAATGGAACAATTCGTAGCGGTGTAAAACACATCTTGAGTAATACATTCTGAAATAAGATTCTCATTCAAGGTATGCAAGTTCTTCCTCTCAATCTCATTATATTTTAATTCTCGCTCATAGTTACTAACCTCAACTATCATTGCATCAAATTCCTTTTCCATTTCTTTAATATCCGATTTTATCCCCTTTTTAAGACTCTCAAAATGATCTTTTAGTTGTTTAAAGAAAGGCATGACCTCAGTTAGATAGCATTCTTTTGTTTGCTCAAAACCCTTTTCCCCTTCAGTTATCCCGTGGGTGTGATCCTTTTCTTACAAGTTTTCTCAAAATCGACAAATAGTTGAAGAATAACATATTGGGTGATTAAGGTCTTGCTCTTAGTGGCAATAGTTCTAGGAACTAAATGCATTGGTGTATTTGGAGGATACACAGTTGCTTTAGGGAATTTCCTACAAGGGGGATTCTTTTCAACAAGATTTTCAAGCTTTTGCAAGTCCATATCCTTTTCCGAACACTTGTTCGAGGGGTCAATAGAGTCTAAGGCTTAAACATGTTTAAGGATATCCAATTTTCCTTAGTGTAATCATGGGGTTTTATCGTTATCTTGTTCTTTTTACACTCAGGATCATCTAGCTTCTTATTCATTTTCTCCCTAGTGACTTCATCTGATTTCTTATCTTCCTCGGTGCACTCAGCGCAACTAGGTTTTTGTCTAGGCTTAAGGATCTCATTACCATCATACATTACCTTATGAGCTTCTCTAGCCTTTTTACAAGCCTCGGGGTTTGGTTCATCAACTAAGGCAACACTATGTTTGTCACTTAGAACTCTATGCTTAGTGATCATGTGAGCAGTCTGAATGGTGTTTCTTTGTACGTACAACTTATTTTCAAGCTTGTTTTTCAAAGTCTTTAGATTAGAAAAATCATTCAAAAGTTTTGACTCCTTAGCACTAAATTCTTGCTTAAGCACTTTAACATTTTCCTGAAGTTCTTGATTTGCTTAGCGTTTTAGAAAGCTTTTCTTGTAAGGAATTTAACTCTTGTTTTAATACTTCTTCTCTAAACCTACTTTTTCTAATAGTTGTATGTATTTGGACATCCATTTCCTGCTCACGGGTGGTCAACTCAAACTTAGCATTTGTTCATAAATAGCAACTTGATCCTTATATATGTTAAGCTCGATGGTAAGGGAATCATCAGCACAAATGCAGTTGTACTCATGCAGATCATAATCATCATTTTGAGTAGAAGATGCACAACTAGGTACAGCAGAAACTTCCATGCAACTTACCTAAGCATTGACATGCACAGGTGCGGGTGCATCTCTATCTTGGGTACATCCGAAGCTTCCATGGAGTGTTCCTTTGCATTAACTTGCACAGGTTGTGTCTGGTGCACCTCTCTCTTGTGAATTTGAGCACGAAGATTCCATTTTTGCATTATCCGACTCATCAATTTTTGTTGTCACGACATTCGCATTCAGCAACACCCGATACTTCAACAGAAACATTACCCAACTTATCACAACAATCTTTCAACTGAACCTGACACTCATTCAGCGTTTTCATTCTTTTGAGCAGATTCTTCAATGTACTTTTTCACATTATCCATGAGTTGGATATATGTCTCAATGAATTCTAATTTCCATTCCGGTATGTTTTTGAAGGAAATTCCAGTCAAATGTTGATCGTGAATCTGCTGAATATTCCCCGATGAATGGTGAAATTGTTTGTAGATTACTTGAAGAGTGCCGGAACCATCCTTTTGAACCTCTTCATTGGTAAGTTGCAGACTTTAAATGTTCTAAGTTCAACAAAGCAAGCTTCTTGTCAATGTAGGTAAGTCTGGCGGAAAAGAGCACTACATGTTCGATCCCCGACTATGGATAACAGCTTGTATGAGGTGCGAGATGAAGTAGCTGATAGGGCTCAATGCTGCATTCCATTTGCATGGCATTCTAGCAGTGTGCAATTCATTCTCATTGTACTCAGAACATGAAGATTTCACATCCTCATTGTTTAATTCACACATCTTTAATCGTTGATGTAGCAATCATTAACATTATTGTCCACAGCATCATACAATTTAAGCACTTCGAAATCATTCAGTAGAGTAAGTAGAGTAAGACATGATGTGGTGGAATGCACAGGATTTTACAAGTCTATGATTTAAACCCAGAAATAGAATCTTTCGCGGGATTTTACTAAAATCAAGACCAAACCGTTAAGCAATGACCAATGGAATGTGTTAAGATGACTGATGGATCGACACAATGATAGGCAATTGTGTGTTAGGACTTATGATTGTTTGTGGGATAAGCAGAGATGTTGTTTGGTTGTGATTTGGGTTGGTTGTTGCACGATTTTATGGAGAAATTTAGGTCTAAAACTTAAAAGCTCAATAACTTCCTTTCGGAGAGGATTTGGGCCTCGAAAAATTCGTTTCACGACATCGTGGTGAAACCTCACAATATTCAGACTGTTCCGGTCGTTTTGACAGGTATTTATTTGAAACGGAGTTACTGGATCAAAAGTTATGACCGTTTGAAGTTTTGACGTAAAAGTCAACTTTGGTCAAACCTCTTCTTCGTAAAAATCAACCAAGTCGCTATAACCCTTGAACCAAGTTGCTAAGCACCAAGTCGCTAAGTAGCAACTCGCTAAATCACCAAATCGCTAAGCACCAAGTCGCTACACCGTCAAGTCGCTAAAGAGCAACTCGCTAAATCACCAAATCGCTAAGCACCAAGTCGCTAACACCTATTTCGCTACACCCCCAAGTCGCTAAAGTCCCAAGTCGCTAGACAAATGCAAGTCGCTAAGTAGTAACTCGCTAACCCTCAAGTCACTAGCAAAATTTTGGCAGCAATTCGCTACTCAAGTCGCTAAAACTTCAAGTCGCTAAAGAGCAACTCGCTACAGACCAAGTCGCTACCACCAAGTCGCTACCCGTAGTGGAGAGTCCACTACTTGTATTGTTAATCGCTAGGTCTAAGTCGCTAGCTCCAAAGCGTAACTCGCCACAAAAATATGAAGCAAGTCGCTACTGAAGAAAGATATACCGTGAGCCAAGTCGCTAACTTGAAAAACTTCCAAAACACACTTTTCAATCCAAAACAACCCAACCACGATGATTCAAGCCTTCCAAATCACAACCTAAACACTTATGATGATCCTAAACACAAAAGTACAATCAAAATCCAAACTTTAACACAAGAAATCAACCAAATGATGCAAAAACCACTAAACTTTTTCAAACTCAAAACCACCTAAAACCACTAGAAATCCAAAGATGTGCAAGATATGATCTAACCATGGCTCTTGATACCAATTGTTGGATATTGGATTTCACAAACACATCAAACCATTAACACAAGTGGGAGTATAAGTGGAATTCTAGAGAGAGAAAGTTAGAGGTTTAGGGAACTTAGTGAGAGAAAGTGAAAGATATTATTATGAGCTCCAACTCTCTACCTTGGGAGGTAGAGAGTATTTATAGTCTTACATAAATCGCCACACAACGGGCTGTGGATCAGGCATACAGTGGGTAAAGACCCGTCCGTCCTCCACGGTGTTACTTAACTAAATACTACTTAACTAAATATAACTATAACTACGAGCTTTCTAACGATTACATATACTTGAGGTGACCGACTCTTTAATACCGGGAATTTCTAATTCCTAACATTAGTCTACTTTATAAGTAGTATAGATTTAGGTCATTCATAAAAAGAAAGTCTTAAAAATGATTGAGCTCCTCTCATGTTCCATTTTAACATGAGATGTAATGTTGGAGTTTATGTGAGTGAAGAAAAATGAATAAATTGATTATAGTGGGACCATTATTTTATAAATTAATCATTGTAGAGAAAAAATTAACTAACATGACCTCTCATGTTAAAATGAAACATGAGAGGATCTCAATCCTCTTAAAATAAATAAACCTACATACTTACTATAAAAAGAATGCTTAAAATTCAATACAGACATTTCCATTAAATTAAATACAGTTTTCAAATCATTTACAACTCATTATTAAAAATGTGTAATAACTAAAATTCATTATTATAAAAAATGATTATTAAAAACATATAACCGCATCCACGAAATAAATACACACAAACTATTTTACATCTCTCATACACATCTAAAACATCAGCAAGGCCGAGTGTAGTAATATTTAGTCACAGGGTATCCACCGCCAAATTACGCGGGTACCCTACTAGTATCCTAAACTTGTGAACTTTAAAAGGTATAACATGGTACTCTAAAAGCTTGGCTAAGTGAAATTTATATTAACTTACACCCATTTAAAAATTAAGTTTGTTATAAGATTGACGGATGTTATCCTTAAATTTACACAGGGTGAGAAGCTTTTCTTTGCATCCCATAGTGTGTAACACTAAGCGACTATCATCCCAGAGTCGTACATCAAAAAGCCCCCTCTTCCCAAACTCGTTCGGATAAAGGACCTTCATTCTCTTAATGGAAGTGGTAATGATCGATGGATGTTCATATTTGAATTTGATAACAAACACTTCAAGCCTTGACTCATTGACGGGCGGTGTGTACAGGGCCCGAGTACATATTCATCACGGCATAATAGAACCACCAAATAAAGATAGAAACACGTCGAGTCGAGCCCAAGGTTGCCAAAGCTCGAGGTCGAGTTCTGCTCATTTATGATCATAAATCTTGAGCAAGCTCGTTTCGAGCCTTACGCTTTTAGCTCGAGTTCGGCTTGTAATGAGGCAAGCTTTATATATGCGATATCATATATAAATGTATATGTACATATGTACATTTATATATAAACGAGCATAATAAACGAGCTCAAGTCGAACATATTTAACAAACCAAGCTCGAGTTGAGTTTTATTTACCTATATAAAAACGAATTGATCTCCAACTTGTAAACTATGATACGAGTTGAACTCGAGCTAAAATTATAAGGCTTGAAACAAGCTCGAGCTCGAGACTTATGATCGTAAACGAGTTGAGCCCAAGCTTTCCAAGCTCGGTTTATTTAATAGTTATATTATGAATCTTGTAATTTTGATGATAACATTCGTTAAATTCCTAAGGGTGGTGGCAACCCTCATTCCCCATCCCTCACCATCCCTCACTATCCACCAATAACATTCTTCCAACTCATCTCATCCCCACACCACCCCTCACCATAGATTTTTAGTGGCAACCATGTATCCCTACCCCTCACCACTTTTTTTTTTTTTTTTTTTTACCTTTTTATATTTAAAATTATATCAAACAATATAATAAAAACACATAATATTATTATTATTACTTAAAAGAAAATTACATCCTAAAAAACGCTTTAATTAAAAAACATACTAAAACACATTTCTAAAAATCACAAGGCCATCCGTATTTCTCCGCGATCTCACGTTTTTGGGCAAGAGTGACCGATAGTATATTTGGATCGTTTATGTGATTGTGCGGTGTTTGATATACTTTCAACGCCCTATACTTAGCCTTTTCTTCCATGACACGGATTTTTGTCGCCATAACCTTTTCGGCCATCTCATCCTTTGAAGCTTTTTGCTCCGCCCTCTTCTCCAATATTTGTGTTTTCTTTGTTGTGTAGTTGTCGAAGCTCATAGCAACACTACCCTTTGACGACGATTCGCTTTCGCCCTTTTTGCCCTTTCTTTTTTTGAATGCGAGGCATCGTGTCGTCATTGAGATCCGGAATCCGCAGGGTTGTCATTACTTGCGGTCTCGTAGTGGCGGATTCGACGACTTTCTCCGTTTGTCGGAATGAGACGAAGATCCTTGCGCTATATCTGGTTGTTCCAACCATTTGTCTTCGTACCTAACAATCTCCCATGCGTCAATATGACTAAACGACTTGCCATGTTTAGTTTTGTAATCGGACAAGGCATTTTTCATGATGTTAACATCGCTACAACCACTCTCGCGAAGACGATTCTACAATTACATAAGTAAAAATTAATATGTAATTGATAAAAGTATATAACTACAAAATATTAATTCATATAAATGTAAAAAGTATATAATTATAAAAATTACTTGTTGGATCCACAACCCATTAAAGACACCCATTTCAAGCTCAAACTTTTCCACTTTGTGTTCAAGTGATGTGTATGCGTAGTGTTTCGAATGTTTTGCTTGAAATGCTCATGAATTCTTCTCCAAAAACTTTCTCTATTTTGTTCATTCCCGATTTGCTCTACATGTCGAGATGTGAACCCAAGCTTTTGCCACGCCTCCTCTTCCGGTGTCCAAGATTTCTTTTCCACTCTATTTGGGTTTCTTTTTCGTACTTCTTGAACTTCTTCAATTTCTTCAACTTCTTCAACTTCTTCATTTTCTTAACAATATTTTAACAAATAAAAGTATAACATAATAAATTAGTAGAAATAAAAATTATTACAAAAAATATTTTAACAAATAAAAGTATAACATAATAAATTAGTAGAAATAAAAATTATTACAAACAATATTTTAACAAAGAAAAATTATACCGATTGGAGGTTGCGTTTCGGGAATAACAATGTCATCTTCTTCATCATCCACACTATATAGCGGTAGTTGTCGTTCGACACTTGTTTCACGTCGCGAAGGGCGTCCACGGTACTCGAACGGGTTGAATTCGCTTGTCAATTGAGTTGGATTGGTTGGTGGTTGCGGATAATATTGTGGTTGAAAGTACGGTGGAGAAGTCATTTGAGGTTGATAATATTGGGGTTGTGGACTCATTTGTGGAATGTACGGAGCGGGTTGTGATTGAATTCGTGGACGAAATCTGGAACCGCGTCCACTTCCTTTGGATGATGAAGAACCATTTTTTGATTTTCTTGGATCCATGATAAAAATTGTAGAAATTGGTATAAAAGTTGATTAAAAGATAAAGGATATAAAGTATTTTGTTGTGGTGAAAAATATGTTATAAAATGGGTTATATATAGGAAATGGAATTTTTTTTTTTTTTTTAAATGTTGCCCAACGGTCGAAATTCTAGCCGTTCAACGGTTGTTTTTGCTTAGCCCGATTCGGCCTTCTTCCCCGCTGCATGGTGAACCCGCTCCATCCCTCGTTGGTTGCGGCGGTGTAGCCGCGCGGGCTAAGCCAACCCGCAGTTGAGCCCGAAGCCGTTGCCACCACCCTAATGGACTTAGTTGTTAGTTGGGTTTATGATAGTAAAAAAGTTGACTTAGCAAAATTAAGGGTACCATGTGCACCTTTATATTTTCAGGGTATTAAAATTTTGCTCATCCAAGTTTTGGGTACTACACTATTTATCCTAAAATTAATTACACGTTTGATCAACAAGTTAGAACATAAAAAATAAATAAATAAAAAGATCCAAATTATCATTGATAAAACAAAAAAAAAAATGTAGAAGTTTACATACATATTTCTCTTGCAAATAATTAAATATTTGATTTGTAAAATTGAAAAGGGGGTGATATGCACATCACTAAAAGTGAAGTGCACACCACCAATCATGCATAACGATGTTGTACTATATGCGTTACCGGTGTGATTTAGTGAGGAAAAAATCAAAAAATATGATATACATACCAACACTCAATTAAAAAACTTATGGTCATTTTAAACAAAAATACATCCACTTTTATAACCTACCAATGTGTAAAGAAATAAACCAACTCATATCGCAATCGTTATCTGTGATTCGTTTGAAACAATTTTCTTTAGATAGACCAAGAAAATATAGCTGATATGAGTTTAAAAATACAATCCTATTACTCATATACGAGTAATTTTTATTTGCTTACTATTAATCTAAGATTTAATAGATAAATCTAAATCCACGTTTTTTTCTTATTTTTAGTCTTTCTTTTTTATTTTATTTTATGTTTTTGTTTTTCTTATTAAATTCACTTTTTTCTTAATTAACACTTTTTTATTTTTTATTTTTTTTAATTCACTTTTTTTGGGCATTTACATACATCTCCACATACACACTACTATTTACATATTTCCTCAAACCTTGCTTTAATAGGCTTGCACATCATGCATTAAAAACATGTATTTGGGGAAATATGTAAATATTGGTGTGTATGTGGGATGTATGTAAATCCCCTTTTTTTTTTAATTCACGTTATTCAAGTTTTTTTTAATTCGCGTTTTTTCTTCGCTTTCATACATTTTCTTCTGTTTTCATACGTTTTCGTCCATTTTCATACTTTTTCGTCCGTTTTTGTCCGTTTTCATACATTTTCGTCCGGTTTCCTACGTTTTCGTCTCGTTTCTTATGTTTTCGTCCATTATTCATACGTTTTCGTCCGTTTTAATACGTTTTCGTCCGTTTTCATACTTGTTTTTACGCTTTCATACGTTTTCGTCCGTTTTCATACATATTCGTCCGTTGTCTAACGTTTTTATACATTTTCATCCGTTTTTAAATGTTTTCGGCCGTTTTCAGACGTTTCATACGTTTTAGAATATCACAAGTGATATTTTGAATATCACAAGTAATATTCTGTGATATTCAGAATATCACAAGTGATATTCTGAATATCACAATTGATATTCTGAATATCACAAATGATGTTATGAATATCACAAGTGATATTCAAATGATCACAAGTGATATTCTGTGATTTTCTGAATATCACAAGTGATTTTCAGCTAATGTTTTGTAATATGAAATCACAAGTGATATTCAGAATATCACAAAGTGATATCCATAAAATATTAAGTGATACTCATAATATCACAAAGTGATATTCAGAATCTCACAAAGTGATATTCAGAAAATCACAAGTGATATTCAGAATATAACAAAGTGATATTCATAAAATCACAAAGTGATATTTAGAAAATCACCAAGTGATATTCTGAATATCACGAAATGATATTCATAAAATCACAAGTGATATTCTGAATATCACAGAATATCACTTGTGATAGTCACTAACATATGAAAACGGACGAAAACGTAAGAAAACAGACCAAAACATAAGAAAACGGACCAAAACATAAGAAAACGGACGAATACGTATGAAAGCGTAAAAAGACGTCTGAAAACGGACGAAAACTTATGAAAAATGGACGAAAACGAAAGAAAACTGATGAAAACGGACGAAAACATATGAAAACGGACGAAAATGTATGAAAACGAACGAAAACATATGAAAACGGGCGAAAACGTATGGAAACGAACGAAATCAGACAAAATGAATGAAAACAGACAAAAACGTATGAAAGCGAAGAAAAAAAAACACGGGTTAAAAAAAACGTGAATAACGTGAACTTAAGAAGAAAAAGAAAAAAAAAAGTTAATTTAAAAAAAACGCGAATTTAAAAAAAGAAAAAAAAAAAAATAAAAAAGAAAAAAAAAAAGACAAAAAAAAAAACATGGACTAAGGTTTATATATTAAATCTTAGGTTAATCCCCACTATTAGATCAAATTAAATAGTTAGTGAGGATTTGTCCCTTAATAAGTATGGATTTGTGGGCAAACAAAATAAAGTGACTATATATATATATATATATATATATATATATATATATATATATATATATATATATATATATATATATATATATATATATAGGCTCCGGTTCCATTGAGAATGTTTTTATTTTGAGAAGATTGAGAAATCTTCGTTTGAGCAAATTGATTCATGTTTTTGATTTGATTCACAAGTAAACATCATTTTATGGTGAATCGAATCTATAAATAACAAATTTGATTCACAAATCATTGTTAAAATCGAGTTATGATGATGATTCATTAATTTTGTACAGATGATTCAGTATTGTACATATATTGCAAAATCGAGAGTTTTTTAAGATTGATTCAAATTTTTTTTTTTCACATTTTGAAGTTTAATCACATTAAAATGAGTTTTACGCTTGAAAAACATGAATCAAAGTTAAAATTCTATCGTTTTTGAAAACCTTCTCAATCTTCTCAAAATAAAAACCTTCTCAATCGATCCAGATTATATATATATATATATATATATATATATATATATATATATATATATATATATATATATATATATATATATGTGTTGTGTATAGAGAGAGAGAGAGAATCTAGATCAAATAAGATCAAGCTTAAAGTTGTTAAAATGAGATCAAACTAAAATTTGACAAGTGACACTCTCCTTACAAAAAAAATAAATTTTTTATTAACTACAACTAAAATTGTTAAAGTTTCGATAGAATTGTAATGTGTATCAGGTTTTGGAATATTTATTAGTGTAATGTGTATCAGGTGTATCACTAATCCAAACTCATATATCATTTGGTTATTAGTTGCTAAAATGTTAATTGTATTAAAATATTATTTTTTTGTGTATTATTGCTAAAATTGTTATTTATAAATGTTTTAGTGGTTTTTTAGACTAGATCTTATTTTTATAACTTTAAGTTTGATCTCACATTAACTCTCCTCTATATATATATATATATATATATATATAAAAGGTTTCGGGCATCATGATCAATTTAATTTAATAATGATAAATAAATGATGTAGGTTTCAATAAATCAAATTTCAAAAGGAAGTTTGTTAAATTTACAAACTTATAAAAATTATGTAAAATAAAAATTTTACATTTACATTTATAACTTTTAATTTAAGATTAACTTATTTTAAAAACTTTTGAATTTAAATATAAATTATATAGACCAATTAGAGTTTAATTTATTTATACTACATATAAAAAAGAAATGTGTTTGAATGCACAAAACTTAATTTTAATTATTACATTATACGGATATTACTTCAGTCCTAAACTTAGTTTTAAGTAATACATGTTATAAAGCATATGGTACAACCATCGTACAAACCTTCCACCACAAAACAACTATTTAAAAAATACAAATATTAGTGCTATATATAGATTTTAAGGAAGTTACAACTAATTAAACTATATGTACAATTAATATATGCATTAACACCTACACATATATTGACTGGTCAACACTTGTAATTAATTTCATCTTTAAAACACTCATTTAATATATACTAGACGAGTACCCGCGCCTAGCGGCAGCGATGTCTAGTTTTCTGCAAAGTTCCGACAACCAATAAGTTTCTTTCAACAAACTGTATTTGTAGCATTAGAGAATCGTTTTCGAATAACTACAATTCTGATGCGTGATTGCATAGCAGCATAAATATATAGTTTTTAAAAAAATTATGTGGAGTCGATCTAAGTGTGTGAGTATATTTTCTAATATGATTGTTTTAAGTTATTAAGATTTTTAGTAATAATAGATTCAAGCATTACAAAAAGCAACGGTAAAATTGTAACTTTGTCGATCTAAGGCAGTGATAACTATTTTTTTTACATGTGTAGCGTTTATCATTTGGTGTGTGGCTTTTAAAATTGTAACTTTGCAAATTGGATATCACCATATAAGATTATTTTGTACTATCAATTTGTATAGATATTTATGCATTGTTCAAAGCTATTTGTTTGAGGTACAAATAATTATCGCTAAAGATAACAATACTATGTATTTTTTGTGATTTTAATAAACTTACATAACATTATTGATACACTGGACAAAGGGATATACAATATATTACGTATATTAACTTTTAAACGACGATTCATATATGCTAGGCCCTTAAATGGTGCAAGAGCAACATTTTTTAAAATAAATTACATGTGTCAAAGCAAAATAAACCAAAAACTACAATTATTTGGTCTCTCATTTAAAAAAAATTGTCACGGGTTCCACAACTACTTCATCATTTCTCATATAATTTTGTCAAATGTGAAACCCGATTTCACCGGTGGTTCAAGTGGTTGAACCGTTCGATAAAAAATATGTCGATTTAAACCGAGTCAAACCGATAGGTTGGGTCAAAAAAATGTCAAATTAAACTGGTCACCGCGGGTTTGAAGCGTCCCGGGTCAACCCGGTATCGGTTTCAACGGGTCAACCCGGTATCGGTTTCAATTGATTGTTTTTAATTTGGTAGACGTGCTTTTAATTGGGTGTACAATATGAATAAATTATTGTACTTTTAAGTAATGGGGTGTTTTAATAAGAGTATTAATTATATTATTTATTTCTCTTTCCATTGACCATGTTTTCAACATTCAACTTTCAACATTTTTCACTTTTTCCACTTTGACTATTTTTCCATTTTATATAATATAGATATATATATATATATCATTAATAAAACACAATGTATAAATAAAGCAAACTGCTAAACACTTTATTCTTAAAATTTGTAAGACATTTCATGAATAATTTTTAAATAATACAACCTTGTTTTACATATAACCTTATGAAACAAAAAGGTAACTTATTCATATATCTTGAGGAGTTCTTAGGCTTCAAAAATAACCAAACTATCTTCAAAATACATGGTTTCTTATGTTCGAACTTTCAAAATAAAAAAAATAAAAAATTACACGTTTGGTCCCTGTGGTATACCTCAAATAACAACTTTAGTCCCTAAGTCGTTTTTATTACACCACAGATACTTATTTTTGAAACCTTGCACTAATTTAGTCCCTATATTTTGGATGGGTTAGTGCGGTCGGTTAAGTGTTTTTCTTGTTGTTAGTCAGCCTTAGTTAATAATTTTTGCAGTTAGTCCTTATTTTTAAAATATAGTTTCCCAGTTAGTCCCCGTTAATAATAGTTATCGCCCGTTTTACGTTTTTGTCCGTTTTTATCGTTTTGGAACTCGTTTATATCCGTTTTCCCCGTTTTGTTTTTGGTTTCGTTTTATCCTTTTAGATGCTGTTTTATATGCGGTTTTTTACGTTTTTCTGTTTTGACCCTCGTTTTGACGAGCGTTTTTTCACGTTTTTGTGAGCTGTTTTTATCCGTTTTAGGTTCGTTGTTTATTAGTTTTCGCCATTTTTGTCCATTTTTCCTGCGATCCGTTGTTTCGTTTTTTGTCTTTTTATATGTTCCATTCTCCTTTTTTTTTTTCGTTTTTACATTCGATTTTAGCCCGAAAGTTATTTTTACGTTTTTGCTGTTTTATCCATTTCGTTCATTTTTATTACTTTAGCGTTCTTTTAGTTTTGACCTTTTTTTTTCGTTTTACGCTGGATTTGTTTACGTTATTTTACGTTTTTATCCGTTTTAGTTCATTTTATGCCGTTTTCGTTTTGTCGTTTTCATTCATGTTTCGTTTTAAGTAGTTTCATCCGTTTTTTATGTTTTATCCTTTCGATTCGTTTTATCGTTTTCGCCCATTTTTACATTTTTCGTCTATTTTTTACGTTTTTATCCGTTTTGTCTGTTTTTATATGTTTTCGTTGCATTTTCGCGACGGGCGTTTTATGTTTTACATCTTTACGTTTTATCCGTCTTTTACGGTTTAACGTTTTATCCGCAAAAATTGGCGAAAAGTAAAGAAGGCGAAAACTATCTAAATGGACGAAAGCATATAAGCGAGATGAAAACATAGAAGGACGCAGCGTAAAAATGGAAAACATATAAAACAAAAAAACAAAAACGGAAAATGGAAAAGCGTAAAAGGGGCGATGTAACGAACGAAAAAGGATAAAACATTAAAAAAGGATAGCGGGAACGGAAAAATGAAAGCGGATAAAACGATAAAGCAGGTAGCGGATACAACAACAGCGGATAAGCGAAAGGACAAAACGTAAAAAGCGAACGGAATGCGAAAAGCGAATAAAGCGGCAGCGGATAAAAGCGTAAAAGCGCGTAAAAAGCGAAAAAAAAAAAGCGTAAAGCGGATGGAAGCGGATAAAACTGACAAAAGCGTAAAACAGCGGTAAGCGGAAAAAGGGACAAAAGCGTAAAAACGGCGAATGGAACGGATAAAACGGAAAGCGGAAGGAAAAAAAATGTAAAAAAAGCGGACCAACGGATAAAACGGTTGAAAGCGGATAAAAAAGGCAAAAGCTGAAAGCGTAAAAAAAGCGGGAAAACATATAAAAAAGATGAAAAGGGATAAAAGCGTAAAAACGGACGAAAAAAGAAAAAGCGGATAAAGCGGATAAAAGCGAGAGCGAAAAATAAAACGAGCAGCGGATAAAAACGAGCGATAACTATTATTAACGGAGGGACTAACTGGGGAAAACTATATTTAAAAAAATAAGGACTAACGGTGCAAAAATTATTAACGAATGACTAACAATAAGCACGATGATTTATTTTGCTGACATTAAACTGATTGACCAATTAAAAAAGATCCACAATTCTCATTTGGAAGAAAGAAAAAACAAATTCTTGTAACATAAAAGATGAAAATATTTGTATATGAACTAATTAACTCTGGGTGTGTTTGGTAGACAATGTTTAAGAGCATTTTAGAGTAACTAGTATTTAGTATTATTATTAAAAACAGATAGCATTTATAAAATTATAAAAACGCTAATTTCTTTATGCTCTTTGAATAAGCATTTAGCATTTAGCGTTATGCCATTTTACACATTAAAATTACTGTTACAGCCACTCTACCAAACACTTTTATAAATTAAACTGCTATTGCTAACTGTTATTGCTAACTGCTACTGTTAAATGCTTTATGCTAACAGCTTAATGTTAGTTTCAACAAACACACCCTAAAGGAGAAATAATAAGTAAATAACGCTAAACATTTTATAATTTATAGAGAAACAAGATGATAACTAAACAAATCAATCCGACCACAAGTGATGCATATAAAGTGGCAAGCTTTGATATACATGATGATTCTTAAAGGGATAGCAACATTGCACAAGGCTGGGGCTGCAGCTTTTGCTTTTTATTCCCATTCTTTTCCCATCACGACTTTGTTTGTATGATACTTCTCTTCAGCTATACAATTACTATTTTCTTAGTGACAAATGTTAGTAAATGATTGAATGAATTAAATTTATAGCAAACTTATTGCCCACCTTGGGGTTTAGAAACCCTACATATATATCTGAAAAAGCAGTGTTGCCAAGTGACAACAACATGCCACTCAACTTTGGGAGAAACCTTTAGGTTGATGTACAAGCTGTTATTAAGTTTGAAAAATGATTTGCACACTTAAGTTTTTATTTGCACATTATTATGTCAACACTATACAAGCATATAATGTATTGATTGAAGTACTGTCGCAATTAATACCGAGTACAACAATATATTTCTGTTTATTTACAATGTTATGTTCATATTTAATCAAGTCTGGACCCTTGATTTTCTAGTATATCTATGACTCTTCATCTTTTTTGATGATACGTCACATTGTTTAAGGTCGATACTGATGACCATTAATGTAATAGTACAAAATGGAGAAATGCGCCATTATTTCCATCTTAACCATTTCAACTTTTATCATAAGTAGATGCATATAATTTGTTAACGTCATTTGGAAGTTCTTTGTCACCTCCATTTTGCATCCAAAGATTGGAGGTTCAGGCCAAGAGAGTCTATTTAAGAAGCATATTTGGCTAGCATCGTCGAAGTTACGAAATATAACCTACTAATTTAGTTAACCTCTCTTACATTGACAAATCCCTCTTATTTTTATTGACCTCTAAAGTAAGTTTGCTTATTTTAACTTTTGAGCAAAAGGGGAGATACAGCTAATGGAAATCTATGCATTGTTTCCAAGTTGTGAAATATATATATATATATATATATATATATATTTTTAAAGGCAAAAAATATATAAAAAGCAAAGAGCATGAAGATACAAACAAAGGCATCCACTATAACAACAAGATGATTAAAATAGTGGACCCTAAAAAGAAACCAGGTTATGAAATATTAGCATGGAGTCATAACACAGGACAGACGTTGAGAAGACAATCACTTATCAAAAACAATAACAACTAGGGAATCAAGTAATAAAATATGTGTTTATAAAATTGAATAAGAAAAACTTACATTAACACATAAGCGTATTTATGAGTGACTCTAAATCGAAGGAATGCGACTAAACCTTCTCAAATACAAATCACTTGTTCTAGATCAAGTGGCGATAAGGGGTATCTTTTGAGGTTGTTTCCTTTGAAGTTTTCGAGTTTGGGGCTTGCCAATGGGGTTTTCCTTTTAAGCGAAGCAAAAAGACAAAAGAGTGAGGTTTATTCCTTAAAAACAAAAGTTCGCGAAAGACATATTACCCGTTTGGATGTTACTGCACGACACGAACTACTAACTACTAACTAGCTGTTCTTTTAAAAAAACCTTTCTCAAATACAAAATCTTACACAAGTAATCTATATCTATACTACTTATAAAGCATGTTGACACTTCCCTCCTATTAATTTTTTAAGACTTCCTAAAATAGATTTTTAAGCAAATACAAGTAAACAAACATCAATTACAAGTATTTGAAGCACAAATAAAACTAAAAAAATACAATTCAACATATACAATTAATACATAATTTAATTAACCCATTCACCAAAATATACAAATTCATAAAGCTAAAGGTACAATCATCATAAACACAAATTTTTAATATCAAATAGTAATCAATGTAATTAAAATGTGTTGTCAAAAGAAAACATGGGCCCAAGACAATCCCAACGGTATGTGTATTTCGTTTTATGGGCCCAAGCTATGTTCTAACCAAAAATTATTTATAATAAAAATTGTCTTTGTTGAAAGTCAATATATGTATGTGTTGATGCATACATTAACTGTATATGTAGCTTAATTAGTTGTATTTGCATAAATTAGATTTATATTATCATTCATTTGTAAGATTATTGTTAGAAAGAAACCTGTAACCGAACAACATTTGTTCACCACAAAATAGTCACAGGTTACCCATCGCCACATCGCGCGGGTACCCTGCCGGTCATAAAAACTAAGAAAAGTTTACTCAAATACGAAATCTTACACAAGAAGTGTTGATACAAAAGTTGGGCGTTCCTTGTTCGGAGCTCCGGTTCTCGTACCAATTAATGATTGTTGCTTAAGACTGCAGCACTAAAGACGTGAAAACACCGTTAGGCTTACCGTGGGATTGTCTCCCCATTCGATTATCCTCCGGCGTGTGAGTAAGTAATCGATTTAGGGTTAAAGGTGAATTAGGGTTTTGAGAGCGTACCTTTAACGAGAGGATGTGATTCCTTTATATATACACGGAATCCTTGTTGGTTCCGTGTTCCTCAACTTCTACAGTATCCCTACCAAATCGGTTCGGGAATGATTATCTCCTTGATTAAGAGATATCCTCTATCTATTTCGTAAATAGATTTGTATTTGGGCCTCGTGGGCAAAGCGCTTATCAGTAGCCCGGTTCGTCTTGGGCTTATCCGTATTAGGCTTTAGTCGGGTTCGTGACCGGATATAGACTATCGTCATCATGTCCCCGATCTAGTATGCGAAATGAATGACTGCGGATGCTAGACTAATAACCGTAGTCAATGAAAAAATGTCAAAGCGTAGCCAAGAAGTAAAAGAAAATGGCCTCTAGTACATTGTATCTAGACATTAAATTGAAAATTTAGACTCCTCGTAATTTGGGAGAAAGTTACTGCAGCGCGGTCCCATCGCGATCTCAGCCCACATAGTTAGGGTTGGTGGGTTCCACGTGGCACTCATCGCATGGAAGAGGAAGATTATATAACCCTTCGCTTCATTTCCATTGTGTACCTCCAGTAAAAAAAACTCAAGCCGCCATTGTCAAGAAGCCGCTCATCCGCAATCCAGAAAACCACCAATTCAATTAAAGGTAGCGGCGTCGCTACTTATAGGACAAACTATGGTCAAACGGTTGTGCGACTTTACCTCCAACCTCACCGAGAGCTATCTACAGGTTCACCTCGGATTACTTTATACCCCTTGATGTGCATCCGGTTGTTCCGGGTGCGCGGGCATCCATTGCGATTTCCCGATGGGAAGGTTGGGGTATACACGCGTTTTTGAATTCGCGAATCAAGCGTGTGCCTCTATCCCGATTTTCTGCGATGTGTTAAATTATTATAATCGCACATATCGGTTATCTTGCATCGGTGGCTAAAATTACCAATTTTGAGGTAAACTACGTTTCTTGGCGGTGAACCCAACCATCAACCTATTCACGCATTTTATCATACGACATGGTCACATGGGTGGGTATCCTTTGCTAAGCTTATTTGGTAGACTACAATGTTATACGGAGAAACTAGACGCTAGGAATTGGAGGGAGTCATTTTACGGGTAGACGACACATGCTTTCCATGGCGTTATGATTTTTATACCCGGGGTACGTTGGAGAAGGATGAGTGCCCCTTGCCTGGATCCTATGTTGCTGAGGATGCAGAACTGATAAATGCCAACCGCATCTCCATTAGTTCCTATCCCAAGGAATTTTTGGTGCATATGGGCATCACCAGTTATTTTGGTATGCCGATGAAATGCCAATCTTCTTAGGGCCAATGGCGGGTGGGTACTCATTCTTCCGCACCCCCTTTTGAAATTAATGTAAGAGCTTTACGCCTTATTCGCGATGCTATAACCTTCGTCATTTGTTGTCTTGTCTCTGAGAGATGGATCACGTTCACCGTGGTGCATCTAGCGAAACCGGTTGAGGTGAAGACAAAGGGTACGGCCCACGAAAGAAGGAGAAGAGCCCATATGGATGTCACTGCAGGGCGTACCTGGAGATGAATCTAAAGAGCGGGACCGGTTCTTGGTGCATGCAAGAGCGGCGCGCTTCAAAGCGTCGCATTACCCAGTGCCATCGCCGTAGCGCGCCCACCACCGTAGCAGGATGCGGCCGATGGAAGAAGAAGAACAACAACAAAGAGTCCGGGCTAAAAGCGCAAGAGGTCACTTGGAGAGGATGGCGCGAGTTCATCAAGGAAAAAGCGCCCGGTGATCCTCACCTGTTGAATCATCCGCTGCAGCGACGCCAGCGTCATCGTATTCCATCCGGTATCTCGCCCTCGGTAAGTAATGTTGTCCATTTTGTCTCTTTTTTTATATGAGAACCTGACAATTTGGTCGCCTGTGCCCGCAGGTTTGAACAGGTGTCGGAGTCACCACCTAAAGAGAGTCCCTTGGACCGAGTCCTCTGAGCCAAAGAAGCGGGACACGGAACCATCTAATCTGAGAAAGCACCCGGAGCAAATTATCAAGAATTTGGCGTGGCGCGTAGCCATCGAGCGACCCTAAGCTGCGTAATTAAGGGAGAGGTACCGGGGAAAGTTCCTGTGAGATATGCGAAGGACCGCGATATCATAGCGCAATTGGAGGCCCGTTGGCTAGTGCCAAGATGGCGCGTGCTATGAGCACGCGTATGCGGGGGCGGGTGATGAAAAATGATGTTCTTTGAGCCAAATAAGCGGGGAGCGCGGCCGGTAGAGTACAAAGCTTCAATGTATGTGGGCTGAACCGGTATTTGGAGAAGAGCAAGGATGAACCGGCCTCACAGGATGGAAAACGGATTGCCACCGTGAAAGATGCTCTAGAGGTGCGGTGAAATGAAATGCAAGCTCATCATAGAGTATGCGAGGTTATATCCCAACTCTCTCTACCATTACCTGGCGCAATATGGCTAATAGGCCATGGTCTTCGTCTGGCTGCTGCGGAATTCGGAATCGCGAGAAGTGGTTGATGCTTTTGGGGAGGTGGTGGTTAGGTCTTGCGCACACTGAGGCTGTAAAGCAGACGTGGAGAAGGCTGCATGAGGTTGAGCTTCTAAAGGTGCCTATTGAAGAGGTACCTAATTATGATGCAAAGACTTATGATAATCGGTCACTGCCATGAATTGGATGAAGGACATAGAGCTCCCCATGATTGCTTGGAACTGGGCGCGATCGGGATTACCCCATCAATGTTATTATGGCGGGGTTGACTCTAGCGTCATTGTGATGGAGGCCGTTCTAGCGCGGCCGGACCATTATCTTAAGCGATGGATCCCAACTTTACGTGCACGTATTTATGCGCCTAAGGATATCTTGAACCCTTTTTCGTTGGAGAAGGAAGTGCCTTTGAAGCAAGTTCGAAGGCGCATGCTACGAGACTTGCCAAAAAGAAGGGGTTAAGGGTAAGGCTATCACTGCGGCATGGGCGGCACATCTCCCGTGATCCGATGGGATACCGTTAGTGTTGCAAGCCGTGTGCGCCAAGATTCCGATCTCTGAAGAGGCTAAGTGATGCAAAGATGCGTCGCGTAGGTAGCTCATCTCGAGCGGAATATGTAATAGTTGGTAGGTTTGCATGTTGTAAAGTAACCATCCTTTTGTAATAACCCGTAGCTTTTTAATAAAGTCTTCTTTTGTTAAGTTCGTATGGATATTATTGCGACTTGTAATATGTATGCTTATCTGTTTGTCTTTGCGTAAAAGAGATATTCGTTACACAAGCGCAAGTAATATAGGAAATTCATAGTCATGTATGAAAATCATAGTATACTTAAAAAAATTCTAAGTATTTTATATATCATAGTCGTATGTTGTGATATGCAGCGTATTGTAAATACCACATTAAGGAATCAAGTATCTTGGTTCCAAAGTTGTTAAACGTGCACATGTGAGTTGTTGTGCATTCGTCATGGGATGCGTACAAAACTTATTCCAACGTCTTGAGAACAAGGTGTTTAACAAGGATACGTGATTCGGTGTTGATGGGTTTGCAACCCTCTTATTCAGCAATTGTTTAGTAGGTGAACTAATCCTTTTACCATCGTGGGTATATTTTAGCGCATGCGCGCCATGTATGCAAGAGATAAAAAATTGTTAAGACATACTGTATATGGAAATAACAAATCAAAATATGTCTCGAGTTAGCTAGAAACCGCGGCGCTTTTTATTGATACTTGCAAGTGTTTATGAGAAATAAGTAAAACATTATTCTAAGGAAAATAAAAAATAAATACGTAGATGTGTATTGGGAACTTTAGTGAAGTGCGAGGAAGCGATTGTCGCTAATACCGGGCCGTAGCCACTCTTATAGGTAGCACCTCTTGAGGTTCTTGGATGTTCCATGTCGCGCAGGCATTCACGCGACCATCCAAGCCTCGTGAAGCTTGTGCGCCAGCCTGTTCCCAATGCTCGGGTAACCTCATAGGGTCCTTCCCACTTTGGTCCAAGCTTACCTCACTGCATTGGCTCGCGCTCGTTGCGCGGAACGAAGTCACCCAGTTCCGAATGAAACACGGCGCGACTTTAGCGCCATAGTATCCCTTCATCTTTGACTTTGATCTTTCTTCCCGGATAGTTCGCGGCGTTCACGCGTTCTTCTAGAGTAGGTCTAAGCTTCGATTAACGCGTCTCGTCATCATCATTGGTTGCCGTTATCGGATGTCCATAGCGCCGACAAGCCGCACCATTTCGAAAGCCGGTATGCGCTTTTGTCCAGTAGACTAGAGAGAGGGGCGTCTCCGTGCTGGTTTTGATTGAGGTGCGATGCGCCCACAAAACATGCGAGAGTTCTTCCACCCATCTTCCTTTGTGCTTGTCCAAGCGTGCCTTAATTCCCACGAGCCGATTCGCGTTCAACTGGCCGTTGGTTTGTGTGGTGTTTTCTGACGCAAAGTGCTGTTTGATGTTTAGCTTCTCGCACAGTCCTTGAAAGGGTTGTCGAATTGTTTCCGTTGTCGAGATGAGCTCACCGGGTAGACCAAAGCGGCATACAATGTTTTCCAACGGCGGTTCACCGGTTGCCAGTGATTGTTACCACTTGCCTTTGCTTGATCCACTTGATGAAGTAGTCTATGGCAACTATGAGGAACTTTAAACCTCCTGCGCAACAGGGAAAAGGACACGCAATGTCAATACCCTACTTGTGGAATGGCCATGGCGCCATAATTTGTGTTAACTCCTGCTGTGGTTTTCGAGGAATGGGTTGCGTGGACTTGGCAGTCATTTGCACTTTATCAAATCCGCGCATCGCGGCATTGGGCCAATAATAGCCGAACGTAAAGCGCGCGCCACCTTGACCGTGGTCTGAATGCATGCTGCATGAACCCGTGGATTTCTCGCGTACATAGTTTGCTTGTAAGGGACCAACACAGCGGACCATGGTTGCGAGGAAAGAGCGTCGATATAGGATGTTGTCAGTTCAAACCTTTGCTGCTGTGGCGTATCCTTCGAGATTCTTTCGTTCTTGGGGTAATATTCCTTGCTTATAAATTCGACTATTGGTGTCATCCACGTAGGTCCGTCTTCCTCTATTACCGTGGATACTTCCTTTTCTAAGATGGATTTGCTTTTCAATGTTTCCACCAACACTGTTTGGATAAGTCGCAAGCTTGTGGATCGATTTTGCTTAGTGCATCCGCCTTGCGGTTTTCCCCTCTTGGAACTTGTTTGATGGTAAACCTATCAAAGCTTTGAACTACTGCCTTTGTTTTTTCGAGGTACTGAATCATGTTTTCCTCCTTGGCTACATACTCGCCCAACACGTGGTTGGCTACCATGCAGGTCTACATTCGCTTCAGGGTTGCGTACACCCATTCAAGATGTGATGCGTAGTCCCGCTAGTAGGGCTTCATACTATGCCTCATTATTTGTCGCTGTGAATTCGAAACGCAATGCGTAAGTGAATTCCATTCCTTCTGGGTTTGTGAGGATGAGGCCCGCTCCTGACCCATCCACGCATGAGGATCCATCTGTGAACAAGATCCATGGATCAGGTAGTTCCTCCGTGCGGTGCGGTGCATCATCATTGTGCGGCTTTTCGCTGATGAAATCAGCCAGATATCGCCCTTTTATTGCGTCAGTAGTGCGTAGGTGATGTTATTGCTCACGAGCAACACACTCCATTTTTGCAGTCGTCCGAATGGAGGCTTGGAGATGATTTGCTTGATCGGTTGATGCGTGATTACCGCTATTGGGTGTGCTTGGAAGTACTGCGTAGGCGTTTAGCAGCGAACACCAATGCCAGAACTAATTTTTCCATGGCACTATAGTTCATCTCCGTCTTTTTGAGCGCCTTGCTTACAAAATAGACAAGGGTTTGTATGAATCCCTATCTGTTAGTAACAACTGTGGCTTGCTCCATCGATTCTTGGATAAATACATGATCAACTCTTTCCCACTGTGCGAGTGCGGCGAGGTGTGGGGAGCGTTGCCAGGTGTTGTTTCAGCTGTGTGAAGGCCTCTTCTGCCTCCGTAGTCCACCGGAAATCACCCTTTTTATACACACTTTTGAGTGTTTTGAAAAGGGGTAATGATTTTCTGCGACTTGGATAGGAATCTGTTAAGACCGGCCAACTTTCGTTGAGGATTGGACTTCCTTCAACGTGCGAGGTGAAGGAAGTTCAATGACAGCCCTAGTCTTTTTTGGACACGGTTTTATACCGTCCGGTTCTATTAGGTATCCAAGGAACATGCCTTCGCGCAGAAGGTACATTTTTGGGTTCAACTTCATGTTGATCTCTCGGAGAGTTTTGAATGTTTCCTCAATATCGCGAACTAACTCATCTTCAGTATGGCTCTTTATGACCAAGTCATCAACATAAACCTCTAGGTTGCGGCCCACCTGCTTTTCGAAAGCATTATCTACTAAACGCTGATAGGTGGCGCCTGCATTCTTCAAGCCAAAGGGCATTTTTGTGTAACTGTAGACGCCTTGGCTTGTGTGAAAGGCCATTTTTCTCTGTCCTCCTTAGCCATATGGATTTGATGATATCCTTTGTATGCATCGAGGAAACACTTTAATGGATACCCGTACAAAGACTCTATTTTCAGTCTATCTCGGTAATGGGTAGCGATCTTGTGGACATGCTTTGTTAAGGTCGGTGAAGTCCGCACATCCGCAGCTACCATCATCTTCTTTTACCATGACTGGGTTGGAAAGCCATCATGATAGTAGACTTCCCGCAATGCTGCCTCTACTAGCTTGTGTACCTCTGCCAGGATTGCTGTGGCCTTTGGAGCTCTGGCTGCGCTTCTTCTGGTATGGGTGAGTATCCTTGTTGGATTCTCGGTTTATGCTCTGTTATTGGCGTGGTACCCAGTCATGTATTATGGCTCCCATGCAAAAATGTCCAAGTTCTTTTGCAAGAGCGCACATACAGCTTTCGGCCGTTGTCCGACAGTGACCCTCGATGGATATTTCCATTCCGGTATCAGGTGAATTGCAAACCGAGGTTGGAGCTTTGGTTCGCGCTGTTGGGACGGTGCCGTTTCGCATGTAATCGTGTTACATTCTCTATGCGGTACACTGGCATTGTGAAGAGTAACAATACCACCTTCCACTGGAAATTTAAGCATTCCGTCTTGCTGTTGATGGCACTGCGCGGCATAGATGATATCGGGCCTCCCAATAATGCCATTGTATGGCGAGGGAGATTTGATTACCATAAATTCCATCCAGGCCGTCGCAGAGTGTTTTTCATTTCCGATGCTAACTAGTAATCGTATTTTCCCCATAGGCCATATCTTTTCACCCGTAAAACTGTTAGCGCCGTTACGGCCGGAAAACTAGCGGCTAGTATTCAGGCCGCAATCGCTTGAAGCAGTGTTCATACATGATGTCTGCAGATGCTCTACCATCAATGTACATGCGGTGGATGTCGTGACCCCTCGCACTGATCTCTATGGTGAGTGGTTCCACCTGCGTTGTGCTAGTTAAGGTGGGGAAAGATTTCGCTTCCTCGAAAACTCTGGTGACCTTCTTCCTAGTGACCCGCCATGGTATCATGTAGATGGTGTCGGGCTTGTCTTTGGGCGTCTCTTTCTTGTGTTCCACTCTTCTGTTTATCCTTTCCTTCCTTGATGTTTTTGACCAAATGGTCCAATTTGCCCTCTTTAACCATTTGTGGTAGATGCGCGATTGGACACATTATTCATTAGTGGTGTGGCCTTTCTGTGCGTGGTAGTCACATATCCATTCGGTGCGCCGATCCTCTGGAGTGCGTATTTGTGGCCTTGGGAAGTTCGCTTTTACATGCGAGTATTTCTTTTAGAGTCTTGGTGAGCGGGGTGTATTTGTCATTATCCTTTCCGCTCCCACTGACTGCGATAGCTCCTATTACGGTTGTTACCCCGGTCGGTGGATTGTCTCCCAGGTTGTTCCTATGACCGATAGTTCGAGTAGTTTCTTTTGCTATCCGCTGCGGCAATTTCTCTTTAAACGAAGGATCGTGAGCGTTTCATGAGTTCATCAAAGGTTTTGGGAATCTTGTCGTTCAACCTCTTGATGAGTTCTGGGTTGTTAATCCCATTCATGAAACCAGAAATCTTTAGTACTTCAGGGCATGCTTTAACCTGCATGCATTCGTCTTTAAAGCTTTCCATGAATGCGCTTGTAGATTCTCCCTGGCGCTGCTTTACTCTGGCGAGTTCAACAGGATTTTTAGCGCACTTCTTTCGCTGAGTAAAGTTCAGGCGAAACGCCTTTCTCAATTCCTCAAAGCCATTGATGCTTCTACGTGGAAACTTGCTGAACCAGTTGCGCGCGTTTCCCACTAGTGTGGAGTTGAACATGTGGCACCATACAGGCTGTGGCCAGTTTTCAATTGTAGCGGCTGATTCAAAATTTTATAGGTGATCATCTGGATGACCTGTTCCGTCATAGGTTTTTACATTGGTAGGCATGCGCCTCCTCTTGTTCTCTGAGAAGTCACTGATGCGTCGGGTGAACGCATCCACCTTTTGGCGGCGCCATGGGAGAGATCTATCTTCATCCTCCTGGTCATTATATGTTTCGGACTTCCGTGTCCAGATTTCACTATCCCCGTCCGAGGAATTCCGAGGGACAATTTTTCCCCTCCCCGCGGCGCCTTGCGCCGCTGTCGAGTTTGTACTCGAAGGGCTTTCACTTGGGGAATATCGTCGCCCAAGTCCTCTTATATTCTGCGGCTACCAAGCTGTGTGGACACACAGTACGTTCATCCTCCTCACTTCCTTCCGGTCTTTGTGAGTTGGACGTCTCATCATCCTCAACCTTTTTCCCAATTCTTAAACACAGGGGTCGGGTTGTCTCCGGCCGCTTCTCCTCGGCGGCGGTGGGGAGGTTTCGTACTCGAGTCAAAACTGAGTCGGGCTTTTAGGCTTCGACGACCCACTCTTTCTAGCTTCCTCTTCCATGAAGGCGGCCAAGGTTCGTAATTTTGGGATCTGAAATCTCTTGGTGTTACTTCCGGTGCGACCTCTTCTAAAGCAAGGGTGTTTGCTTCCACTGCTATGCCTTTGTTTCTATCCGGTGCATCTGGTGCCTTTGTCAGGTCAGTGTCTAACACCGATTGAAGAGGTGGTAAAAGCAGTCTTGATGGATCTCTTTGCGTTATTAGTGGTTATGGTGATGCTGGTTGTCCCGGCGCGTTCCAGTAGGGTAGACCAAGTCCAGGCCTAATCCCTTGTTTTTTGGCATTACTGGTTGTCCCAGAGTCTGCTTGGAAGCCGAGCCGTGTGCAGCTTCTTTCTAGTAAGATCCGCTTGCGATCGCTGATTTCCATGCTTCGTCATTCTAGTCTTAGTTCTTAGTGAATGGTCCCACGGATGGCGCCACTTGTTGATACAAAAGTTGGACGTTCCTTATTTGGGGCTCCGGCTCTCGTACCAATTGCTGATTGTTGCTTGAGACCTGCGCACTAAGAGACCAAAAACACCGTTAGGCTTACCGTGGGATTGTCTCCCACGATTATCCTCCGGCGTGAGAGTAAGTAATCGTTTTAGGGTTAAAGGAGAGTTAGGGTTTGTAAGTCGTACCTTTAACGAGGGATGTGATTTCCTTTATATATACACGGAATCCTTATTGGTTCCGTGTTCCCCAACCTTCGGCGTATCCCGCCTAAATCGGTTGGGAATGATTATCTCCTCGATTAAGAGATATCCTCCATCTATTCCGTAAATAGATTTGTATTTGGGCCTTCGTGGGCCTAAACGCTTATTAGCGTAGCCCAGTTCGTGCTGGGCTTGTCAGTATTGGGCTTTGGGCGGGTTCGTGACCCGGATATAGACTATATGCCATCAAACATTAAGAGCCGTTTTCATATGTGATGCTAACACTAAAAAAAACAAGTTCAATTTTCTACATTATAAAGGCCAATTGGCCACGGTTAAAAATGTGTAAAATTATAAATGCCAAACTTACTAATGTGTGGTAATAATGGGTGTGACAAATTTTCCTACACACATAAGTGTGGAGATATTATCCAAATATCTATGGTTAAAAGTGTGAAAAAATTCTTTGAATATCCACACTTAAAAGTGTGGCAAAATTGAAAAAAGATGCTTACAATTAAAAGTGTGAAAACATTGTTAAATATTCACACCTAAAAGTGTGGACAAAGTGTCAATGCTACACTCACAAGTGTGGATATATTTTCTGGAACAACAAAAAAAATAAAAAAGAAATTAAATAAAAATATCCAATATTTCAAAAACCTAATGATTTTTATTTTCTGGAACACATATCAAACATTTATACCTCCACAATACCAATACACAGATAAGTCGATGTGGCTAATGATACTTATCAGTAAACTAGTAAAGTGTATAATAAGTGTATCCAACAGTAAACACAAGTATACATGTAGCTAATGATATTTATTTCTGCAGCAGATATGGAAGTATGGAAGTATGTTTGCCAACACTAAACATCAGCCTATTTACTACCAGTCTTGTCTTCTTCATTAGAGTGGCAGATCGACATATATCATCAATCTTGCTGCAGCATATCCGAGTAACTAACCTGCTGTCCAGTTAGAAAACAGAAACATATGTTAGAAAACAGAAAAGTTA
>OU343225.1:123046034-123258365 GCA_910596185.1 Chrysanthemum makinoi
TTTTTAACTATTTATTTATTTATTTTAACTATTATTTATTATTTTTAATTTAATTAAAAAGATAAAAGTTTCCTAATTTGACAAAAAATTATAAAATTTCGTCTTTTACTTATATGGGTATAAAAGAATTAAAAAAAACTAAAAATACACATGTACTTAATAGATCATGTTTAATAGTTTTGGGCCAAATTTTCAAAATATATAAAAAAACGGAAGACCAACTCACATTCACACAACAACAAAAACCTACTGCAACCACACGACGACCTTTTCCCTCATTATAACCTCAATCTTACTAATTGCTTTTGTTATCATATTTTTCATGTTTGATCTTAGCCTATCAAGTTGTTATATTTATTTGATCTTAATTTCATGTTTTCTCTATCGGTAAATTAAAGGAAATACCCATGGATGAAAGTAATCATCAGGTATGACCAAAAAATACGTAACATTCTTTATGGTTCAATCAATTTATCTTTCTTGCATAATGAAACATGGGCTAACTGGCTAAGTTGGGTTCAATCATTTTTTAAAGGATTATTTGACGTGCTGGAAGAAGAAAAAGAATGCCACACAACTTGGTAAGAAAACTAGAACTTATCTTTTTTACCAGCATATGTATGGTTCAAAATTAGTGAATTTATTTTTTGTAGTGTATACTCTCAAAGTTATCCATGGTATAAATATATATTATTGAGAAATAAGGTGGTGAAAAATTTGTGACTGATGGCCACAGGTTATCTGGATTTGTATTACTGGATCACTCAACTATGAATGAAACTATTCTTAATGTAGCAAAAGGATGGATAGGAAGAATGCTTACGGTTTTAGAATGATATAGCTTGAATATAGTTTTGTGGATAAAAGAAGCTAGATTAGTCGTTATTTAGAATGGATGATAAGATGTTTTGGAGCAAGTTATTAGAGGGTTCAAATTTATCAATTTATGCAGTATACATTTTGCCTCTTGATGATATAAGGCAGTACAAGTTTTAAAATTACTTGAGGGAACAAAAAAAAATGAAACAACAAAAGTAAACATCACAACATCAACTTAAATGTGCTACTGTCATTATGCAAGATTGAACTTTTCAATGTTTGTGATGCATATTTTTCTTTGGATATTAGCATGTAAATGTTACTCAAATATAGTTTAGCTTACTGTAATGTGTTATGTTGTATAAGGAGTTGATAGAAGTTATCACAAATACCTTTATTGCTTGAAATCAACATTTTTAGAGGTATGTTGTGATGGTCTTATATGTATCTTTTAATAGCTATTACCTCATGTGTTATTATAAGATAGATAGAGGCATTCAGAGAGTTGAGCAGAAAAAAAGACAATTTTGGAAGAGTAAATAAAAGACGACAATATTGGCAATTAAATCTAAAACTTGGTTACATTATTACCAAAAAGGATTTTGGGGAAAAATGGTAACGCATAATTTATTTATTTATTTATATATTTTTTAATAGTGCTGAGTTTTTACATAAAAATTTATTTTGTGACCTTGGTAATACAACTGCTCATGTGTGATCTAATTTATGGAAATTCTGATACAAGAGCGAATTGAACATATGCTATTGAAGTCATTGTGTTTACACAAGATCAATGTAGAATTTTAATAAACTAGACAAACAAGTGTTGATGAATCTGCACAGCTAGCCATGTTGTGATCTGGACGCATTCTGACCCATTTGCTATTTCTAGCTAGCCTTATTTTTCATGTAAGGCTTGAACTTTCCATTTATAGTTGACCTGATTTAAGTTTTACATATAGTCTGTGTAGTCTGTAGACAATATTGATACATGCCAGGAAAGATCTTATATAGTAAGATGTCTTTATGCAATGTGTAGCTGGAAAAGTATCGGTTTAAATGAGGAGGCTTGCACGTTGGTGACAATCCAAGCAATGATGCTACTGTTCCTGGTGTTGTTTTCCGAATGTGACGTTGAGGAAAGCTTTGAATTTGCTAACAATGCTCTTCAACAAAACTAGAATGTTTGTTATGATGAGGCCATTCCCATTGTTGAAGAGACATTTTGAGGAATCCGAATTATATATCATTAGACGTTCGTGTTGAGCTTTACATGATTATGTGGGACTTGACGGCCCTCGGTGGGCTCAAACCCCAGATACTACCAAGATCGAAAACGACAGTTATAAAAAGGGCCTTGGGAATATTGATATATAATGCTATTATGTCGGAGAGATAATGTTAATGTACAGTTGCGTGAAAGTGCTAGAGGAGTTTATTAGGTGTATATAATACATACAGGCAAAATGAGTAATTAGAAATGATTTATTAGTTTGAGCAAAGTTTTGTATTTCTAAAATTAAGTGTTTAAATGAAATAAAAAGTTTGGCTATAATGGAATTATTATTATTTATTTATTTATTTATTTTTTGAAAGAATTGATATAGCTTTCGAAAGTTCTTCGTCATCCAAAGTGAGTGATGTTCGTAATGACGTTGATTCGATAGATATTAAGATGGTTATTGTGATCATCTTGATTGAAAGATGACATGATTTTCAAGATGTGTTCTTTTATGATCTGACATGTCTTACCGTATCGACTTTACGGTTTAGTAGTCTATATGTTTCTATGATTTTAGAGTTTTAGAAGTTTTTTTAAATGCCATAAAAAACATTAAGTCCCGTATAAAAACTTTCAAAAATTGAATAATACAGAAAATTATTATAAGTCCCGTATATGGTATTATAAACGAAAAATAACATATGTCTAAACCCCGTGCAAGCACTTAATTATAACTAGAACTCAGTACAGTATATACATATGTAGTACATGGTCTTACGATCAATTTAATGGATTTGTTCAATTATTTTGTTGATAGGTTTGTTGGGCTTTCTGCACAATCTATAAAAGAATATAATCTGTCTAGTAGGCACTGGCTCAAGCAACCAAGCCCAAAAGAAATATGTGGGTTCAAGCGAATGATTTTAAAAAACTAATTACCAAAATGAATCACTTTTATTTGGGGTGAGCATGGGGCAGTTTAGGATGGTTTTTGGTTAAAACCAAACCTCGAATCGAAAATTCGGTTTTAAGTGTTTGAAAACCGAACCCCGCATCAAAAGTTCGGTTTGGTTTTGGTTCTTTGCGATTCGTTTGGTTTTTTGGTTTTCGGATATTTGAAATTTAAGTTGATTGTTTTATGTTAGACCTATTAATTTAGCTAAGTTCTTTAAATTCGGATATCCGAAATTTCGGATAACAGTTTTATATATCCGATTATCCAAATATCTATAATTTTCAGAAAACTTTTATATAAGTTCCAAAACTGACATTTCATAAAACCCAATATTTTATTAAATTTTGATCAATTTTTCGGATATCCGAATAGGAATATTTTCTGAACATCCAAAACCTAAATCAAGATATCGTAGAATGTAAGTCGAATATTTTGTTGTATTATAATAAGATTATATAACATATATATAAATATGAGATGCGTGAATATATATAAAATAAGGAAAACTAACTTTACGAATTTATAGTGTTAGCTAAATAAACACCTAACACGAATATCTAATCTCTTAATTTTTGGACTTTGGTGATTACTTGTATCAAAACTAATATGTATACATTTTTTTATTAGTTTTATGAATAGCATGTGGCGGTTCGGTTTTTTCGGTTTGGTTTTTATATAAGACCAAAACCAACCAAACTTTCGTTTCTTTAAAAACTAAAACCGCACCATCAGTTTTAGAATTGGTTCAGTTTTTTGAAGGCGTTTTTTGGATTTTGGGTTTGGTTCGGTTTTTCGGTTTTGTTGCTCTCCCCTAAGTTTAATAGTATTTTATATTGGTTTCTTATTATCTTTGTTTCTTTTATCAACATGTTATTACTTGGTAGAAAGATTTAGAAAAAAAAAAATAATAAATAAATAAAATAAAATTAGGACCCGTGAATGTTGGAGGAAAAATAAATTAAAAAGGCTTTTAAGTGTTAGATGATTAACATATGTTGTTTTGCAGGTGCTATAAAAGATTGATCGGTTTGAAGATACAAATTACTCCATCCGTCTCAATATTATTGTTCATATTTCTTTTTCAAAATGTCTCAAAATAATTGTCCAATTTCATTTTTAAGTAAAAACTAAAAAATTTAGTAGATAAATATTTTATTTGAGTGTTGAAATTAAAATGACCTCACTTTTATTAAATTTGTGATTTTTATCTACTCATAATTTTGAACGAAGGAGTATAATAAATGTAGCAACGTGTTTTATTTAAGGATTTTTTGATTGAAAATGTATTGAACTTTACCCCATTTCCTATTGTATGTAAACCGAACTAAAATTCCTATTCTACGTAGTGAAGTTTTAAACTTCCTTTGTATGCAAATGACTTGTACAACGGGTAACCACTTTTGTAATCCAACTAAGCAATGAAACTTGAACATTAATATAAATATATAATAGACTAACATCATATATGATCTAATATACAAATAAAATAAAGATGCCCTTTATATGAATATGTGATAACTGATTACACACGACATACATAACAGTCAATATATAAAGATGCCATTAAAATATTTTTCAAGCCACACAATATTAACTTATTATATCAACCAGAACATCCAAGTTGATCACAAAAATGGGCTACAAATCCCATCTTTCACAAAAAATGAAATAAACTAGACATAAGCATACTTTGGTCTGTTACTTTTGCACATGACTTGCATGAGCAGATTCATTTTTCAGTTGAATTGGTATTGGTTCTTGACATAGGCATTTGAATTGAAGCATAAGCATCGGCTTTTCTTGTTCTTAACTCAATTAGTTCATCTTCACCTTTTGATAGATAGTCTACGGATACATCATCATATTCACTATCACTATCATCATTGAGTGTATCATTTTCAAAGTCATCATCACGTCGATGCTCAACTTTCTCACTTTTTTCATCGACAATCTTTTTACCTTTGTCAATAACAACATTGCTTCCTTCACCTATCTCCTTTTTACCTTTGTCGCTATCAACATTACTTCTCTCCCCATCTCTCGTTACCTTTGTCATGACTAATACTTTCGGCTTCATCTAACTTATTTTTCCCTTTATCAATATTATCTTTCTTAATATCCACCCGTCGTTGAATAATATAGTCACTTAAATCTAAACTAAAGTGGTCCAAGAATAAGTCTAGTTTACCATAACTAAAAGCAAGGTTATAAAAGGTATCTAATTCATCTTCATTATCAATTATTAGCAATCCAGTAGTATCCATATCTGTATCTGGGAGTTTGCAGTACATCCCAGTTAATAGGTTACTAGTTACCTCTTCCAAAAAAAACACATATACCTTCATAACTCATTTGTGAAACACATATAGGCAAAATAGTACCACTTTCGTACCTTAACGGCAGGAACATAAATATACCATCATAATGAACATCAAACTCATAAAATCCAAGTGGTTTCATCATGTATATCAAGAAGTAAAAATAGAGGGTAAGGGCTTAAAAGCATTAAGTAACCACAAAAGATGATTTTAGAGATACAAAGGTGTTTAAAAGTCAAAATAAAAACACTTAATCATAGAAAAGCTAGTAAAATTGCCTAATATAGTACGAAGAGACTTGATTACGTACCTTCAATATCATTCAAATAACAAATGGATCCAAAGCCCTAGGTCAATTTTGGGTTTTAGGAAGTTTTTATTTATTGTGGCAATTTTGGGTTTTGGGTTTTGGGTTTTAGGCGGGTTTTATCAATGCTGAGATGGAGACCAACTAATATGAAAATAATTAAGATGAGTTGCAACCGGGTACTTATTCAACCAGTTGCTTTATGCATAGAAAAGGAGATATGGAAAGTTCACTACATAGAATAGGAATTTTTTTAGTTCAGTACATAATTACATACAATAGGAAATAGGGTAAAGTTTAATACATTTTCAATCAAAAATAAGGTATCTTATGTAAAAAACTAAATGAAAAAAATGTTATGTTTGTTGCATGGGTATGAAAAGTGTTACGAACTACAACAAGCAATAACACCATAACTAAAGAAAGAAGCAAGAATACCAATCATAAATACGACCTGAGTCGGATACTTTTGTATTATTTGTAAAAAACTAAATGAAAAAAATGATAACTTAAATATAATTTACGACAAACTAAATGAAAAAAACAAAATGTTGAGTAGATTTTACAACAATATATACGGTAACAATCGACACATTTTCTTGAAGCACCTTCTTCAAGGCACTTGGTTTTTAAAGTTTCATAATTGATACATTCATACCTAAAAACATATTTACATACGATACCTTATTTTTAATCAATCATGTAAAAACATATAGGACATGTTAATTTGTTTGTATTTTAATGGTTAATAATACATAATTAAAGATTTTAGAGAAATAACTAGTTACGATAAATGACAAACAAGAAGAATAAGATAAAGAATGGAGAAATATTTTATCATCTTTCAAAAGAAGTATATTTACAATAAATATGTCATCTCATAATATCACTCACATACCAATAAAACATTTTTTTATATAATACTTATAAAATAAAAAGATTATAAAAAAATAATAAGAATAAAATATACTAGGAGTATTCAACAACTAGGTCAATATGTGGCGACACGTTAGGCAGGAGGAATGTGAAGCAAACCATGTGTCAACACACGTGACATGGAACATGTGTTTGCATGTTGGTAAAACCTTGATCTCTTCCCCCTCTTCAAAGACACCCAAACATATTGGGCAACACTGTTCACTCTCACCCTCCTCAACCGAGTAGCTCTCTTTCGACAGTCTCCTTAATATTTTCTTCTTCAGCGCCTTGGTGTGGTGGTGGTGCATGGTGGTGGATCCTTGCACAACATGCAACAAACATTAACCTATATTGATAGTTTAATTAGGGGTGAGCATCGGGCAGTTTGGGGTGGTTTTTGGCTAAAACCAAACCTCGAACCGAAAATTCGGTTTTAAGTTTTTGAAAACCGAACCCCGCACCAAAAGTCCGTTTGGTTTTGGTTCTTTGCGGTTCGTTTTTGGTATTTTCGATTTTTGGATATTCGAAATTTAAATTGATGGTTTTATGTTAGACCTATTAATTTAGCTAAGTTCTTTAAATTCGGATATCCAAATTTGATAATAACATTTTATATATTCGATTATCCAAATATCTATAATTTTCAAAAAACTTTTATATAAGTTCCAAAACTGACATTTCATAAAACCCAATATTTTATTAAATTTTGATTAATTTTTCGGATATCCGAATACGAATATTTTCTAAACATCCAAAACCTAAATCAAGATATTGTAGAATGTAAGTCGAATAATTTGTTGTATTATAATAAGATTAGATAACATGTATATAAAGATGAGATGCGTGTACATATATGAAATAAAGAAAACTAACTTTACGAATTTATAGTGTTAGCTAAATAAACACCTAACACGAATATCTAATCTCTTAATGTTTGGACTTTGGTGATTACTTGTATCAAAACTAATATGTATATGCTTTTTATTAGTTTTATGAATAGCATGTGCAGTTGGTTTTTTCGATTTGGGTTTTCATATAAGACCAAAAACCGAACCCAAACTTTCGGTTTCTTTAAAAAACCAAAAACGGACCATCGGTTTTAAAATTGGTTCGGTTTTTGAGAACGATTTTTGGATTTTTAGATTTTGGTCGGTTTTGTTGCTCTCCCCAAACTTTTATACCCAATTTACATATATGAACTTTTTTCTTCACTTTATCAAAATAGTCGAGCGCACCTCAAACCAAGGGCACCTCCTCTATCAAGCGCACCCATGTAAAACACATTTATGTTTCAGCTTTTTTAATGTACACCATTTCATGTTTTATAAAGTGTATATCATTTAATTATTTTGCTACCTACTAACTTTACTTCATTTAATAAGCCCCATTTAACATTTATAAAAGTATATCTTTTTCACAGCATTATATCCATTAAAAATTTAAAATATCTTCATATATTTTACTTTCAAAAGACCATATCCATAAAAAAGTTTCCCATCTTTTACATGCTGCCTATCACCAATTCACATTTCCATATAACTTTTGTTTCTTTTATCAACGGATTTAAATCTTTTTATGAGGCGCACATAAAAGAGTCAAAAGAGGGGAGCACCTGGTGTTTAAAATGCTCCTTTAGATTTTACATAAAAAATAATATTGGATTTTTGGCTGTATGTGAGGCGCACAAGAGAAGTCGGGACACTTGATTTTGAGTGCTCCAACTTGTCTTTATGTGAGGCGCAACAAAGAAAGGGAGCTTAAATTATTCGTTTTGTCTTAGGCGCACAAGAGAAATCAGGAGCACTTGTCTTTTAGTGTGCTTATGAACATTTGGTTTTGTAATTTTTTTTCTCATTTGAGGTGCACAAGAAAAGTCGGAAGCACTTGGTTATTTAGAAGGCTTCTGAACATTTTATATAATAAACTTAAGCGCGCCTAATCAAAATCTATAAACGCGCATGCCTGTATTACCATAGATTTTGCCAGATGTCTCACATCTAACGGTCAGTTGACCAAAGTTCATTTTAGTATTTTTTTGTGCTATGTCCTTTTTTGTATTTTGGTCTCTTAAATGGTTCATTTAAGAAATTTTTTCATTTTAAAAAGTATACTGAGTAATTTTTACATATCCCTGCTACTTTTAGAGTAATCGATACATACAAGGCGAATAACATGTTATTCTTCTACCACTTCAGCATCATCTGATCACCCTCTCAATAACACATGAATAACTAAAATACACTGCCAACAGAAAAACTAATAACATGTTATTGATGCACGTAGGTCTCACAAAACACACGACCAAAAATACCTGCTTACTCAAAAAAAAATAAAATAAAAATAATAATAATAAATAAAAATAAAAATGGCATCAGCCATTTTACCACAATGGTGGCGAACAACGCGTTCACGGCATAACGGTGGCGCCGTTCATGCGTTTATGTGCAAATGGCGGACGGACATTTCCTTGTACTGAGTTCTCTTATAAAGAGTGTATGTTTTCTTAAATCTTGAATTAATGTAGTTTGCCTAAATTACACTTAAATACCCTATATGAAAACTTTTCAAAAAGTTGGCAATTTAAATTATGTTTTTTCTTGATCAATTCTAAACTTGACAACTTTTTTAAAAGCACACATTATATTAATCCAAAAAAAATAAGAAAAAATCAAAGATTCAAAAATATTCAAAAAAAAAATTTGAAAAGAAAAAAAGAATCAAAATTTAAAATTTTCGAAAAAGTTTCCAAACAAATTCAAAAAAAAAAAAAATTTTTTCAAATTTTTTTCGAATTTTTTGAAAACTTTTTTACCAAATTTTCTTCTTTTTTTAATTTTTTTCTAAATTGTTTTTTCGAAAAATTTTTTTGTGGTGGTGGATGGTTAGAAAAAACCTAAACCGTAAAAAAAAAAGTGGGTTAACGAATTTACTAACGTGTTAACTTAAAAGTTAGAAAAAAACCTAAACCGTAAAAAGTTGAGCGTCTTTATGTGCAAGAAAAAGAGAAGACTTGATGAAAATAAACCCTAAGTTAAGTGCCTTTTTGTGCCGTTTTGCCCATCATAAGAAAACAATATGACGTATTTTGAAAAGTTTGAAAAGTTTAAAAAGTAAGATTGGAGATAGCCTACTGTAAATAAGTGTTATTTGTATCAACCATAGTTGTCAGGATCCCGATCCTGATCTTAGGATCTTACGATTTTACGATACCGCAGTTAAAAACGATCCGGATCCAACATAGGATCTTTGCAAGCTTAGGATCTTATAGGATCCGATCTTTACCACGATCTACGATCTAATCCGATCCGATCTTACTTTTCTCGGATTACAAACTAAAAATCTTTAAATTTACAACTTGTTTGTTTGTAGAATTCAAAAAACAACATGTTAATTTTTTAAACATTTTATAATCATAATTTAGGACAACATTTATACAAAACATTCATAGTATTTTATGGTTATAATGTATTAGAATTTGTAGATTTGTATAAAATTACATAAATTATTAAGAATAACATTAAAGAGATCTTAAGAACCCGATCCGATCTTACAATCACGATCTCAAAAGACGAAAACGATTTTGGTAGGATCCCGATTCTGACAACCTTGTATCAACTATCAAGATAAGCAAGTGTAAAAACAGTTAGAAACAATGGTCTCTAAACAAACAAATTAATAAAATCTGGAAAGTTAAAAATATAGTGGAGTAAATTATACAATGGTCCCCCTGTGGTTTTAAAATTTAGTTCGTCCTTCAACTTGTCTTTTGTCAACTTGTCTAATTTTTAGATATTAGAAGAAAAATTAAATAAATAACCGAACATTTATTTTAGTCACATAGAGCACTCGCAACGTTAACGCGTGAGGGCTTATTCACGCAACTGCAAGTATCCCAAGTTACCCACACCAAGCTCCAAGTTATTCTCACGTTAAAGGCTAGAGTAAAAAATAAATAAATAAATAAATAAAAATCATTCACCCCCTAAACCATTTCAAATAAATTTTCACTTACACCCTCTCAACTTATTCAAATTTAAATTATATTGGTTAATTCTGAGCGGGATAAATTCAAATTCAAATTGAAATTTGAAATTTAAAAATCAAATATGAAATGGGATTTATTCAAATGAAAATCAACTCACCTATATATAACACCTACCGACAACTCACACACATACACAAATGTCTCGCAAAGATTTTCTCTTCTCAATTCCAAGTCCACAACAGTTGCTTCGAACTAGCTTTCCAACTCCAACTCAGTTGCCGAACTAGCTTTCAACTCCAAAAGAATTTGTTTTACTCAACACCACCTAGATGTCTTTCGTTTTTCAACTGAAAATGATTTTAAACTCTCCACTGTTATCAATCTAATTGTTAACACTCCACCTCGAACAATCCAGTTGTTCCGGCTCCAGTACAATCGTTGCTAACAGTTCACAGGTGGATTCTTGAAAACAATCATTTGAGTTAAGAGGCTTCCTTCTCAACTTGAACATGACGAAGAAAACTATAGAGAGATTATGGAAGAGCGCGACGTTGAAGCTGCTCGTCGTGAACAAAGCAGAAGGGAAGCTTAATATCTTCGAGATACCTACTTTGACATCATGGAGAGAAAGCTCTTTAATGGCGAGTTTTATTCCTCTTCAAGTGACGAAGTTTGAAATCAATGATCGTAGATTCTTAAGTTTAGTAGTTTTATTTTTACTCAATCTCGTCGTAGTTTTAATGTTTAATGTAATTCGTGTTTAATGTTTAATGTATTTGTTTTTAATGTTTAATGTGATATGTTTTTTAATAAAACGAAGTTGTTTGTTTTAAGGGGTTGAATTTGAAAATATCAAATGTTAAACTTTAACTTTGGATGTTATGATTGCGGGTGTTTTTTTGATGAGTTAAGGTTAAATGTTAAAGCTGATGTGACGCTTACGTAGCAGGAGGATAAACCTTAACTTATGTTATGATTGCAAGTGATCTAAGACATGAGAAATGTGCAGACCTTTGTCTCACATGCTTAAGTATTGTCGTGTATGATTTAGATTTTTGTCTTATTGTAGGCGCACCCTTGTCAAAAGTGCGCTTTAAGCTTGTAAGCAAATTTAGACCGTTAGATTGGACAGTTGTTGTATATCCAACGGATCATTTATAAAAGTTTACTCTCCGTTCCCAATTTTATATCCATTTTAACTTTTTTAATTAAACTTTGATCTCAAATATATCTTTCTGTATTATATAATACTTGTTGTAAAATATATAAATGAAATTAGGTTTTAAATGTATTTTCATTAGTATAACTTTTCATTAAGTATTATATAATACAAAAAATATATTTAAAATCAAAGTTTGATTAAAAAAGTCAAATGAACATAAAATTTAAGACGGATAGTATTTCGTAAATTACACAGGCGCGGTTCATTTTGATAAATTACCATTGATAAAAGTTCATTTAAAAAAATTTCTCGTGAGATAGTAATATCACTATCTAACTCTCAATCTTAACAACCTCAGTTCAAGTTGTCACACTCCTAGTCTTTGTATGGATTTAACATCACCTTAGTTTATACTACGTAGTTTATAATTTTTTTAACAATATATTTGTACATAGTTATAGTTTATGGAGAAATAGAAGGTAATACTGTATAATTTTTATCTTTTAGTTTTTTGACTTGACATTCTACAACAATGTTTTTTTTTGTTGGCAAAACGGGCAAGCCGGGTGGGCACGGGCACGGGCTAGAATGGGCACGGGCTTAACGGGCACGGGATAACGGGCACATGTTATACAAATCGCTTAATAAAAGACCTAAAACGATAAAAAAAATTCTTTAAACGTAATATCTTATTTATATTAAAAAACTTAAATATATTATACAAAAAAATTTCTAAAATGATCTCAGTTGAGAAAAAAAAAATGTGCCCGTTAGTGCCCATTTAAGTTTTCAATGGGCTATATGTGCTCATTTCAAAAAAAGAAGAGGGCTAAATGTGCCCAAATCTTTTAAAAATTTGCCCATTTAAATTTTTTTTTGCTTGGGCATATTTGACACCTCTAGTTTATACCAATGACTTCTATGAAATGAAATATTTATGCGAAAAGAACTGAATCAGTTCTATACTTCTATTAGAAGATCAACTCCACTCCATTATTTGATCAATACAGATAACTAGCCAACTTTATCCCAACACTGTATTGCACTTTCTTATTATGACCTCTATCAGTATTTTAAACAGAACTATAAATGTCATTCGATCCATGTAACATGTTGAAGATTAAATCCAACTCATACGAACTTCATCCTTGTTATATGGGTTAAAGTTGTTACCATTGCATTATACAGATCCTAAACAATGCTTGACTAAATGCTCATTTGCTGTGCGAAAAGCTTCCATTGATGTTATTATGGTCCTACTCGAGAAACTAACACAAAACAGCAACATTTAGTAGGAAGAAAAAACTCACAAGTTATCGATAATTCGAAATAATACAACAAACAAGATAAAACAAGCCAGAAAACATTTGTTTATATCTCCCATTTGAAATCACTATATAGAATTGTACTTAACTCAAACAGAAAAGATGTAAACGAACTACTATTAAGTTAACAAAACAGATATCTCCAAAGATCCAAAACTAAAACAGCAAACTACAGTCTATGAAAAATGAGAATCGTAAAAATATATAGTTAGAGACCAAAAAATAACACATACCATGAACATCTGCAACTCATCATTCAAGAAAAATGTATACCAGCTTGGTTAAATAGAGATAGCAAATGCATAAAATCGGCTTGAGCAAGCTTTGACGATCTCTTATCTTCAAATTTACCTTGTTTCAGCACAGCCATAACTTTATCCTTAAAATCAGACTTTGTATCAGCATCATCCATTTCCATATCATCATCATCTTCGACATCGTCTCTTTCATCATCATCCATATCCATACTCACCTCACCCACATCACCCAAAACTGATGCATCTGTCGCCATTTGATTATCATTACCTTGAGAAGCTTGTAATGCTTGAAGGGTTTTGTAATTTTTCTCCAATGTTGAAAGGACACGCTTTTGTTTAAAAATCGCACCAAGGGTTTTATTCTTTCTAATGAAACACATTCGGACTAAACCATCCCATTCTTTAAAGTTGACCACTGGGGCTGGTTTTCTTGGTTCAATTCTGACAACAGATGAGTCGACTTTTGGTGGGGGTCTAAAGTTATTTTTACCAACTTTTAGTAAGTGGGAAACACGAGCCAAGAGTTGGGTGTTGACTGAAAGGCGACAGTACTGAGAGTCACGAGGTTGGGCAACTAATCTCATGGCGAACTCCCTTTGGAACATTATCACCGCACATCTGAATAGAGGCCTATGGTTCAATAGCTTGAAGGTAAGGGGAGATGATATTTGGTATGGAATGTTAGCTACACATATGTCGAAGTATGGAAGATCACACTTGAGCACATCTCCTTGGATAATCTGTAAACAATGTCAAATGTAGAGAAATTCGGTTAGTTTATAACATTAACAGAGACTAATCTGAGGAATTTAACTAGTATATACAAGTGAGATGGACTTTTTGTTGTATGTTGACCATTGTCTTTGTGAAATTATAAAAGAAAGTAAAACATTATAGATTTGCAAATATTAGCTAATGGTTAGACAAATAGAAGAAATGTTACTGCAACAAAAAAAAAATTTGTTTAACATTACTTGCATTAAAAAAAATCAGCCATGCTAAGTGTTTTGCTATTTTTCAGAAGAGTTGCATATTAAATGCAATGAAAAGCCAGGTAAAATGATTCGAAAAGTTAGTAACTTGGCATATATATTGCATCGGCAGATGTGAAGTAATTCACAATAAACCAACAATGTAATGAATACATAATAATTTTCCAAATATGAACAACTTCAGACAATTATAGAAATATAGATGCAAATAACAATGACTTTGTATTTAGGTTTTTTAGTTAAAATCACTCATTTTGCAAATTGTAGTGTCCATTCTGCAATTTTACAAAAAAGATGATCTGTTTACACCGAATAGAAAAGTATAATGATGGGTCAAAAAGTTAGAAATTTAATGAATATAATGCATCAACAGATGTAAAGCCATATAAGACCAGCAACATGAAGCTCTCATCTACCAATCCATTATATAATCAATCAACTCATTTGGTTTTGAAAGCAACTAACAGAAAGCAGTTTTAAGTGAAGTTTGGGATCAGACTGACGTGCAAATAAGACTTTACTCAGCAGAGCAAAGATAACTGCACCTATATGATACTATAGCGATATCTTTGATCATCACTTCCCAAACTTGTTCAGGTTCACAAAAAACTAACTAAAAAGATTTACTAGGTTTTAAGTTGAAAATGAGGGAGCTTCGAGATCATGTTACGACCTTCAGATATTGTTAAAGTATCTATTTTCAAGAACTAACTTATGTAATACTTAACGTAATTATTAAAAAGGCACAAATATGCGGAAAAATACTTGCCTTTAGTCGATTGGAATGAGGGGTCCCTTGAAACCGACGTTGCAACTCGAGAACCATACGTGAGTCAAGCTCAACAGCAATAACACTCTTCCCAGCTTCTAGAAGCTTCTTGGTAAGATTACCAGTACCAGGACCAATTTCAAGAACCACATCAGTACTATTAATCCCCGCTTTCTGAACAATCGCGTCAACAAGTAAAGGGTTCTTCAAGATATGCTGACCCTTTGACTTGTGGAACTGTATACCTCCTTGATAGTGATTTGAGGACCCAACAGCTGCTCCTCGTGATGGCTTCTCCTTCCGTATTTTCCCTCCCGCCATGTTTCTTTCTAATAATGTAAACATATATTTCAATTAGATTCCACTTATTTTAGCAAGCATTTCAAAGTCAAATAAAAAATCCAAACATAACTAGTCCACATAGATTATAACTTGCTACGCCAAAATAACAACACTTTATTACATCGGCTTGGCTTGCTGGAACTAAAGGGGGTGTTTGGCTCATATTATACTAGTATAAAATAGGCAAATATAAAAAAAAGTACTATACTTGCACCCTTTCCCTTCGGGTAGCGAACAAAATTTTTGTTTCTCCGGTAATATACTTTCAAATTCATCCTCTTTAGGTATTTTCATGAATTGGACAATTTTGCCCCTATTACCAGAAGAGGAAATGGAAAGTATGATACTTTTTTAAATAATAAATAATGTACTACCACGGAAAACGTGTTTTGGCTAAGAAAACGGACTAAGAATTAACAAGGGTAACGTATTTGTGATAGGAAACGTCATTTGGCGAATTTGATCGGCACGATCAAACTCAATAGGTTTATGGGTTAAGATGCCGAATTGACAGCTTTGATACCGTTGATACACTTACGGAATCAACGAGATTCAAATAAGAATGAGTCAAGAATTAGTTAATAGGATTTGTTATGGCTTACTGACTTGTAGAAGTTTATTACAAGAGAGAATTACAAAATCAAACCGCTTACAAATGTGAAATGAATTGTGTTATATACAAATGAAATGATGAAATGGCCTGTAATCTTTTCCCGCCTAAATGGTGGTGGTTAAAACTGCTTATTTGAACCCCACATGTGCCATGCAAGCGTATACTTATTTAAACTCATGTCCTTAAATGGTGGTGGAACTAAATTATTTTAATAAGTAAATAGTGTAAACTTAAAACAAAACATTTTTATCATAGATTTAACACAATTATAAATCATTAAATAATTTATCTTAATACATATCCAAAATTTAAATATAAAAAACTAGGCAAATGATAAAAAGTATCATACTTCCATTTCCTCTCTTCGGTAATAGGGGCAAAAATGTCCAACTGTTCATGAAAATACCCTAAAGAGGATGAATTTGAAAGTATATTACCCGCAGAAGCAAAAAAATTTGTTCGCTACCCTGAAGAGGAAAGGGTGGCAAGTATAATACTTTTTTTTGATATTTGCCCTATAAAATAATCAGTTTTGAATAATCAAAATTGTCAAAGACTTTCATTATTTTATCAGCATATTTTCAATTTGCATTCTCCAAAGTCAAAACATAACAATCTGTCTGAGTAGCCAAACAGCTTGTAGCATATTTGGCACAAATAAGCTGTTTTTTATAATAACAAGGAGTTGCTTCAAAAGCATAACCTTTTCTAAGGGGGTGTTGGTTTAAGCTTTTATGTGGCTTATGAGCTCATCTGTTTTTCGGCTTATATATCATTAGCCTCAATTTTTCGGCTGAAGACTTATGGGCTTATATAAGTTTATTCTACACGTCTCCAAATAAGCCGGAAAATTGGAGCTTATGAAATATAAGCCGAAATCAAATAAGCTTATAAGCCCATATATAAGCTTAAACAAAAACCCCCTAAATAAGCTTGCAGGTGCTTGTTTAAGCTTATTTTTCCATCTTATTGGCTTATCTCAATTCTAGACAGCTAATAAACTCAAATAAGCCCTACAATTTCAGCTTATTGTTTCAAAATCTAAAAACTAAGCTAAATCAAAACCCCTTTAAGTAATAACTTACTTATAATCTATAAAAAAGCATATTACAACATAAAGCAGCAAACTTTACATGACAAAATTAAAAATTTACAAATCTTGAAAACCCAAACAAAAACAAAAACAAAAAAAGGACAGAGTGGTTATAGTTAAAAGAACAAATATAACAAACCCTTAAGATGTTTTCCGGTGAGTGATGTAGACGGCGGCGCGTGGGGTTTAAGGTGGGTGGCTGTGAAGGTAATAGGGCTTAAAATGAGGTTTTCTAGAATATGTAGGTATCAAAGTATGTAATTCTACATGTTTGATCCTTTTAGTTTTAGAAATTGAAATAATACATGTTTGCTTTTTAGGTAATGTTTAGTTGTTTTATTTTTATTTATTTATTTATTTTTATTATTTTTTTTTTCTAGATTTTGGAGATTGGAATTTTGAAAACCCGTTTAGATGGAGTTATACTTTTCTTTTTTTAAAAAATTACATTAGATTGTGATGGTAGCGGCGCGCGAGGATGAAAGGTGAAGATGTTACTAATTGATTAGGGTTAGAATGAGATACTTGAATTGGAACGGAGAAATCTCGTTTTTTTTATTACAAAGAAAAAAGTGAAGAAGGGTAGATTGGAGTTTTTATTTTTCTAGTTAAAATTTGGCAAGTGAGAAATTATTATTATTATTATTATCATTATTTTATTTAATTGTTGAAATAAAGTATGACTAAATAGGTTTTTAGTTTTTTCTATAAAATAATTCCTAAAAAAATGAGATGTATTTTACAAACTAAACAAACCTTTATTTTTTTCTTAGTAGGAAGGCTCACAGAAACCTCTTCTCTCTCAAATAAGTTGATAAACTAGACATTACTCTATATACCAAAAAAAAAAATAAATAAATAAAAAAGGCATGTTGTAATTGTTTTTTAAATGGAAAAAAGCAAAACATATAATAATTTTAGTGCTATCAATTAATTTTATGTAATTGTGTCTTATTTGAGATCAAATGCCCTATATACAAGTTTAGCTCAAAATGAGTTAGAAGATCTGAAATGCACACCTTGTTTTCCTGCCTTTTACTAACTATTACAAAGTTTGGAAAATAATCGAAAATAATTGTTTTTCGGTTGGTGGTTATAAACCACGTTTTCGTCTCATTTCATAATATAACAAAATGGAGTACTCGTTTTGATTGATTTCTCGTATAAATCGTTATCCAGATTATAACCATTCACACACCAAAAAATTCGTAAAAAGAAAAGCCTCATGACATCAGTTAGCTGTATGTCTCGAATTTTCGATATTCCTTTTTATTTCTCATCAAATGAATGACATTTTCGTCTGAAAATCCTAGTTATTCTTAGCATGATATTGGAGAATCTCATTGCTATTACTCAAACAAGCATGTCCATCACTATTGATCACTATTCAGGGAAGTTCAAGATGGGACTCAAGATATAAAAGATAGAACAAAATAAAACGATACAAGTAGAAAAACTTAGAATTACGTAAAGTGAGTTTTATATGTTTCTTTGCTTTTAAATTTTAGAGTGACAAAAAAAACTTAGGCCATTGGAGTAAAATTAATTGCATGAAATGATGAACCGAAAAGAACGAATAAACCGAAAACCGAAACCGAACCGAAAATAATCGAACCAAACTAATAACCGAACCAAATTTGCTAAAACCGAACCGAATCGAACTACTAATTCGGTTCTCGGGTTGGTTATGGGTTTGGCAGTTTGAACCGAAAACCGAATTCATATAAATATATATATTTTTTATATATTTATATATTTTTATGTATATTTATATATAAATAAATACTATTAAAAGGTTATCATAATATAATAAAATACTTTTTATGCTTGAAATATATTTTTTTGCTAAATATTTGTGTAATTATTAATTTTTTTCTTAAAAAATAGTGAAATTCGGGTCAACCCAAAAACCGTACCAATAATTCAACCAACCGAACCGAACCGAATTTGAATTTGGTTCGGTTCGATTCACTTGTTGATTTAATTTTTTAACCGAATTAACCGAACCGAACAAATGATAACCGAACCGATCAACACCCTAAATTATGCCCATTAAAGGCCCAATAGAAGTGGTCAGAAGTAGGCCTATTAGCATAAACAAGTCAAGTTTATACCTACTTGTAACGAAATGGCACAAAATGAACCATCTCGACATAGTTTTGGTTAATCATTTCAAGGAGCCGATTGTTCGTTTTGTTTCACTAAATAAATACCATTACATTTGCTTGTTTTAAGTTTCATTTTTTAACTTACCACAGGTACAACCAATATTGTTTCATGCTCACCATAACTCGTCGTCGCAATACTTAATTAATCGCCTTCATTTTCATTTTCATTGAGAATTTATGAACACTGGTTAAGCCATCAGGGACATAACTAATAGTAAATTTCAGTATGTAACATTTAACCAGACTTAAGTACCACGTAATTGATGCATCATCTTCATGCTCAACGATCTTTTTTCTGTAAATAATTAATACAATATTCAGGTACCAAAACTTATCAACACCATAGAATTAAATGTCAAGCAATTGCTCTGCATCATGCAACCTAATTGTAATGTTCTTATCCGCGTAAAAATATGACGAACAATGTATCAAAACTCTATCATTGAGAGGTTGTGTGTGATGCATTTGTGGAAGTTAAGGACATGGAAGAACAAGGCGTAACCAATGATGCAATTTCTGGTGATTTCCTGCATACGGGACAAGTTGCATTTAACTTGAGCCACTCGTCTACACAATCTACATGAAAATAGTGACTACACTCCGGAATGGTTCTTACTACCTCTTTAGGCTTGTAGTCTGAAAGGCATATGGCACAAGCGCTATCATCTTTGGGTAATTCACAACTTTCTCCCAATATGGTCTTCGGGTACGACTCGATTGTGGTCCCGTCTAGACCAGTTGTTGAACGTGTTTGAGGAGTGATAGCAATAGCGGAAAGGTCAATGCTTTGTGTTGACCTGGTCATAGTTTCTTACCTTGCCATAAACGTAGCATACAAACACAATGGCGAATAACAGCATAGCCGTAGGTACACCAGTAATAATGATTAGCCGATAACTGGTATACCCTGAATCACGACCTATAAGCGAGAAACCAGCATGCATTAGTTAGGAAATGCGATTTTTATATTTTGGTCAAATTTCTTTCTCTTAAACATTTGACTTAAGATTTTGAACTTAAGGACTTAACATTTGGATTATTTATTTCTCTTTAAACAGGTTTTAGGAGGAAAATGATGGGAGCTGCAATTAATTGGACCCGACTGCAAAGTCAAAAGTCTAAGCATGTCTACTTCTTAATCCTCATCATATGGATGCTACTAACCATCAAATTTGACTGGTTCTTAGATATACAATATTATCTTGTCCAGAAGTAGATATTACAGCAAATAAGGGTACTTAAAATATGCATATGATATATATGAGTTATGAACAGTTGACAGGAAAGGAAAAACTAACCATAACGAATACAAGTAGTCTCTCCATCCTTGAATGCACAAGTACCACCACCGAGTTCACAAGTTTCACAAAAAGGCATAATCCAACTTAATGTACTCCTAACTATACCACCAATGTGCCTAAGTACCGGTAATGAAATCATAGCAATATCTTTGCAACTCACGGGTATATCTTTATATGAAATCATCAAAGTTTCCAAAGCATAAATGGAATGGTTCACACTTCCTAAACAAGGAAAAGAAATCATCAGCAAATCAGAACTTGCATTTGGTGATGAACAATTATAGAAAGTGTAGCCCTTGGAGAGACTGTCTTGGAATGGAGTGCCAGCTAATTGTATTCCAACGAGTCTCTCTGGCCCACAAAAGTCAGGATCAACCCTAATCTCCTATGAACATTACAAATAGGCCATGCTTAACGATATGCATAACAAATTTACAACCACTTTAATAACCAAAAAAAAAAAAAAACTGTTACCGAAATAAAAACTGATATACTTTCATAGTCTAATTAAGTATCGTTTTCAATAAGTATCAGCGTACTTTTACATTTATCCTGTTTTTGCCATAGAACCTTTTCATAATACATATAAGTTAAAAGATGATTTGTTTTTTTCTTAAGCCACTTTGTCGCGAAAAACAAATATTTAAAGCCTAGTTCTTGAAACGATGCTGAATTGCTTGTTATACAAATAAGTTTAGTTAATGAATAAAATGTAATGTTTAGCTATTTGTTACTAGTATATGGTATATAAATTTAGGTGATCACTTCCACCAAAATTAATCGACACAAAAGCTAAAAAGATTAAAACCTGAATAGCATAGGAAATATCAATGACAGTGAATGATTGAGACGACGGAAGCTTGAGGATGGTTTGATTCTTTTCGTTACATGAAAGATCAAAACCAGGAAATCCACAACTAGAGGGTTGTCTGTCAACGAGACGAAAAGGGAACCGGACTTGAGGTCCAATGGGGCTACAGAATGTCGGGCTGCAGACATCTTCGCTGGAGATGAATTTGAATAGAAAGAATAAAAGTAGTAGTAAGGTTTTTGGCCTCATAGTTGACAGGGCCAACGACCTTAAAAGCAAGAAATATAGTTGTGGTGATTGGTGATTATTGGTTTTATTGATCGATTTATAACGTTTATTTTGTTTTATGCCGTATTTTTCTTTAGCTGTGTGATAAGTCGTTACTTGAGACATGAAATATGTTTATTTTTATTGGTAGTCCTTATTAGTTAAAGACTTCAGGGATATTATTTGGATTGGTATAATAACACTCATCATATCAACAAAAGCTATATTTTGATTGTTAACATATTTTCATCATGTTTTGCAAACTTTACATTATTGATAACATTAACATATTTTCAAACGCAAATTTAACTTTATTTTATAATTTATGTGATATAATCTCTTTGAGAGCCTTGTTAATGGACTAATATTTAGTGTTATTATTGTTAGTATTGAGACAAACACGTTTGATCATTTAGTAATATTTGTTATTGAACTCAAACTCATTATTGAGTTATATTCTTCCTCGACATCTTCTTTCACTACAACAATCGGATGGACGGGAGGAGACTTTCGCCGACTCAGTGCCCCGGCGAAAAGTCACTAAACCAAAAAAAAATCTGATATGGCACATAAATACGCTGACTTGTTACGGGAAATTCAACGGATACTTTCTGCGGGGACATGTCCCCGGCGAAAGTAAGTTTGATTTTATTAAACTTTGACCGGATAGTAAAATTCAACGTTTCTCCGGGACTTGTCCCCGCTAAAAGTATTTTCAACTTTTATCCAAATTTGACCAAAGTCAAAAGCAATTGTTCACGGGAAAATTCCCGCCAAGCCTTTTCCCGGGGATATGTCCCCGGCAAAACCTGTTATTCAGAAAAATTACTCTTTATTGCGACTATTAATACATAACTAAAACCCCAATGCTTGGATAGTCTTTTCATTACGTAAAAACCCTAGATTATTTTAAAATTAAAACAGCATATCTTTAGTTCCATCGTCTGTCGTTACAAAATATCTGGTCAAAAGAAACGAAGACTTGAATTTTGTGCAGCTGGGTTGTATCTCCAGGTTATCCAACGCTTAGGATTTATTGATGAGACTTGACGAAACAGAGTAGAAAGAGTTTTAACCGGCTTTAAGTTGAAAAAGTATATTGTAAACCATCAGCCAACTTGGGATTTATTTTTAAATGTGATATTGTTTCTTCAGTTTCATTCTTTGAGCATATGTAATTTAGTATTGGAAAAGGGGTGTTTGGACACCATAATCTGGTTAACTAAGAACATGGTCAACTTTACAAATCCAGCATGTGCTTTGATTTATAAAAATACTTGATAGATACATATTACAAGAACAAACAACAACAAACAACTACTACTACTACTACTTACTATGCTACTCTATCTGCTATGCTATCTACTACTCAACTATCTGCTATGCTATCTACACACTACTGGCTGCTGCTACTTACTACTACTATCTAGCTGCTACTACTATCAAGCTATCACTGCTATGCTACTATCAACTATCAACTACTGCTACTATCAAGCTATCTATGCTATCAAGCTATGCTTACTCTGCTACTACTCAAGCTTTTCACTGCTACTATCTGCCTTGCTGCTGCTATCACTGTATCAAGCTATTCACTGCTTACTATCTACTTACTACTACTGCTACTAGCTACTCTATCGTCGTGCTGCTACTACTACTACCACTACCACTACCACCACTACCACCACTACCACCACTACTACCACTACTACCACTACTACCACTACTACCACTACTACTACTACTACTACATACGAAGATTTTCCATGTCACCTAACAGCTCACGAAGTAATGCATCCGACTGACATGCGTGGTCGTCAGGAATCCTTGCCATTTCAAGTCTGGCCTCTAGCAACCTTACTTTTGTCTCTAGCACATGTTTTTGTGATTCCAGCAAGCTTATCCTAAGATCTTTTTCATGGCAGCTCGAGCACTATGTTGGTGCAGAGATTGTTCTTAAGTACTCGTCAAATGCATCCTACCATAAAAATATCCGCACCCATGATCTTTTCTGGGCTGTTACATAATAAGAAAATTATAAGAGATTACAACCCAATTATTTGTATATTTACATTAATAAGAAATGTATGATTGTTCACCTTTGACAGAGGACATGAATAATATTGTTGTCCAGATGAATGTTCTCTATGTGATGTTCTTAATTTTATATTTCCTGCTCCATAAGAACACATAAAAGGATTAAAATCTCCATCTCAGGTTTGCTTATTTGTGTGAAGATAAGAGGTTGATTGAGGTGTTTTGAGGATAAGATCTGGTAGCTTTTGGTGGGATAAGATCTCAAGTATTATTTATTTGATATATAGAGCGATCTAGAGTTTTTGGGGGAAATTTTGGCGCCATGTTTTTTGTGGGAATTCTTGTCTCTATACAAAAGCATATATTTAAAAAATAACATTATTATATTTTTCAACCAATCAAAATCCTAACCCACTAAACTTATTTTTTATTAGATAACACAAGAAAAAGACTATTATTTTGAAACATCATAAAATATAATTGGGGACGATAATCTTAGGAGTAAAGTTTTTTTTTTGGGTCAAAATGATTTTGTCAAAAAACGTATTTTTTATTGACCGAATTATTTTTTTCTGCTAACCAACTTATAGGAGAAAAAATGTACTACCACGCTAGCTGAAAATTGGACGTTGACTACAAAGTCAAAAGTCTTAATTTGTCTTATTTCTTATTAGTCATCAATTGGATGCTAGTAACCTTCAAAGTTTATGTTCAAATTGAAAAAACAAAAAACCTTCAAAGTTGACTAGCTAGTTCCAAACAACTAGATATTACAACTGTGGGATATAATGGGCCTGTTTGGTTTTGATAAAAAATATTTTCCTTCAAAACAAATAGCTTCGTTTGGATACATCAACTTCAAGCTTTTATTTTAAACAAGTAGCTCCAAAATGAAAAGCTGATTCATAAAGCTTTTAAAATATTTTAGAGCTGTTAAAACATAAAATTACTTTTAACAGCTTACAATTACAATTAACAACTAATTTACCAAACATTTTTATTGAAAAAAAGATACAACTTGTATCTCATGTTCAAAATTCTCATAGTTTACAGCTTTTATAAAGATACAAATTTTACAGCTAGTTTTACCAAACATACCCAATTGTCCAACAAACTTTGTAAACTAGCGCAAAATATTTGTTAATACAAATAAACCGTGAAAACGCATTAATATTTTATCTCTTTGTGTTTTGATGATAACAAATATAATGTTATCTTAAGTATAATTATAAGGATACATGTTATTTTTGTAAAGCATTTACATATAGCCATTTAAATACAAAATGTAGTAATTAAGCATTTGTTGTAATAGTTTATTAGGATGGGTAAAACCATAACCCATGGACCATAACCCATGGATCTTAACCCATACCCAAGTAGACTAGATACAATGTATACTTAGATACATTGAATCTAAAGAAAACCCATGGACCAACCCATAACCCATGACCCATAACCAAAACAACCATGGGCAAAGAGGAGCGTTCCACGGATCCCTAGGATTACACTAGACGGATCCCAAGTGGAAGGGATCCGTGGGATCCGGGAAACAGTGAAGAATTTTGCCTATAAATAGAGAGCCATTTCTTCATTCTAACTCACCCTCTTCTTACTAAATCTCTCATACACTCTCATTCTCTTCTAACATATAGATCACTTGATCTAGAGAGTTGTTCTTCTTTTCTATTTGTGATCCTCATATAGGTCCTTCTCTAAGGCTAGATCACGAGCATTCTACAAGTCATCCAAGCAAGGGGTCCTTGATTGATTTGTCACCAAAGATTTCTAATAAGATCTTGTATTTGATATTTTACATATTTGTTGTGTAATAGTCGTGTTGGTTTGGTCCACCGTTTTACGGACTCGGTATTTAGCTTTGTACCGGAAAAAGTGTAAGCAACGCTATGAAGGCTTCTCCGCCAAGTGAAGGAGTTTGTTGACATAGTGCTTGAACTCTCGAGTAGGTGACTCGGGGAGTGGAGTAGGGCAAGGAAGGTGTCCTTGTAGCGAACCACTATAAATCGGTTGTGTCTTTTCTTTCCCTTCGCTTTACTTTATTTACTTGCTTTATCATTAGATCTATACTTTCTCTACATCCATAAGATCTCACATATTAACTAATCTAAAGTTTTTGAAACTAACTTAAAATCGGCAAAACTATTCAACCCCCTTCTAGTTTTCCACAATTGGCATCAAGAGCTAAGTTTATAAAAGTTTTAAAATAAAATTGTATTTTAAAACTTTTCGATCACTATGGGTTCTCAAAATTATAAGGAAGGGCAATCTATGCAACGACCACCACTACTTGAAACTAATGGTTTTATATATTGGAAAAATAGATCGAAACATATGTGAAATCTAAAGATATTGATCTTTGGTACATTATTGTTGAAGGTGATTTTGAGGCTACCTCAAAAGATGATAAAGGAAATTTAGTTAACATACCTCATGATAAACTAAGTGATGAAATGAAGAAAAAGCTTTCTAAAAATAGTGAAGCAAAAATGGTTTTATAAAATGCTTTACCGAAAAAGGAATTCAAAAGAATTTCTATGCTTAAAACCTCTAAAGAAATTTGGAATTCTTTAGTTGTAACTCATCAAGGCAATCAACAAGTTAAAAATAATAAAATTGATTTATTTGTTCAACAATATGAACAATTTTCAATATCGGATGAGGAAACTATAGATCATTCATTTGCTAACTTTAATACTATTATTACATCTTTACAAGCACTTGATGAATCTTTTCTAGCCGTAACCATGTTAGGAGATATCTAAGGGCACTTCCATCGAAGTGGAGATCCAAGGTGACGGCGATCGAAGAGTCAAAAGATTTGACAATCCTCACCCTTGATGAACTCATAGGCAACTAAAAGTCTACGAGCTTGTCCTTGCTAAAGATTCCGAAGCCTCAAAGATGAAAGAGAAACACAAATCTCTTGCCCTTAAAGCCAAAAAGGCTTCAAGCGATGAAGAGAACTCTCTTCGAGTAGTGACTACGCTATGAGGGACTTTAAAAGTTCTTTGTTAGAAGAAGGGAAGATACGTCAAACAACCGTATGACGATAAGAAAGGCTTTCGGAAAAGCAAAGAGGACGAGAAGCCAAAGGATGATCGTACTTGCTTTAAATGTGGGGACCCAAACCACTTTATTAGTAAGTGTCCCAAACGGATGATCAAAAGGCGCCGCGAGCTTACATGGGGAATGAGCGACGGGAGGACTAAGAAAGAAATTTGTCTCATGCCAAATGACGAGGTATGTCACGAATACTATAGTAGTTCATCACTTGATGACGACTCATTGCATAATGAATATGACAAACTATGCAATATTAGCTTAAAACTAATTAACAAAAACAAGCTTTTAAAGAGTCAAAATCAACGCTTAGATAAAGAAGTCATAGAATTAAAAGCAAAACTAAAACGTTTAGAAAAGGGTAAAATAGCAAGTGGTGAATGTGAACTTTATGTTCAACTTCAAACACTAGTTGATCATCTAGATTCTAAAATTGCTAGAATGAGTAATAACACTTTAGATACAATAGATGGTGTTAAACCCGGTAACAACCAAAAAAGGTTTAGGTATTCAACAACTTGATCCATCAACTAGTGAAAGTAAAGAAACAAAATTTGTTAAGGAACTAAAAAAATTCCACCGCGGATCCCACGGATCCCCTAAAAGGGAACCGCTAGTGTAAAAAAGGGATCCGGGATCGCTGTAGCAAATAGTGGGAATAACGTAGCTTCTTCATCTAGAACTGAGTTTGTTATCGTTAATAGGAAGAAACCAACTCATGTCACCACTAGACAACCACCTCCAAAATATAATCCTACTTTTGCAAGAAACAAAGCTCCATCTTTTTCAAAACCTAATCCATCTAGGAGACCTAATAACGTTTATCCAAGAAGTAACCATCAAATGGGATGGAACCCAAATATGCAAAATGGTTTTCCTTTTCAAAACTTTGCTCCATGGAATGCATACTCATCTTATCCATACATGTCTAACATGAATGGAATGTTTAACACTAATGGACCCATGAACAAATGGGGACCAAACTTTTGAGTTTATTATTGTTTTAGGTGTGCTTAAAGGTCCACCTAGACCCCGATGAATGGGTCAAGGATAGCGGGTGCACGAGGCACATGACCGCAATAGAGATCTATTCTCCACATATGAATCCTTCAATGGAGGTAATGTGGTGTTTGGAAATAGCAAAGGTAGAATCATCGGTAAAGGTACGATTTCTAACAAATCTCTAACCATTAACGATGTGTGTCACGTGAAAACCTAAACTTTAACCTCTTAAGTATAGGACAAATATGTGATAAAAGTGCAATGTACTTTTACCAAACCGTAGTAAGATATTAAAAAATGGCATAACCATAGGAAGAGGAATTAGGAAACATGGAGTCTATGTCATTAAAATCGGTAATGAACCTAAAGACAAACTATGTCTTACCTCTATGGATGATACTTGGACCTTATGGCATCGAAGATTGGGTCACGCCAACATGCGACTTCTTCAATCGCTATCATCCAAAGATCTAGTAAGAGATCTACCTAAGTTAAAATATGAACATCATTTTGTGATGCTTGTAATGTAGGAAAACAAGCTCATTCTAGTCATAAAGCTAAAAACATGGTGTCTACAACTAGGTGTCTAGAATTACAACATATGGATTTATTTGGTCCATCCGCTATCCAAAGTTATGGAGGCAACTACTACACTTTGGTCATAGTGGATGACTACTCTAGGTATACATGGACAAAATTTTTAAAGAACAAAACGAAAACCTTTAATTATTTTGAAATATTAAGCAAAAAGATCCAAAGACAACTAGGAAGTCCCATAGTGTCTATTAGGACGGATCATGGTAGGGAATTCGATAATGAAGTGCAATTTGGAGCTTTTGTGACGCTAATGGTATTACTCACAACTTCTGCTCCACGACCTCCACAATCGAATGGGGTAGTAGAAAGAAAGAATAGAACCCTACAAGAAATGAGTCGAACCATGCTTAATGAACAATCCATACCTCAAAAGTTTTGGTGTAATGCCGCTGATACTTCAACGCATACTCAATCGAAGTCTTAATTAGACCATTCTTAGGAAAAACTCCATATGAGTTACTTCGAGGCAAAAAGCCTACGCTAAATCACTTTAGAGTCTTTGGTAGCAAATGTTTTATTCTTAACACTAAAGATTACCTTACAAAATTTGATCCTAAATCAACCGAAGGTATCTTTCTAGGTTACTCGCCAAATAGCAAAGCTTACGTCATATTAAACAAAGAAACAATGAAGGTAGAAGAGTCATTAAATATAAAATTTGATGAAAGTCCACCCAAACCCTCTCCACCTCTTGTCGATGACGAGATTATAGAAAGTGAAGCTATAGTAATAAAGAAAAAGATAAGTGACGAAGAAGAACCTCTAAGTGATGAAATAATAAACATTAAAGAGTCCAAAGATCACCCCGTAGATAAAGTCATAGGAAAGCTAAACGAACGAACATTAAGGTCTCAAGTTCAAAACCAAAGTAGCTTGTTTTGTTTCGCTTCAACCTTAGAACCTAAGAATACACAAGAAGCCATAAAAGATGAGAGTTGGGTAATGGCTATGCAAGAAGAACTAAATCAATTTGTTTCTAATGATGTTTGGACACTTGTCCCTCCACCTAGTAATCAAACCATAATAGGAACCAAATGGGTTTATAAAACAAATTAGATGCAAACGGAGTAGTGTCTAGGAACAAGGCTAGACTCGTTCTCAAGGGTATAACCAACAAGAGGGAATAGACTTTGATGAGACCTACGCCCCGTGGCTAGATTAGAGTCTATAAGAATACTTCTTATGTATGCTTGTGCTAATGATCTAAAGCTTTATCAAATGGATGTCAAAAGCGCTTTTCTAAATGGTTTCATTAATGAAGAAGTATATGTAGCTCAACCTCCGGCTTCATCGATTTTGAAAAACCCAAACATGTGTATAAATTAAAGAAAGCCCTTTACGGTCTTAAACAAGCTCCAAAAGCTTGGTATGATAGACTCAAGTCATTTCTAATTAAACACAACTATACCATGGGGTTAGTTGACAACACACTTTTACTAAGAAAAGAGAGTCACATATAATCATAGTACAAATATATGTAGATGATATTATATTCGGATCCACTTGTCAAGACATGTGTGATGATTTCTCTAAAATCATGCATGACGAGTTCGAGATGAGTATGATGGGAGAACTTAGTTTCTTTCTTGGTCTACAAATAAAACAAGTAGAAGATGGTATCTTCTTCAATCAATCTAAATACATAAAGGAGATGTTAAAGAAATTCGGTCTAGAAGAGTTGAAACCAATTAGGACTCCAATGTCATCCGACACCAAACTCACGATAATACTAAATATCGTGGCATGATAGGTAGTCTTCTCTACCTCACGGCAAGTAGGCCGGATATCATGTTTAGTGTTTGCTTATGTGCTAGGTTTCAAGAAGACCCTAAAACATCACACCTAGAAGCCGTAAAAAGGATATTTAGATATATTAAGGGTACAACACAATTAGGATTATGGTATCCTAAGGGCACGGAGTAGAAACAATTGTATATGCAGATTCTGACCATGCAGGTGATTACGTTGATAGAAAAAGTACAAGTGGGTATGTACTTTCATGGGATGTTGTTTAACATCTTGGTTTTCTAAGAAACAAACGGCACTAGCAATATCAACAACCGGCCGAGTGCCTCCAAGCAAAGCATGCCAACAAGCACTATGGATGAAACAAGCGCTAGTCGACTACGACATTCATCTAAGCGACATAGCCATCCTATGTGACAACAAAGGTGCCATCGACTTAAGCAAGAATCCGTTATTGCATTCTCGCACAAAGCATATAGAGATTCGTCATCACTTCTTAAGAGACAATGTTCAAAAGGGGAACATCTCTATTGAGAAGGTAGCATCCGAAGACAACATAGCCGACGCCCTCACCAAACCGTTGAAGCGGGAACAATTCAACCTACTTCGTCTTGGTCTTGGTCTAATGGAACAAACGCCGTAACTTATTTGACTCTACAAGGTATGTAAACACTAGCCTTCTTCTTTCCGAGTCTAGGATCTCTATTTCACGCACAACTCACAAACAATACGGAATTTTCAAAACCCAAGATAAGTTTTCCACTTATAGCTTTTATATGTTTTTCAAACACATACACATTTTCAAAGAAAACCTCTTTTCAAAATGTTTTCTAAAAGGATGATACCTTCCCGTATCAATTTCACAAAAGCAATTTCTCACGTCTAGGACAAATCGCTTTTTCATTATTAATACAAAGTAAAACCCGTTTTCATTGCATCTCATGTCTTTTGAATGCTAAAGGAGACACATAACTAATATGTGTTTTCGGGTACATTCATTTAAGCAACAATGAATTAGGAGCATTGATAACACTAAATTACGTACTTATGTACTAAATATGTGTTTTCGGGTTATCTCAATAGGATACTTTTTCTACTTCTAGTTTATTTTCTTTTTCTTTTTAGGAGTCGAGATAACCGCAACTCCAAATAGTTTGCATATAGGCACACACTAGGCAAAAATGTTTCCAAAAGGAAAATTTTGTGCACGCTCGATCACCGACCCACGGATCCCAGCCTTCATGCGACGGATCCTCAAGGGAAGGATCCATGGGATCCGTGAAACATAAGCTGTTTTTACCTTCTATTTTTTCACTTTGGATGAAAAATCCACATTTGTTTTATTTTTGGAGTATGCTCTTTAATGCTTGTGTTCTCATGATCACATGCCTTAAATTCATATCTAATCATTAGATTTTAATCCACATTTTGGGTCAAGCACTCATTACAATGTTTTGTTTTTCTATATATAGAACTCCCAAAATGCTTGCATAATCCATCTCATCCACACAAACACAATACACCATGTCATCCACAAACCCTTTAGATGAATCACCTAGTACAAACAATCATCTTCATGATACCCAAACCTTTGTACTACCACCATCCAAAATACCACAATCAAACTCTAGGATATCCGCGCGGATTAGTATCCGATCTTGTTGCTTAGCAAAACCAACCTCAAATGGTTCATCCTCAACAAATAACTCACCACAAGATGCTTCCATTATAGCACCTCCCTCATCACCAACAAGTACACCAACTTCATCACCACCTAAAGTCACTCTTTGGGAACTCCTTAAGACTCCAACAAGATCTAAACAACCTAAACAAAAAGAAATAGTCTTTTCAACACCCCACACATCTCCAAATACTATTTTTCAAGATCTTGAAACATCACCACCATTAGCTCCCATCACATTACAAGAACATCTAGGTTCTTTCCACCACCACTTACAAATATTCCAGATGTTGATCCATATTTTCCTATTTTTCCACCACAACTTCCGCATAACTCAAATCAAAACAACCCGGAAACTTCCGACTCATTACCCACATCATTTACATTGTGAACATTGCCAATCCACTAGGGAAAATGAAATAGAAGTTAGGGAAGAAATGCATTTCATACTCAACCTCATCCTTGATCGCATCAATACCATTACTCATCAAAACCTCCATCCATAACCTTATGCAAGCATGGAAGGAATCACTACTACTATTTTCTATTTTAGTACTTTTTCTTTTGAAGTCATTTTCAAGAACAAGTCTTGTTCTTATTTTAACATGCTTGTAGTTGGCATAAATACCACTACACTTTGTTGTTTTATTACAAGGCCTTGTTTACATACCTTGGCTCCCAATCTTGATTCTCGGCAATCACAAGATTATTTAAGCATGTTACTAACCTTTCTTTTTTGTAGGATTTTTATTTTTTTCTTCACTTGACTTCCAAACAATGGGGAGCTACCACAGGGGAGATAGCGATACGGACAAATTTTTCCACACTTTTATGTTTACTTCTTCCATGGGTTAACTTTTTGTTTCACAAAAGGGGAGAAGAAGTAAGACTTAGGAGCTTTCAAAACTCACATCTATTCTTAAGTTTTACTCATCATAACATTATGTTTTGTCATCAACAAAAGGGGAGAGATTGTTAATACAAATAAACCGTAAAAACGTTTATTAATATTTTGGGATCTCTTTGTGTTTTGTTGATAACAAATATAATGTTATCTTAAGTATAATTATAAGGATACATGTTATTTTTGTAAAGCCATAACCAAAAAACCCATGGGCAAAGAGGAGCATTTCACGGATCCCTAGGATTACACTAGACGGATCCCAAGTGGAAGGGATTCGTGAGATCCGGGGAACAGTGAAGAATTTTGCCTATAAATAGAGAGCCATTTCTTCATTCTAACTCACCCCTCTTCTTACTAAATCTCTCATACACTCTCATTCTCTTCTAACATATAGATCACTTGATCTAGAGAGTTGTTCTTCTTCTTTCTATTTGTGATCCTCATATAGGTCCTTCTCTAAGGCTTAGATCACAAGCATTCTACAAATCATCCAAGCAAGGGGTCCTTGATTGATTTGTCACTCCGCAAGATTTCTCAGAAGGATCTTGTATTTGATATTTTACATATTTGTTGTGTAATAGTCGTGTTGGTTTGGTCCACCGTGGCTACGGACTCGTATTTAGCTTTGTACCGAATAAAGTGTAAGCAACGTTGTGAAGGCTTCTCCGCCAAGTGAAGGAGTTTGTTGACATAGTGCTTGAACTCGCGAGTAGGTGACTCGAGGAGTGGAGTAGGGCAAGGAAGGTGTCCTTGTAGCCGAACCACTATACATCGGTTGTGTCTTTTCTTTCCCTTCGCTTTACTTTATTTACTTGCTTTATCATTAGATCTATACTTCCTCTACATCCATAAGATCTCACATATTAACTAATCTAAAGTTTTTGAAACTAACTTAAAATCGGCAAAACTATTCAACCCCCTTCTAGTTTTCCACAGATTTGTTTATAACAGTAGCCTGAAGAGTGATGATTTTTCTATTTGTGATATTCTAATTGAGATGTATACAAGGAAAAAGATCATAATAGTAATTGTGCTGGTAGGTTAGTCATATCTATGAAATTATGTGTGATGGCTACTGCAGTTTATACTTTTAGTATGTTTTCTATGTAGATTTGGTTTAAGTGATTGCGTGTATCGGTGAATATATTACTTTGTACCTTACTGATGTCATTGTATGACTACTTTGGCAAACTGTTTGAGAGGATTTATTTTTACTATAATTGTGCGACCGTGACGGCATCGAGACATTTGATTAATGAGAAAGGGGATGTGCAAGTTTTATCAAATATGTACGTATCAATAAGAGTAGGATGTATACTTGTAAAGTTGTGTGGCAAGTGGAAGTATATCAGTGCATGTAAGTTCTCAGTAAACTTGATGGCTGATTTAATTAGGAACTATCTCATTTTTCAAAATTTTATTATCAGGATACCTCCAGGCCAAGAAATGTTTGTGTCTATAGCAATGTTCAAGAATGGGGAATTCAAATAGGTGATATTCGTGGATATCTTGCCTTCATTCGTGATTTTGCGTGTTTGAAAGCACTTCACTCTTGTATGTGTGTGTACAAGAATAGTTGAATAGCCTTTAATGTCATATATATAGTTGCAGTATAATGGCCTAAAATGGACCGGTGGAATCCATTTTGACATGAGGTAACTTTGCCACCACTACTCCCAAGGTTGAATGGCTAAAAGTGGGGGATAACAATACAAGTTACTTACATAAGGTGGTTAAAGCTAAGATTAAATATAGCCAATACTAAGTGGTGAAAAATATGCAGGGGGTGTTATGCGAAGGAAATGCCGTCCCTAATGTCTTTGTTGAGCATCATACATATTTGGGATTTTAGGTGTTGTTGAGCATTTTTATGCTACTGAGTTGTTTAAAAATATTCTCGTCTTTGGTGAATTTATAATAGGTTAACGATAGTCGTTATATTATTGATATCCATATAATGCTTTATATGTGTTTCTTATTAATCAAGTTATTTTTATTTACCACCCCGAAACCCGGGTCTATAGTCTAGTTTAGGTATATTTCATAAAACTACCACTGACATCATGTTATTGACATATGAGATTCCTACATAATGGAAATAAAAACAAAATCAATAGTTTTAACATTCAAGACACATAAATTAGTAGCAATCATGTCATAAATAAGGTATAAATCACTATCAGTATCAATCATGTCATAAATAAGTATTCATTTGTTAAATTGCTAATAGGTATCATTGTAAAATGAGCTTGGAGGGCATTAGAACATACTTCAATTATTTCCTCAAAGGGCAAGCTCAGCTGCTACTAAGGCGGTCAATAGCGTGAGCTCAGAAGGCTTTATGACCACCGTACATCCATAGGCAAGAGCGGGTCCAACTGATACAACCAGCAAAATGAAGAGTTTCGTTATGAGTTATTGCCAACTACAAAGAGCATCATAATATTGCATGGTTTTGATGTTAATAAATGGAATTGTCTCACCTTCAGAGTGATTATTGCTAAGGGAAATTCCATGGAGTAATAGCAGCTACCACACCAACATGTTGCCAATTCATGATGTACTGTCAAAACACAATATGAGATGACAACTTCCATAGAAAAATTTTATTTTCTTTAAGCGTAGTAGGTGGGTATCTATAACGGAACAAATGGGAAAATAAAAAGTGAGCTTAAAATAAAAGGTCAGACGGGTTGAGCGGTTGAAAATAGCTTGAAACAAATTTGTAAAGCAAAAAGCTTGCCTATTAAAATTACCGAGTTTTTTCCATAGCAAATTTTGATGCGATACCCAACCTGCCTTGCATCCATATTTAGATCGATAAAGCTATAGACATTTAGTCTACGTGTACCGTTTCTAGAGAATAATGTTATGATCCACCCCTTTGAACATGAGTAACTATCATTAGGCCAAACAATTTTATGACAACATAAGCCGTAAAAATAGCGACCAAACACCCTTTCAAACAAAAATTTATAGCTTCTAAAAGTTTTCAAATATATACAAATAATTGCCTTGGTGTGTGCATAAACGACTTGCGTAGTGAAACTGCACCTCAATATGTTCCATCACTCCTACTATAAATAACGTGGATATTTATACTAATTACTAAGTTGCAATCTTGAGTCATAAGATTCCTTGATTGTGATAAAGTAAAAGTAAAAATGTTAAACCCAACTACTATAAGAATGTAATTCATTGTTACTGGTAGTTGGTGATTGCAAATCTGCAACCACAGTTTCACTTGACTCGCTAGGCTCTCGCGTTGGCGGCAATCACGGATGCTACTATATACATATAAATCATCCATTCGTTAAAAGATAAAATGATATATAGCATTAAAAAAAAGCTTGTATCATGATAAGTGACATACCTAATATCTTTAACTTACTTATCATAGCATCATCCTAATTCCGCTTCCTCTTAATAACACAATAACTGCCTAGGTGGATGAACTTTTATTGATTGAGTTAACATTAAAGAAGAAATATAAAATTAGGAAAACAAACAACATATACCTTGTTGAAATCAATACACTACAACATTTACCGGTTTCCCAATGAAATTTTCCCCGAAGCGACATTTGCTCACCGGCGACCGCACAAACGACAAAAATAGATCCTACGTGGCACCATTCTCGTAGAAAATTCACTAAATTATTATGCACTTTTCCGACATGTCGCCGTGGATAAAGTGGTTATATTTTGACCGAATATTTCTTCATTAAAAAACGCGTGGCGGAACTTTTCCCGCTATACTTTTCCCCAAATGGCTGACATGTCGTAGGATTCATTTGCTTATTTAAAATATGTAATTAGTGTTAATGACTCTAATGGTGGCGTTGACAATGATTTCCCAAACGACATGTCGTTGGGGATAACTGTTTGGGCTTTAAGTTATGCAATTGGGCTTATGTTTTGGGCTTTTTTATTAAGGAAACTCGGCTTATGTTTTTATTGGACATTTTCCCCTGCGACATGTCGCCGGGGATTCACTTTGACTTCGTTGACTTTAACAAAAAATATATATACGTTATTGATGAGACTTGACGAAACAGAGTAGATATATAGCTATGGGAAAAACAAAAATATTAAATTTATGATGAATTAATATGGTTCTTATTCTTTGAGCATATGTAATTTAGTATTGGAAAATGGGTGTTTGGACACCATAATCTGGTTAACTAAGAACATGGTCAGCTTTACAAATCCAGCATGTGCTTTGATTTATAAAAATACTTGACAGATACATACTACAAGAAGAAGAACAACATCAACAACAACAACTATAAGAACAACTACTACTTTGATCAGCAACAACAAGAACAACAACAACAACTACTACTACTACTACTACTACTACTACATACGAAGATTTTCCATGTCACCTAACAGCTCACGAAGTAATGCATCCGACTGACAGCTCACGAAGTAATGCATACGAAGATTTTCCATGTGCTTTGATTTATAAAAATACTTGACAGATACATACTACAAGAAGAAGAACAACATCAACAACAACAACTATAAGAACAACTACTACTTTGATCAGCAACAACAAGAACAACAACAACAACTACTACTACTACTACTACTACTACTACTACTACATACGAAGATTTTCCATGTCACCTAACACGACTCCGCAAGTAATGCATCCGATGACATGCGCATGGGTCGTCAGAATCCTTGCCATTTTAAGTCTTGCCTCCAGCAACCTTACTCTTGTCTCTAGCACATGTTTTTGTGATTCCAAAAAGTTTATCCTAAGATCTTTTTCATGGCAGCTCGAGCACTCTGTTGGTGCAGATCCATAACCTTGAGAAGAGATTGTTCTTAAGTACTCGTCAAATGCATCCTTTCACATAAAATATCCGCATACCCATTATCTTTTCGGGTCAAGTACATAATAAGAAAATTATAAGAGATTACAACCCAATTATTTATATATTTACATAAATAAGAAATGTATGATTGTTCACCTTTGACAGAGTACATGAATAATATTGTCGTCCGTGATGAATGTTCTCTACGTGGTGTTCTTAATTTTATATTTCCTGCTCCACAAGAACACATAAAAGGATTAAATGACTCCATCTCTGGTTTTTGAAATTTGTGTGAAGGTAAAAGGTTGTGAGGTTGAGTGGTTTTGAGGATAAGATTTGGTAGTTTTTTGTGGGATAAGATCTCAAGTTTTCTTTATTTGATATATCTGGCCAGATCTGGTAGCTTTTGGTGGGAAGTTTTGCCGCCATGTTTTTGGTGGGAATTCTTGGCGCCATTTTTTTGGTGGGAAGTTGAGACCAGTAATAATAATAATAATAATAATAATAATAAAATAATAATAATAATAATAATAATAATAATAATAATAATAATAATAATAATAATAATAATAATAATAATAATATATAATAATAATAATAATATAATAATAATGATCACGTATACCATAGCACATATACTTGCTCGTTTAACATGATACGTATACCAATGCACCTATACTTGGTTGTTTAACATGATACGTATACCAATGCACCTATACTTGGTTGTTTAACATGATACGTATACCAATGCACCTATACTTGGTTGTTTAACATGATCGTATACCAAGGCACCTATACTTGGTTGTTTAATATGATACGTATATCAATGCACCTATACTTGGTTGTTTAACATGATACGTATACCAATGCACCTATACTTGGTTGTTTAACATCCGTTGAACGTCTAATGTCTAACCCTAACATATCGACTCATCCGTTGAACGTCTAATGTGTAACCCTAACATATCGACTCATCCGTTGAACGTCTAATGTGTAACCATAACATATCGACTCATCCGTTGAACGTCTAATGTGTAACCATAACATATCGACTCATCCGTTGAACGTCTAATGTGTAACCATAACATATCGACTCATCCGTTGAACGTCTAATGTCTAATCCTAACATATCGACTCATTCGTTGAACGTCTAATGTGTAACCATAACATATCGACTCATCCGTTGAACGTCTAATGTGTAACCATAACATATCGACTAATCCGTTGAACGTCTAATGTCTAACCCTAACATATCGACTCATCCGTTGAACGTCTAATGTGTAACCATAACATATCGACTCATCCGTTGAACGTCTAATGTGTAACCATAACATATCGCCTCATCCGTTGAACGTCTAATGTGTAACCATAACATATCGACTCATCCGTTGAACGTCTAATGTCTAATCCTAACATATCGACTCATCCGTTGAACGTCTAATGTGTAACCATAACATATCGACTCATCCGTTGAACGTCTAATGTGTAACCATAACATATCGACTCATCCGTTGAACGTCTAATGTCTAACCATAACATATCAACTCATCCGTTGAACGTCTAATGTGTAACCATAACATATCGCCTCATCCGTTGAACGTCTAATGTGTAACCATAACATATCGACTCATCCGTTGAACGCGTCTAATGTCTACCCTAACATATCGACTCATCCGTTGAGCGTCTAATGTGTAACCATAACATATCGACTCATCCGTTGAACGTCTAATGTGTAACCATAACATATCGACTCATCCGTTGAACGTCTAATGTCTAACCCTAACTTATCGACTCATCCGTTGAACGTCTAATGTGTAACCATAACATATCGACTCATCCCTTGAACGTCTAATGTGTAACCATAACATATCGACTCATCCGTTGAATGTCTAATGTGTAACCATAACATATCGACTCATCCGTTGAACATATAATGTGTAACCATAACATATCGACTCATCCGTTGAACGTCTAATATCTAACCCTAACATATCGACTCATCCGTTGAACATATAATGTGTAACCCATAACATATCGACTCATCCGTTGAACATCTAATGCGTAACCATAACATATCGACTCATCCGTTGAACGTCTAATGTGTAACCATAACATATCGACTCATCCGTTGAACGTCTAATGTGTAACCATAACATATCGACTCATCCGTTGAACATCTAACGTCTAATGTATAATAGAAGTGGACATTTTAAGTCTTTCTTTGACAAACTTTACCTTAAACATTTTTGCTTGTGTTATAGTTTTAGATAAAATAATACATGAACTTTTACCTTAAATATACGGAGTAAAAACTTTTTTTTCAAATTTTCATCTTGGCACGTGAACTATAAAAAGTATCATTAAATGAAACGAATTTTCATAAAGTGTTCAAATATAGACATTTTAACGTAACAACACATCAAAATATGCATATTTAATCACTTTATTAAAGTTTGTTGCATTTAATGATATTTTTTTTATAGTTTACGTGCAAAAACGAAACTTTGAAAAAAGTTCGCTGCTATTTTGTGATCTAAATCCTTTTTAATTTTATTGCTAAACATTAAGTTTACGTATAAAATAAAATTAAGTTAATTTTAAAAAATAGAATTTGATTTTTTTTTATCGCTAAACTTTAAGTTTCGTTGACTTAACAAAAAATATATATACGTTTCCCCAGCGACATGTCGCCGGGGATTCAGTTTGACTTCGTTGACTTTAACGTAACAACCCATGTCATTATTTTTAACGATAAAATAAAATTAAGTTAATTTTCCTCGGCGAAATGTCGCTGGGGATACCCACCCACCAAAAATTTCGTTATCGCGCCAATTACGCTAAACGACAAAAAAGTAACTTTCCCCGACGACTTGTCGCCGGGGAAAAAGTTTTATGATAAAGTAGATCTGTTTCATCTTTCACTGCAGAAAACGAAATAAAAATTATCCTCTCATCCCTTGGCGATTTTTGCAGCAATTCGAGCACATCCATAAAATCAACCATCACCAACAATTCGAGCACCTCCATCACCACCACCGCATCCACCACTTCAACGTTACCCACCACAACCGGCGTTACACGAGCACACGAGCACCTCCATCACCACCACCACCGCATCCACCACTTCAACCATCACCAAGAATTCGAGCACCTCCATCACCAACAATTTGTTTTTGGTTCGACGTACATGACACAGGTGGTTTGGTTGTATATATATATTTTTTTAATTTTGTTAATTATAATATGATTTGGTTAAACAAGATTATTGTTGTTGTAAGAAGTTGTTAATTAGAAAATTTTATTAAGTGATTTTTTTTTGGTTTTGGCAAGTAGCTTATGGCCAATTTCAGAAGGAGAACGAGTCGAGTTATAATTTTTTTTCTTAGTTGAATTTTGTTAGGCGACAGCAGCCACAGCCAAGGTATGTTATAATTTTTTTTCTCCTTTTGGTATCCGGGGTGACATGTCGCTGGGGAATGTTTATTGTTTAAATTTTTTTAGTTTATTGTTATTATTAGTTGAATTGCCTTGAAATGTGCTCGTTTATAATTATAATAAGTTGTCAATGATAAACCTTTGTTGATATAAGCAGTTTGTTTTCTTTGTGTTATTACCTTAAAACTTTGTTAGTTTATAGTTATTATTAGTTGAATTGCAAAATACACTTATATATTTGAATGAATGAATGAAATTGTTGTGGATTGTTTAAATGTGTATATTTATTTGGATGTGTATGTATTTGGATGTGAGCATGCTTATATTATTTTGTTCATGAATTTCTATATGTTATGCTAATTGTACTTATCTGGATGTCGTCGGCCAGATGTTACACGGTCCCCGGCGTGGCGGTGGCGGTGAGGATCGTCCCCCTCTGGAACCGCGTAACCACCTAGGGGTTGCTTCATTAACCGAGGTAAGAATTTCTGGATTATTGTAATACAAGCATAAATTTGATATATATATTGATCTTGCTTGCCTTGAATTTTTATGACTTTATCACTAACTTGATTTTGCGGGCAAAGGTAAACGAAAGCCCAATTTGGGCAGTGAGGGAGCCGAATTTGAATACCAGCGACAAGACCCGAAACCTTTCGCTAAAGGCAATCGCAGAAGATAAAGGCCCCGTCTCGATCAATTTTGATGTGGGTGACAAACAAACCCTAAACCCTCTCGGTCCCCATGCGGCTCCTTTGGTCTAACTACATCGGGAGGTGCGTTAGGAGTGTGCCGTTTACTACCCTACTTGGGAAAAGGTCCCGAAGGAAGCGAAGCGGCGATCATTTCAAATATTGGGGTCAGTTATCCGTTTATGTTTATTTCATTATCGTGTTCATTTATTTAATTGTGTATATTTATCTAAATTCGCTTATTTATTTATATCATATAAATAAATAAACAAATTTAAATAAATATATAAATTATATCTCTAACTCGTTTTTCTTTTGTTGTATATGATTGCAGACCTTGTTTGACCTCGGCCGCACATGGAATCCTCATTTGACAGAGATCTACGAAGGCACCAACATGCACTTGCAAAAAGCCTACAATACCAACAAGGCTTCTTTCAAGGCCAAGCATTGGAAGGCGAGACCCACCACCGGGACTTACGATGTGGAAGCGATCAGTGGCACGCGTCGAGGAGATTACAGCGATTGAGTGGGATAAGTACATTTAGTTTTGGAATGATCCCAAGAACCTTGCTCGAGTCGCTCAAAATCGGCTAAACCGGCAAAAGAGCACGGTCATATCTCGACAGGGATCCCGGTCGTTGGCTAGCCTTCGAGATGAGATGGTAATAAACATTATAAATATTTTACATGCATATATACATATATATCTGATTATACGCTTTGGTGTGTTATGATTTGTCGTTTTTAATTAGTTTCATCTTATATGCGTGTGTATGTACAGAGGGCCTCGAGACACTCGGGAGTACCCTTCACTCATTGACACCTTCTAGCAAACACATATTGTTGTGGGTTATTCCCTATGGATGAGGACCGCCGCATATATGTAAGTTTTGTTTCAAAACACACTTTAATGAATTATCGAGAAATAATGTAGCAACCCGACTAATATATTTACTATCTTGTGTTTTGTCACTACATATGAGGAGATGAAAAGGCTTGAGGCTACGGGTGAGTACACGGAGGATGAGATCAATGCGTTGGCAAGAGGAGGTAAGCCGTGGGCATATTCTGGTGTGGGTGGGTATTGCCATCACGGGCCACATCCAGGCCAAGTATGCCCGTCCCCGACAAGTCGCTCAAGAGCATGCATAGAAAGGTAGACTTTGTGATGAGTCTTTTCAGAAGCGACGCCAAATACTCGGATACGTTTAAGGAGTTTGAGTCGGGTGGTGCTAGCGGGAGTGGCGGGTGTGGTGATGACGAGGAGAGTGGCGATGATGAGGATAACAACGACGAGAGGTAGTTGTGTTATATATTATTAGTATGCTACATTGGTACTTTAGGTAGTTGTGTTATATATTATTAGGTTTCATCTTGGCGACATTTAAACACTTGTTTCCCTATCTATCATGTTGAATATTGACTTTTAAGCCCTGTTTATGACTAGGAAGCAACGTTTTGTAGACTTATTCGGATTTTGGACGATTTAGCTTTATTATCTTTAGGTTTTGGTAAAAGTTGTGATGTATTTGTATTGCGTTGATCCGTTATATTGTATTTGTGTTTTGGTACAAGTTGTGGTGAGTCTATACAGGTTTTGATACAGGTTTATTTGGTAGATTTTTTCCGGAAAAAATCTAGAAATCGCCTGATGCGTGATACGTATTAAAATTGCAGACTTTTCACGACTTATCGTGGGATAATACCCACTAAACGTTGACAAGTCAACGAAAAAACATAAATAATATATAGCATATAAAACCTAATGAAGTGAAACAATAAACAGCACATAGCATGAATAATATATTGCGCATAGCATAAATAATATATAGCATATAAGAAAAGTGGCAGTGCGCACCCGTCATGGGATGCGTCGAATCTAAATAATTAATTGTGTGTTTTTTTTAATGTATAAAATAAAACCGTGACCGCGACTAATAGACGCAGATGGATTTATCGTAACCGCGCATAGACTTCGAGCGTTTGTGGATGATCACAGATGTTTATACCACGGCCTTTGTCCAAGGTCGCATCATGGCGATTGACTAGCATCGTGGTGTTGGCGTCGCATTCTCTGCGAAGATGTTCAACGCACGGCCTAACGCGTGAATTAGATGTATCGCTGCGTTGTTCGGCCAACAAAGCGGTACCAACCTTAAAAACATGATCTGGCGAATTAATTTCTTTGCTAAAAATAAAAATTGCTCCAATCATGCGGATATTTTCTTAGGTCCGATCATGCGGACTAAAAGATAAAATAGGTCCGATCGTGCGGACTTTTCTTTTCTTGTATCTTATGTAAAGAAATATTGTAATTGTATACGTTATTTGTATGATTATTACGTAAACCAAAATATGATTTAATTTAAAGTAAGCCAATATATTTTATTAGGTAAACCAAACGTAATAATGAGAAAATATGATTACGTACCATAGTTTATTGGCTAACTCACGTTACCGTACCATGTAGGAGCATTAAATTGCGTTTACGTACCATAATTTTGAGAAAGAGTCTTTGGTTTTAGAGTTACCGATTGATTTCGCACTGGTAATATGAGAACACGAAACATAGTTTATTAAGCATCCCACGGATGGCCAACTTGTTGAAGCATAATGTCTGGCGTACGCGAGGATTCAACGACTCTCCTTGGTCATTAGTCGCCTTCTCGAGCCCTAGTAGACTGTCAACAAAGAGAACCGTTAGGAGTGGACGAGGCGTAGCCCCAGAGTCCACCTCCGACGTCAAGTTAGTATCGATGTAGCATCACATAAGTTGTTAGGTTTAGAGATAACCTGTCATGTATATATAGGACATGAATTAGAGTTTAGGTGTAGAGTGGGCTGCATCTGTCGGGCCTGACCCATTCCTGGCCCAGTCCGGACCATACGTCCACAAATCCGAACAGGGAAAACTTCTATCTGTTTTTACGGATTTGAGCTGACTAGAGACTATTATATATGTGAGATTTATGTTCCTGGTGGTAGTCGACATGTATGCACTTGGTTAGTTTGCAGGCTTGCAGCTACGTTTTAACTTTTTAATTATTGATCTATAATTCTATAGTTATTGCAAGTGGGCTATCCAAACCCATCTAGTAAATAACTTAACACAAGTGCACGGATTTAAGGATTGACTAATGGGCTGCACACTTGGGTTGGAACTTCGAATATTGTTCATGTATGAATACTTTCTTGACGAAAAAGGTAGTAAAAAATAAGATCTATTTGTGACAAGAATGTATTATGAAATCAAATTTATAAAAACGAATATATTTTTCTAAAATATAAAAGTAAGTGAGTATTTTGTCAAGAGTAAAAAAAGTTATTTATTAATAAGCGAGAGAATATTTATATATATACCCCATAAAATTGTGTAAAAATATCATAAAACAAAGTATTTTGTAAATGAAACATCAAAGCATTTTGTAAATTAAAAGAGTAACAAATTTCGTAATGATAGTACGCGATTTATTCTCTCATTAAGTGTTTGACATTCGGTTACTTTCTATAAAACAAAATTCATAAAATTATAAGTAAAGATATCACTACCACATTTACCACTTTCCCCATCGATGTTTTCCCCGGCGTCACTTGTCGGTGGGGAATCCTCACTAAACGACAAAAATATATCCTACGTGGCACGAAGTCTCGTAGAAAAGTCAGCAAAATTATCTCTCACTTTTCCCGGGCGACATGTCGCCGGGGATTCAACGATAATATTTTGACCGAATATTTCATGGTTAAACGTGGCGGGAAATTTTCCGCAGGTTTCCGGCGACATTTCGCCGGGGATTCTTTTGTTTATTAAAAAATACGTAATTAGTGTTAATCTATCTTAACGTGACGTAAAATTTCCCGTGACATGTCACGGCGGATTCTTTGTTTATTAAAAAATACTTAATTTTGCATGCCGACTCATCCGTTGAACGTCTAATGTGTAACCATAACATATCGACTCATCCGTTGAACGTCTAATGTGTAACCATAACATATCGACTCATCCGTTGAACGTCTAATGTGTAACCATAACATACCGACTCATTCGTTGAGCCAATGTGTAACCATAACATACCTCATCCGTTGTTAATGTGTAACCATAACATACCGACTCATCCGTTGAACATCTAATGTGTAACCATAACATACCCTCATCCGTTGAACGCTAATGTGTAACCCTACATCATCCGTTGAACGTCCTATGTGTAACCATAACATACCGACTCATCCGTTGAACGTCTAATGTGTAACCGTAACATCCGACTCATCCGTTGAACGTCTAATGTGTAACCATAACATACCGACTCATTCGTTGAACGTCTAATGTGCAAGCATAACATACCGACTCATCCGTTGAACGTCTAATGTGTAACCATAACATACCGACTCATCCGTTGAACGTCTAATGTGTAACCCTAACATACCGACTCATCCGCTGAACGTCTAATGTCTACCCATAACATATCGACTCATCCGTTGAACGTCTAATGTGTAACCATAACATACCGACTCATCCGTTGAGCGTCTAATGTGTAACCCTAACATACTGACTCATCCGTTGAACGTCTAATGTGTAACCATAACATACCGACTCATCCGTTGAACGTCTAATGTGTAACCATAACATACACTCATCCGTTGAACGTCCTAATGTGTAACCATAACATAACTCATCCGTTGAACGTCTAATGTGTAACCGACTCATCCGTTGAACGTCTAATGTGTAACCATAACATACCGACTCATTCGTTGAACGTCTAATGTGTAACCATAACATACCCATCATTCATTGAACCATAACATATCGAATAATCCGTTGAACGTCTAATGTGTAACCATAACATATCGACTCATCCGTTGAACGTCTAATGTCTAACCCTAACATACCGACTCATCCGCTGAACGTCTAATGTCTACCCATAACATATCGACTCATCCGTTGAACGTCTAATGTGTAACCATAACATATCGACTCATCCGTTGAACGTCTAATGTGTAACCATAACATACCGACTCATCCGTTGAACGTCATGTGTAACCCTAACATACTTGTTGAACGTCCTAATGTGTAACCATAACATATCCGACTCATCCGTTGAACGTCTAATGTGTAACCCTAACATATCGACTCATCCGTTGAACGTCCAATGTGTAACCATAACATACCGACTCATCCGTTGAACGTCTAATGTGTAACCATAACATATCGACTCATCCGTTGAACGTCTAATGTGTAACCATAACATACCGACTCATCCGTTGAACGTCTAATGTGTAACCATAACATAGCGACTCATCCGTTGAACGTCTAATGTGTAACCATAACATACCGACTCATCCGTTGAACGTCTAATGTGTAACCATAACATACCGACTCATTCGTTGAACGTCTAATGTGTAAGCATAACATACCGACTCATCCGTTGAACGTCTAATGTGTAACCATAACATACCGACTCATCCGTTGAACGTCTAATGTGTAACCCTAACATACTGACTCATCCGCTTGAACGCCTAATGTGTAACCATAACATATCGACTCATCCGTTGAACGTCTAATGTGTAACATAACATACCGACTCATCCGTTGAACGTCTAATGTGTAACCATAACATACCGACTCATCCGTTGAACGTCTAATGTGTAACCCTTACATACCGACTCATCCGTTGAACGTCTAATGTGTAACCATAACATACCGACTCATCCGTTGAACGTCTAATGTGTAACCATAACATACCGACTCATCCGTTGAACGTCTAATGTGTAACCATAACATATCGACTCATCCGTTGAACGTCTAATGTGTAACCCTAACATATCGACTCATCCGTTGAACGTCTAATGTGTAACCATAACATACCGACTCATCCGTTGAACGTCTAATGTGTAATCATAACATACCGACTCATTCGTTGAACGTCTAATGTGTAACCATAACATACCGCCTCATCCGTTGAACGTCTAATGTGTAACCATAATTATTCTTCGGTGAATCATAGATTTATAAAACACATTCAACTATGCATCGTTTGGCTTCTTGATCCAATTAAATATTGCATGCAACATTTTGATGTAATATGTTCTTGTTCCTCTAGCCCGTTACTAGATTGTAAATCTAACTCTCATATAAGAATATAAAGATGCCGAATGGTAACTTTTGTTCCGAGTTTATATTAAAAGAAAGGGAAATATTTAGGATTATAATAAAAATAAAAGAAAAAAATCGTATTTTTTGAGAGCTTTTAGGTGGGGATAATAAAATAAAGATAGTAAGCTACGTAAAATTACTCTCCCAATATTTTTCTTAAATTGGGATGAAATCAATTGATAAAATCGTATTCTTTTGAAGTCGTTAACAACATAAAGTAATTAAATTTTACCAAAAAAAAATAAATAAATAAAAAAAGCGGTTTTTCCCGACATGTCGCTGGGATTATTAATAATAACGAAAAAAAATTATTAGTTCCCGGCGACGTGTCGGGATACTCCACCAAAATTTTCGTTATCGCGCCATTTACGCTAAACGACAAAACTATATCTTTCCCGACATGTCGCGGGATTGTCGCCGGGAAAAGTTTGTTGATAAAGCGATCCGGTCAATATTATCACTTCACACGAAATAAAACATTATCTTCTTCTCCTGTGGCGATTTCTCGCAACAAAACGGTAAACATCATCAACAATCATCAACCATCACCACCACCGCATCCACCATCACCACCACCGCATCCACCATCACCACCACCACACGTTACACGGTTTGTTTTACAAATTTTAAATATTATTCAACTAAATTAGTTAATTATATTATGATTTTTGGAGATTATTATTGTTGTAAGTTGTTGTAAATTAGATGATAAAGTAAAAGTTTTTTTTGGCGAGCGAGGACCGACGAGGGGCAAGAGCGAGGTATGTTATAATTTTTGCAGATTATTATTGTTGTAAGTTGTTAATTAGAAAAGTTAAGTTTTTTTTTTTTTTTGGCGACTTTGAGGAGCTAGCTAGACAAGGTATGTAATAATTTTTTTCTCCTTTTGGTATCCCGGTGACATGTCATGGGGAATGTTTATTCATGTCATGGGGAATGTTTATTGTTTAAATTTTGTTAGTTTATAGTTATTATTAGTTCAATTGCCTTGAAATGGTATGTATGTTAAAAAAGTGAAATGATATGTATGTTAAAACTCTTAGCAACATACATACCATTTCACTTTTTTCAACTCTTGAGCCGTTTATAATAATTTTGTTAGTTTATAGTTTATAGTTATTATTTGTTGACATGTGCTCGTTTATATTATTTTGTTAGTTTATAGTTATTATTTGTTGATATGAGCCGTTTATAGTTTATAATAATTAGTTGTTTTAGGATTTTAGTGATTAATTTTGGAAAATCCCCGTCTAAAATTAATCATCCTATAGAAAACCCGTTCGAAATTAATTTATTAGAAATTAATTTCGGAAAGTCCCCGTTGGGGATTGCTTTTGAATGTTTTGTCTCATTTAGGATATGAATGCGTATAATTGGTTTACTATTTGAGATGATTTCGACAGTGTTTCTCCTTTACTCCTACGAATATGTCTTTAAACACATATTTGGGGAGTTGAGGAAATCTTTGCCGAAATTTTCTTTAATAGTAAATCGGTTATACGCATTCATATATGAGACAAATTATTCAAAGAGTGGGTTAGGATTGCCTTCCATAGTTGCACTAGGTGAACAAAACATCCGGTATTCCTCGTTTGAGTGTGTTTAATTAAGTTGCATATAATAACTAAATGTATCGTTAAAAGCATTATGGTATTCGATGATAAGACTTGGACAGTTTTACAACGTCATGAACCATTATTTATTCTCGGTCTTGAAAAATTCGTCAATCATTGCAAGTCGTTAGTGACTAGTCTTGCCGGAGAATAAGATGTCCATGCAAGTCTTGTCGAAATATATTATGGGTACACATCAAAAACCTTTCAAACCACATTATGAGAGAAGGGTGGGACCCACGTTATAAAATATGGGTGGAACACGGTGAACCGACTCCACCTATGCCACCGCCAGTAATAGATAACACAAGACAACCTCTGATGAGTGACATGACAACGTTAATTAATGATCTTAGCTATATTCCTCCGAATAATGAACACAATGAACCAACTCAAGGAGATATTGGTGAGACAAGTAACGAACCGACTCAAGCTACACGTAACGAGTTTGAAGAGTTATATGCCAGTGCCAACGAGGAGCTGTACCCCGGTTGTGACTATGTGACTCGATTAGACTTTATGGCAAAGTTTACCTATTTTAAGGCTAAAGGTAGATTGACTGATTCTATATTTAATGAAATGTTAGAGTTTTTACAAAGTGTATTTCCCATCAGTAAAGGATTCAAGCTCCCACCATCATACTATTCAATAAAGAAGACATTTAAAACGATTGGGTTAAGTGCGAAGTCGATACATGCTTATGAACACGATTGCTGCTTATTTCGGGGAGACAAGAACAAAGATTTGGATTTTTGTCCGGTCTATAATACGAGTAGATGGAAAGACAGTAACACGCCGGGGAAGAAAGTTCCTAAGAAGGTGTTGCGTTACTTTCCGATCATTCCTAGACTACAACGTTTGTACAAGTCTAGTCACACTGCAAAGGATATGATTTGGCATGCTACTGGAAAGTGTACGGAGCCCGGTAAGATGCAACACCCGGTTGATGGTAGAGCATGGAAGAAATTTGACACAAAGTATCCAGATTTTGCAAAAGAACCAAGAAATGTTCGACTAGGGTTGGCTGCTGATGGTTTCAATCCGTTTGGGAACCTTAGTCAGGCCTACGATGTGGCCGGTGATATTGACAACATACAATCTGCCTCCGTGTTTATGTATGAAAGAGAGTTCTTTTATGCTAACGTTGTTAATTCCTGGTCCTAAATCCCCTGGCAAGGACATTGATGTTTACTTGAGGCCTTTGATTGAGGACCTGAAGGATTTATGGGACAAGAAAGGTATCGAGACTATAGACGTTGCCTCGGGCCGAAGTTTAATATGAGGCGATGGTTTTATGGACCATCAATGATTTTTCTGCTCGAAGTAGTTTGTGCGGGTGGAGTGGGCAAGGTTACAAGGCATGCCCTACATGTAATAAAGACACTCCATCGTGCTCGTGTGTTAAGCAAAACAGCTTATTTTGGCCACAGAAGATTCTTAACGAAGCCCCATAAATGGAGACGCTCACTTGAATTCAATGGCCAAACCGATAACGCAGATCCTCCTGAAGAATTTGGTCGGGATGTAATCCTGGCTCAACTTGATAGATTGCCAACGCGTGTGAAGGGTAAACATCCGAGTTATGGAGGTGTGAAGATAAAACGCAATCTTCTTGTCGAGCATAAGCGGACTAAACGGTCTATTTTTTACGAGCTTGAGTATTGGTCTTTTCTTTCACTAAGACACAATTTAGACATCATGCATATCGAAAAAAATGTGTTGGAGGCCATCTTGAACACTTTGTTAATGAATGATAAATCTAAAGACACCGTCAAGGCAAGACAAGACTTGCAAATGTTGGGCATTCGAAGTGGCTTGTGGCTCGCCAAACCAAAAGCGGGAAGTGCTTGAAGCCTCAGTGCGTATTCTTTCACACCGAGAACCGAAAAAGTTTTGTCAAGTACATCAAAGGATCTAAACTACCAGATGGGTTCGGATCATGCTTCAAGCACAGAGTGACCGATAATGATACCAATATAACGGGCCTGAAGTCTCATGACTGTCATATAATGATGCAACGTTTACTTCCTTATGGACTTCAAAATTACTTGCCCGATAAGATTGCAAAACCATTAATTGAGTTGTGTTCCTTTTTAAGCAAATATGCTCGCAACTTTGATGGAGGATGACATGTTGAAAGCTTCGATCAAGGTGGTCGATATTCAGTGCGAGCTTGAGCTCATATATCCTCCTGCTTTCTTTGACATTATGGTTCACTTGGTTATCCATTTACCTATAGAGGCTCTTGAAGGCGGGCCTATTCGCCCACGGTGGATGTATCCATTTGAAAGATACATGAAGAAGCTAAAAGGTTATGTTCGCAATAAAGCTAAGCCGGAAGGTTCGATTGCGGAGGGTTATGTTGCTGAAGAAGCATTGACATTCAGTTCTCATTATTTTCGGGATGTTACCACGAAATTTAATCGTCCCGACCGTAATGTGGACCCCCCTCCCCAACGGTCGGTTTGGTGTTTCGATCGGTATGTAAAACGATTGGTTTACGGTCATTTATTGGGTTTGATGCCCAAGAGTTTAAAAAAGTGAAATGGTATGTACTTCACAACAGTCCTGAGATCGACACGTACCGGACCCAGTTCAAGAGGTACAGCGTTTTTATTTTGAAACTTCTTTTTCTTAACTTATCATTTCGACGACTTATTCTAATACCATGAACGCTTTTCAGATTATTTCCTAACAAAGACATGCAAGAAGAATTCCCGACCGGTTTGGGTCGCAGGTAAACTTAAGACTTATTTGGTCTACTTAACTGTAAAAATAACAATATCATATTTTGTGTTCTCTATCTAGCTAATCCTGTCTTCTTCATAGATCCGTCAACGTCACATAGACAATGACCAAGACTCAGAGGTTAGCACAACCAGCGAGTTATTCGCTTTGGCTAATGGACCATCATGGACTCCAATCTCAGTAAACTCTTGCGTAGTCAACGGTGTGAGGTATGTCGCGGCACAACCGTGATGAACGTCGCACAACTCAAAACAATGCGGCATTTGTTCGCCTGGCGTGGCGGAGAAATGTATTATGGTCAGCTTCAAGAAATCCTCGAGTTTAAGTATTTGTTGTTCACAGATTCGTTGTTCCGAATTAAGTGGTTCGACACTAGCAACAAAGGACGTAAAGTCAAAAACTTGTCTTTAGAAACAACATGACACAAATCGTCGATTGCAGGCCTGAGGCATTTAAAGATGACCAATACATTCTCGCAACACAAGTCAAACAAGTCTTCTACCTTGAAGATAAGACCAAACCCCACCGGAAGGTCGTCGAACATGTTAATCATAAAAAGTTTTCCGACGGGGTGTCATCGTGGTAGAGGACGATCCTGATATTATACATTTCGACAACTCATCCGATCTCCCACTTTCTACTAGTTTGAATGACTTGGATAATGCGACCTTGCATATAGATGGTCAATCAACGGTGGTTGACGCACCGCCAGATATCATTGATGTTCTGACGAAGACAATGATATTATTGCTGATGAAGACGCCCTTCCTCATGATTTAGCAGTGATCTCGATGTTGAAGCCCTCATTAATGTTGATGATGATGGTGTTGAGAAAGTTTATTCTAGTGAAGAAGAAGATTGATCTTGAGTTGTAACTTGCAAAATACACTTATATATTTGAATGAATGAATGAAATTGTTGTGGATTGTTTAAATGTGTATATTTATTTGGATGTGTATGTATTTGGATGTGTGCATGCTTATATTATTTTGTTCATGAATTTCTATATCTTATGCTAATTGTACTTGTACAGATGTCGACAGATGTTGCACGGTCCCACGGCGGTGACGGTGGCGGGGAGGATCCTCCCCCTCACCAGCGTACCCACCGGTTGCTAGGCAAGCTTCATTAACAAAGGTAAGAATTTCCGGATTATTGTAATACAAGCATAAATTTGATACATATTTATGACTTTTATCACTAACTTGATTTTGCAGGCAAAGGTAAACGAAAGCCCAATTTGGCGGAGGCAGTGAGCGGTGAATACCCGACAAGACCCGGAACCTTTCGAAGGCAATCGAGACGAAAAAGGTCCTGTGTCGATCACTTTTGAGGTGGGTGACAAACAAACCTTAAACCCTCTCGGCCCCCATGCGGCTCATTGGTCTAACTACATCGGGGAGGTCGTTAGGAAGGTGCCGTTTTACTACCCTTCTTGGGAGAAGGTCCCGAAGGAGAAGAAGGCGGGAATCATTTCAGATATTGGGGTCAGTTATCATTTTATGTTTATTTCATTATCGTGTTCATTTATTTAATTGTGTATATTTATCTAAATTCACTTATTTATTTATATCATATAAATAAATAAACAAATTTAAATAAATATATAAATTATATCTCTAACTCTGTTTTCGTTTTGTTGTATATGATTGCAGACCCTGTTTGACCTAAGGCCGCACATGGACTCCTCCCGCTGGCCCCAGATCTACGAAGGCATAAACTCGCACCTGCAAAAAGCCTACAATACTAACAAGGCTTCTTTCAAGGCCAAACATTGGAAGGTAGACCCCACCACCGGGGATTACGATGTGGAGGCGATTAGGCAGGCACGTCCCGAGGAAATTACAGCGGGTGATTGGGATGAGTACATTAAGTTTTGGAATGATCCCAAGAACATTGCTCGAGCCGCTACAAATCGGCTTAACCGGCAAAAGAGCAAGGTCATATCTAGACAGGGATCCCGGTCGCTGTCTCGCCTTCGAGATAATATGGTAATAAACATTATAATTATTTTACATGCATATATATATATATATATATATATATATATATATATATATATATATATATATCGATTATACGCTTTGGTGTGTTGTGATTTGTCGTTTTTAAAATTATTCATCTTATATGCGTGTGTATGTACAGATGAGGCATCGAGAGACTCAGAATACCCGACACTCATCGACACTTATTGGCGAACACATACTGTTGATGGGGTATTCCCTAACGATGAGGACCGCCGGATATATGTAAGTTTTGTTTCAAAACACACTTTAATGAATTATCGAGAAATAATGTAGCAACCCGACTAATATATTTACTATCTTGTGTTTTTGTCACTACATAGGATGAGATGAAAAAGCTTGAGGCTACGGTCAATACGGAGGATCAAATCAATGCGTTGGCAAGAGGGGGTAAGCTTCGTGGGCATATTACCGGTGTGGGTCGCGTATTGCCATCACGGGCCACATCCAGGCCAAGTATGCCGCCCCGCCGTCGGTCACCAAAGATGTAGGCTTTATCATGAGTCTCCTCGAAGCGACGCATCGCGGATATATTTAGGGAGTATGACTCGGGTGGTGCTAGCGGGAGTGGTGGGTGTGGTGATGACGAGGAGAATGGCGGTGATGATGATAACAACGCGAGGTAGTTGTGTTATATATTATTAGTATGTTACATTGGTACTAGCTTTAGGTAGTTGTGTTATATATTATTAGTATGCTACGTTGGTACTTTAGGTAGTTGTGTTATATATTATTAGGTTCATCTTGGCGCCATTTAAACACTTGTTTCCCTATCTATCAATGCACATATTGACTTTTGAGTCGTGTTTATGTAAAAGTTGTGATCTATTTGTATTGCGTTGATCCATTATATGGTATTTGTGTTTTGGTACAAGTTGTGGCGAGTCTATACGGGTTTTGGTACAGGTTTATTTGGTAGATTTTTTAGGAAAAATCGGAAATACGCCTTTACACATGCAGTCGCATTAAAAAAAATGTAGACCTTTCGGCAGTGCCGGGATAACACACTAACGTTGACAAGTCAACGAGAAACGGTTTCCCGCGACATGTCGCCGGGGATAGTTGGCTAACTCGTTGATTTGTCAACAAGTAACCATAGTATCCCCAGCGACATGTCGCCGGGGATAGTTAATCTCGATAATTAAGAGTCTTAATTATTTTGCTTAATTCGACTATTCCCCGACATGTCGGGGATAATGTGCCACAGTGGTACAGCTTCTTTGACTGAAATTTGAGTGGGACCCACGTCGTCGCTGGGATTGTCGCGGGATACAATCCCACGAGACTTCCCAGCTAGATTCCCACATGTCGCTGGGGAAAGTCCCCATATGTCGCTGGGGTAGCCAGTGAATGTTGTAGCGGAGAGGTATATGTAGAAAATCACATGACTCGATCATTATGTGGAGAGGTATATGTAGAAAATCACATGAATCGATCCTCTCGGCTGTATTAAATATGACTATAGATCGATAGGCATGTGAAACTGGATTGACTATAATTTTCATATGACTCGAAGTATATGGTTCAAACTTCACTAGAGACATATTTAGTGTTGGCTAGGGAAAAACCAATAGTCATGAAGATATCTCGGTTAAATTGCGTACATTTGAGTCTAAAACTCACTCTTCTCGGGTAATCCTGTTGAAGCATAATCTGGCGCGGGCAGGATTCAACGACTCTCCTTGGCCGTTAGTCGTCTTCTCGAGCCCTAGTAGACCTGTCAACAAAGAGAACCCGTTAGGAGTGGACCCGAGGCCGTAGCCCCGGGGTCCACCTCCGACGGTCAAGTTAGTATGCGATGTAGCATCACATAAGTTGTTAGGTTTAGAGATAACCTGTCATGTATATATAGGACATGGATTAGGGTTTAGGTGTAGAGTGGGCTGCATCTGCCAGGCCTGACCCATTCCTGGCCCAGTCCGGACCATACGTCCACAAGCCCCCCAAGTCTAGTATGAGATAGCGCATGGCTATATTATGCTAGACTTAAGTTCTGATGGCCGCGTAGGTGAAAGTGGAACCCGTATGTTGCATCCTGGATAAGGGCGTACCTTTTGTACCAGTAGCGACGCAACATGGTGCGACGAAGACGGCTTCAGTAGCGAAGTGCGCGCTGCGCAACAAAGAGGTGCGACGAAGACGTGCTTCGCGCTAAGTCGCGCTGGCCCCTCACAAAGAGGTGCGGCTGAAGACATGCTTCGTAGAATAAGTGCGCGTTGTAGCGGCGAAGCGTCTTACGTGCCTAAGGCTGTATGCGGCGCGACAAAAGACGTGCTTACATCGCGCGATACACATCCGTCTTCACGACCGGAGGCGCTCCCTGCGGCAAAGATGCTGCAAATATTTAAACCGTCTTTGTACCGAGCTTGCGTTCGCTTCCAAATATACATGCGCGATGCACGGAAACGTGGTAGTATATACCGGTAGCCCCAAGTTTGATGGTGCTACTCATGTAGGAGCATGAAACTTATTTAATCTGCGAAAAACACTGAATGCAAAGATTAAAAGTATATGCCGCGAATCGCGATATAAAACCTAATGAAGTGAAACAATAAACAAAGACATAGCATGAATAATATATTGCGCATAGCATAAATAATATATAGCATATAAGAAAAGTGGCATCGCACCGTCATGGGATGCGTCTGACCTAAATAATTAATTGTGTGTTTTTTTTAATGTATAAAATAAAACCGTGACCGCGACTAATAGACGCAGATGGATTTATCGTAACCGCATAGACTCGAACGTTTGTGGATGATCACAGATGTTTATACCACGGCCTTTGTCCAGGTCGCATCATGGCGATTGACTAGCATCGTGGTGTTCGTGCGACGCATTCTCTGCGAAGATGTCCGAACGCACGCGACCTAACGCGGGTAGATGTATCGCGACTGCGTTGTTCGAGCTAAAGCGTACCAACCTTAAAAACGATCTGGCAATTAATTTGCTGCTAAAAAATAAAATTGCTCCAATCATGCGGATATTTTCTTAGGTCCGATCATGCGGACTAAAAGATAAAATAGGTCCGATCGTGCGGACTTTTCTTTTCTTGTATCTTATGTAAAGAAATATTGTAATTGTATACGTTATTTGTATGATTATTACGTAAACCAAAGTATGATTTAATTTAAAGTAAGCCAATATATTTTATTAGGTAAACCAAACGTAATAATGAGAAAATATGATTACGTACCATAGTTTATTGGCTAACTCACGTTACCGTACCATGTAGGAGCATTAAATTGCGTTTACGTACCATAATTTTGAAAAAGAGTCTTTGGTTTTAGAGTTACCGATTGATTTCTGCTTTTCGGTAATATGAGAACACGAAACATAGTTTATTCGCATCCCACGGATGGCGCCAACTTGTTGAAGCATAATCTGGCGCGGGCAGGATTCAACGACTCTCCTTGGCTGTTAGTCGTCTTCTCGAGCCCTAGTAGACCTGTCAACAAAGAGAACCCGTTAGGAGTGGACCCGAGGCCGTAGCCCCAAGGTCCACCTCCGACGGTCAAGTTAGTATGCGATGTAGCATCACATAAGTTGTTAGGTTTAGAGATAACCTGTCATGTATATATAGGACATGAATTAGAGTTTAGGTGTAGATGCTATCACCGACCCATTCCTGCCCGGACCATACGTCCACAAATCCGAACAGGGAAAACTTCTATCTGTTTTTACGGATTTGAGCTGACTAGAGACTATTATATATGTGAGATTTATGTTCCTGGTGGTAGTCGACATGTATGCACTTGGTTAGTTTGCAGGCTTGCAGCTACGTTTTAACTTTTTAATTATTGATCTATAATTCTATAGTTATTGCAAGTGGGCTATCCAAACCCATCTAGTAAATAACTTAACACAAGTGCACGGATTTAAGGATTGACTAATGGGCTGCACACTTGGGTTGGAACTTCGAATATTGTTCGTGTATGAATACTTTCTTGACGAAAAAGGTAGTAAAAAATAAGATCTATTTGTGACAAGAATGTATTATGAAATCAAATTTATAAAAACGAATATATTTTTCTAAAATATAAAAATTCGTGAGTATTTTGTCAAGAGTAAAAAAAGTTATTTATTAATAAGCGAGAGAATATTTATATATATACCCCATAAAATTGTGTAAAAATATCATAAATCAAAGTATTTTGTAAATGAAACATCAAAGCATTTTGTAAATTAAAAGAGTAACAAATTTCGTAATGATAGTACGCGATTTATTCTCTCATTAAGTGTTTGACATTCGGTTACTTTCTATAAAACAAAATTCATAAAATTATAAGTAAAGATATCACAGTAAACATTGACAAATAAAAACGGGATTCTATACAATTATAAGATTTACTATAATTATAAATTTTAAATCCGTATTATCCTTTATCATCTATAAATATAAAAATCTTAAATTTTAAACTGGTATTATCCTTTAAGAATTTATCAATTTCATATTAGGAAATAAGAATCCTAATCTAGCTCTAATTTAATCGCAATTCTATATTTATAACATGCCGATCATATTAATATTGCTTTAGTTTACAGATTTTTCGTGAAATCTACAGGCACGTTCTGATGTTCAATTTTTTGAGAAATTTGGCTAATGTATTAGACAAATCAGGCTTCCGATTCATGGGTATCTTGTTTTGTTGTATTCGCCCAAGAGTTGACGAAGACGATGATTTCGTTCCCAATGAAGCTATTCAACCGTCTAACGACACGAACAATAGAAGTGACGATGGTAGCACCAGTTCATTGTTACGAGACATCTCAAATAGGGTATGTTTAAACACCATATCGTAAAGTGATAACATGTTTTTTTGTTGCTTAGGGTTGTATAACTTAAGAGGTTTTCTATGAGACTATGTTTGAAAATTTGCATGGTTAGGTCATAAGTTTAAGAACATATAAGATTACATTAAGTTTAACTAATAATTCATGCTTTTGTCAACAAATGAGACATATGACCTAGCTAGTAGACTAGTTGTGTTCCATAAAAGTATATGCATATTGACTTTTGAAGGTTAATGTTATTTCAAGATTAAGGATGACTATGAAAACCTAATTTTTTTGGATTTGACTTTAAATATTAATTTGTCTGATTTTCAAAAGACAAATATGTGTTTTATCAAGATCAAATGCAAGCCTTAAGTCCAAAAATTTAACATAATTGTTCACACAAAGTTAAATTATTCCTTCGGCTAACTTGTATCCTAATTGTCATTTTTTGTAAAGTCTGACGATGTTCTAGCAAGAGGAGTGACGGATGATAAACGTTTTAGGAGTTATTCACAAGTAGAACCTCAACCAAAACCACAAACACAACCAGAACCAAAACCACAGCTACAACCACAACCACAAGAACAGCAAGAACCACAACCTCAACAACAACAAGAACATGTTCATGTAAGTGAGCCTAAACAAGAACAACAAGAACCGCAACCTCAACAACAACAAGAACACGTTCTTGTAAGTGAGCCTAAACAAGAACCAATTCTTGAAAGTCAAGAACCGGAACCAGAACAAATACAAGAACCGGTTGTTGAAAGTGAAGGTTTGATCATTCATGAATCAATACAAAGAGACGAGGGTGTACAACATAACAAAGAAGAATGTTTTATTTGCTTTGAAGGTATAGCTAGGTTATTATATTACTCTAGCTATTTTAATAAGGAAAATACCCTTCAATTTCTGAGGTTCAGCCTAATAGTTTGAATAAATTATCAGTATGTTTCTTTGTAGTACGTGACTCGAAAACTATATGTTTATACATTGATATGTTTTTTGTTGCAGAATATACCATCGAACAACCGAGGACAAGATTTAAATGCTCACACTATTGTCATCTTGGTTGTATCTTAGCGTGGCAAGATATAAGCGCCCTATGTCCAATGTGTTTAAAGGTAACACCTTATGTCATATCTTCTTAGTATATATCTATGGTTTTTCGACTTTGTTGGCCTACTAATTTGACTATACCACCAAACAGATACAAATCCAGTAAACCCCTTTCTTTTTGAGAAGTTCAGACGTCAAATTTGTTTGCAGAATGCACACGTTGGGACCTCCTATATTTATAATGATGATATTAAAAAGCAAAGTTTTTAAGATCTGAATCTTACTCGGGATTATTTTCGTTTTTGAAAGATCAAAATTGTAAGATTGGATCAGGATCCTAAGATCCTACTACAATGTCATTTTTTTAATAGTCTAATTTGTAATATTATTCAAATCTACAAATTATTATATATCATAAACACAATATATGAATGTTTCATCAAAGTTGTCATAAATTATGAATATGGTATCTTTAATAAGATGAACATGACAATCAACATGTTAGTTTTAAAATTTCATAAAACATAATTCATAATTTTGTAATTTTTTAGCTTGCGTTTTAAGAAAAGCAAGATCGAATCGGATTAGATATTAAGATCGGGATCTTGTAATATTATAAGCTTGCTAAGATCCTACGTAGGACCGGATCGTTTTTACTTTATAATATCGTAAATGATAAGATTTTAAGATCAAAATTAGAATCTTAACAAGTATGGTAAAAAGTACATTTAACATTCGGCCACCATATTGTTAGACATCTTAGTTTTTGCATCTGTAAAAAAGACTTTTTAATGTTGTCTTAAATTAAAAACTAAGATATCGATATGCCTACATATATGCATACTCCGTAGGAATTTAATTATTTACCATTATTAGAGGTTTCCATACCATATGTTTAACAACAAAAGTCACTCTGTGTCTATACATGTTAAAAATAATCTCCAAAACGGCAAAACCATCAACTATTACACTATTACAAATTTGCGTTTGAAATTTTTAGGTACTGGAACTCGATGATGAGGAGGAAAAAAGAGACCTCAGAACACTTCTCCCTTCGAGTAGTCAAGCATAGCTTGAAGAACTCCATATGAGGTTGATTATCATTTTTCTGGGAGTTAACTGATATTTTGAGTTAGAACATGCATGTAACGGCACCATATTTGTGAGTTTTGCACAATCCCATTTTCTACAATGTCCCTTATTTTAAGTCTCTTTTAATATGATATACGATGTCGTTTAAGTTCTTATTGTTTTTAATATCAACTTAATAATTTTTGTTGGTCAAATACATATTTAGGCTTTTCTGTTTATTACAAATTTATAATACTTACGACTCTTGGTAAAGATAATAACCTCTTAGTGTGGTTTGTAAAAAAATATTTATTTAATTTAGATTGTAACTATATATAAGACCACATAGAAGTTAAAATGTTCAAAAAAACTAAAGAAAATAAGTTAAAAACTAGCATAACAAATACTTTATAGTTTACATTACTACAAAAAACGAGAATATAATCCGCAACAAAGCGCTGTTTTTATTAAACTCGTTATAGAGAGGCCATGACCGTGGTCTCCCTATGACCAATTCTTCCCCTATTACATGACTGCGATCACCCTCATAAACAATTCATACTTGGTCGACTGAACGATCAGGTTGTGTGAGTGGGTGCTTTTATCAAATGATTTTTGTGATATATTTGTATTCAAAAGAGGTATTTTTATTTATTTTTTTATTTTTTTGTAATTGTGGTCACTTTATTAAAATAAATTATTTGTGAAGTTGGTTGCAGAGAAAAATAATTGAATTATTTCTTCGTGACAGTAGTTAGTGTTATTTTGTAGAACTCATTTTATTTGTACGCTTTGGCTTTTTCTTCGGATCCCGTTCTCTTTTAATTATCTTAATTAATCAAGACGGGGCGCCTTGTATTGTATCTTGGTTTCTTTTTTATGTTTTTAATAATATGTTGCCTCACTGGTGCTTTAGTCCAATGATAAGAGCGCTCGTGCTTGAGGCAATAGACCCGGGTTCGAGTCTCTTCCTTGGTCTTTTGGCTCAGATAGGTACCCGCCTCTACAAAACCTATAGGCACACTGGAGAGACTTTGTGGAATAAGAGCTCAGGGGTCCGAGTCTCGGCTCGTGCTCACTCCAGTTGGTGCCCCATTATGCAAGGAAGATTGTCGGAGATATTCATTGTGAGGTGAACATTGGCTGGTGCTAAAAAAACACCCGGGTCAAGATGTTCCCGCCAATCTACATCTTTTGTGTAATAATTTCTATAAAAAAAAAAAAAAAAAAAAAGCCTTAATATGACCATGATTACCGCGATAACAAGGCTCCCTTATATTTCACCATTATGCACTGTATTTTTGAGGTTTCGACAACAATAATTAAGCATTGGATAATTAAATCTCTAAACGATTTAGAAATTTTGTCTACTTTTTCTTTTTCAAATGAAAATGAATGATCAATAGATTTTTTTAGGTCTTTAACTAATACGCAGGCCCAATATGTTATGTTTTTTTTTCGATAAGCAAGACTTTTATTAAAACACCCTTGAAAAACAAGGCAAGAAACCACACACCTAAGAGCTTCCAAGGCGGAAGCAAATTATGACCGAAAATGGCGGCTTACAAAATTAAAGCACGTCACACCCAACACCAAAACACGAAAGATGTTAACTAAAGACATTTTTAGGAGCCAATACTCATCTACCCCAATCTAAATTAAGCTTTTTGCACCTATTTGAAATCCAAAGAAGAGATAGTTGTTGAATTTGCGGGAATATATCTTCAATCAAAATTGCGTCTTTCTCATCGTTCGAAGCATGGACCTCCCGATTCCTCCACTTCCAAATAGATCACATCAACACAAAAAAAACACCTTGCAAAGCTTTACTAACCAATTTGGAATCTGTTGGGGCAAGAGAATGGAAAATGGAATATTTTATAGAGAAGTGGGTAGGAACGGCGATGCCGCACCAACGCCAACATTTTAACCATATCCGGCGAGCAAGGATGCACTCGTATAACACATGATCAATGGTCTATGTTGCCTCATTGCATAAAGGGCATAACAAAGAAGTAGGGATTATGCCTTTCGAATTAAGAGCGGAAAAAGTGGGCAACCTGTCATTTGCCGCCCTCCAAATGCATATGTTTACTTTTATTGGAGTCTAATTGTTATGTTATGTTACATACCACCTATATGACAAGTCATTGTTGTGAAACTTTGCAACACAAGTCACCTTGATCATAACATGCGTGATAATTGCTTTTCAATGTTAAAAGCTATTGTCAATGATTCTATAAACCAGATTGACGAGACTAATCGACACTAAGTTGTCATTCGTAATATTATGCATACTTGGCTTTAATTATTCTACTTGTACCTATATGATCTCTCAAATATCTGACACATCACGGGTATTTAATACAGGGTATATTTAATTAAGTTAGATTCATTTATAACTTTATATCGTTGATTAAAAAAAAAAAAAAAAATCTTTTATAAATGGTTAAAATAGCACATTTGGCTTAATTTGCCACTAATATTTTGAAAAGGTCTTTTTTTACCACAACGGGAAAAAATCTGGTGGGAAAAAATCTAAAATGATAAGAATTAAAAAATTCTTAATCACACATTTTAAATAAGAGGTAAAATTTTAAGATGAGATACATATATTTTTATAAATGCATCTGAAATTTGTGAATATATTTTCTTGACTTTTCTCATGTTAATTTTCTTCTCAATGACATTTATAACATAAATTTGACAATGTTACACTTTCAATACTTGTTTTGAGGGGGTTTTAACATGAGAAATATACGCATAATATAAGCTAAATAATCATAAGGACTAAAATATGTGATACTTCCTCCGTCTTTAAATAAATGTTCAAACTTATAAAGTTTTTTTTTTCAACTTCTGACCATAAATTATTTCATGTGTGTTATGTAATACTTAATGAATATTATACCAATGAAAATACATTTATAACCCAATCCATTCATATATTTTGCATTAAGTATTACATAACACAATTAAAATAATTTAAGGTAAAAGTTAAAAAAAAAACTTTAAAAGTCAATAATTGACACTTATTTAAGGACAGAAGGGTTTGTTTATATAAGTGAGAAGAAAATTTGAAATGAGAATGATGAAAAGAAATTTAAGTCACATATTTTATTTCTCGTATATAAGAGACTTTGTCTAAATGAAAAAGTTAACGTTCTCATAATATAGGGTGCGTTTGGCAAAAATATATGTGAAGAAGAAATGGCAGCAGAGCTGGAAATGGGCAGAATAGCTCATAGCTGGTCTCACCGCTCACAGCTTTTTAAAGAAGCATTGTAAAATTAAGCAATCCTAAAAAATAGGAAAGCTCACCGGTCCTTTATCAAACGACTACTAAAAATCAAGAGCTCACCGCTCCTTTGTCAAACGATTACTAAAAATATTCATTTTTGAGTAGAGATATTGTGTACGTAAAAATAGTGACACCAAGCACCAAAAACATGTCATTCTCTATATTTTTTTTAGAGAGTATGCAAACAGTAAATAAAAAATAAATATATACTAATAATTTACATATGATTTAATTAAGAATAAAAATGTTTAGAAAGATGATTGGCAAATTTACCGTTTTAATGAATATTTTGCTCTTTTAAGTGTTTGTAGTAGCAAACAAAAGCTTATAAAAAATTTTGTGGCAAATTTCTCCTTTAAACCTTTATAAAATTAAGAAAAACACATTTCGAGACCCAACTAAAAAAGAAGGGAGTTGATACTCAAAAAAAAAAATAGTTGACATACCACAATATCACATAATTATTGCACAAATTATAACATGATATATGCATGATTGTGATGTGGGAATCATTTTTTTTTTAAGTATTAACCCCCAAAAAAGAATGTGAATGTGAGAACCGGTTAGACTGCTCAACTTTGCTGACGTTATAACTATAGCAATATGATTGGTCAATATTAAAGTGAAGCAAAATCATCCCTATTAAAATGACAATAGTATGCAAGCATCGTTAAACTTAGAAGTGTTAATGATCCGACTCGAGTCGAGTTTTGGCCAAAACAAGTTAGAATCGTTTATTAATTACTCGGTTCGAGTTTGAATAAACTTTTATAAATTGACTCGAGCTCGAACTCGAATAATTTTATTGTTCGAGCTCGAGCTCGAAACTCGTTTAAAGTTTTTAATTATTCTTTTTTGTAATCCAACAATAAACTAACTTTCAAACTTAAAATGCTCGTATAAAATATCGAACTTGATAGGCTTGTGTATTAACTCAAGCTCGAGCTTGAAAACTCATATACAATTATAAAAATTGTTTTAATGCCAGTTTCAGTAACTTATAACAGTTTGCATTTAAAGCGCTAGAGTTTATTATACTTATATTTTTTATAACTTTTAATAGATGTAGCTTCCTTATTAAAAAATAGCAGGTTTTTGTTTAAGAGTGTTCATCTCTTTTCTTGTTTCTTACTCCGTATCATTTATAGTGTGGGATATTTTCTTTATGTTTTTATTTGATTAAGCATTATACAACTAATGCACAAAATTACTCGCGATTCTTATTAAGTAGAAATCATATAAACGGTTGAGTTTTGTTTAAATACGAGCGAGCTGAAATCATCTAATGATTCATAATTTTTATTCAGTGGTATCTATTATTGGATTTCATTCATTTATATAATTGATGAAGAGTTTTAAACATATTAGTTATTTCTTTATAAGACACTTAAGGGCACGTTTGGTAGAGAGAATTTCAGATATTAAAAATAAATGAGAGAATAAAAATTTAGGGAAATGAATTGAGTGAGAAATTTATTAAATTCCACTGTTTGGTAAGCCCAGAGAATTAAAATAAAAAATAATAATGATTCCTTTTATATTTAAAAAACATTTAAATAAAAAATGATTATAATATGAAAGTGTCACCAAAAACAATTAAATGTTTTAAGCACCAAATGTTGCACGTAATTTGTTTATATAAGTTTTTTTTTCCAACAAAGTTCACTCTTTAATAAAATTATAATAGAAAAAAAGTTACCAGAAGAAGAAAATAATAATAATAATAATAAATAAATAAAAAATAAAAAAATATTTTTTTCAAAAAAATTAATCCATTTCTCCAATTTCTCCACCAGATTAATAGAAATGGGGCTACTTAAGTTAAACTACTGAACTCTCGCTATTTCCCCACCAAAATATTTTTAATTCTCCACTTTTTGAATTTCTTTCTACCAAACTAAAGAAATTAGTCCATTTCCATTTCTCTTAATTCTTTTCTCTCTACCAAAAGGGGCTGATTGTTTTTTACCTTAGCTAAAGAATCATGTGGGTCCTACGTCTGTTAATGCATCTTATGAGTTTTTTGTTGGACCCTTGTACTTTCAAAATTTATTTAACAAAACCCCGTACTCTCAAATCTATTTAATTTATAATAGTGTTTTTTTAATTTTCATCTTTTTACATTAAACTAAAGAAAAAAAAAAGACTAAGAGAACCAAAAGTCAAAGACCATCCATCACCAACCTCTCGTCTATCATTCACGCTGCAAATCATGAACCTCCAATTCTCAACATGAACCAAAGGTCAAAGACCATCACCTACCGCGGCACCATATAGAGTCGACTTCCGTCATTGTTTTCGATCTCCTTCATTCCGGTTTAGGAGCTGCTTATTTGAGATAAGTTCTTGTTATATATGCAAATTAATTGCTGAAGTAATTATCCAACTGGGTATGATTATATGGAATAGAATTTTGTATTGTTAGGTTTGTTATTTACACTTATTAGCAATTATGAGCTATTTAGTTTTTTTTTTCCTTACATGTTGGTTAACTGTTGGATAAAAGGAATTATAAGCTAGTTAGAAACGATTTTTTTGAATTATAGTTATGGGTAATTGTGACATCGTAAGCTGATTTAAGGACTTATAAGTTCATGTGATGTTGTTGATTTCAATTGGATTTTTGTATGTTAATTAACTTTTGTGAAATTAGTATACTAGATATGATTAAGCAAAACTGATTTTTAGGAGTATGTTTCATTTACCAGGTTTTCGACTTTTGTGACTATGACATCAAAGTGTGTTATACAATTATGTTATTGGAGCGGCAATATTTCTGACGGACCAGAAGGTGTATACTATAACAAGCCGCCGAGTAAAGCAATCAAGGTTCAACCTGGAATAAAATTCAACGAACTTATCAACCAACTTCATGTTGCTACATCTATTGATAAACAAAAAAAAAAGTATCAAAGTTATATGTAGATAAGTTCGTTGGATTTGGGGAAATGATGAAATACATTCCTCTCCCAATCACGGACAATGACGATATCGAGATCATGTTTCAAGTACTTAATCTTTATCAGGACCTAAGTACAATCGATGTATACTTAGAGGTTGAAACACAACACCGCACTAAGATAGCACACAGGTTTATGCTTAGTTACTTACTTTAGCTTATAGTTCCAACTTAAGTACTCGTAGTTTTCTTATATGGATTTTGTTGATTACACTACTTGCAGAACTCAAAAGACGAGTTTAACAGAAAAGGATGCTTCATTGCCCCATGAGATACCGAAAGAAAGGACCGACGAGTTTTTACCTACTAATGTCGTGTATGAGGATTATAACAACCACATAAATATAGCGCGGTATATTCTTTGATACTTATTATAGCATTTACTTTTAACTTTATATTTAGTTGATATGCTTATATAAAACTTGTTTGTTGCACTACTTGCAGACCTCAAGAATCAACTTTGATAAACAATAACGCTTCAAAAGAAAGTACCAACGAGTTTTTACCAACTAATGTTGTGTCAAGCATGACGGAGAATGAGGATTTCAACACAATCTCTCAAATTGCTGTAGTGAACAATGAAATGAGCGTGGTATTTGAAACAAGTGATGAAGATTCTGACAATGATGATGAAATCAGAGATGGTGATGGAATCAGAGATGATCAGGATACTAGAGTCGACAATGAAACATATGAAACACCACATGTAGATGGACAAGATATCTACTCTAATAAGAAGGTACCCTCTTGTTTTACTAGTGTGGAGGGAATGGAAAAGGCTAATATTGATAACTGGACGATATCGTATTCTGAAAGTAAAAATGATTTAACACGGGAGTTAAAAAAAGATTCATTCAAGGACAAGGAAGAACTTGTTAGAGCTATTAAGCTATACACTATCCGGAAGCATAGGCAGTATGAAGTAGTCGAAACAAGTCCTACTATTTGGAAAATAAGATGGCGTCTAAGTACACAATGTGGCTGTAAGTGGCAACTTCATGCATGCAAACGTAAACGTAGTGGATATTTCGAAATCACACAATATACCGGGCCACATACATGTTTACACAACAAGATTACTCAAGACCATCCGAATCTTGATGCAAATCAGATTGCTCAAGAAATACAACATCTTATAAAGGAGCAGCCATCTATTAGTATTCCTACTTTAAGAGAAGAAATAATTGATAAGTTAGGCTATACTCCATCGTACATGAAGGTTTGGGCAGGAAAACCAAAGGCAATTGAACAGATATTTGGGAATTGGGAAGAATCTTATAATGCTTTACCCAAATTTCTAGCCGCACTTCAAAAATTTAATCCAGGGACTGTTGTTGAATGGTCCATTCAGAGACTTCCAAACGTCGATCATGTGGAGTTTAGACGCATTTTTTGGGCTTTTGATCCCTCTATCAAGGGTTTAAGCATTGTCGACCCGTGATTAGCATTGATGGTACACATTTGTATGGCAAGTATAACGGCAAAATGATGATTGCAATGGGAGTTGATGGCAACAATCAAATATTGCCACTTGCATTTGCTATTGTTGAAAGTGAATCTTATAGTAGTTGGTATTGGTTTCTCCACCGTGTCCAGAAGCATGTGGTGAAAGAACGAAAAGTTATTTGTCTGTTATCTGATCGTCATAGTGGGATTTTAAAGGTAGTTAACGATCAAGGATCTCCATGGTTGGAGCCAAACGGTTTCCACGGGTATTCTTTACATCATTCTCCTGAATAACTTTAACGCTAATTCAAGTGTCTCAAACTAAGTATCATTTTGCAGGTATTGTTTGAGGCATTTCGTCAACAACTTTAATGATAAGTTTCGAAACCAAAATTTGAAAGTCTTAGCTTACCGTCTTCGGGAGTCGAATCAAGTTGAAAGTTCAACTCAATTATGGAAGAAATTGGGAACCTAAATCCGAAAGCTCGTGAGTGGCTTGAAGGACATCCCTTGTCCAAATGGACGTTGGCACATGATGGTGGTAAGCGTTACGGTATGCTCACAACAAATATGTCTGAGATTTTTAATAGTGTGCTCAAGGGTGCTCGTTACTTACCTATAATGGCGTGTGTCCAACTAACATTCTATATAGTGGTGCACTATTTTAATGTGAGACGTTCTTTAGGACGTGTTCAAGCTAACGGAAATTTGCATACTCCATATGTTGCTGCAAAATTGGTTGTTTCAATGACAAAGGCTAGTGCACATACCATGAGATCATTTAATAGGGAGAAAGGTATTTTTGAGGTGACGACTCAAAGAGGAAAAAATGTACAAGTTGTTAATTTGGAGTAACAAACTTGCACATGTGGTAAATGGGAGATTAACAAGTATTCGTGCTCTCATGTATTAAGTGCATGCGCGTTTCTTTCTTTGAATAGTTCACAATATGTTCAAAGATATTACTCAATTGTAGAGTATTCAGCTACTTGGGCATCTGAGTTTTTCCTCTCATGAAGCATATTGGCGCAAGCATCTATCACATTGCTCCCAAGTTCGATCTTAGACGAAAAGGAAGAGGCCGTCCCTTGTTCAACAAGGCTTGAATGGAATGGACATTAAAGAAGGAAGAAAGCTAGCCTTGCGGGATTTGTAAGAAAAGTGGTCATTATCAGAAAACATGTCCTTCTAGGCCTTGGAAAAGACCATGGAGCCGTAATTAAACGAGACATGCATGCCTTTGAGACCCTTTTATGTGTCTTAGTAACCTGACTTTTGTTATGGATATTTTGTTTGAGTAGTTTATGCACTGGTGGAGAACTACACATGTTTTGTTCATTTAGTTTTGTGTAGTTGAAGTTGTGCACAAAATACAGTTTCACCAAGAATTTTGGGATCATGTTGGTTCGAGTTGAAGTGTATGCATCATTAAATTCTATGTTGGCAACCTCACTTTTTTAATCCAGTTAATATAAGTATGTGTCTCAGTGGAAATATTGGGCAAAGTACCTGATGTTGCATTTTAAGTGTTAATGTAGTGGAAATATTTGAGAAATAATTGTGTAAAGTTGAAAGTACCTATTTTGTTAAATAAATTTGAAAGTACCTATTTTGTTAAATAAATTTTGAAAGTACTATGGTCTAACAAAAAACTCATGATTTAACACGGGAGTTAAAAAAAATTCATTCAAGGAAAAGGAAGAACTTGTTAGAGCTATTAAGCTATACACTATCCGGAAGCATAGGCTGTATGAAGTAGTCGAAACAAGTCCTACTATTTGGAAAATAAGATGTCGTCTAAGTACACAATGTGGCTTTAAGTGGCAACTTCGTGCATGCAAACGTAAACGTAGTGGATATTTTGAAATCACATAATATACCGGGATACATACATGTTTAAACAACAAGATTACTCAAGACCATCCGAATCTTGATGCAAATCTGATTGCTCAAGAAATACAACATCTTATAAAGGAGCAGCTATCTATTAGTATTCCTACTTTAAGAGTAGAAATAATTGATAAGTTAGGCTATACTCCATCGTACATGAAGGTTTGGGCAGGAAAACAAAAGGCAATTGAACAGATATTTGGGAATTAGGAAGAATCTTATAATGCTTTACCCAAATTTCTAGCTGCACTTCAAAAATTTAATCCTGGGACTGTTGTTGAATGGTCCATTCAGAGACTTCCAAACGTCGATCATGTGGAGTTTAGACGCGTTTTATAGGCTTTTGATCCCTTTATCAAGGGTTTTAAGCATTGTCGACCCGTGATTAGCATTGATGGTACACATTTGTATGGCAAGTATAACGGCAAAATGATGATTGCAATGGGAGTTGATGGCAACAATCAAATATTGCCACTTGCATTTGCTATTGTTGAAAGTGAATCTTATTGTAGTTGGTGTTGGTTTCTCCACCGTGTCCAGAAGCATGTGGTGAAAGAACGAAAAGGTATTTGTCTGTTATCTGATCGCCATAGTGGGATTTTAAAGGTAGTTAACGATCAAGGATCTCCATGGTTGGAGCCGAACGGTTTCCAAAGGTATTCTTTACATCATTCTCCTGAATAACTTTAACGCTAAGTCAAGTGTCTCAAACTAAGTATCATTTTGCAGGTATTGTTTAAGGCATTTCGTCAACAACTTTAATGATAAGTTTCGAAACCAAAATTTGAAAGTCTTAGCTTACCGTGCCGAGAGTCGGAATCAAGTTCGAAAGTTCAACTCAATTATGGAAGAAATTGGGAACCTAAATCCGAAAGCTCGTGAGTGGCTTGAAGGACATCCCTTGTCCAAATTGACGTTGGCACATGATGGTGGTAAGCGTTACGGTATGCTCACAACAAATATGTCTGAGATTTTTAATAGTGTGCTCAAGGGTGCTCGTTGCTTACCTATAACGGCGTGTGTCCAACTAACATTCTATAGAGTGGTGCACTATTTTAATGTGAGACGTTCTTTAGGACGTGTTCAAACTAACAGAAATTTGCATACTCTACATGTTGCTGCAAAATTGGCTGCTTCAATGACAAAGACTAGTGCACATACCATGAGATCATTTAATAGGGAGAAAGGTATTTTTGAGGTGACGACTCAAAGAGAAAAAAATGTACAAGTTGTTAATTTGGAGAAACAAACTTTCACACGTGGTAAATGGGAGATTAACAAGTATCCGTGCTCTCATGTATTAAGTGCATGCGCGTTTCTTTCTTTGAATAGTTCACAGTATGTTCAAAGATATTACTCAATTGTAGAGTATTCAGCTACTAGGGCATCTGAGTTTTCCCTCTCCCGCATGAAGCATATTGTCCACAAGCATCTATCACATTGCTCCCAAGTTCTGATCTTAGATGAAAAGGAAGAGGTCGTCCTCGTTCAACAAGGCTTCGGAATGGAATGGACATTAAAGAAGGAAGAAAAGCTAGCCTTTACGGGATTTGTAAGAAAAGTGGTCATTATCAGAAAACATGTCCTTCTAGGCCTAGGAAAAGACCCACGGAGCCATAATTAAACCAGACATGCATGTCTTTGAGACCCCTTTTATGTGTCTTAGTAACCTGACTTTTGTTATGGATATTTTGTTTGAGTAGTTTATGCACTGGTGGAGAACTACACATGTTTTGTTCATTTAGTTTTATGTAGTTGAAGTAGTGCACAAAATACAGTTTCAGTAATTTTTGGGATCATGTTGGTTCGAGTTGAACTGTATGCATCATTAAATTCTATGTTGGCAACCTCACTTTTTTAATCCAGTTAATATAAGTATGTGTCTCAGTGGAAATATTGGGCAAAGTACCTGATGTTGCATTTTTAGTGTTAATGTAGTGGAAATATTTGAGAAATAATTGTGTAAAGTTGAAAGTACCTATTTTGTTAAATAAATTTGAAAGTACCTATTTTGTTAAATAAATTTTGAAAGTACTATGGTCCAACAAAAAACTCTAAATCTTATTGGGAAGGATAGCATATTTCTTTCCTTTTTGGTATAGACCAAAAAAGAATTTAAATGGACCCCACCTAAAAAAGTAATAATATTAAATGATAAGTGAGTCCATTTCCATAGCTACGGGAAAAAAGGAAAAGCCCTTAACCTAGCATAAAGATAATGTTAAGAGCACTCGGTGTGTTAACGTAGCACCCGAGTTAAACCTTAACGTTTTCGCGTTAATGATGCGTTAACCACATCGCATCCCACGTTAAGGGTGCGTTAAAGCTCCCACGTTAACTCCTTAACGTTGTGTTAAGGGACCAAATCGAATAAAAAAAATCACTTTAACCCCCCAAACGTCTATATGACCGTTGGGTTTAAAAAGGAATTTCACTTTACCCCCACCTCATGTAAAAAACGGCTAGTTTGCCTTAAAAAAAATAATTCCCACCACTATAAATACCCAATTAACACACAATTTTTTTGACACTTCCAAAACTCAGTCTAATCTATCATATACTTCCATTTGCTAAAAAAAATGTCGGGAGGCAACAAAAACGATGATTCTTTCTTGAATCTCCTCGGTGGGTGGAATAACTCAAACGCGGGTTCATCATCACCCAACATCTCTTTTCCTAACCCACTTGGCTTGTCGAGCCAAGAACTTTACCTACAACATCAACGATTTCTATATTGGGAACAAATCCAACGAAACACACTAAATACCAATTTTCAAAATTTACAATTCTCACAACATTTACAACATTCACAAACCGAAACACATAAGGTTTCTTAAACACCTACGTCTCCTCCAAAGCCCAAAAGTTGTGGTAAACGAAAGGCCAAAAATTCCAAAGAGCCCGAATCAATCGATGAGGATGAAGAAATTCCCGACTTCGTCCCTACACGTTGGCAACCAATTGAGGAAAAATTACTTACCATCTGTTAAGTAGCTCGCGATACGTTTTGGCAACGGGTAAAAAAAGTGTTCAATAGACTCTATTTTCAACCACGCAACAAGGATATGATACAAGGCAAGTGGAAAATGTTGAACCGTGATTGCACAAAGTTCAACGCGTATTACAAACGTTCAAAACAGGAAGAGAAAAGTGGTGAAAGTGATATGGATATCCTCAAATGGGCGAAACAAATGTATCGTGCCGAGCACAAAATTGCGTCGTTTAACAACGAGGAGGCTTGGGAGGTTTTGCGTGGTCATAAGAAATGGGACGCGCCGGATCCGCTTGATTTAACCGTCGATGTCCCAAGTCAAACAAACGAGGCTTTGTTTGGTCATGATAAACAACCACGTCCCATGGGCAAAAAGCGTGCTTCGAAGAAAGAAAAATCCGGGAGCACGACAAGTACCGGGGGAGCGAGCACCAGAGGAACGACCTCGTCAAGCCAATTCACGGAGAGTATGACAACCGAGTATCGTATAAAACGGGAAACCGCCCAAGCGGCGTATCAGGCGGCCTACGTAAAAGATGAAACGATAACAAGGTTGGAAGAGATGAAATTTTTGATGATTGACACTGACGACAAGGATCCAAACGGTGTGGCTTAGATCAATGAAGAAATAGACCGAATCATCAAAACATATAACTTGCAAACTCGTCACTAGATTTAATTGTATTTTCGTAATTTCCTTTATGTTGTAGTTTGCTTTGTGTTGTGTTTTTTTATTTCGTAATTTTTTTTTCCGTTGTAACCTTTTTTTAAAATTTCGTATTGTAATATGTTTAAGAATTAATGCTATGTTTTTTAATAAATGAAGTATTTGTTTCAGTTTAGGGGTTGAATTTGAAAATATTTGAGTTAAAGTGAGTTAAGGTTGAGCTATGAGTGAAACCATAAGTCAGGTTATGATACCTTATGCTCTAACAATTACATTATCAATGGATATATGAGTAACAATTTATTTGGACATAACTAAAAGTAATTAAGGTTAATTTATTCATATAAATTCACGATCTGAGTTATGCTTGTAAGCTTGATTAGAAAAACAAAAAAAAAAATATTTCAATTAACATCCCATATTATATGAGTGAAACAAAAAGAAGACAATGTGAGGTATATAAAACAAAAGGCCAAATTTACTAGTTTATGTTATATATAAACTAAAATATAAATCTTTGATGTGATTGAAGATTAACATATTGTTAATTTTGGTTTTAAGTTTAACTTAAATAAAAGTATTTTAAAATTACATATTTAGCTCGATTAGCTTGTTCGACTCGTTTAGCTCGAGTAGCTCGCTTGACTCAAATAACTAAATGAGCTTTGAAAGATCCTAGCTAAATACTAGATTTAAAAGCTCGGCTTCTAAAATTATTTAAGCTTTACGTTTTGTTTGAGCTCGACTCGAGCTAAACGAGCTCGACTCGTTAACACCTCTCAAACTCGTTTATCCACTTTTGAACTCCAGTGAAAAATAACATTATCTTGATTGGTAAGTAAAATGTGTAATTAACTTCAAAACTTTTAAAAAATGTTAGTAATAAATTCAAATTTATAAACTTAAATATAATAATTATAAGTTTTTTTTTCTTTGTTAGAAAATTCTTCCCAAATTCGAATAACACCTTTTGTATCAAGAGTGAGGATCTATTAAAAAGTGGGGCAACTTTAAAAAGCCTAAAAAGTATTATCATCCGTCGGATCATCATACAAATTTATCAATGGCTCTAAATAAAAGTGTGGAAAAGAAATTCCAACTTTCACACCTTCCGTATCATACATTTCTCTCATATCCATTATATCTATCTCTAACAACAACCACTACAACCATCTTCATTATTGAAAAATTAAACACTACCACCGGGACAACAATAATCCACGACCAAAACCACTATTGTCCGACCCCCATTGATGCTGCCACGTGTCGTCACGCGCCGTGACTTCGTGTGAAATTTTTTTACGGTTTCTTGCGATTTCCGGTGACTTTCCGGCTACCTGGAACTACACCTCCGGCGAGTGAAGGTTCACCTCACGTTCCCGAATCAGATCCAAGTAGTCTGTCGCAGCAGACCACCGTGGCATGGAAGCCACCATCTCCGCCGTCTCTTTCCTTTGGAGAAATAAGCAAGAGAAAATCATAAGTTGATGTTTTCAGGTTTATGGTTTTGGTTTCATTTAGAAGCATTAAATTTCTTTTTTTGATAAAATGTGTGTCATAATAATGATTTAGATGATAGAGATGGAAGGACTAATTCATCCATAGGTTGTAAGCCTTAAAAAAAACTTTGTAAAAAGAACCAGGTGGATGAAATGTAAAACATTTGATGATTGTTTAGTTGGTGATCTATACAAACTCAATAGTAAGAGTATTTGTTTGGTTCAATGTTCATCTAATAATGATTTAGATAATAAAAAGGATAAAGTAAAAGGAGTAGGTAAGATGAAAGGTAAAAGATAAATAATTGTTTGGTTGGGTGATTTAAGAATTTTTTGTGTATATAGTTTCATTTGTTAGAGATTATCTTCATCACTTCAAGTTAGCAATGTCTATCAGTTTCCTTATAAAAAATACAATGTTCATCAATTATTTTTTATAATGTTCATCATTTGAGGTTATTGTTGTTCATCAGTTTATCAGTTACTAAAAAACACAATGTTCATCAGTTATAATGTTCATCAGTTGAAGTTATTGTAGTTCATCAGTTGAACTTATTGTTGTTCATCAGTTATAATGTTCATCAGTTGAAGTTATTGTAGTTCATCAGTTGAACTTATATTTGTTGTTCATCGATTCATCATTGTTTTAAAAAAAATCAATGTTCATCAGCTCATCAGCTATTTTGATAATGTTAATCAGTTCATCAGTTATTTTGATAATGTTCATCAGTTTAAGTTATTATTGTTATCAGTTTTTTTAAAAAACAATGTTCATCAGTTCATCGGTTAATTTTGATAATGTTCATCAATTTATCAGTTCAATAGTGTTCTTAAAAAAATACAATATTTATCAGTTCATCAGTTATTTTTCATAATTTTGATCAGTTCATCAGTTATTTTTGATAATGTTAATCAGTTCACAATTGTTTTTAAAAAAATTCAATGTTCATCAGTTATTTTGATAATGTTCATCAGTTTAACTTATTATTGTTAGTAGTTTTTCTAAAAAACAATGTTCATCAGTTCATCGGTTAATTTTGATAATGTTCATCAATTTATCAGTTCAGTAGTGTTCTTAAAAAAATATAATATTTATCAGTTCATCAGTTATTTTTGATAATTTTGATCAGTTCATCAGTTATTTTTAATAATGTTCATCAGTTCACCATTGTTTTAAAAAAAATCAATGTTCATCAATTCATGATTATTTTGATATTGTTAATCAATTCATCAGTTATTTTGATAATGTTCATCAGTTCAAGTTATTATTGTTATCAGTTTTTCTAAAAAACAATGTTCATCAGTTCATCGGTTAATTTTGATAATGTTCATCAATTGAAGCTATTGTTGTTTATCAGTTTAGTGGTGTTCTTAAAAAAATACAATGTTTATCAGTTCATCAGTTATTTTTGATATTGTTCATCAGTTATTTTTTATAATGTTCATCAATTTAACTATTATTTTTTATAAAATTAAATATTCGTTAATTTTCTTTTTTAAAAAAAATAAATGTTCATGAGTTTAAAAAAAATTAAACGTTCATCATTTTAGAGCAAAAATTGAATGTCCAGCAATGTTTATAAGCTAGTAAAATATAGGTGTGGAAATAGCAAAAACAAATCTGGCACAAATAATAAAAGGGACACTTGTCACAATGTAAGAACTTTCTAAACTTTTTAATCTTTTCCCACTTTCTATAGGATCACGACTCTTTGTATCAATTGTCAAACTAAATAAGTTTTAATATATATATATATATATATATATATAATCCGGATCGATTGAGAAGGTTTTATTTTGAGAAGATTGAGAAGGTTTTCAAAAACGATAGATTTTTAACTTTGATTCATGTTTTTCAAGCGTAAAACTCATTTTAATGTGATTAAAATTCAAAATGCGTAAAAAAAATTTGAATCAATGTTAAAATTTTCTCGATTTTGCGATATATGTAGAATACTGAATCATCTGTACAAATTTAATGAATCATCATCATAACTCAATTTTAACAATGATTTGTGAATCAAATTTGTGATTTATAGATTCGATTCACCATAAAATGATGTTCACTTGTGAATCAAATCAAAAACATGAATCAGATTGTTCAAACGAAGATTTCTCAATCTTCTCAAAATAAAAACCTTCTCAACGGAACCGGAGCCTATATATATATATATAAATCCGTATTTGCATAATTTTATGAACTAAATGTATGCAGGACAAAATACGATATACATGTGAACCATGAATACATCTTAAATTTGTTATCACTTTTTTTTTTTTTTTTTTTTTTTTTTTTTTTTTTTTTTTTTTTAACCTAAATCTGATAATTACATTTTTTTTTACTTTTATTAGTAATATACCTGGATTAAAATATACCATATGCATTTAAAAAAATCGTAGTTGTTGCAATTTAATTCATCAAGGCCAACAATTATTTTTGGGTCAGCAAATGAATTTTAAATGAAAGAATTCCCCACATTTAGCCCAAAAGAAGGGAACAAGATATCCGAACTTCCTAACCATGGTCCCAAACCCAATGGATATGCAATGTGATATTATTTATATAATGTGATATTATTTAAAAATACGGGGGGGGGGGAGGGGATTATATCAAATTTTATTTTAAAATGAACATGGCCCTTAAGATCTGAATTATGATTTTCGATACTTATCATAAAATGAACCTGATAATTTTTATTGTTGGGTCCGCTATGACTCCATGCCAAACATAAGAAAACGTTAAATATAAAGTCGCTTTGGATGCTGTAACTATATGGATAACATGCATTATTATGTTTGTCGACAATAAAAGATAGGGGCAATACATGATATAATATTTAGAGAATGGTAAGATATGCAGAACGTACTCTCTTTTTTACTTGACATTGAATGTAGCAAGGAAAATTGTATTTTTGTGACCCAAAATAACATTTATTTTCAAATTGATTTATTTTTGTGCCATATTACTGAAAGTGTGACACTGTATCATGTTGAGGAGAGTTATTTTACATACCAAACTTTTCTTATAGGGACTCATCTCCACCATTTATCTAAAAAAAAATTAATGGCTGAGATTAAAAGCATATTTCACCTATTTTTTATAATTTAAATATCTCTTAAACCGTTAATCGTTAAGCAAAAGTAATTACATCACAGCGACGAGCATTTAATTATCTTTCTATAAACGGACACTTTAATATACTTTCGGGGAAAAAAAAAAAAAAAAAAACATTTTTTTCACGTTTTTCGTCTTTTTTTATCTTTTTTCTTCGAAACTGAAATTTGTATGAAATATCAAATATGACTTAACACTAATTTAAAGATCGCATGTGATATTAATGTTAAATCACATATGATATGTAATATCATATTTGATACTAGGGTTAAATCATATATGATAAATCACATATGATATACATATCATATATGATTTAACACTAATATCACATGTGGTATTCAAACTAGTGTTAAATCATATATGATTTTTTCATGCAAATTTCAGTAACGAAAAAAACTTTAAAAAAAACGTGGAAAAGACGAAAAAAAAATAAATTTTGTCGAAAGTATATCAAAGTGCCTATCTATAGAAAGATAATTAAATGCTCGTCGTAATGGTATATTTTTTTTTCGCTTGACGATTAACGGTTTGAAAGATATTTATATTTGAAAAAAATGGATGAAAGTGGGTTTTTTTTAATTGTTGGGATTAATCTCATCCATTAGATCTAATGAAAATGAAGGGTGGAGATTGATCCTTTGGTATGTAAAATATCTTTTGTCCTCAAATGATTTTTAATCTATCATGTTTTAGTCTGTCTTACCCTCAACTTCACTTAGCCGGTCATATCTTTTCGCACACACTTTTATTCTTTCTATAAATTGCACCGTCTTACCCGTCATCTCATTCTGATCATGATGACAATCGTCGCATCCATTTTCCTGCACACCGGATTTCGACCAGAACGAAATCGAAGATGTTGCGATCCAGTTACGAATTTAGTGTCACGTGATAAAGAAACGAGCCGCGTTCTCGACCAACAGTTTATATACTGCGACATCCTGCGAATCGATTATGAATGTTTCAACAGAATGCAGTGGGCCCCGCGATATGAAAAGGCGTGGCTTGCCTTTCCCACAAAAACATCTAATGAAAATAGAAATAAGGTGCTCAGGCTTTTTGTTCATAAATACGTGTTTATTTGCTCAAAAACCAAATAATCATCTTCATTTACATACCAGTTTATTTGTCTTCAAAATTTTCCACGTTACTTTATCATGTTTTTCAAAGGCATTCATAAAAGCTACTCGATATTGCTAAGAAACACATACTCAAAAGTTTCAAAGACATTAGAGTTCAAAAGAGCCACAAAGTTCAACGACAAAGTTCATCTATGCCTTTGAAATTCTTGATGGTTACCTAGCCGGTAATTCTAGGTCACTAAGTTAGTGCGTTTATCTGAACGTTTAGCATGTCTCTTTAATTTCATAATAATTGCTATAAATAAGAACATGCTTTTCTAGTTTTGAATAAAGATAGAAGGGTCCAACTTGCACTAGAATCATTTATAATGATCGTGATCTACATAGTTGGAAGTGTTACTCATTGTTTGAATTTCAAGTTGATCATGTTTTAACACCATAGGGCATTTTTTTTTTATATTGCCAGATCTCGATGATGACGAATAATCAACTAACAATCGTGTGATAATATATCGTCTTTCTTCCTTTCAATCACCCTCCACATTCATCCACAAAAAGCATGTTATATTTGTTTTTATATGCTGAGATGGATTTACTTTGTAGTGCTTAGTATATGGACTGTAAATTTAATTGTATTACGAACGTGTTGAGAATGGATTACGAATGATTTACAAATTTATTTTTATTTTATTTTGCTTTTCATGATTTTCCTATCTATTTCATTAGAAACGATATGTATGAATATATGTGTCAGTTGTCATTCTTTCATCCTGATCATTGATTTTTGCATAAATACTTCTCATTATTTTCCGAATCAAACATTATCGTTCCAATATCAAGCATCATTGTTATCTAAGCTAGCATGTATTCAAAGAAACGTTTATGTTACATAATTGGACTGGTATTAACATAAAAGATTTAACTGGTATAAACATAGATCTTTTACAAAGAAGTCATGAAGCTAAAAGATAAAATTTAGCTTAAAAAATTTAGCTTAATTCTGTACATCTTGTTAGGGATTCGGTAGTGGGTCAACATAATTTTGATTAGCAAAACACGAGCGTGTGTCTTTGTCATGTTTTTATGATTAAAAGTAAGGGTTTCCTCCTAAACCTACACTTATGACCCTTTTTAATGAAATTAAAGTGTAGTTTGTTAGTTAGGGAACAACCCCAATCACACATATCAAATCACTCTTTTCGACCACAAATATTTAAGCTTAATATTAGGGAATTATGTCTCTTTCTCTAATTTCTTACTTTATGAAATAAGAATACAAAAATGAATGAAGGGACCAAATCACCAAAAGTCCAAAATATTTTCGTTTTTATTAGATAACGAGTCAAAATAAATACGTATAAGTTAAGACGCATAAGTTTTTAGTACAATCACAATCTAATACGTACTACGTGTGTTTTTAATCCAGCCATTTATGAGGCGTATTAATGTCTTTGACCAATTATTTGATCTATGTTTATTCAGATGGAGTCTTAAAAGCTGGAGTCTTAAAAGTAACGTTAAAATGTAGTTTAATCTTAACTATATTATAATATACTAGAGGAATACTTGTGCGATACGTTAGCGGGTATCACTGTGATTATATTTCTCACAAGGTGATGTTATGCCACTTTTATTAAACAATTAATTTACAAATAACAATAACTTTAATTAAAACAGTGGAAATAATTTCATCTCCTATTAACCGAAGTTACCACAAATAATATTTTAATTTTTTCATCCAGCACAATCACCCTTTGTCAAGTTTAGAGCGGACCGACCCGTTCAAACCTTATCTGCAATGGTGGTGACTCGGTCGGGAACACGCCGACCGAACACTGCGAGCAGCCTAATGTGCTAAATACTTTATAAACTAAAATACACCGTTGGTCCCGAAGTTGTGACGACGCAGCGATGGGGACGAAACACGCCCCTTTCATCGTGGGGGGTCCCTATTTCAAGGTTTTCACTCGCTACAAGTCCTTTGACCATTTTGCCGTTAGTCAAGGACATCTCAAGGCGTTACATTTGTCTTTTGTCCAAGGGCAATTTTGACATTTCCATACTATCCATTAATTACCGTGCCAGCCCACTTGTTTAACGTATGCGCGCTGATAAAACCTCTCTAATAAAAGGAACATTTTATCACCACTCATCCTTTATCTTTCCTAACAACTAAAATCCTATCTTCTTCACCGGTAAAATCGAAAAAATGGTGGTGTGTTCATGCAACAGAAGGGACGTGATTAGAACATGATGTATGCCTGTCCAAGACAGGTTGGGACACTTAATTTTATTTCATATTGTATTAAAGTTTGCATGTAGTGGTTTACCTTAAAATGTGTTGATTATGATAGTCTATCTGGTTTATTATAATTGTGATTTTATACAAGTGGGTTTAGTTTGTGTTTATAAGGCAAGCAGATGCTAACATATTGCTTATCAATTATAGGCTACAACATGTCCATTCATAGGGTGGTACGATCCACCCATCCAAAGGAGAGCAAGAGATGTGATCATTTACTTGCAGAGAACAACCTACAGGAATGAGCGGCATTACAAGAATACGAATCCGCCCTCGTTTCTGAGACTATGGAGGCGGCCAACGCTGGTGACCGGGCAAACGAGCTAGAGGCTTGATCTTTGGTTTTCTTGACCAGTCTTAATATTTATAGTGTCTCGCTATACCTATGGTCTACCCTAATGCACTAACGGCGTGTACCCGGTGGGTGTGTAGTGTAGTAATCGGTAAAGCCGAGGTCGTCCCAAGAGCTATGTGTGTCGGATAATTACTAAGTTTAATTGTCACAGAATATAAATGGTTTGATATGACTTTAATTAATTAAACTACTAAGCGAGAATATAAAAGCAATAAAATGGTAGAAAGGAAATCAATAGAGGAATAGTGGTGCTAACCTAGTCAATCCTCCTAACTAGTTATGTCTACGTCTACCTACTTCCAATTACTTCAGGTGGGGTCAAATTCGAGAGGACAACATTTGGTCAATTCGCCCTAACCTATCGGCAAAGATGCCACCACAGGAGAAATCAGGCGCACCGTCATAAGTCTGTTGTTCTGGTCACCTAAGCCGAGTCATTAAGTACTGCTACATGCTAGATTCTAAATAGTGAGTGCCGGCCGTTAGGAACTTAGACACTACACCCCCAATTCTTAAGTTCATCCAAACGATAGGTGATCAGGTGGTCAAATCGCACAAGTAGAAAGGGTCGTCAGTTGGTCATATCGTACCTTCCATCTCATCCGCTCACCTAGGATCAGTTGGTCATATCTCCTAGGCAATTGGCCTCTACCGCCATTCAAAACTACCGAACCGGGGGTGACTACCAAAGAACTATGCATGCATACACTTAGAAATAATTGTACGGAAGTAAAGGTAAACGTAAACAAAACAATTAAGGAATCATAACTAGGCTAGCACCAAAGGGTGTTTAGCTGCTCATATTAATCATGCACATCAATTCAATATTCAAAGGTACGAAATACATGAATTGAAAGTAAAATAAATAATAAAGCTTATCGTAATTGTGTGACTTCTCCCTTGAAACAGCTTCAGTATGCTTCCCTAGACCTCCCTAGAGCTTTTCCCACGTTCTCAGAGTATTGTGTGTGGAATGGAATGAATAGAAATGCTGGAATTAGTGGGGTATTTATAGGTTAGGTGCGAGTTACGGCGTAACCAAAAGATGAGTTACGCCGTAACCTCCGTAAATGCACTAGATCTTACGGTTACGCAGTAACCTAATAAGTGGTTCGCTAGTAGTCTTAAATAAACCAAGTTACATCGTAAGTGATGCAGTAGTTACGGCGTAAGTATCAGCGGCGTGGAACCTCTTTTAACCTAATGGAGTTACGTCGTAATCTTTGGAAGGAGTTACGCCGTAACCTCTTGATGGGTTTGGCTTCTAGGTCACGCAATAGTTACGGCGTAATGTGAGAGACGAGTTACGCCGTAACCTCTTCAAAATAAGCATACTGTGATAAATCCTTAGTAAAGTTTCCATTTCCGCGTCTCATTAGCTCCAATGCTCGTAATTTACCTGAAAGTGTAAAACAAAGGAAAACATCCATATAAATGATATAAATAACGAGCATTAACGGGGGAAATTGACACTTAATATTCAGGACTATTTGATGTTATCAAATATCCCCCCACTTGAACTCTGCTTGCCCTCAAGTAGACCTTATTAGATAGATTCCTAAAAAGATATCTCCCAAAACTGGAAAATATGAGTTTACAAATCCCTTATGCTAGAATAAAACAAAGCCGAACACCTCGAAGGGAACAAACACTCAATTCTCTCAACTATTCTAAGTGTCAATTTCGGGGTGATCACTCAATCGCACAGTCATAGCATGTATTCTATCATAAGCTTGGCGGTTACACAAATTTCCACCACTAGAGTTAAGGGCTAAACAGTTCTCGAAGGCAATATGGGTAGACACGACAAAGGTTAAGGGGTGACTCGTCATTACTAACATGTCGCGACGAAGTGGACAAAATCAATGATACATGACCAAATCCATGGCCAAGACACCAAAGATTGCTCGCTGCATCACCTAGACACGCTTCATGACTAAAGGGTAGGATAAGACATGAGATATATAATTGGTGTAAAATAAAAAACAAGCAGGTAGTCTATATCTATAACTAAGTCATCACCACTTACCGTCCGTCCAAAGTTCAAGTTTAGAAGTCTAGAGACCGGATCATGAAAAGCAAAGCAGATGTGTCATTAGAGGACGTCGTGATGGGCACACTACCTTTTCTTCTTCAGTTGGTATTACTCCAACTCCAATCTTCAAATGTGACCGAGGTGGCCTCCTCGATACTAAACAATAAAGCTCATACTATAGTGCTTATAACATTGCACTTTACAAAATCATAACTGAATCAATATTTTTTTTTTGGAACATAACTAATAACATAACATCCCCCCACTTGAGATGAACAATGGGAATTCGGGGGGTCTTCAATGATCTTCATAATTGTTGTCGATGAAAGCATGATTTCCAAACCTTTCCACTCGAACCTTGAACTTAGGCAAATGATGACTTCTCAATTACAAATAGAGACTACTGAGGTAGGCTAAGGTGTATGGGTGTAACGAAACAATATATTGGGGTGACAAAATGAAAGGAATGGCTCGGAAGGGTGTATCTAGGGGTATCTTGCACTAAAGGGGAGTGCAACAAAAGGGTTTCACATGGGGGTCGAAAAGTCGAGGGGACTAATCGATAGACTCACAATGGTAGGTTTGTTTGGTGATAATCCTATAATCTTGCCTTCTAAAGCGAAAAGTCCAAATACATCGAGCTAACTCAACACACCTCGTCTATGGTCTCGAAATGATGTAAAGGCCAAGTTCTAAAGTTTACAAGCTACCGGCACACTCATAATTTGGTGGATTTGGGTAAAATATAGGAAAGGGATAAGGCTAATCTCACCATGTAATATCAAGGGTTGTATGTGCTCGGCTAAGGTCTAATCTAGTTAGGTTCGGAAAAACATGTCAAAATTTTAAAAATGGCATAATTTTTCAAAATAAACTAGAAAACTGAGGGCGAAATAAAGTTCATGAGATAATTCTACTCCTGTCCCCCCACTTGAATTGTACAAAGTCCCTTTTGTACTAGGCATTAAAATAAAGGTGAAGAGAAGGTAGAATTAGGCGAGAACTTCCATGAAATTTGATCCAAAAGAAAAAAAGCCCACGAGAAAGGATCGTGCCTTCGTTTAAGCGTCATGAACAAACTTCAATCAACGAAATCACAATACCGACATGCATAATTCTAAAAAGAAAAAAATAAAATGAAAAATAAACCTAACTCACTTTCGTAGGAATCACGGTTGCATTTAGCGAATGCAACAAGCCTTTAAAACCACTTGGTGTCCCAAGTGGACGAGTGAAGTCTCGTGAGGGTTTACAGGAACACACCCACAAAGTTCATTTAAAAACTAATACAAGGTTAATGTGTTTTAAAATGACAGAATTAAAGCAGAGGAGAGTTACGTCGTAACTCCAATGAGAGAGTTACGCCGTAACTTGCAAAACCAGGAATGAGTGAGAAGCGAATGGTTCTGGCGTAACCAGAGATGGTATTACGCCATAATTGGTAATGCGTCAAGAATTCTACTGCTAAAATGTTGGTTACGGCGTAATCACCAAGATGAGTTACGCCGTAACTCTCGTCTGCAAGCTGCGGCGGTAGTAATTACTTCATTATCTCCTGCAAAAATTTTAGAAAACACAAAACCCAACAGAAAGGAAATAAAAATAAAAGAAAGAGATAATTCGGGTTGTCTCCCGAAAGAGCACTTTTCTTTATTAACGAGTCTTTAAGTTAGACTCAGAGCCGCGGGGCTACTAGACTGGTGCGAAGAATTCATCACCAGATAGCTTACTAACATCATGCCCGTAATAATTCTTTGCGCGGTGTCCGTTTACTTTAAAATATACTCCCTCCTTGTTATGAACTTCAATAGTCCCTTAAGGGAATACCTTACTTTATCGGGCCAACCAACGAGATCTCATTTTTCCAGGGAATAATTTGAGTCTTGAGTTGAAAATGAGAACTTCATGTCCTACCTCGAACCTTTTCTCCTTTATTCGCTTATCGTGCCATCTTTTGGTCCTGTCTTTGTATGCCTTGGCATGATCGTATGCTTCGTCTCGTAATTGATTAAACGGTTTATTTGGTAAAATCTATGTTCCTTGATTATATCAGCCTCCAAATTGGCATTTTTGAGAGCCCAATATGCTTTATGTTCCAATTCAACGGGAAGATGACATGCTTTTCCGTAAACAATCTTAAAAGGGGTGCTTCCAATATGAGTTTTGAAGGCCGTTCTGAATGCCCATAATGCCTCATCGAGTTTGTCGGACCAATCTTTTTTACTGGCGGCGGTTTCTCTAAAATTCGTTTGAGTGCCCTGTTGGTGTTCTCAGTTTGCCCATTGGTTTGTGGGTGATAAGGTGTAGACATTCGATGGAGTACCCGTATCTCTTCAGAACTTTCTCCATAATAGCATTGCAAAAGTGCGTCCCTCGATCACTAATGATGGTCTTAGGGACCCCAAACCTGGAGAATAATCTTTTCAAAAAACAAATGACACTCCTAGCGTCACAAGTCTGTAGGGCCTTCGCTTCAACCCACTTTGAAACGTGTCGGCTACAAGGATATAACTTTTTTTTGGATGGAGTGAAAGGTCCCATAAAATCGATCCCCCAAAAATCAAAAACCTCACATACCATAATATTGTTGAGTGGCATCGATTACGAGAGAGATGTTCCCTGCCTCGACAAGCGTCACAATCCCTAACATGCTGCGGCATCTTGAAAATACTTGGCCAAAAGAATCCGCCTCATAAACCTTTCGGCAGTATTATGCGCACCATAATGTCCTCCTCCAGGACCGTTGTGGCAATGTTCCAGAATTTGTCTTTGCTCTTCCCCAAACACGCATCTCCGAATAATACCATCAGGGCATGATTTAAAAAGGAACGGATCATCCCAGAAGTAATATTTAAGATCCGAGAAGAACTTTTTCTTTTGGTCGTAGCTTTTGTTGCTAGGTAACACTTTGGCTGCTAGGTAATTAGCGAAATCTGCGTACCATGGTTCGATACTGGTATTTTTAATTCTAAGACCATTAGGTGTTAGTCAGGGGAAAGAATCCGGATAGTCTCGTATCAAGTTCTTTGAGCTCAGGGTTTTATAATCTTGAAAGGTGATCAGCTGCTAAGTTTTCAGCTCCTTTCTTATCCTTGATTTCAATTTTAAATTCTTGCAGCAGCAGGACCCATCTAATCAACCTTGGTTTGGCATCCTGCTTATTAAATAAGTACTTCAAAGCAGAATGGTCAGTGTAGACAATAGTTTTATACATAACTAAATAAGACCTAAATTTATCAAAGGCATAAACTACAGCTAGGAGTTCTTTTTCAGTGGTTGTATAATGCTCTTGTGCCTCATTTAAGGTTTTACTAGCATAATAAATGGGTTTAAATTTCTTATCAACCCTGTCCTAAAAGCGGCTCCTACAACATAATCACTAGCATCGCACATGAGTTCAAAATCGCCCCCCCCAGGGAGCAATAATAACCGGTCAGTAGAGTTAGTTTTCTTTTAAAATGTCAAAGGCTTTCTTGCAATCATCGTTAAAATCAAATTTAGCGTCTTTCATTAGGAGTTGGGTCATGGGTTTGGCAGTTTTTGAAAAATCTTTTATAAACGCGTCTATAAAATCCCGTATGCCCAAGAAAACTCCTAATGCCTTTTAAGTTGGTCGGATAAGGTAGTCGAGAAATAACATCCACCTTAGCTTTGTCAACTTCAATCGGTTTGAGAAATTTTATGCCCCAAAACTATACCTTCTTTAACCATAAAATGACATTTTTCCCAATTAAGGACAAGGTTGGTCTCTTCACATCTAGCAAGCATTTTAGATAGATTATTAAGACAGGATGAGAAGGAGTTACCAAAAACCGAAAAGTCATCCATGAAGACTTCCATGAAATCTTGACACATATCATAGAATATAGCGGTCATGCACCTTGGAATGTGGCGGGAGCGTTACATAGTCCAAAAGGCATCCTTCGATAGGCGAATGTTCCGTAAGGGCAGGTGAATGTTGTCTTTTCTTGGTCCTCAGGGGCAATCGGAATTTGAAAATAACCTGAGAATCCATCGAGGAAGCAGTAATACTCATGTCCAGATAGTCTTTCTAGCATCTGATCGATAAATGGAAGGGGGAAGTGATCCTTTCGTGTGGCATCATTTAATTTCCTATAGTCAATGCACACGCTCCAGCCGGTGACTGTCCTAGTTGGTATTAGTTCATTATCTTCGTTGGTTACCACTGTCATTCCTCATTTTTTTGGCACAACATGAATGGGGCTAACCCAAGGGCTATCAGAAATAGCATAAATTAGTCCTGCATCCAGGAGCTTAATGATTTCGTCTTTCACAACGTCTTGTACCTTAGGGTTTAATCTCCTTTGTGGTTGCACTACGGGCTTAAAATCATCTTCCATAAGTATCTTGTGGGAACAATATGAAGGGTTAATTCCTTTAATGTCAGAGACTTTCCATGCAATTGCTCCCTTGTGCTTGCTTAAAACCTGTAGTAATGACTCCTTTTCTTCGTTAGATAACAGAGAAGAGATCACAACTGGATAATTTTTATCACCATTGATAAATGCATATTCTAAATGAGGAGGTAACTCCTTAAGTTTCGGGGGAGCATTAGCTTCTTCGGGTTTTCTTGAACAAACTGTCGATTGTTCTTGGTCAGTTCCTCTATTTCGCTTTCTTCGTCGCTAGATATCCCATCATTATCATCGAATTTTAATGATCTCAGAGGATCAGGGAAGAAAACTTTCACGGGCATGTTTCGAGTGTTAGTTTCGATAAGGTCGAGATCATCAAGGTTGTCATCGATGAAAGAAGCATATCTCATGGATTTTTCCAGGTCGAAAATAATCTTGTCATTACCAATTTCCAATGAAATTTTCTTGTTGAAGACATCAATCATAGCGTGTCTTTGTAGCAAGAAAGGGTCTTCGAGCAAAATACGGATATCATCCTCCTCCATATCCAGAACCACGAAGTTGACCGGGAAGACAAATTTATGGATCATTACAAGAACATTTTCAGCTATCCCTTTAGGATATTGAGTAGATTTATTAGCCAGCTCGATACACATTCTAGTTGGTTTTAGCTCTCCTAATTCCAAACGTGAATAAAGAGAGAATGGCATAAGACTAATGCTTGCCCCTAGGGCGGCAAGGGCTTTGTTGAATAAAATTCCCCGATAGTGCGGTAAAGTGAAACTCCACGGATCTTCTTCTTTGAGAGGCATATTTTTAAAAGGGCCATGAGAGCATCTTTGGTTTAAAGTAATGTGTCCGGGAGAGAGTCTTCTATGGGTACGGAGATCTTTCATAAATTTGGCATATTTCGGCATTTGCTCCAAGGCTTCAACGAGAGGAATATTAATGCCGAGTTGTTGAATTTTCTCCATGAATCTTTGAAATAGCACCCGTTCTTGTTCTTTTTTAATTCTTCCTGGAAATGGAATTGGTGGAATGTAGGGACGGACCTTTTCAACAGAAGGTTGAGCCTCCTTGGTTTCTTTATTGTAATCTTGGGGTGTTTCGTTAGTCAGATCATTTGAGTTCGAAGGGTAAGCTGGTTCCTTATAGTTTAATCCACTTCTAGTTGTAATTGCATGAGCCAGATCTCGAGGATTTGTCTCTGTCGTGCTAGGCAAGTCACCTTCATCCCTTACTCTGATAGATTCGGCCAGTTTTCCTACTTGATTTTCAAGTCTTCTAATAGTAGCTGCTTGTGTTCTAAGTGCTTTGTCGTAATCTCGCTTGAGATTCCGAACCAAATTTACGTTCTCATCATACTTTATGCTGGATTCTTTAACGAGCATCTTCACAGCCTTTTCAAGATCCGTCACTCTCCCATCAATGGGTTTAACGAACTTGTGTTTAACCATCTTGTCTTCTTGATTAGGGATTGCATGTCTACTTCAAATTCCTCCAGGATATTTTATCACAGTTGTATATCTATAGGATCCTCATCCCGCTCTTCGTTCCATGATGACGAATGAAGCGCAATTTCCTCAACCTTTTTCCATCCTTTATCGGCAGTCATTAAAGGGATAGGTTCTTTAGAGTCTAACAATTGTCGCATCTTTATGTTCAATCCGTTGTAGAATATTTGCAGTTGCTCGTGTTTGTTGAGTTTATGCTCGGGGCATTTTAGGATGGCTTCGTTAAATCTTTCCCAAGCTGTAAATAGCGGTTCATCGTGGAATTGGCTAAACCTCCTAATTTCATCGACCTATTGAAGGATTTTTGCAGGGGTTCGATATTCCTTAAGAAAAGCCTTCTTAAAGGTGTTCCATGTTGTAATAGATCATGATGGAAGTTTTTTTAGCCAATCTCTAGCCCATCCTTTTAGGGTAAAAGGAAAAGCCCTCATCATAACATGATCTCTTGAGACTCCAGGTGCGTGGAATAAATCTGCGATTTCACATACTTTTGCTATGTGTTCGTGTGCTTCTTCGTCTTTGGTCCCATAAAAGCAGCATCTTTTTAGTTCATCAAGACAAAGTCCCCAAAATTCGAATTTAACATTTTCTTCAAGAGCTGGAATGGCGATCCCCTGTTTACTATTAGATGTGGTGAGATAATATTTCATATTAAGAGTCATAGTATCAAAACAAAACTTAAATAAAAATCCTAATATAACTCCGTGGCGTAAAAAACTTGATGCAGGTTTTCTGACCGGTATTAATATTTATAGTGTCTCGCTATACCTATGGTCTACCCTAATGTACTAACGGGCAGTGTACCCGGTCGTGCGTAGTGTAGTAATGGTAAAGCCGAGGTCGTCCCAAGAGCTATGTGTGTCGGATAATTACTAAGTCTAATTGTCCCAGAATATAAATGGTTTGATAGGGTTTTAATTAATTAAACTACTAAAGCAGAATATAAAAGCAATTAAATGGTAGAAAGGAAATCAATAGAGGAATAGTGGTGCTAACCTAGTCAATCCTCCTAACTAGTTATGTCTACGTCTACCTACTTCCAATTACTTTAGGTGGGGTCAAATTCGAGAGGACAACATTTGGTCAATTCGCCTAACCTATCAGCAAAAGATGACACCACAGGAGAAATCGGCGCACGTCATAAGTCTGTTGTTCACGGTCCCCTAGCCAAGTCATTAAGTACTAATACATGCTAGATTCTAAATAGTGAGTGCCCGGCCGTTAGGAACTTAGACACTACACCCCAATTCTTAAGTTCATCCAAACGGTAGGTGATCGGTTTGTCAAATCGCACAAGTAGAAAGGGTCGTCAGTTGGTCATATCTTACCCTTCCCGTCTCAGTCCGCTCACCTAGGGTCAGTTGGTCATATCTTGTTGGGACATATATTTGAGTTGATAAGACAAAGTACATGAAAGATGAAGGACTGTTGAAGACAAAGAAAGACAGTGGACCTACTTGTCAAAGAAGTATTTATTATCTAGTCCCTTGTAGTCATTTGTAACCCTAGTATCTTTATTATATAAAGAGATCAGGAATTAGGTTTAAGTGTGTCAAGATGTAAAACACCAAAGGTGTGTGTGTGGGAAAACCCAAGCGTGGGGTGCCTAGGGTTTTGGTGAATGTCGACATATAGTGTTTAGCCTCAAGGATCATTGATCCTGTTAGATTATGCTTGTCTTAGAGTTGATCGTCTAGGATTGGGGAATAGTAGTGTGTTTTGTAGAACACAAGATGATGATGAAGAAACCTTAATAATAACAATGATAGTTTGATTATTCCGCTGTGCATACATATTGTTGTTCATTGTTATTTGTGCTTATTGGTTATCCTAGATAAGGTCTAATAAACCTAGAGCATCGATTCTTAACATGTGGTATCAGAGCGGGTGGCTCTCGATATCTAGGATCTATAAGGTTTCTCGAAGAAGATGGCGAAAAGAAGAAAAATTCGATTACGAAACAATTTTCGTAATGCTTGCAGTCGGTTTTCAAACGGTATAACTTTTAGTTAACCGTTGGATTGGGCTGAAATTTTAGGTGGATGTTCTTCATATACCAATATAACTTTCCTTGAAGGGATCGTCGATCTGAGCTCTTATGCAAAAGTTATTTCTGTCGAGTTGGCTTGGCGATGAATTTTTCAAGGTCGAATTTTTAGGGTTCTTTGTGCATTAAAATTCTTTTTCATGGTTAAAAGAGCTATATTAGTCATGGTGAATCAGTTTTAGCGATAATGAACCTAATATATCTCTAACTTCTTTTATATGCTCTATAATTCATGGAAGAAAATGGGTTTTGGATAATGCTTAATCTTTGCTTAGGGTTTTCGTATTAAATCGCTATTAATAGGAGTTGTATTAGTCTTGGTGAATTGGTTTTTAAACCAATAATGAACCCTAATCTCTCTCTTAATCTTGTTGTTACTACTCTTTATTTATCCACAACCTAATTCGAATAAGCATGGTGGTATTCAATGGGAAGTAAAGGGTTTTGCTACATGTATTGGCCGATGCTCGAGACCCTATCTTGAATGGAGCGGACGATTATTATGGAGAAAGCGGGTTATATGGTTATGATGTGTGGCTGGAGCGGACCGGTGTTCTTGGATGGGATTGTATCATGTTTATACTACAGCGTTTTGACCGATGTTGCTTTGCGTTCGAATCATACTAATGATATGTTAGCGATCGTAAAGGTTAATCTTGTTGAAGTTTTTACTTTGTACCGCTTCGTGATGATTCGTTTCCACTGCAAGTCCATTTTGGTTACCGGTACCTTATCCGTTTCAACTGCTTTCGTTGCTCGTTACCACTTTACTACGCTTGATGCGTTTCCACTGCCTTTCATATGGTTTCCCTTTGCAAGCATGTCGTTTCCACTCACGGCTTTATCTCTTTTGTCTTTGCTCTTGTACATCCTTGCTTGCTAGTTGTGAAGGGTTAATAGAGTGGTTAGATTCATGGTATCGTTGGGTTAATGAGAGTTCACAAAGAAGCAGATATGATGAAGTTAAAATTCTGATTTGGAAAAGATAATAACGATTGGTCGAAGTAATATTTATCTGATACATGTGAATTAAATACAAAGTGGGTCTTTGTTACTTAGTTCAATAATGGTCTTTTTATTTGGGGTGTTACGTGCAAGTGATTTGATCTGATTGATGGGAACAAGGTTTAACAATTGTTACCTCGTATTGATTTATTTTGGTGCACGTGGGACAATCATGAGATTGTAATATTCGATGGATTCCATAGTCATGATTGTGGGACTATTTTATTGGAGTCATGATAATGGGACGGTGGCTTTACTTTGCTCACATGGGTTAATGGCTACAATTGGTTTATCTACCTGACCTCCTTATTTCATTGGTCAAGGTTTTATATTTATGATACTGATTGGTGGGCTTATTGTAACATGACATAAAAGGCGTAAGTCACAAAGTATGATCCATGTTTGGCAAGTAGTTTATTCAGTGGTTACATGATGTCCGTGATCCGTATTTATGCTTGAGAATTTGTCAAAGTACTTGGTTCATTACTTGTTTGTGATTGGTTTATGCATGTGAGTGGGTTGAAGATAAAGCAGCTTGACATGGAATATTGAATACACACACAAGAGTTTTTGGTTCACACACACACGAGGAGTTTTGGACTTGAGGGGAAGTCAAATATGGTGATTTTGGTTATTTGTTCTTAAACGTCAAAAAGCTCATATTTGGATTTATTGAATTATTGATTACGAAGAAGTTTGATTATCACTAATTTGATGTTGTAGTTGAGTTTCACAGGTTTGTGTTCTTATCATATCTCAAAGTGAGTATTACACTTTGTAGATAACTTGTTCGTGCTTAAAGGATGTTGACGACGACTTGCAAAATCTAGTTTTCATAGGTCAAGGGGTGGATGGATGAAGACCTAGTTAACTATCACTTAAAGGAGTTACATTGTAGTGCTCAGTGTCTCATTAAAGATGAGGATTTTGTCAAGAGATTGCGATCTACTTATATTTTTGTTGTGGTATAAGTTCGACGTCACGTGGATAGTACAAGACATAAGACACAAGTTTGGGATATTCTACTTCTTTATCAAATTCGTTATATTTGATTTTCTTCACAAGTGATCATTACAAGGAGCTTACAAAATTGAAGATTCAAGAGATGGTGAACATATTCTCTAGGGGAAGCTTATTGTTCAATGTTTAACCATCTACATGCATCACTCAAGGGAAGTTTCTCTTGCTTACATTTCCTATTTGGATTATGACAAAAAGGGAAAGAAGTACTTGGAAGCTGCAACATGAAGATTCTTGGTGATTGCATATTTAAGGGGAAGTTTGTTTATCTTTCATGACATACTTGTTTGTGCTTATTTGGTTTTGTCATTATCAACTAGAGGAAGATTGTTGGGACATATATTTAAGTTGATAAGACAAAGTACATGAAAGATGAAGGAATTGTTGAGACAAAGAAAGACAATGGACCTACTTGTCAAAGAAGTATTTATTATCTAGTCCCTTGTAGTCATTTGCAACCCTAGTATCTTTATTATATAAAGAGATACAGGGAATTAGGTTTAAGTGTGTCAAGATGTAAACACCAAAGGTGTGTGTGTGTGTGAAAACCCTGGAGTGGGGTGCCTAGGGTTTTGGTGAATGTCGACATATAGTGTTTAGCCTCAAGGATCATTGATCCACATGAGATTATGCTTGTCTTAGAGTTGATCGTCAAGGATTGGGGCTGTAGATGTGTTTTGTAGAACACATGATGATGACGAAGAATCCTTAATAATAACAATGATAGTTTGATTATTCCGCTGTGCATACATATTGTTGTTCATTGTTATTTGTGCTTATTGATTATCCTAGATAAGGTCTAATAAACCTAGAGCATCGATTCTTAACATATCTCCTAGGCAATTGGCCTCTACCGCCATTCAAAACTACCGAACCAGGGGTGACTACCAAAGAACTATGCATGCATACACTTAGAAATAATTATGCGAAGTAAAGGTAAGCGTAAACAAAACAATTAAGGAATCATAACTAGGCTAGCACCAAAGGGTGCTTAGCGGCTCATATTAATCATGCACATCAATTCAATATTCAAAGGTACGAAATACATGAATTGAAAGTAAAAGAAATAATAAACGCTAAAGCTTATCGTAATGGTGTGACTTCTCCCTTGGAAACAGCCGTATGCTTCCTAGACCTCCTAGAGCTTTTTCCCGTTCTCACGAGTATTGTGTGTGGAATGGAATGAATAGAAATCTGGAATTAGTGGGGTATTTATAGGCAGGTCCGAGTTACGGTAACCAAAAGATGAGTTACGCCGTAACCTCCGTAAATGCACTAGATCTGGCGATTTACGGTAACCTAATAATAAGTGGTTCGCGTAGTCTTCAATAAACCAAGTTATGTCGTAAGTGATGAAGTAGTTACGGCGTAAGTATAAGCGGCGTGGAACCTCTTTTAACCTAATGGAGTTACGTCGTAATCTTTGGAAGGATTCGCCGTAACCTCTTGATGGGTTTGGCTTCGGGTCGCGTATGATTACGGCGTAATGTGAGAGGCGTAGTTCGCCGGTAACCTCTTCAAAATAAGCATATTGTGATAAATCCTTAGTAAAGTTTCCATTTCCGCGTCTCATTAGCTCCAATGCTCGTAATTTACCTGAAAGTGTAAAACAATGGAAAACAAGCGTAAATCCATATAAATGATATAAATAACGATCATTAACGGGGGAAATTGACACTTAATATTCGGGACTATTTGATGTTATCAAGGTTGCTCACCAAGCGACTTGGCCGATCTCCTTGTTGAGAAGGAGAAAGTTTGCCGTCTCAGGAACTTTTGTGTGTTGTCTTGGATGGTCATCTTCTTGGTTTTTCTATGGTTATTCTATAGGGTTTGGATAGGTACTGGTTTTAGTGTTTTGAATCGGTGGTAGATGGTGTAGTTGTGTTTAAGAAGTTTTAGAGTACGTTGACTAAGAATAGTCTTTTGGTGTATAATGTTTGGTCCTTGTACGGTGTTAATATATTTCTTTTATGCTTTGGTCCTTATCTTGTCTTTGCCTTTGCTACTAGGTCCTTTGCCCCAAGAATTTATATATCACTTACCACACAAATGGTCAAACTCATATGAGATATGAGTTTAAAAGATGGATGAATGATGAGAGATGGATGAGCTGACACCACTTCGAGGATCAACATAAACTTGATGTATGGTGTTGTTCATCCATCTTTCATCCTTCATTCTTGTTTGTGATGATAGAATAACCGTATCCAACTCGAAACCGGATCAAGTATAAAAGATGGATGAATGATCGGTGATGGATGAACAAACACCATTTAGAGTATCAACATAAACATGATATGGTGTTGTTCATCCATCTTTGATCCTTCATTAGTGTTTGTGATAATAGAATAACAGTAACCAAACTCAAAACACAAATCCAAGTACAACTGATCCAAGAACCATAGACATATGAAGTCTCAAGGATGGATGACGGACACCACTTTTGAGTATCAACATAAACTCCATATGGTGTTGTTCATCCATCTTTGATCTTTCATTAGTGTTTGTGATAATACAATAACAGTGACCAACTCAAAACACAGATGTATGAAGACTCTTAAAACAATACAATAAAAACACAATTAAACCCATACACTAAAATGACATGATTTCATACATAAGCATAAATGGTTATATTTCCAAATGCATAAAATTTTGGAGTCTACAAAGTTCAGAAACATACATTGTTTAAACACAACAAATATTGTTTAGGGGAATACATATTCGATGGATAACATTGGCTTTCATATGCTTAACTAGCATTTTTATGGTGAAGAAGCTTTCTGCTATAATCTTGGTCTTAGTCCAAAATTGCTTTGGAGACCCACGAAGCGGCATCAACTTGACTTCAGTTGAGGCCGGACCACACTTGGTTGATCATTACACATAGTTGTCACTGTAACCTTTGCCTTCTTCTTTGATGTAACTTTTTGGTGGATGAACACATTTTTTGAAAGCGTTGTGTAGTGCCTTGACTTCTGTAACACCTCCTTGCCCAAGACCACGTTTTCTTGTTGTGACCGGCATTGCCACAAATACCACAAACCACACTCTTACTAGGCTGTGACAAGTTCTTTGGTTTTTCACAATTATCATTTTATTAAAAGCCACGGTTCTTTTCTTTAGTGGCCTACCTAATGATTTATGATGTTTAGGTGGAAGAATGGTTGTAGGCACTTGTGACTTATACCAATGCTCATAACCGTTTATTGGTTGGATGTGGTGTTTGTAAGTTTCTTCCCAAGTCTTAAGCAAGTAACATGGATGAACCCATGATTCAGCAGACCCTATTTGCATTCCATTCAACCTCATACACGATTGGGTAGCAACAGCATGTTTACATGGCATACTTGTAAGCTCCCATCTTCTACATGTACAAGTCCTAGCTTCAACATTCCTTTGTACACTTGTCTCCCCATCCAGCGACCGCATACTCTTGTCCTTCAACCCTTAAAGCGCATGTGTACTTATAAGCCTATTTCTTGATTGCATCTAACATGAGTGTTGCCTTTGGTGTTAATGGTCTGACACACTTTTGAATCACATTCACAACGTTCACTATTCTTTTCATACTGATACTCTCTAATGTATTCCAAAGCGATGTGTCGGTTGGTGCCTACCTCCCAATAGTTTCCCATTGAACACCTCACACATGTTATTAAGTAGCACACATCGAGAATGAGCCCTCCACACAACTTGTTTGGTTAGGTTCCTTAAAAATGTGGTAGAACAAAAGATGTACAAGTAGACATAGATTTGGTTAGGTACACGAAAAATCGACCTTGACCAATGAGTTGGTGGTATCTTACTTAACCAAGCATGGGTAGGTTAAGCTAAAACTCTTGAATGCCGGCATGGGCTGCCTCAAATTGTTGAATTTGTTGTTTAACATTTGCACATCTCCACAAATATTCCTTGTATGCTTTAGCATTCCATTGCAATTTCATATTATCATGGATGTGCTTCAAACAATATACGTGTTGACACTAGGGAATAATACGCTACTTATTTGGAATGATACCACGCACAAATAAACATGAATTCCTTACTAATACAATTTGCATTTAACGAAATTACAAGTGATTTTAATCAACTAAATGGTAAAATCACCTTTTGCTGTCACATGATAAAAGTGTAGTTCGAGTTTGGTTGCAAGTCAAGATCATCTCTTAGACATTCAAGAAACCAAATCCATGACTCTTTGCTTTAAAACCTGCACGACAGCGTATGCTACGGGGTATATTCCGTTGTTGTTGTCTATACCCACTTCTTGTAAGAGTACGACGGGGAAAAGGACCCTCATAAAAGCACCATCTAACCCCAACAACTCTCTTTGACAAGCTTTGTATCCTTCCTTCAGCGCTAAGCATACATACATTCTCTTAAAACTCACGGTTGGACTTGTTGCATCATTTGCGGTTTGTACACTTATCCTAAGCTTTTTGTATGCAGGTTAGTTTTACGCAACTCTTCAATATAGTCTCTTAAAAGGTGTCTTGCTAGCTTATGATCACCCCTAATCTCATTTTCTACCTTGTTTTTTGCCCTTAATGCATTTTGCATAGACACACGAACTTTAAAGCGTTTCTTGGTGATCTTGAACAACCGATTGGAATATCTGGATTGACTTGAACTTGGTCAACTATTTGCTTGAGAAACTTGTAGTCTGGCTTTAATGTCTCTTGATCTCAAACATTTGTGTTCATCCTTGAAAGTTCGAACAATCCATACATCTTTATCGGTATTTTTGGCTATATACAACAACCATGGACACTCTGTTGCTTGCTCCTTGCGCTTTAAGCAAATACACATCCCTACGAGGCCTCTAGTTATTGGACCATTTTCCTCTTTGGGGCTTTTCCGACCACAGACACTTGGTTATTCCACAAGCGTTATTTGTCCGAGGCACCTAACCCTAATTCTCTGTTTGTCATTCTTAATTAGTTGCAATTTCCTCCTAGTCTTTATTGAAAGCATGTAGATCCTATCTTTCACTTCTTTTACGATTACAAAACTTTAACCACGGAAGAAAAAAATTTAGTCCTCTGTTTGTCTTGCCTCACTTAACTTTTGTTTCTTGTATGCCCGCAATTTGTTCCTCCTAATAACATACTCATCCTCATTCTCATAACCACTTGCAAAATCATTATCATCTAACAGATCCAACTCTTTTTCTTAAAAATCATGTGGTAGGCTACGGTGGTACCTATAGATGGTAAATCGTAGTCTCGGTCACTTTGAGCAGTTAACATCAAAATCGGGCTCCTCAAAGTATTAGCTTCATCGACAACTATGTTTCCATCACCATTGTTCTCAATATCATCATCGTCACTCATATAAGTTAATGCGTCTCACTCACATTGTCATCACTTACGACTTCATCGATTTCATTAACACGCAGTTACCTTTTTGGATATGATGCGAGGGATTACATGTTTCCTCCTCATGATGACCTAACTCTTGATCATTTTGAGATACCTCTTCAGGGCTATCTATTTGGATATGCTCAACATGTTTATCTATATCTTTGGTTCACATCACCGCAACATCTTGATGTAATGAGACCTCTGGAAACAAGGGTTGTGTTTACGGCATCGACTAGATTGTACCAAAGTATTGACTTCCAAAGGTTGATCGTAACCTCACATAAGTCCTCTACCGCGAGACTTATTAACAATGTTTTCTAAGAACAATTTCTTTGAGCAATATGAAACAATAGGAAGAGTGCGCCTTTTTCTTTGTTGCATCCACATCGGCAATAAGCTGTCCTAATAGACTTTTGTGACATTTGATCAACGTCCAATGTTGTCTTACCATTTTCAACATAAACCTCTATCATCTTATGGTCATCAACAAGATCTTTCAATATTTCTAAATTAGCACTCTCACTTAAGCTATACAAACCATCATCTAAATTACTACCGGGCTTAACAAAGTAATAGTAATTTTTTGAACCGAGCTCATAACCCAATTCATACATAAGCACATCCAACTCTTCAGTGACACACTATCAACATTAACCAAATCAACTAAACTTTCCATACCTCCAGCGTATATTCTACCATCCGATATTTAAAGACACCATTGTGATGAACCCTCATACTAAACATATTAGATCTACCACATGAAAACATGTCAATATATGTTTAAAGCATTCTATAAACTTAATTGGGAAACAATAAATACCACAATTACAAATTGCAATGGTGTAATCAACAAAAAAAGATGCAAGTATTTCTTCTTAGCGAGTCGGAGTATAGGGACGGTATCATCAAGCTGGATAACGAATTTGTCTTCTTACTTTCCATAGAGTAAAGTCCATGTTTCGGTTTTATGATTGATAAATAGGGGTTTTGTGACATGCAATTAGGGTTTGTGAATTCGATAATTCTTGTAGCGAAAGTGCGGGACTAATGATAATACGACTATGTGTTTATTGGTAGGAAGAGGGTTACATTACATGTGGCAATAATTAAAAATTTTAATTGAAATATGGAAATGTCAAAATTGCCCTTGGACAAAAGACAAATGTAACGTAGCAGAGATGTCCTTAACTAACGGCAAAATGGTCAAACGACTTGTAGCGAGTGAAAACCTTGAAATAGGGACCCCCCACGATGAAAGGGGTGTGTTTCATCCCATCGCGATGCGTCGTCACAACTTCAGGGACAAACGGTGTATTTTATTCTACTTTATAAGTAGTATAGATTTAGGTCATTCATAAAAAGAAAGTCTTAAAAATGATTGAGCTCCTCTCATGTTCCATTTTAACATGAGATGTAATGTTGGAGTTTATGTGAGTGAATAAAAATGAATAAATTGATTATAGTGGGACCATTATTTTATAAATTAATCATTGTAGAGAAAAAATTAACTAACATGACCTCTCATGTTAAAATGAAACATGAGAGGATCTCAATCCTCTTAAAATAAATAAACCTACATACTTACTATAAAAGAAGGCTTAAAATTCTCTGAGACATTTCCATTAAATTAAATACAGTTTTCAAATCATTTACAACTCATTATTAAAAATGTGTAATAACTAAAATTCATTATTATTAAAAATGATTATTAAAACATATAACCGCATCCTTGAAATAAATACACACAAACTATTTTACATCTCTCATACACATCTAAAACATCACGGCAAGGCAGTGTAGTAATATTTAGTCCGCAGGGGTATCCACCGAATTACGCGGGTACCCTACTAGTATCCTAAACTTGTGAACATTAAAAGGTATAACATGGTACTCTAAAAGCTTGGCTAAGTGAAATTTATATTAACTTACACCCATTTAAAAATTAAGTTTGTTATAAGATTGACGGATGTTATCCTTAAATTTACACAGGGTGAGAAGCTTTTCTTTGCATCCCATAGTGTGTAACACTAGCGACTATCATCAGCATTGTTACATCAAAAAGCGCTAGCCCCCCTCTTCCCAAACTCGTTCGGATAAAGGACCTTCATTCTCTTAATGGAAGTGGTAATGATCGATGGATGTTCATATTTGAATTTGATAACAGACACTTCAAGCCTTGACTCATTGGCCGGTGTGTGTACGGGGCGTACATATTCATCACGGCATAATAGAACCACCAAATAAAGATAGAAACACGTGAGCCCAAGGTTGCCAAAGCTTCGAGTCGGGTTACGCTCATTTATGATCATAAATCTTGAGCAAGCTCGTTTTAGAACCTTGCAGCTTTGCTTCGAGTTAGAGCGGCTTGTAATGAGGCAAGCTTTATATATGCGATATCATATATAAATGTATACGTACATATGTACATTTATATATAAACGAGCATAATAAACGAGCTCAAGTCGAACATACTTAACAAACCAAGCTCGAGTTGAGTTTTATTTACCTATATAAAAATGAATTGATTTCCAACTTGTAAACTATGATACGAGTTGAACTCGAGCTAAAAGTATAAGGCTTGAAACAAGCTCGAGCTCGAGACTTATGATCGTAAACGAGTTGAGCCCAAGCTTTCCAAGCTCGGTTTATTTAATAGTTATATTATGAATCTTGTAATTTTGATGATAACATTCGTTAAATTCCTAATGGACTTAGTTGTTAGTTGGGTTTATGATAGTAAAAAAGTTGACTTAGCAAAATTAAGGGTACCATGTGCACCTTTATATTTTCAGGGTATTAAAATTTTGCTCATCCAAGTTTTGGGTACTACACTATTTATCCTAAAATTAATTACACATTTGATCAACAAGTTAGAACATAAAAAATAAATAAATAAAAAGATCCAAATTATCATTGATAAAACAAAAAAAAATGTAGAAGTTTACATACATATTTCTCTTGCAAATAATTAAATATTTGATTTGTAAAATTGAAAAGGGGGTGATATGCACATCACTAAAAGTGAAGTGCACACCACCAATCATGCATAACGATGTTGTACTATATGCGTTACCGGTGTGATTTAGTGAGGAAAAATCAAAAATATGATATACATACCAACACTCAATTAAAAAACTTATGGTCATTTTAAACAAAAATACATCCACTTTTATAACCTACCAATGTGTAAAGAAATAAACCAACTCATATCGCAATGCGTTATCGTGATTCGTTTGAAACAATTTTCTTTAGATAGACCAAGAAAATATAGCTGATATGAGTTTAAAAATACAATCCTATTACTCATATACGAGTAATTTTTATTTGCTTACTATTAATCTAAGATTTAATAGATAAATCTAAATCCACGTTTTTTTCTTATTTTTAGTCTTTCTTTTTTATTTTATTTTATGTTTTTGTTTTTCTTATTAAATTCACTTTTTTCTTAATTAACACTTTTTTATTTTTTATTTTTTTTAATTCACTTTTTTCGGGTATTTACATACATCCCCACATACACACTACTATTTACATATTTCCTCAAACCTTGCTTTAATAGGCTTGCACATCATGCATTAAAAACTTGTATTTGGGGAAATATGTAAATATTCAGTGTGTATATGAGATATAAATCTAATTCACGTTATTCAAGTTTTTTAATTAGCGTTTTTCTTAACTTTCATACATTTTCTTACTTTTCATACGTTTTAGTCCATTTCATACTTTTTCGTCCGTTTTTGTCCGTTTTCATACATTTTCGTCCGGTTTCCTACGTTTTCGTCTCGTTTCTTATGTTTTCGTCCATTATTCATACGTTTTCGTCCGTTTTAATACGTTTTCGTCCGTTTTCATACGTTTTGTAATATGAAATGATGTTATGAATATCACAAGTGATGTTATGAATATCACTTGTGATATTCTGTGATATTTTGAATATCACAAGTAATATTATGTGATATTCAGAATATCACAAGTGATATTCTGAATATGACAATTGATATTCTGAATATCACAAATGATGTTATGAATATCACAAGTGATATTCAGATGATCACAAGTGATATTCTGTGATTTTCTGAATATCACAAGTGATTTTCAGCTAATGTTTTGTAATATGAAATCACAAGTGATATTCAGAATATCACAAAGTGATATCCAGAAAATCTTAAGTGATACTCATAATATCACAAAGTGATATTCAGAATCTTACAAAGTGATATTGAGAAATCACAAGTGATATTCAGAATATAACAAAGTGATATTCATAAAATCACAAAGTGATATTTAGAAAATCACGCGATATTCTCGAATATCACAAATTGATATTCATAAAATCACAAGTGATATTCTGAATATCACGAGAATATCACTGTGATAGTCACTAACATATGAAAGCGGACGAGCGTAAGAAAGCAGGACAAAACATAAGAAAAACGGACCAAAACATAAGAAACGGACGAATAATGTATGAAAGCGTAAAAGGCGCTGCAGGGGCAACGTATGAAAAATGGGCGAAGAAAGCGAATGAAAAGCGGGGCGAAAACATATGAAAACGGACGAAAATGTATGAAAGCCAACGAAACATATGAAAGCGGCGGCATTATGGAAACGAACGAAATCAGACAAAATGAATGAAAACAGACAAAAACGTATGAAAGCGAAGAAAAAAAAACACGGGTTAAAAAAAACGTGAATAACGTGAACTTAAGAAGAAAAAGAAAAAAAAAAGTTAATTTAAAAAAAACGCGAATTTAAAAAAAGACAAAAAAAATTAATAAAAAAGAAAAACAAAAAGACAAAAAAAACATGGACTAAGGTTTATATATTAAATCTTAGGTTAATCCCCACTATTAGATCAAATTAAATAGTTAGTGAGGATTTGTCCCTTAATAAGTATGGATTTGTGGGCAAACAAAATAAAGTGACTATATATATATATATATATATATATATATATATATATGCTCCGGTTCCATTGAGAATGTTTTTATTTTGAGAAGATTGAGAAATCTTCGTTTGAAAATGATTCAGTGTTTTTATTTGATTCATAAGTAAACATCATTTTATGGTGAATCGAATCTATAAATCACAAATTTGATTCACAAATCATTGTTAAAATCGAGTTATGATTATGATTCATTAATTATGTCGCAGATGATTCAGTATTGTACATATATTGCAAAATCGAGAGTTTTTTAAGATTGATTCAAAAAAAAAATTCACATTTTGAAGTTTAATCACATTAAAATGAGTTTTACGCTTGAAAAACATGAATCAAAGTTAAAAATCTATCGTTTTGAAAACCTTCCAATCTTTTCAAAATAAAAACCTTCTCAATCGATCCAGATTCTATATATATATATATATATATATATATATATATATATATATATATATATATATATAGAGAGAGAGAGAGAGAGAGAGAGAGAATCTAGATCAAATAAGATCAAGCTTAAAGTTGTTAAAATGAGATCAAACTAAAATTTGACAAGTGACACTCTCCTTACAAAAAAAAATAATTTTTTTATTAACTACAACTAAAATTGTTAAAGTTTCGATAGAATTGTAATGTGTATCAGGTTTTGGAATATTTATTAGTGTAATGTGTATCAGGTGTATCACTAATCCAAATTCATATATCATTTGGTTATTAGTTGCTAAAATGTTAATTGTATTAAAATATTATTTTTTTGTGTATTATTGCTAAAATTGTTATTTATAAATGTTTTAGTGGTTTTTTAGACTAGATCTTATTTTTACAACTTTAAGTTTGATCTCACATTAACTCTCCCATATATATATATATATATATGTATATATATATATATATATATATATATATATATATATATATATATATATATATATATAAGGTTTCGGGCATCATGATCAATTTAATTTAATAATGATAAATAAATGATGTAGGTTTCAATAAATCAAATTTCAAAAGGAAGTTTGTTAAATTTACAAACTTATAAAAATTATGTAAAATAAAAATTTTACATTTACATTTATAACTTTTAATTTAAGATTAACTTATTTTAAAAAGTTTTGAATTTAAATATAAATTATATAGACCAATTAGAGTTTAATTTATTTATACTACATATAAAAAAGAAATGTGTTTGAATGCACAAAACTTAATTTTAATTATTACATTATACGGATATCACTTGAGTCCTAAACTTAGTTTTAAGTAATACATGTTATAAAGCATATGGTACAACCATAGTACAAACCTTCCACCACAAAACAACTATTTAAAAAATACAAATATTAGTGCTATATAGAGATTTTAAGGAAGTTACAACTAATTAAACTATATGTACAATTAATATATGCATTAACACCTACACATATATTGACTGGTCAACACTTGTAATTAATTTCATCTTTAAAACACTCATTTAATATATATATAGATATATATATATATAGGGGTGCGTTATTGTGATGTCCACCTTTAAAATAGAATATAATAGGTACAGTTGTGGACCGTTGGATCAACTATTATGGATCAAAATTAATTCTCATTTAATTGGTGGTTACTTAAATATAATAGTGGCAATTTTGTAAATTAATAGAATTTAGTGGACTTTTATTTACCTCAAAGTTCATGTAGACTAAATACACACGCTACAATTTTCATGTTTTATACGTTAGACCAAATACAAAGGTCTTTGTTTTCATTTAATTATTATTTTATATATTTAATTTTTGTTATACAGTGACACCTAATATTTTTTTATGACACATTTGTTTTTATGACACATTTTTAAGACAAAGTATGCCGTTTGACACACTTAATTTCATAATATATTTTTAGTAACGAAGTAAAATTTTTAAAAACTTTTTTTGACACATTTTTTGTAAAGTTTTTTGAAACTCAATAAATTTTTGGTTACATTTGCAAGTGATACACTAATATTTTTGACACATTTTTTGCAATTTTTAGTGACACGTAGTTTTATATTACATTTTTAATAACCCACTATATTTTTTGACACACTTCATTTTGTGATGCATTTTTAGTGATACGTCAACTTTTTTGTATACATATTTAACGACCACACTTAATCGATTGATACATTAATAATAATACACTAAATTTTTTTACATATTTTGATTGACTTTCTTGATACATTTCGAGTAACAAAATGTATCAAGAAACTGTATTTCAAAAAACCTAGTTTATCAAAAAACTATTTATCTTCAAACACATTGTACAAAAACATGATACGTAATTACTTGTAACTAATAATTCTTTAATACACAATTTGAGATACACAAAGACCGGTCCTACATTCCATAAACAATAATTTGATATACATCTGATTGTATAAATCACAAACAATAATTTAATACCTAAGTTCATAACTTTACACCACTGATTGTATAAATCATAAACAAATTTCTGGAAATGTATCAACAGTAAGAGATGGGTTCGATCCGGAATCGCGTGCAGTGATACAAATAAACATACACTTGACGGCGGTGATACGCACACTCGAAAAACATAGATACACAACGGCAATTACCGTAGTTGACTGATAAAGAGACGCTGGTGGAGCTATCGGTAGTCAGTTTCAAATCCGATCTTTTCGACATCAGATGCGACGGCTTAATGCATTTGTTGTTGATACAACAAATGGATTATCGACGGCTTAATCGATATCAGATCTTATCGACGGTCGAGTCCATTTGTTGTTAATCCGGCATGGCGGGTTCTAGGTTTTCAGCGACAAAGACGAATAAATTTTTTTTGGAGAGATGGAGATGAGATCTGGATCGCAATGATTTTTGTAAAGAGATGAAGATGGTAATCTTTAAAGATAGGAGGAGCCAAATGATTATTTTTAGAGGGATGGATAATATTTGGCTCTGTGTGGTTATGCATAAAAGAGGAGGAGTAAAATTAGGAAATTAGTATATATGAAATATCAATTATACCCTTTTAGGTATATTAATTATTGAAATTTCATTTTAATTTTTATTTGAAAAGAAAGGACACTTGCTTCATTCTTATTGGTTCCTATTGTATTGTATTTTAAAGTGTTCACCACATGAACATAAATCTATATATATATATATATATATATATATATATATATATATATATATATATATATATATATATATATATATATACACAATGTATAAATAAAGCAAACTGCTAAACACTTTATTCTTAAAATTTGTAAGACATTTCATGAATAATTTTTAAATAATACAACCTTGTTTTACATATAACCTTATGAAACGAAAAGGTAACTTATTCATATATCTTGAGGAGTTCTTAGGCTTCAAAAATAACCAAACTATCTTCAAAATACATGGTTTCTTATGTTCGAACTTTCAAAATAAAAAAAATAAAAAATTACACGTTTGGTCCCTGTGGTATACCCCAAATAACAACTTTAGTCCCTAAGTCATTTTCATTACACAACAGATACCTATTTTTGAAACCTTGCACTCATTTAGTCCCTATTTTGGATGGGCGTTAGTGCAGTCAGTTAAGTGTTTTGCGCTGTTAGTCCTTCGTTAATAATTTTTGCACCGTTAGTCCTTATTTTTAAAATATAGTTTTCCCGATTAGTCCCCCGTTAATAATAGTTATCGCCGTTTTTCACGTTTTGTCCGTTTTATCCGTGGATTCGTTTTATCCGTTTTCCCCGTTTTCGTTTACGTTTTTACGTTTTATCCCTTTTATCCACCGATGCATTTTTATATGTTTTAGATCCGTTTTTCGTTTTTATCCGTTTTGTCGTTTTTTATCTTTTCGACCCTTTTATATACTTTTTTCGCGTTTTTCACGTTTTGTACGCTTTTTTATCCGTTTTAGTTCGTTGTTTATTCGTTTCGCCATTTTTGTCCCTTTTTTTCCGTTTTACTGTTGTTTTCGTTTTTATGCATTTTTCATCCGTTTTAGATTCGTTTTCTATCCGTTTCTCCCTTTTCACGTTTTATGTCGGTTTTTCGTTTTAAGCCTTCGTTTTTCACGTTTTTGTGCATTTTTATCCGTTTTCGTTCATTTTTATACGTTTTAGCTTGATTCTTTTTAGTTTTGACCCTTTTTTCCGTTTTAGCCGTTGTTTTCACGTTATTTTACGTTTTTATCGTTTTGTTCGTTTTTATCCGTTTTTCACGTTTTTGTCCGTTTTATCCGTTTTCATTCATGTTTTTTAGTTTAAGCCCGTTTTTATGTTTTATCCTTTTTGATTCGTTTTTATATCGTTTTAAGCCCATTTTACATTTTAGTCTCATTTTTCACGTTTTTATCCGTTTTAACGTTTTATATGTTTTGAAATACGTTTTTTACGTTTTACGTTTTTACATCTTTACGTTTTTATCCGTTTTTCACGGTTTTTAGTTTTATCCATTTCACGTAAAAAATTGGCCAACGTAAAGAAGAAGCGCTATCTAAATAATTTTGGACGAAAGCATATAAAAACAACGTAATAGAAGGACGAAAATGCGTAAAAATGGCGAAACATATAAAACAAAATGGACGAAACGGATAAAAGCGTAAAATGGGCGTAAAAACTAAAGGAAGCGGCGTGTAAGCGAGCGAATAAAAACATTAAAAAATGATGAAAAAGCGGCAGGAAACGAAAAACATGAATGGCGGATAAAAACGTAAAAAACATGCTAAACGGATAAACAGCGGTAACAGCGGATAAAAGCAGAACAAAAGCGTAAAACAAATCCGCGGCGGCGGACAAAAGCGTAAATACTGGCAAGCGACAGCGAAAACGATAAAAACGTAATAAAAAGTAAAGGCGAGCGGCATAGCGTAAAAAAACGGCGAAAAAGGAAAAAAAAAAAAAAAAAAAAAAAAACGTAAAAGCGGAAAGCGGATAAAAGCCGGCAAAAGCGTGAAACAACGCGAGCGGAAAAAAAGGGACAAAACGTAAAAACTATCGAAAAGAATAAACAACGAACAAAACGGATAAAAGCAGACAAAAGCGTAAAAATAAAAACGCAGCGTAAAAATAGCGGATAAGCGGTTGAAAACGGATAAAAAGCGAGAAAAAAGCGGACTAAAAGCGTAAAAAAGGGCGAAAACATTTTAAAAAGGCGAAAAGGGATAAAAACGTAAAAAGCGGACGAAAAGCGAAAAAGCGGGGAAAACGGATAAAACGAACGAAAGCGGATAAAACGAACAAAAACGTAAAAACGGCGATAACTATTATTAACGGAGGGAACTGGGAAAACTATATTTTAAAAAATAAGGACTAACGGTGCAAAAATTATTAACGAATGACTAACAATAAGCACGATGATTTATTTTGCTGACATTAAACTGATTGACCAATTAAAAAAGATCCACAATTCTCATTTGGAAGAAAGAAAAAACAAATTCTTGTAACATAAAAGATGAAAATATTTGTATATGAACTAATTAACTCTGGGTGTGTTTGGTAGACAATGTTTAAGAGCATTTTAGAGTAACTAGTATTTAGTATTATTATTAAAAACAGATAGCATTTATAAAATTATAAAAACGCTAATTTCTTTATGCTCTTTGAATAAGCATTTAGCATTTAGCGTTATGCCATTTTACACATTAAAATTCAACTTTGTTACCACTCTACCAAACACTTTTATAAATTAAACTATTAGCCTGGCATTTATTAACTTGCTTTATTTAACTACTTGTTAAATGCTTTATGCTAACAGCTTAATGTTAGTTTCAACAAACACACCCTAAAGGAGAAATAATAAGTAAATAACGCTAAACATTTTATAATTTATAGAGAAACAAGATGATAACTAAACAAATCAATCCGACCACAAGTGATGCATATAAAGTGGCAAGCTTTGATATACATGATGATTCTTAAAGGGATAGCAACATTGCACAAGGCTGGGGCTGCAGCTTTTGCTTTTTATTCTCATTCTTTTCCCATCACGACTTTGTTTGTATGATACTTCTCTTCAACTATACAATTACTATTTTCTTAGTGACAAATGTTAGTATATGATTGAATGAATTAAATTTATAGCAAACTTATTGCCCACCTTGGGGTTTAGAAACCCTGCATATATATCTGAAAAAGCAGTGTTGCCAAGTGACAACAACATGCCACTCAACTTTGGGAGAAACCTTTAGGTTGATGTACAAGCTGTTATTAAGTTTGAAAAATGATTTGCACACTTAAGTTTTTATTTGCACATTATTATGTCAACACTATACAAGCATATAATGTATTGATTGAAGTACTGTCGCAATTAATACCGAGTACAACAATATATTTCTGTTTATTTACAATGTTATGTTCATATTTAATCAAGTCTGGACCCTTGATTTTCTAGTATATCTATGACTCTTCATCTTTTTTGATGATACGTCACATTGTTTAAGGTCGATACTGATGACCATTAATGTAGGTTTTATCTTGTGCTTGTAGGGTATGAAGATAGAAAATGAAAAGCATAAAAAGCTGGCGTCCCACAAAAGGACATAGTCTTTTTATAAAATGTATTTTTTGTGGGTTCGTAAGTATTTTTGTGTCTTTTTAAAACTTATCTTGTCATAAAGCACGAATAAAACCCATTAATGTAATAGTACAAAATGGAGAAATGCGCCATTATTTCCATCTTAACCATTTCAACTTTTATCATAAGTAGATGCATATAATTTGTTAACGTCATTTGGAAGTTCTTTGTCACCTCCATTTTGCATCCAAAGATTGGAGTAGGGATGAGCATTTCGAACCGAATCCGGGAATCAGGACCGTCTGCGTCTGCGTCTTAGAAATGGTACCGATTCTTGAAATACTGATGCCGATGCGGGACTATGATAAGATGAAAAATCGGGATCACTAATCGGTAGGTAGGTACCAAATCGGAAATTCGGAAAAAGGAAAACCGATTTCGGTTACCGATCGGATTACCGATAACGGTCACCGATACCGGTGCGGTATCGAATCCGTTGATGCGATACGGTACCACTAATTTATGCTTCGAGAAAAATCGGTCTGCTAATTGATGCGGGATCGATCACGGGGCTGATGCATCTTTCATCCCTAGATCGGAGGTTCAAGCCAAGAGAGTCTATTTAAGAAGCATATTTGGCTAGCATCTTCGAAGTTACGAAATATAACCTACTAATTTAGTTAACCTCTCTTACATTGACAAATCCCTCTTATTTTTATTAACCTCTAAAGTAAGTTTGTTTATTTTAACTTTTGAGCAAAAGGGGAGATACAGCTAATGGAAATCTATGCATTGTTTCCAAGTTGTGAAATATATATATATATATATATATATATATATATATATATATATATATATATATATATATATATATATATATATATATATATATATATATATATATATATATATATATATATATATATATATATATATATAATTGGATCGATTGAGAAGAGTTTAAGATTGAGAAGAGTGAGAAGCAATCTTGATTGTTCATCTCATCACACCAACTCAAGGGCAAGATTGGCAATTTACAAAGTTCATTAATTAATTTTATAATTCTATTAATATGATATTGAATTCAAGCGTTATTTTTGCTCCATTAAATTTGGATTGTGCGGTTGTGCCTCTCGTACTAATTCTCATCCTTCAATTTTGTTTCTTTTATCTCTTTATTAGTAGTATACCTATGCTCACTCATATAGTGACTAACAGCACACTATACTTGATCCTTTTTCTAGTTTTTGAATATACTATTGATTCATTAGTTAGAACATGATTCACATTAAAACGCTCGTCATCTTTTAATTGATCCCTTTTCTAATTTTTGAATATACTATTGATTCATTAGTTAGAACATGATTCACATTAAAACGCTCAGCATCTTTTAAATGATTCACTAATTGGATTACAATTCATTGAACATGATTCAATGACACAATTTTGATTCATGCTTTGGAATATGATTCACAAAAATCACTACTTTTTGTTCAACCCACTAAACCACAAATGATTCAAAAAAGAAATACTAACATTTCTTTTATAATTCACTATATACGAAAAATGTATCTACTGATTCGAACCCAAATGGCGCGATGTTAATCATGATTAAAATATTTACAATATTTTTAATGATTCACTAATATGGTTATGATTTACCAGTGGAGATCTACGATGTTCGTTGATACGAATTTGATTCATAACGTTAAAAAAATCACTTTTTTGTTCGATTCACTAATCCGAAAATGATTCACAAAATATACTACCAATATTTTTAGCGACTCGCTGTATAAGACTATATATATATAAAGTGATTCAAAACCCACATGGAATGCATTAGTCATGGTTTAATTATCGGGACACACAAAAATCCGTGTAACATTGAAATATGAATCATGTATTAATATAAGATTCCTATATATGAAGTTTGAAAATCATTAATACATATACAAGTTTAGAACTGGAGGCATAGAAAATATGACTGATTCACAAAAGTCATGAATATGGTAAATTACAAAATAACATGATTAGAATTGAATAAAAAACATAATCCTTATAATCGTAAACTTCGTAGTGGGGTGTATAGTTGAATCAGAATAAAAAAAGCTTTCCACCTTTGGTCAATAATTTGAATTTAAATGATGCAATGAATATGATGCACTTACATATTTACCCTTTTCAACTTAATCAGTAAATGGTAAAATCTCTCATAATTAAAAGATACCAATGGTCAAGATTACTTCTCAATCTTTTTAATCTAAAAACCTTCTCAATGGACCAATCCAAAGCCTATATACATATATATACATATATATATATATATATATATATATATATATATATATATATATATATATATATATATATATATATATATATATATATATATATATATATATATATATATATATATATATTTCAATTAAGCTCGGCAATGCTAGCGTATGATTTCTGGGCTTTCTCAGAAATTCAGACGAATAAGTTTCTTTCAACAACCTGTATTTGTAGAAGATTAGATAATCGCTTTTGAATAACTACAGCTGACGATGCGTGGTTGCATAGCGAGATAAATATATAGTTTTAAAAAATTATGTGATTGATCTAAGTTTGAAGTATATTTTCTAATAGGATTGTTTTAAGTTATTAAGATTTTAAGTAATAATAGATTCAAGCATTACAAAAAGAACGATATTATATTTTAAGGCAATATTATATTGTAGTTTATAGGTAAGATAAACAACATGTGACTTCTTTTCTTGTTTTGTCAAGTAATTTAAGCATTGATAACTATTTTTTACATGTGTAGCGTTTATCATTTGGTGTGTGGAAGCTTTTAAAATCAGAATCAAGAAATTGGATATCACCGTATAAGATTATTTTGTACTATCAATTTGTATAGATATTTACGCATTGTTCAAAGCTATTTGTTTGGCGACAAATAATTATCGCTAAAGATAACAATACTATTTATTTTTGTGATTTTAATAAACTTACATAACATTATTGACACACCGAAAAGGGCTATACAATATATATTAACTTTTAAACATTATTCATATATGCTAGTCCCTTAAATTCAAGAGCAACATTTTTTAAAATAAATTACATGTGTCAAAGCAAAATAAACCAAAACTACAATTACTTGGTCTCTCATTTAAAAAATTGTCACTTGCCCACAACTACTTCATCATTTCTCATATAATTTTGTCAAATTTGAAACCCGATTTCACGGGTGGTTCAACCTGGTTGAACCGTCCGATAAAAAAAGTCGATTTAAACCGATCAAACCGATAGGTTGGGTCAAAAATGTCAAATTAAACCGTCATTTCCGGGCCGGTTTGGCGTCCCGGTCAACCCGGTTTCGGTTTCAATTGATTGTTTTTAATTTGGTAGATGTGCTTTAATTGGGTGCATAATGTGAATAAATTATCAGATTCTTTTAAGCAGTAATGAGGTGTTTTAATAAGAATATTAATTATATTATTTATTTCTCCATCAATCCATCGACTATGTTTTCAACATTCAACTTTCAACATTTTTCACTTTTTCCACTTTGACCATTTTACCATTTTATATAGTAAAGATATATATATATATATATATATATATATATATATATATATATATATATATATATATATATATATATATTTTATTTTATTTTTTTAAAGGCAAAAATATATAAAAAGCAAAAGAGCATGAAGATACTGTAAACAATATTATCCACTATAACAACAAGATGATTAAAATAAGTACCCTAAAAGAAACCAAGTTATTGAAATATTAGCGTAGTCATAACACGACAGACGTTGAGAACACGATCACTTATCAAAAACAATAACAACTAGGGAATCAAGTAATAAAATATGTGTTTATAAAATTGAATAAGAAAAACTTACATTAACACATAAGCGTATTTATGAGTGACTCTAAATCGAAGGAATGCGACTAAACCTTCTCAAATACAAATCACTTGTTCTAGATCAAGTGGCGATAAGGGGTATCTTTTGAGGTTGTTTCCTTTGAAGTTTTCGAGTTTGGGGCTTGCCAATGGGGTTTTCCTTTTAAGCGAAGCAAAAAGACAAAAGAGTGAGGTTTATTCCTTAAAAACAAAAGTTCGCGAAAGACATATTACCCGTTTGGATGTCACTGCACGACACGAACTACTAACTACTAACTAGCTGTTCTTTTAAAAAAACCTTTCTCAAATACAAAATCTTACACAAGTAATCTATATCTATATCTATATTACTTATAAAGCATGTTGACACTTCCCTCCTATTAATTTTTTAAGACTTCCTAAAATAGATTTTTAAGCAAATACAAGTAAACAAACATCATTTACAAGTATTTGAAGCACAAATAAAATTAAAAAATACAATTCAACATATACAATTAATACATGATTTAATTAACCCATTCACCAAAATATACAAATTCATAAAGCTAAAAGTACAATCATCATAAACACAAATTTTTAATATCAAATAGTAATCAATGTAATTAAAATGTGTTGTGAAAAGAGAACACGCTCAAGACAACCAAACCAAGCAATGCTATGTGTATTTCGTTTTACGCCCAAGCATGTTCTAACAAAAATTATTTATAATAAAAATTGTCTTTGTTGAAAGTCAATATATGTATGTGTTGATGCATACATTAACTGTATATGTAGCTTAATTAGTTGTATTTGCATAAATTAGATTTATATTATCATTCATTTGTAAGATTATTGTTAGAAAGAAACCTGTAACCGAACAACATTTGTTCACCACAAAATAGTCACAGGTTACCCATCGCCACATCGCGCGGGTACCCTGCCGGTCATAAAAACTAAGAAAAGTTTACTCAAATACGAAATCTTACACAAGAAGTAATCATAAAAACTAAGAAAAATATACATGTTTCGTTCATGGTTTACTCAAAATCACATCCGTCGGCTTTATTCGATTTTAATTATATCAGTGATACCTAATTTTCAAACTAGTTACATCGATACAAATAGTTTAAAAATTATAAATTATTTATGCGATTAAAAACAAATAAGAAACAACGAGTGTGATTTTTGGTAACAATTACTTATCTTCCTAGTTAATATACTACTCGTGTTTTACTGTAACCGGCCTAGCTAGCAAATTAATAAGAAACCATAGTCGGTGTTCCTTTATTTGGGCCTCACGTCAAGCTATTATTGTCACTTAAACAAAGACACAAATGTACTACTCGTACAAAAGAATCGATGATGTGGTAGCAATATACTTCTACAACACTACCAATGTATTAACAAGTGATAGCAATATCTCCTACAAATTTTTCGTTGTATAAACCATAAATCTTTTTGTACATTGTCTATTGATAGGTTTTTCTGTTATTATAACTATTAAACCACGAAGTAATACCTAGTTTAAATTCTGATGCATTCACGAAATTGGGGTGTTACAACTTCCTTCTTTTATTGATCACATTCCACGTAGTTTAATTAATTTAAATTACTTTTCTTGTTTTAATAGTTATAATCAAATCAAAATCAAAACCGCCTTTTTAAACTTGTAAAATTCACTAGGTTAGTCTAAACAACATTACTCCTGAGAACGACTTGGTACTTACTCACTGGCTACATCTGATCGGGTACACTTCCCGTGAAAATGTGTCTAGGTATAGTCCGGCAATATATAAATATAAAACTTGAATATAAAATACCTACAAACGACAACACATCAGGTACTACTGATCTAATAGACCTAAAATGATGTTAAGGCATGTCTACAATGAGTTCAGGATTCATTAGATTCATTTGTAGGTGTTTGGGTAAAGAAAAATGTTAATACAAATAAACCGTAAAAACGTTTATTAATATTTAGCGATCTCTTTGTGTTTTGTTGATAACAAATATAATGTTATCATAAGTAAAATTATAAGGATACATGTTATTTTTGTAAAGCATTTACATATACTCATTTAATACCAATTGTTGTAATAAATCATTTGTCGTAATAGTTTATTAGGATGGGTAAAAATCACAACCCATGGAGCATATCCATAACCCATGGTATTGACCCATACCCATTTGACTAGATGCATTGCATCTATTAGATACATTGTATCTAATGAAATACCCATGGACAACCCATAACCCATGACCCATGACCCATAACCAAAAACCCATGGGCAAAAGAGGAGCCGTCCACGGATCCCTAGGTTTACATGGGACGGATCCCTAAGCTAGGGAAGGACTGTGGAACAAATGCAAGATTTTGCCTATATAAATAGAGCCATTTCTTCATTTCTCTTTACCCCTCTTCTTTCTAAATCTCTCATATGCTCTTACTCTCTTCTAATAAAAGATCACTTGATCTAGAGAGTTGTTCTTCTTTCTTCTATTGTGATTCTCATATAGGTCATTCTCTAAGGCGAGATCACGAGCTCACTACAAGTCATCCAAGCAAGGAGTCCTTGCCAAGAAAGGGGTCCTTGATTGATTTGTTCCTCCACAAGATTTCTGTAGTAAAGATCTTGTACTTGATATTTCACATAGTTGTTGTGTAATAGTCGTGTTGGTTTGGTCCTCCGTGTTACGGACTCGGTATTTAGCTTTGTACCGGAAAAAGGTGTAAGCAACGTTGTGTAGGCTTCTCCACCAAGTTGAAGGAGTTTGTTGACATAGTGCTTGAACTCTCGAGTAGGTGACTCAGGGAGTGGAGTAGGGCAAGGAATATGTCCTTGTAGCTGAACCACTATAAATCGGTTGTGTCATTTCCTTCCCTTGCTTTACTTTATTTACTTTCATTACTCTTAGATCTGTACTTTATCTTCATCCATACGATTTCACATAACATCGAATCTAAAGTTTTTAGAAACTAACTTAAAATCGGCAAAACTATTCACCCCCTCCCCCCCTTCTAGTTTTCCACAATTGGTATCAAGAGCTACGTTTATAAAAGTTTTAAAGTAAACCGTATTTTAAAAACTTTTCGATCACTATGGGTTCTGAAAACTACAAGGAAGGGCAATCTATGCAATGACCACCACTACTTGAAACTAATGGTTTTATATATTGGAAAAATAGATTCAAAACGTATGTGAAGTCAAAAGATATTGATCTTTGGTACATCATTGTTGAAGGCGATTTTGAAGCTACATCAAAAGATGATAAAGGAAATTTAGTTAACATACCTCATGATATACTCACCGATGACATTAAGAAAAAGCGTTCCAAAAATAGTGAAGCTAAAATGGTTTTATACAATGCTTTGCCCAAAAAGGAATTCGAAAGAATTTCTATGCTTAAAACCTCTAAAGAAATTTAGAATTCTTTAGTTGTAACTCATCAAGGTAATCAACAAGTTAAAAATAATAAAATTGATCTATTTGTTCAACAATATGAACAATTTTCAATATCGGATGAGGATACTATAGATCATTCTTTTGCTAATTTTAATACTGTTATTACATCTTTAGAAGCACTTGATGAATCTTTCTCTAGCCGTAATCATGTTAGGAGATATCTAAGGGCACTTCCATCCAAGTGGAGATCTAAGGTGACGGCGATCGAAGAATCTAAAGACTTGTCAATTTCACCCTTGATGAACTAATAGGCAATTTAAAAATCTATGAGCTTGTCCTCGCTAAAGATTCCGAAGCCTCAAAAGTGAAAGAGAAACACAAATCTCTTGCCCTTAAAGCCAAAAAGGTCTCAAGCGAAGAAGAGAACTCCTCTTCGGATAGTGATGCCGAGGAGTATGCCATGGCGGTAAGGGATTTTAAAAAGTTCTTTAGAAGGAAGGGAAGATACGTCAAACAACCGTATGACAACAAGAAAGGATTCCGGAAAAGTAAAGAGGACGAGAAGCCAAGGGTTGATCGTGCTTGCTTTAAATGTGGGGACCCAAACCACTTTATTAGTAAGTGTCCCAAACGGGATGATCAAAATGCATTTGTGAGCGGTTCGTGGGGAATGAGCGAGGAGGAGGACGAAGAAATTTGTCTCATGGCAAATGAGGAGATATGTCACGAATACTATAGTAGCTCATCATTAAATGATGACTCATTGCATAATGAATATGACAAACTTTGCAAAATTAGCTTTAAAGTAATTAACAAAAACAAGTTTTTGAAAGATCAAAACCAACATTTAGATAAGGAAGTCATAGAGTTAAGGGCAAAATTGAAACGTCTAGAAAAGGGCAAAATAGCAAGTGGCGAATGTGAACTTTGTGTTCAATTTCAAACACTAGTTGATCAACTAGATTCTAAGATTGCTAGAATGAGTACTAATACTCTAGATATGATACTAGATAGTGTTAAAACTGGAAACAACCAAATAGGTTTAGGTATTCAAAGAACTTGATGAGTCAACTAGTGAAAACAAAGAAACATAATTGTAAAAGCAATAGAAAACAGGCCATTGTGGCGGATCCCACGGATCCCAAAAAGGGAACCGCTAGTGTACAACCAGTGGATCCGTGGCTTCTGAAGCAAACAAAGGGTAATAACATAGCTTCCTCTTCTAGAACTGATTTTGTCATCAGTTAATAAGAAACCAACTCATATTACCATTAGACAACCACCCCAAGATATAATCAAAGTTTTGTAAGAAACAAAGGTCCATCATTTTCAAAACCAAACACATCTAGGAGACCTAATAATGTTTACACGAGAAGTAACCATCAAATGGGATGGAACCCAAATATGCAAAATGGTTTCCCATTTCAAAACTTTGCACCTAGGAATGCATATTCACCTTATCCATACATGTCTAACATGAATGGAATGTTTAACACTAATGGACCCATGAACAAATGGGGACCAAACTTTGAGTTAATTGTTTTCTTAGGTGTGCTTAAAGGCCTAAATAGATCCTGATGAATGGTCAAGGATAGCGGGTGCACGAGGCACATGACTGCCAATAAAGATCTATTCTCCACATATGAATCCTTCAATGGAGGAAATGTGGTGTTTGGAAATAGCAAAAGCAAAATCATCTAAGTAAAGGTGCACGATTTCAACAAATCTCTAATCATTACGATGTGTGTCACGTAGAGAACCTAAACTTTAACCTTTTAAGTATAGGACAAATATGTGATAAAAAGTGTAATGTACTTTTTACCAAACGTAGTAAGATATTAAAAAACGGCATCACCATAGGTAGAGGAATTAGGAAACATGGAGTATACGTCATTAAAATTGGTAATGAACCTAAAGAAAAACTTTGTCTTACCTCTATGGATGATACTTTGACCTTATGGCATCAAGATTGGGTCGCGCCAATATGTACTCTTCAATCGCTATCTTCCAAAGATCTAGTAAGAGATCTACCTAAATTAAAATATGAACATCACTTTTGTGATGCTTGTAACTTATAGGAAAACAAGTTCATTATAGTCACAAAGCTAAAAACATGGTGTCTACAACTAAGTGTCTAGAGTTAATACACGTGGATTTATTTGGTCCATCCGCTATCCAAAGTTATGGAGGCAACTACTACACTTTGGTTATAGTGGATGATTATTCTAGTTACACATGGACTAAATTCTTAAAGAACAAAAGCAAAACATTCAATCATTTTGAAATATTAAGTAAGAAAATCCAAAGACAACTAGGATGTCCTATAGTGTCTATTAGAATCGGATCATGGTGGAATTTGATAATGAGGTGCAATTTGGAGCTTTTTGTGATGCTAATGGTATTACTCACAACTTCTCGGCTCTGCGCACTCCACAATCGAATGGGGTAGTTGAAAGAAAGAATAGAACCCTACAAGAAATGAGTCTCACCATGCTAAATGAGCAATCTATACCTCAAAAGTTTTTGTGCAATGTCGTTGATACCTCAACATACATACTTAATCGAGTCTTAATTAGACCAATTTTAGGTAAAACTCCATACGAGTTACTTCGAGGCAAAAAGTCTACGTTATATCACTTTAGAGTCTTTGGTAGCAAATGCTTTCTACTCAACACTAAAGATTACCTTAAAATTTGATCCAAAATCAACCGAATGTATCTTTTTAGGTTATTCTCCTAATAGCAAATCCTATGTCATATTAAATAAAGAAAAAATGAAGGTTGAAGAGTCATTAAACGTTAAATTTGATGAAAGTTCACCCAAACCCTCTCCACCTCTTGTGATGACGAGATTGTAAAGCGAAGCTATTGTAATAAAGAAAAAGATAAACGAAGAAGAAGAACCTTTAAATGATGAAATCATAAATATTAAAGAGTCCAAAGATCACCCGGTAGATAAGGTCATAGGAAAGTTAAACGAAAGAACCTTAAGGTCTCAAGTCCAAAACCAAAGTAGCCTATTTTGTTTTGTTTCAACCATAGAACCTAAGAATACACAAAGAAGCCATAAAAAGATGAAAGTTGGGTAATGGCCATGCAAGAAGAGTTAAATCAATTAGTTTCTAATGATGTTTGGACACTTGTCCCTCCACCTAGTAATCAAACCATAATAGGAACCAAATGGGTTTATAAAAACAAGTTAGATGCAAGCGGTGTAGTGTCTAGAAACAAAGCTAGACTCATGTTGAAGGTATAACCAACAAGAAGGAATAGACTTTGATGAGACCTATGCCCAGTGGCTGATTAGAGTCTATAAGAATACTTCTTGCTTATGCTTGTGCTAAAGATTTTAAGCTTTATCAAATGGATGTCAAAAGTGTTTTTCTAAATGGTTTTATTAATGAAAAAGTATATGTAGCTCAACCTCCAGGCTTCATCGATTTTGAAAAACCCAAACATTTGTATAAGCTAAAGAAAGCCCTTTACGGTCTCAAACAAGCTCCAAAAGCTTGATATGATAGACTTAAGTCGTTCCTAATCAAACACAACTACACCATGGGGTTAGTTGATAACACACTCTTTACTAAGAAAAAGGAGTCACATATAATCATTGTTCAAATATATGTAGATGATATTATATTCGGGTCTACTTGTCAAGACATGTGTGATGATTTCTCTAAAATCATGCATGACGAGTTGAAATGAGTATGATGGGAGAACTTAGTTTCTTTCTTGGTCATCAAACAAGTAGAAGATGGTATCTTCTTTAATCAATCTAAATACATTAAGGAAATGTTAAAGAAATTCGGTTTAGAAGAGTCAAAACCAATTAGGACACCAATGTCATCCGACACTAAACTCACAAAAGATGAATCTGGCGAATCCGTTGATAACACAAAATATCGTGGCATGATTGGTAGTCTTCTCTACCTCACTGACTAGTAGGCGGATATCATGTTTATTGTTTGTCTATGTGCTAGGTTTCAAGAAGATCCTAAAACATCACATCTAGAAGCCGCCAAAAGGATATTTAGATACATTAAAGGTACGACTAATTAGGATTATGGTATCCTAAAGTGCGGGAGTAGAAACAATTGTACATGCAGATTGACCATGCAGTGTGATTATGTTGACCAAAAAAGTACAAGTGGGTATGTACTTTTATGGGATGTTGTTTAACATCTTGGTTCTCAAAGAAACAAACGGTATTAGCAATATCAACAACGAAGCCCGAATATGTCTCCACGCAAGCATGCCAACAAGCACTATGGATGAAACAAGCGTTAGTTGTCTACGACATTCATCTAAGTGACATAGCCATTCTATGTGATAACAAAGGTGCCATCGATTTAAGCAAGAATCCGGTATTACATTCTCGCAAATCATATAGAGATTCTTCATCACTTCTTAGAGACAATGTTCAAAAAAGGAACATCTCTATTGAGAAGGTAGCGTCCGAAGACAACATAGCTGACGTCCTCACCAAACCGTTGAAGCGGGAACAATTCAACCTACTTCGTCTTGGTCTTGGTCTCATGGAACAATAGTCGTAATTTAATTTTTTAATTCTACAAGGTATGTAAACAATAGCCTTTTTCTTTTTTATTCTAGGATATCTATTTCACGCACAACTCACAAGCAATATGGGAATTTTCAAAACCCAAGATAAGTTTTTCATATATAACTCATAGTTTTCTCTTATTTTCTTTCAAAATAAGTACAAGTTGCAAACACGTAATTACATACACATCTTCTTTTCTAAGGATAAACGTTTTTATTCACACATAGAAACCTCTTTTGAAATTTTTTTCTAAAATGATACCTCTTCCCGTATCAATTTCACAAAAGCCATTTCTCACATCTAGGACAAATCGCTTTTTCATTATTAATACAAAGTAAAAACCCGTTTTCATTGCATCTCATGTCTTTTGAATGCTAAAGAGGACACATGATTGCTTCGGAAAGAGATCAATAATAGAAGTGTGTAGTATGTGGGTAACTCAAACGTATTAGGTTTGAGCACCGAGATCGTTCCGGGTTGAATCTTAATTTTCAACTCACGTCGCGTTTCGGGATTGGAATGTTTTAAAAAGGATATTTGGGATTTCTACACTACGGGACAAGGGAAAGTAAATGGAAGCATATAAAAGTTCTAAATCTATAATGCAAATGGCTAATTACGCAAATTACAACTAAAACGTAAAATACGAATTAAATGAAACGCTAATTAAATGCAAATAATACCAAACTAAGTCCTAAAAATGATCTAAAATTATTATAAAGCTAAAAATGATATTTTAAAATTAACTAAGATTTAAAACTAATTTTTACGATTTTTCTCGAATTTATATGAATTAAAAACGAATTACTAATTTTAAAAATAGAACTAAATTACTAAAAATTATGAACATGAGTGGGAAAATTGTGAAACTATTTTTCAAAAATCTAAAATAACTAAAGAGAATTTTCAATTTTGTATTTGTATTTTTCTTAACTTTTTTCTAATTTATATGATTTAAAAACTATTTTAAAATAATTAAATTGCTAAATAATATTATTTGAACTAGGAAAATTAGGAAAAATATTTTTTTTGGATTTTTTTATTTTTCTTAATCTAGGAAAATTTAAAAATTATTCTTTTGAAACTTTTCTGAATTATTTGTATTAAAAACTAATTAAAAATGAGAAAAATAGCAAACAGGAAATTGGAAAAATATGAAAAATTGAGGAAAATCTTAAAATATTATTAGGAAACTAGGAAAAATAAGAAAAGTTATGCTAATATGCTGGAATTGAAGGCTACTATGCAACTGCTTATTAATAAGCACTCTAAATTAAGCTAAAGGCTACCACAGTGAACTAAAAGCTAGCAGAATCTTGTTAATGCTATTTTAACTTGAAATCAACTAAATTATACTAATCTAATCCTATGATTAACAAGCTACAGTGATTTGGAGTGAATTAAGCTTAAGTGCCAAACAGGCCTGAGATGCTAACTTTAAGCTTAAGCAAATGCTTGTCTAATAAGCAAATATGAAATCCAGAACTTAGAACCTTTAGACAACCAAGCAAAGAGTGTTAAGACCAATTATGAGCCAATAACAAGCTATATTGAAGCTTGTAGAGCCAGATGACCATGCTCAGGTGAATCTTGAATTGTGCCTGTAGATCACAAGATTTTTTTGTTCTAAAAAACAAGCTGCTAGAGTGCTTTTAAAAATTCCTAAAAATTATACTAAAATTGTATTTAAAAACACAACCAGATGAAGTTTATAAACCCAAAATCTCAAACTCTTTAGACCAGAAATGAGCTATTTAAAAATCTAGAAAGTTCTGTTCAAAAACACTTAAATCACTTTTTGACTTTTTATGACAGATTTGTAAAATTGACTATTATGAGTTTTGAGCTGAATTTGATGAATGATAATGATGTTTAAGACCTATTTATGACTAATGCAAGCTAGCTCTACAATTCTAAAGCCTATATGCAAGAATTTAACCACTAATTCAAGCAGACATGAAAATTAGAACTGATTTAATGCAACTTTGAATTTCACTGTTCTAAAGTGCAAGTGAATGACTGAATTAGACTTAATTATGCTAAATCAAACTTATACAACCTAAGTCTACCTCTGCTTAGTCCTTAAACTCAAATTAGAAGTTGATCCAAACACTAGTTTCAAACACTGTTTTGATTCTAGACACTCTAAATCACTAATCCAATCCACAACACTGCTTATTCTAGATTCAATATGTAATAATACTCTTTGATTGAGCTATTCTAAACAACTAAAACTATATTGATCTAACTGATGCAAATTTAAAACTTAATGCAGAACTACAAATCTATGACAACAATGAGTATAACAATTAATCTACTAAAATTAAGCTAAACTATACTAATTATAATACTAATTAAGCTATTCTAACAATTTATATAAGCTTAAACAGATTTGGCAAGAAATTGGAACTCACAGTATGTCCAGCCACTATGGCTTGCCAAGCAAATCAATTAACCATTATCTAGAACTGATTATTAACCCAAATCCAACTCACTATCAACCCAAATCCATGATTGAACCAGCAATTCAGATCTAATAGAAGTTATTGCCTGCAGTTTTGTGGAAAACTAGAAGGGGGGGTTAAATAGTTTTGCCAATTAAAACTTCCTTTTAAACTATTTAGATCGACTTATGTCAATCTATTTGGATGTGTGTTGGATGTTGATAAACAAGCATATAAAGTATGTACTGAAAAGATAAGAGTAAGAAGCACAAAACCACAACGCGAGTATTTATAGTGGTTCACTACAAGGACACCTTCTTGCCCTACTCCACTCCCCGAGTCACCTACTCGATAGTTCATAATCACTACACGACACCAACTCCTTATGGTGGAGAAACCTTCACAACGTTGCTTACTCTTTTTCAAGTACTAGGCTAGCCACCGGGTTCTTTCACGCCAAGGTGAACCACACCTACACAACGTCGCCTACCCTTTATCAGGTACTAGGGTAAGTACGTAGTTCTTTCACACCAAGGTGAACCACACCTACCACAACGTCACCTACCCTTTATTAGGTACTAGGCTAAGTACCTAGTTCCATTGCAATGGAGGAACTACTACCCAACACTACACCAACGACTAATCCCAAAGGAGATCAACTCCTTTTACAACATCATCAAGGATATCAATATCCTTGGATCTAATACTAATCTATCTTGTACATCGAAACACACCATATCGAATGTACATATAAGGCACCTTTCACTAATGCCTTTAAATAGATCTTCAAGACACCCTTCACTAATGTCTTGTGGCTTGACTTCTAGGCACCCTTCACTAATGCCTATAATACGGACGATTGACACCTTTCACTAATGTCTTCGTCTTGACACTTGAGACATCTTTCACTAATGTCTCCAACACTACACTTCTTAGAAGAAAAAAAAGAATCATCAACAAGAGGACTTTAGTAGTCTTGATGATGAGGAAGCATGGCAACTCATGGACTTGAGCTTGCTCGACTTCAAAGGTGGTGATCTCGCCTTTAAGAGGAACCTAGAGAATCACACAAACACAAAACTACAAACATAGATCTCTTGGATCTGAGGTTAGAGAGTTTTTAACTCAAGGGGAAAGTATGTCAGAAAGGGGTAAGAAACAAACGAAAAAATGGCTCACTATTTATGAGGAAAAAATCTCGTTCCCGGATCCCGGATCCTCCCATAAGGGATCCGACTAGCGTAAAGCTAGGGATCCGTGGGACGCTCCTCTTTACCCATGGGTATTTTGGTTATGGGTCATGGGTCATGGGTATTCTATTAGATTCAATGTATCTAATGAGTACAATGTATCTAGTCTTGTGGGTATGGGTCAATACCATGGGTTATGGATATGATCCATATATGATATAAGCATGATGTCATGCAATGGGTTATGGGTCAAGCTCCATGGGTCATGGACTTTGGGTTGTACCCAACTATATTCAATGTATTTGGTCAATGGGTTATGATACTTAAGTTTCTACCCATTTATATTACCCAATATACTACATGCTAGTTATGTGTATATTTTACCAAAATATGTAAATACTAGTTGTTGAACATACGTAATATTTAATCATAAAATCACTTATACTTGTTTTAGTGTTTTATGTGAAAATGTGAATATGTTAGAAACTATTTGATAAGGTTTTAAAATGTACCTTTTTGAGGGGTCGTTTAAGCCCTTATTTGATCACTTTTGTATCCGTTATTACTTAATATCGTTCCTTTTCACTTTTTAGGTCTCTTGAAGGCAAAATGTTGGAATGACACTTATTCGGACGAAAAGGCGTGAATATACGAAGAAAATGGCCAAAGTCAAGAATCGAGACACTCGTGATGCCGAGGCTGAAGGGGCGGCGTCGGAACTACTTTAAGTGACGGTCCAGGTTCAGCTAGAGACGCCGTCGGACAAATTTTGTGATGATGCTCGGTAGCCAAATTGCTCATTTACAAGTGGCGACTTCAGGTTTTAAAAGTAGTAGGCGTCCGTCGACGGCCTAGATTTGATCGACGGCGTCGAGAAAGAGGGCGGCGTCACAAGCATAAGGTGGCGCCGTCGCCAAGACTAACGTGGCCAAGAGCGAAACCCTATATTCGACCGGCTACGTCCAAACTAAAGGGGTGGCGCCGCATGTGTAATCTTATATATAGAATCCGAATTTTTCGGTTTTGAGTGTAGTCTTTTGGAGTAAAAACCTAAACCAACCAAAACTGTCTTGTATAGTATTTTAGGGTTCCATACCTATCTTACATCAAGATAAGTGTTTTACTTCATTAATTTAATTATGTCTTCCTTTGATTGTGTGTATGCTTGCATGTTCCCCATGTACGGCTAATTTACTTGTGTGTTTGCTTAGGTAATATGAAACTTAGTTATTGAATATTGATTGTTGTCTCTTATCTTAATTGTGATTGACCTAGTATTGCGATAGGTCATTCGTTGTGTTTGTAATGCTTAATTAATCTTTGATGAACCTTATTTTATAATCGCCTAGAGTAATTGTAGGCTAGTCATCCAAAGAATACCTTAGTGTTAAAGTTTATAAATCCTAGAGATTTTGTAGTCATTAACCTTTGGTAGCTTCAAAGAGTTAGGGATAAACGCATACCCTACGACCTTAGAGACACAACGCAATTAAGAATAAGGACGTGACAATTCAACCACCAATAGGAGATAACTAGGGAGTAATAAAGCCTAAGCAAATGCATTTTTAATCATCATACGAGCACACAACAATAGACATATACTACCCTCACCTTAGTTTAGATAATTAGATAAGTAGAAGTAATTGGTAGAAATACCAACCCCCCAAATTCAAACCCCGAGATTCGTACCTTTCAATTTCCTAAAAAACATAAAAAGATAAAAAATAATCTTCCTCAACCCTAACCTTAGCGTAGTAATTTCTCACTAGCATTCCTATTCCCCTGAGAACGATATCAATTCCCGTGGCTTACCCTAATACTACACTACAACGATTAGGTTCACTGCCTAGGGTGTTGAAAAACTTGCTCGACGAAAAGAAAGTTCCTTTGACCCCGAACGACGCGTGTAGAGTTATCAAGTTTTTTACCGCCGTGGAATAGAATAGCTAGTTAGGAGTCCACCTCGTTTAGGTTTCCTTGCTTGATTCCTATCAAGTAAGTTTTTTCCCATTTTTAGCTTCCTCGTAGTCTATCTCCCTTCTTCGTGACCTTTGTTAGTAGTCCCATCACTTTTCCTCATGGAAGGTGATAACCCACCACCATTCATCAACCTACCACCAAATGACCCGCCAAGAGGCCGTACTCTTGGTGAATACTCGAGAACAAGCCACCTAGGCTATGGAAACACCATTGAGCTTCCCGACCAAGCCCAAACTACGGTACTGCCGATCCGACACCATCCGGTTGGTGCAAAAGCGGATGTGCATTCCATGGACTTCGCCCGAAGATCCTAATCAAGATCTTAAGGATTTCCTTAAAATTGTCGATTCCATCGACCTCGATGCTACTACTCGGGAGACCAGCGCTCTTCGCGTCTCTTCCAATTCTCTCGGGACCAAGCTAGTAATTGGCTTGGCGACTTCCCTGGCTCCATCTCAAGTTGGGATGATCTCACCTCTCGCTTCCTTGCTCAATTTTTCCCACCATGGAGAACCACTAAACTTAGACGAGACATCTTGACGTTTCAACAACTTCAAGGAAAATCTCTCTACAACGCATGGACTCGATTCAAGGACTTACTCCATAGGGTCCCTCATCACGGCATTGATCTTTGGCTTCAAATCCAAATCTTCTATGACCATACCGATTTCATCACAAGACGATACATTGATCAAGCCACCGGTGGAAGGCTTAGCGACTTCAACGCAGAGGAATCCTGGGATATTATAGAAAAGCTTGCTGATCAAAGCTACGAAGATGGAATGAACTCAAACCCCGTTAAAAGTGGTTAATGCCATATCAACTCCTCTTGAATCTTCCAACGTCACCGAAGAGCAAATTAGTGCTCTTGGGAAAGTTGATTATCGATTGAAAGGCATAAGAGAGTCCTCGTATCGCGAATCCCTGGGAAATAGTCAATTTTGCCAATTCGCCAACCACCCAACACCTTCTCCGAATCCCAAGTCGCTGAGCAAAATCTTAATTCGAATCGGCCTACGTTCTACTTCCCCAATACCACTCTCACCAAGCTTTAAGGAACAAATGAGGGGAGTACATGGCGTACCATATGGAGGGATTAGCAAAATTTGAAGAGGAGGTTTATAGGCAAAGGGAGGAGATGCAGGCAAAGATGACGGAAATGATGAACTTGGTAAAATAATATACCAAGAAAAAAGTTCCCGAAAAGGTACTAGTAAGAAGCATTGATTATCCTCCCACTTCGTTTGTTAACGCCATTTCCATTATGCTGAGATGGAAAGGTTGAGGAGAAGAAAACTGAGAAGAGCAAGAGGGAGGAGGCTGAAACTAATGATGAACCCGAGACCATTGAGTACTGCCTTAAGCACGAGATTAACAAAAAAACCATTGCTAACCAAGTGAACAACTTTAGGTACAATGAGGTTCTTAGGAAAGCCCTCAAGGAAAAAAATGAGAAAAAGTATGACACCATGCCTATGGGACCTCTCAGTGAGTTGTTCTAAAAAATCAGTAACTAAAAAGCAAGAAACCACGGGGAACTTTGTGATACCATGTAGCATAGGTGAAATTGATAATATAAATGCCTTAGCTGATCAAAGGTCTGATGTAAACATAATGCCGTTATCAATCTACAATAAGTTGACTAGGGAGAAGCCAGCCAAGACTGATCTTAGACTTTCCTTAGCAAATCACACATATGTCTACCCATAGGAATAGCAATTGATGTTTTAATAGAGGTGGCTAACATTGTTTATCCGGTGGACTTCGTGATTATAGACATTGAGGAAGATAGAAACATGCCTCTCATTCTTGGGACACCTTTTCTGGCCACCGCCAAAGCAACCATCAAATGCGGGGAAGGCATCATGATACTTAAAAGCGGCAAAGGGCACGCTAGGATACCTATTGTTCCAAGGTATCCTCTTAAGATCATGGAGAAGATTACGGATGAGAATCCACAAGTCCCTAACAATGTGGTTAAGAAGAAAATGAACGATTGGGAAAGAGGGCTTAGAGATTTCATGGTTCAAGGACTACATGCAACATTGTGGAAGCGCGATAAAAAGTTAGGAAATAATCCCACTTCAATACCACAAATACAAAAGAACCCTAAGGAATTTTTAAAGGGAGAAAAAGTGCTCTTATACAAATCACGAATAAGAGCATTACGAGGGAAAAACAAACCAAGATGGTTTGGGCCTTATACGGTGAAGGAAACTAATCTAAAGGATAAAACCGTTAACATAATAGACGACGTTGGCAAGGAATCCACGGTAAGCATACAAACGACTCAATGCCTTTTGATGAAGGGCGAGCAAAGGAAGAGGTGACGGTAATGAAGTCACGTAGGAACCGACTTCGAGTCCGCTACAAGACTCATAAATAAAGAAAAGCTTCGTGGGAGGCAACCCATGCTTAATTGTTTGCTTGTTTGTGTCGTATATCTTTTATTGATTGTTTATTCTCATGTTTAAATTTGTAAAAATGCTTTATTTTGTCTTTAACCTCGTCTTAATTACATATAAAGGTATTTTACATAAGGGATAAGTGTAGGGAGGATTACACACGTTTTCAAAAGAAACGTAAACATGAGAATTTCAATTAATTAAAAGATATACATGTGTGTTTGTTCGAGTCAAATTCTTGTATCGAGTCATAATGGATGTTTTGAGGAAATTTTCCGATTCTAAATATGTAAATTTTCGAGAATTTTTCCAAAATCGCATACCGCTGTCGGATAACTGGCGGCTTGAGATCGCAACTGTGGCGTCGGAAGGAGCGAAACAACCTGATTACTTTTCTCTTTTGAGCTACTTATAAATTTTGGAATTTTCGGTCTTAATTTTACGAAAATCTGTAACATCCATTCCACAAGCATTATATCCTAGTTTAGTAGAGTCCTATATATATTGTTACCGCCGATTTTACTGCTGAAGGTTTCGCTTTGTTTTCTTCAAGCGTGCAGGTTTAATTTTTCAAGAAGAAGATACATAAGATGAGAAGGAGCTTTACACGCAAACGTTCTTCTTGAAGAAAGATGTAACCACCACTTTACACGGATCCTACCGAGCTAATCAGGGAGTACTAGTTTCTTTCGTTTTTAATTACCTTCCATTATCATAACTTTGATACTTTCGGGAACATTGGGGACAATGTTCATTTAAGTGGGGAGGGAAAATAAAACGGGAACTTTGAAACTATGCTTATCCTTGATTATTTGCTTTGTCCAATTTCATTTGTGTAATAAACCATGAGAAATATCGGTTAGGGTAATTTTGGCACCAAATTTAAAATTTTTCATGACATGTAGGAGTGGGCCATTAGTCTTAATAAAGCGTCTCATGGATAGAAAGTTATATGACTAGCACAAAAAACCCTTTACCACTTAAATTCCACCCAAAATGTGAGGATCGCCCTTAGATTTGTAGGAATTAAAGCATTCATCTTTATTGCTTAGAGTGTGAACCGGTAGTATAATAGATTCTAAAACTTGTTTTGTGATGCATCCCGAGATCGCTAGTAAGACTACACTTGTGTAGTTAGGAATAACTAAATGATAAGAGGCATTAGGATAACCCTTGTTTGATACCCGTAATATAATTACTTCTTCCATCTCGGTTGAGTAATTCCCCCACACCTTTGCGTTGTACTCATCTTTAGTACACGATACCCCTAGTTAACCCCTCAGAGCCTATCCTTTTCGCGGTTCTCGTGATGTTTCGGTTTTCCGGAATATCAATGAAGAGCAATCCACCCCCAAATGTACACCCAAATCGCCTTAGCCTACCTTGTATGCACTCACTTTTTGTGCATTATTGTTATCACACTAAACCCTTAGTTCAATTATCTTGTTGCTTGCATAAGTTGCTAAGTCGAGTCATATCCTTTGTACACGCAGAGTTTGGGATGATTGGGACTCATAGGAAAAGTTAAATTTTATGAAATGACGGGAAAGAACGTTAAATTCAAATTCCCTTTATTTGCGTAATAATGTACTCCAAGTGTTTTAATATTTTCAATTCGGGTCAAATTAGTGTCAGAGTAATAAAAACTCAAGTGTAGGGATGTGCCTATAAATCCCTGTCATTTTGATGTTATTGTAGAGGATGGTAGAGTAAAAGTGTATGAAAAAAAAATCGAAAAAAAAATAGAAAATAGAAAAAAAGAAAAAAAAATAGAATGTGAAAAAAAAAATACGGGCTACCATCCTACATCTATCTTTAAATTCATGTTTGTTTGTTTCAGTTATCTAGAGTTTAGAGTGTCGAGTCTTGGCTAAGCAACGCCATTCTTCGCATGCTTGTAACATAAAGATTTTTGACTTGCCACCACTAAGTAGCCTATTCCACCAAACCCTTTGTTTCCCTACCGTAAGCCTATCATTACAACCCTTTAAAAGACCTCTTAGATAGTCTTTCCTAGGTGCTTACGCCAAAGCGATGGAGGTTTGATCTAGTCTCAAGCCTATGGTAATCTATGTACTAGGACCGGTTAATGAGTGTTTATCTTCCATTTCCATCTTGTTATATTTCATATACACCCGAGATATGTGAGTATCCAAACACCCCATGTGAGGTTCTAGTATGTAATTTCCGTGCTTGTTATGACTTTTGCGGGGCTTATATGTGTTGTGAATCGTTCTAAACTAATGCTTCATGACCTCTAACTTATAAATTGATTGGCTAAAAGCACATTTGCTTGAGGACAAGCAAATACCAAGTGTAGGGATATTTGACAAGGTTTTAAAATGTACCTTTTTGAGGGGTCGTTTAAGCCCTTATTTGATCACTTTTGTATCCGTTATTACTTAATATCGTTCTTTTTCACTTTTTAGGTCTCTTGAAGGCAAAATGTTTGAATGACACTTATTCGGACGAAAAGGTGCGAATATACGAAGAAAATGACCAAAGTCAAGAATCGAGACACTCGGATGCCGGAAGGGGCGGCGGTCGGGAACTACAAGTGACGCCGGCGCGAGTTCAACTAGAGACGCCGCTCGGACAAATTTTGTGACGACTCATGGCCAAATTTCATTTACAAGTGACGGCCTTGGGTTTTAAAAGAGTAGCGTCGCGGCTCGGGCGGCCTAGATTTGATCCGACGGCGTCGAGATGAAAAGGATGGCGTCCAAGCATAAGGTGCGCCTTGCCGCAAGACTAACGTACAAGACGAAACCCTTATAGCGGCGACCGGGCGTCACAAACTAAAGGGTAGCGACCGCATGTGTAATCTTATATATAGAATCCAATTTTTAGTTTCGAGTGTAGTCTTTGGAGTAAAACCTAAACCTAACCAAGGCATCTTGTATAGTATTTTAGGGTTCCATACCTATCTTACATCAAGATAAGTGTTTTACTTCATTAATTTAATTATGTCTTCCTTTGATTGTGTGTATGCTTGCATGTTCCCCATGTCCGGCTAATTTACTTATGTGTTTGCTTAGGTAATATGAAACTTAGTTATTGAATATTGATTGGTTGTCTCTTATCTTAATTGTGATTGACCTAGTATTGCGATAGGTCATTCGTTGTGTTTGTAATGCTTGATTAATCTTTGATGAACCATAGTTTATAATCGCCTAGAGTAATTGTAGGCTAGTCATCCAAAGAATACCTTAGAGTTAAAGTTTATAAATCCTAGAGATTTTGTAGTCATTAACCTTTGGTAGCTTCAAAGAGTTAGAGATAAACGCATACCTTACGACCTTAGAGACACAACGCAATTAAGAATAAGGATGTGACAATTCAACCACCAATAGGAGATAACTAGGGAGTAATAATGCCTAAGCAAATGCATTTTTAATCATCATACGAGGACACAACAATAGACATAGACTACCCTCACCTTAGTTTAGATAATTAGATAAGTAGAAGTAATCGGTAGAAATACCAACCCCCCAAATTCAAACCCCAAGATTCGTACCTTTCAATTTCCTAAAAAACATAAAAAGATAAAAAAATAATCTCCCACAACCCCAGCCTTAGTGTAGTAACTTCTCACTAGCATTCCTATTCCCCTAGAGAACGATATCAATTCCCGTGGCTTACCCTAATACTACACTACAACGATTAGGTTCACCGCCTAGGGTGTTGAAAAACTTGCTTGACGAAAAGGAAGTTCCTTTGACCCCGAACGACGCGTGTAGCGTTATCACTATTAGTTCAAACCGTTTACGTATTTTATTTGTTTCGTTAAAATGATTTTACGTTTGTTATCGACAAAACATTAGAAGATCGTAAAATATAAATAAACGTTTTTATGGCTTATTTGTATTAACAATCTCCCCCTTTTTGTTGATGACAAAACATAAAATTATTTTAAGGAAAAGCTAAAATTGTAAAAGTTTGAATTTGTAGTTTTTACTTTCTTCTCCCCTTTTTGTCGAAAACAAAAGAGCTTGAAAGGAAACTAACACTTTGTTTTAGGAAAAACATGTGAAAGAAATAAAAAATAGAGAGCAAGTAACGGGAAAGGATCTCGTCTTTACTCCCCCTTGACGAGTCCATCCCTATGTAAGGACGTCAAGAAAATAATACTAAGCTAGTTCATTTGCAACTAAGTGTGCAAAAGATTTCGTCTATGTGACGAATGTGCTCCCACTTGATGATTGCAAATTTTGCAACGGGATGTCATGAAATGTAATCCTAATATTGCAATTAATTTGCAATGTATTGCTTTGACCCAAAGCTCCCCCTAGCTTTAGGGTGTCAAAGTCTTCATGTGTAAATTGAATAACTACAAAACAAAGGTTAGAAACCAAGTATAATGCACAATTTCCTGCAAATATGATCCAAGTTAGTAGAAAATTAGTTTTTTGTATCTCGGATCCCACGGTTCTCTCCTTGTAGGGATCCGTCTAGGCAAATATGAGGGATCCGTCTGGCTGATGATCAATTTCAGCAATGGTGATATAACACATTATGTTACTATCAAAATGAGATATGTATTATACAACATAATCATATACTCAGAAATATAGCAAGTAGCATGTATTTTCATTTAATAAAACTAGAGATATGATATGCATGACTCTAAAAACTAAGAAAATGATCGATACATGACTTGGAATTACTAGACTTAACTAAGTAACGCTTGAAGCTAGGACACCACTAAAATCCTCTAGCTCAAGTTTGTTTAGGTTTAATCTCGTTAAACGCTCGTTAGGAGGTGATAAAACATGAAACGTTGGTCTTCTTGTACTTCATGTATCAAACTTTCAACATGTTGACAATGATAACAATCTTTGTCATGGCTAGGTAGTGGTGGTGGAAGGAATGAATTTGCTTGATGCGAAGGATCAAGTGAAGCGGCTTGTGGAGCCTCAAAGGACGGAGGGATTGGTGGAGGCGCATTTGAAAATGGCTCGACCAAGAATGATGGTGGTGGTAGAGAAGTGTCAACTTCCATATGGTCGGTGGTTGACTTTGATGATTTCTCATAATTCAAATAGGATTATATGATGGTAACGGCGAAAAGGAAGCCAGAGCTAATGTTGACTCAACACCTTGATTTTGTACCATTATTCCTCCTAATGAGGAGAATGTTGCCGGCGGAGGAGGATGAGACGGCCTAGGAGGTAAATCCTCTAAATTGTAGAGGTGTGGTGATGATAATGGAGATGTAAACGAGATAGCTCTAGGAACCAATGGTGATGGTTTAGTGGAGATGATATTGTTTGGCCTAGGAGGTATGGTGGTGTTTGGCATAGGTAGTTTTGTGGGTACTATCCTTTTAGAAATTTATTTGATTGGTTGAGAAGAAATCCTTGCATTTGTTGGCTTGACCGGAGATGATTCGCTTGAAGAAATTTCGTGTACAACACGAGCAATTTTCTTGGGTGGTTCTTTGGTGGATAAGTTGCTACTTGGAGTTTTCCTCTAATGAGATCAAGAGGTTTGTAAAGGTTTCTTAAGTCTTTGAAAAATGAGGATGAAGGTGATGACTTTAGAAGTTCTAACAATATGGTTTATAAAGCAAGAGATTTGGCAAGGGCATTCAAGCCTTAAGCCACTAAAATTCTTTGGAATGTGATGATTAACATGCACAAGAGTCAACTTCAGAGTTTGTACTGATCTAGGAACTCATTTAAGATGAGATGGAGTGTTTAAGTTAGAAAGATGAGCTTGAAATGATTGTTTTAGCTAGAGTTGACATAATCTGTCACCCGGATCCCACGGTTCCCTCTTTAGAGGGATCTGCAGGAGCTAATCCTAGGGTTCGGGCTCTCAGCAGCTATGAAAGAGTAAAAATGATGTTTCTAAGGTCTAAGATCTATATCATCTTGAGTGTTTCAGTCCTCTTAAGTGTCTTAAATGAAGGGGTGCTTAAGTACTTGAAGGTAATGAGTGATGTAGCTAATGATTGCCTTTTATGGAAGAAATTGGAACTTTCATGAGTACCAATGAATAAACAAAGATGACACTAATGATTTTTAGAGTGTCAAGAGAAGCTAAATGATCCTAGAGATCAAATAGAGACGTAGGATAATATTTTGGAGAAGATCCTAAAGGCTTAAGATGGGAAAACTAGAAATTGATCAATTTCGACCAATTTTGAGGTAAGGATGATTATGATTAATTTTGCCATAATCAAAAGATTTCTAAGGCTAGATGTGAGGGATCATGTGAGACATGAAGAGTGATCTAGAGAGCGGAAGAGTAATGGGTTTAAGTGAAACTATAGATCTACAATCATCTTGAGTGTGATCTTAGGTGAGTTATGTGTGAGTAGGAAAGATCTACTTAACTTGATAAGGACTTAATTTGCCTTAAGACACTATGTTTAGCTTAGAGTGAGGTGTTCTAAGGACATGTTTTAAGTACAATGTTTGCAATTTCAATTTCTGTTTGCCGGATCCCACGGTTCCCTAAGTGTAGGGATCCTTCTAGTACAAACTTTGGGATCCGTTCATCTGCTAAGCAGAACCTTTACTAAAGGTATGCAATGATCTTGACAATGCATTATATTCCAAGGTTAGTTTAAGAGGTGCTAACACTAAGATATCAAATGTAAGATGTTTTATTTCATGAAGGAAATTGGATGATAAAGCATGACTAAAAAGGATTGATCCTATTTGAAATACTACTAAGTTCCTTGAGCGTTTTCGCTAGAAGGATCATCAAGTGGTTGATGAGTGTTGGTGGAATCAAAAATGAAGAAATTCTTCATGAGCGATGTGTTTAGCGGTTCCATCATCTTGTTCATAAGTACGTACAACGGACTTTGAAATTGAGGATGAAAAAGCATGGCGTTATGATAAAGGCGCGTCAAGAACATTCCGTAAGGTATGAGTTTATTCTTGGAACCTTGAAGATTTACAATTCGCCTTGCGAAGAAGTAGGCGAGATTGTATGGTTGTTGTGTTAGCAAACAATACATTATGTGAGCACAACAAGCGGGAAGGATTTCTCGATTTCCCTAAGACTCCAAACTTTTCATTAGGATGAGTGCAAGAAGCTTGTACTCTTCTCGGATGTCCCGTGTGAAGATAATGTTTGGATCGGAGTAATATGGTCGAGGTTTGCATATTATGCGATTTAAATCTTCCGGGGAGGGTATGTGTGAACAATATGGGTTATTTTCTTCACAAAATTTGAAGAGAGAATCAAGAGACCAATCTTTGGTGAAGGCACATTGTCCATGATTTGGAATCCGGAGGATGTGAGCAAAATGCCCAAGGGTTAAAGTAAACTTTTGGTTTTTGATATAAAACTAAAGAGATAGAGAGCGATCCTCGTTAAGAACGAGTTCAACTTGACGGAAGAATTCCATTATGAACCTTGGACATATCTTCTCGTTGATTTCAAGAAGACATTCTATTCCTATGGCTCGGAAGGAGGTATTGATACCTTCTTCGAATTGTAGAGAGATGTCTACAATACGTCCTTCGTGGAAGTGACGGTTTTCGAGATTATTGAACCCACGGACATGATTGCTTAGGTGTGCTGGGCTCAAGGGAGATGTTCGGAGTGTAGACGCTAGTGAGTGAAAAATCAAACTCATATTCATGCGTCATAGTTGAACCTATAGAAATGATGAGTTAATAGAAAATGATGTTTGTGGTCAACCAATGATTATCTAACGTTTTTACTAGATTTTTATTAACAATGGTTTTTAACAACAATGACACTTAACTCACTTATGATTTTGACATTCTAGTGGAATATTACTTTTAGAAAGAAAGTGGTTTTTAATTTGCATGAAAAACTGTTCTCCAGTAGTATGGTTCCCACGGTTCCCTTTCAAAAGGGATCCGGCTAGTATATCTTCCGGGATCCGTAGATCTGTAGTTACAAAAACAGATTTCGTGATGCAAAACATAGGTTTTTAGATCTCATAGTTTTATACTAAGATATGTGTTTTAGCCTACATTTTCTTTTAGCATGCATATATGGCTTCTAATGTATCACGAGAGAATGAAATAAAATAAAAAGAAATGATAAACACATTATGATAATAACCTAGATAAACTAGACTATTAGTAATATTTCATTTCAATGCTAAGAATGATACAAAGGATTGGGTATATAACCCCAATGTAGATTAACAAAACAAAGTAAATGTCTCCGTATGTGAACTTCATCATAGGGAACACAAGTGCGATGAGTGTTAAGGCGATGAGCACGAGGGCGATGTAAACCATGTTGATGACGAATCTTCTTGGTTTTGATTTGAGATGAAATAAGATGAGGAAGATGAAGTTTTGAATGAGAGGCAATTTTTGAAAATGAAATATTTGAAAAAGTGAGGATTTGATAAAGTAGGCGACAGATGGTTTATTTATGGGGAAGGAGGAATTTTTGAAATTTGTGTTTTGTTTTATTATTGGAGAGATATGATTTTTGGATTTAATGAAATAAAATACAAGTTTTATATACCACGACTTTAGACTAAAAAATAACACGTATGTGAGAAAAGGCTTACTAATGAAGCTTCATGTAATACATGTATATGCACAAAATATAATCATATAAATACCTATGTATGCATACTTACTTATCAAGCTAATGTCATTTTAGAAATAAGTAGAGAAACATACCTCTAACGCACTTTAGGAATGTCTTTACAAATGACACAACAAATGTCACTAGACAATTTCAGCTCCTTTGTGTTCAAGATACCTTCTTAAGGAAGGTATTCTTGTTACCAAGCGATTCCTATAGCTTGGTTGGTATGAGATTTGACTAATCAATATGACAAAGAAGATTAGTGCATTTAAATAGAAAATAAAAAAATGTTGTTATCTAATCAACATCCAAATAAAGAGTTTTAAAAGACATGGTGTTTGTTTTTATGAAAAACCTTCTTTGTGGTTTTCAATTAACTATGGATCGTATCAAGTTTTTAAAGTACAATATACTTCAAGAAACTTGGTAACGAAGCTCTGGTACCAATTGTGGAAAACTAGAATGGAGGGTTGAATAGTTTTGCCAATTAAAACTTCCTTTTAAACTATTTAGATCGACTTATGTCAATCTATTTGGATGTGTGTTGGATGTTGATAAACAAGCATATAAAGTATGTAATGAAAATATAAGAGTAAGAAGCACAAAACCACAACGCGAGTATTTATAGTGGTTCAGCTACAAGGACACCTTCCTTGTCCTACTCCACTCCCCGAGTCACCTACTCGAGAGTTCGTAATCACTACACGACACCAACTCCTTATGGTGGAGAAACCTTCACAATGTTGCCTACTCTTTTTCCGGTACTAGGCTAACCACCGGGTTCTTTCACACCAAGGTGAACCACACCTACACAACGTCGCCTACCCTTTATCAGGTACTAGGCTAAGTACCTAGTTCTTTCACACCAAGGTGAACCACACCTACCACAACATCGCATACCCTTTCTTAGGTACTAGGCTAAGTACCTAGTTCCATTGCAATGGAGGAACTACTACCCAACACTACACCAACGACTAATCCCAAAGGAGATCAACTCCTTATTACAACATTATCAAGGATATCAATATCCTTGGATCTAATACTAATCTATCTTGTCCATCGAAACACACCATATCGAATGTACATCTAAGGCACCTTTCACTAATGCCTTTAAATAGATCTTCAAGACACCCTTCACTAATGTCTTGTGGCTTGACTTCTAGGCACCCTTCACTAATGCCTATAATACGGACGATTAACACCTTTCACTAATGTCTTCGTCTTGACACTTGAGACATCTTTCACTAATGTCTCCAACACTACACTTCTTAGAAGAAAGAAAAGAATCATCAACAAGAGGACTTCAGTAGTCTTGATGATGAGGAAGCATGGCAACTCATGGACTTGAGCTTGCTCGACTTCAAAGGTGGTGATCTCTCCTTTAAGAGGAACCTAGAAAATCACACAAACACAAAACTACAAACATAGATCTCTTGGATCTGAGGTTAGAGAGTTTTTAACTCAAGGGGAAAGTATGTTAGAAAGGGGTAAGAAACAAATGAAGAAATGGCTCACTATTTATAGAGAAAAAATCTATTGTTCCCCGGATCCCACGGATCCCTCCCACAAGGGATCCGTCTAGCGTAAAGCTAGGGATCCGTGGGACGCTCCTCTTTACCCATGGGTATTTTGGTTATGGGTCATGGGTCATGGGTTGATCCATGGGTATTCTTTTAGATTCAATGTATCTAATGAGTACAATGTATCTAATCTTGTGGGTATGGGTCAATACCATGGGTTATGGATATGATCCATATATGATATAAGCATGATGTCATGCAATGGGTTATGGGTCAAGCTCCATGGGTCATGGACTTTGGGTTGTACCCAACTTTATTCAATGTATTTGGTCAATGAGTTATGATACTTAAGTTTCTACCCATTTATATTACCCAATATACTACATACTAGTTATGTGTATATTTTACCCAAATATATAAACACTAGTTGTTGTACATATGTAATATTTAATCATAAAATCACTTATACTTGTTTTAGTGTTTTATGTGAAAATGTGAATATGTTAAAAACTATTAGTTCAAATCATTTACGTATTTTATTTGTTTCATTAAAATGATTTTACGTTTGTTATCGACAAAACATTAGAAGATCGTAAAATATAAATAAACGTTTTTATGGCTTATTTGTATTAACAAGTTTGACTTATGTTGACCAAATATATGTAGAGAATAAAATCTGAGTAGGTGACTTAACAAGCACTCCTTAAGCTACTAAGAAGCTTAAAAGAGCTTATGAAAACAATTTTGATCACTGAAATTTACTTGAAAACAGATTAACTATATTTTTTTAATTCTTCAAGGATTTTTCTGTTTTTTTTAGATTTTTGTTTTGTAAAACAATAAAGCTGAATTCACTTGTAAATGAGCTAAATCTATTACTAAGATTAGATTAAGAATAAGAAATAACAACAGAAATAAGAACAAAGATTATGATTAGCTGACAATATTTCTATTAAAAAGAGGTTCAATACAAATGAAGATTACAAATGCTAAAATTAAAACTAAAAAAACTTAAGAACTAATTATCCTACTCAGAAATTACATGATACAACTGTGAAAAAGAGGAGCTATTTATAGCGAAGCCTAGAGCTAAGAAGGATCTAGAAATCAATCAGTTGTGCTTTCTCTTGTGTATTAGCAGCCCTTGGATCATCCTTCCACGTCCATCATCCAATTAGAGCCCTTGGATTACAATAGCCACGTATCACTGACCAATGGGAGAGCAGCGTAGGGGTGGAATGACACATGGATTGCCAACGTGGCATTCCTTGTGTCAGTATGTCAGTAGAAAGTACTATTTTGTCCTTAATTAAAGTGTATTGTGCTCAATTAGATGGTGGGCATTTTAGGGTTCTTACGGGGAAATGTTTTGGGGGTGAATCTTTGGGCGGGTAAACGCTTTGGGATTTTTTATATTTTTTTACTAAGTTTGACTTCTTGACCGGGTGGGTAAGTGGTATCAATGGGTTGTTTGATCGGGTAAGGGGTTGACCGGTTATAGTAGCAATGGGCTTTCATGGGCTTATGTGGTATTTTGGGCCTTAGGAGTAGTACATTGGACTTGGACTAAGGATATAATCCGTGTGGTGTTGTAGGGACTAAAGTTGTACAATCTGATAACTGGAACTTCTGAAAATATACTCCAAGGGTCTTTCTTGTCAATCTCCAATAATCCAAGGACCACTTTTGCCAATTCTGAATCTCAAGGGTAATTTTTGCCAAATGCTGAATCTTGAAGGACTGATTTTGCCATTTCTTTAAACTTGATCATATCTTTCATAAATCATCCTCTCAGCATGAAAATATTCACAGATGCTCAATTCTGACCTTCCGGCTCAGCTTTAGCACTCTTTCTCTCTCGTGCTCGGGTTTTTGTCTGATTTGGCTTTCTTTTGTGTGTTTTGACGTATCCGTACCTGCACAAGCATAAACTCAAAAAACCAATAGATATTAGCAATAAACGGCTCTTTCTTGGTTATTTTAGGCCTTATTTGGTGAAGAAAAGGTATGTGTTTAAGCACATACCAACACATAACTAATATGTGTTTTCGGGTACATTCATTTAAGCAACAATGAATTAGGAGCACTCGGGTTATCTCACATTATAGTATGATTTTTCATTTCTAGTTTATTTTTCCTTTCTTTTTAGGAGTCGAGATAACTGCAACTCCAAATGGTTTACATATAGGCACACACTAGGCACAAATGTTTCCAAAAGGAAAATTTTGAGCTGCCTGAATCACCAGTACCACGGATCCCTTATCTGGAGGATTCCTCAAGGGAAGGATCCGTGGGATACGTGAGACAGTAGTTTATCTTCTATTTTCTCACTTTGGATGAAAACTTTAAATTTTTTTTATCAATTATTTATTTTTGGAGTATGTTCTTTAATGCTTGTGTTCTCATGATCACCTTAAAAATTATCTAATCATTAGATAATAATCCACATTTTGGGTCAAGCATTCATTACAATGCATTATTTTTCTATAAATAGGACTCCCAAAATGCTTGCACATTTATCTCATCCTCACAAACAAACAACACCATGTCTTCCAACTTAGATGAATCACCTAGTGCAAACAATCCTTTTCAAGAAATCCAAAAATTTGTACTCCCACCTTCCAAAATACCACAATCAAAATCTAGGAAACCGCGGATTAGCATCCGGTCTTGTTGCTTAGCAAAACCATCATCGAATGGCTCATCACCAACCACTAACTCACCACAAGATGCTTCCATTATAGCACCTCCTTCATCACCAACAAGTACACCAACTTCATCACCCATAAACTCACCACCTAAAGTCACTCTTTTGGAACTCCTTAAGACTCCAACAAGATCTCAACAACCAAAACAAAAAAAATAGCCTTTTTGACCTCCCACTTCTCAAACACAATTTTCAAAGACTTTGAAACCTCACCACCCTTAGCTCCCATTGAGCTACAAGAACATCTAGGTTCTTTTTCACCACTACTTCCAAACATTCCGGACTTTGATCCGTATTTTTCAATTTTTTCACCACAACTTCCGCAACTCACAAATCAAAGTCACCCGGAAAACTTCCGCACTCATTACCCACATCACTTACATTGTGAACATTGCCAATCCACTAGGGATATTGCAATAGAGATTAGAGAAGAAATGCGAGTCATACTCAACCTCATTCTTGATTGCATCAATATCATTACTCATCAAAACCTCCATCCATAACCTTATGCAAGCATGGAAGGAATCATTATTACTATTTTCTATTTTATTATTTTTCTTTTGAGTCAATTTTAAGAACAAGTCTTGTTCTTACTTTTACATGCTTGTATGTGGCACAAATACCACTACATTTTGTTGTTTTATTACAAGGCCATTTGGCTCCCAATCTTGATTCTCGTTAATCACAAGATTACTTATGCATGTTACTACTAACCTTTTCTTTGTAGGATTTTTTTTTTGTTTTCTCACTTGACGCCCCAATCTAGGGGGAGCTACCGTCAAGGGGGGGTAAGGGATACGTGGACTATTTTTTCACCTTTTATTTCTTCGTTTGGTTAACTTTTTGTTTCGACAAAAAGGGGGAGAAGAAGTAAAAATTAGGCTTTCAAAACATACATCTAATCTTAAGTTTTTCTCATCATAACATTATGTTTTGTCATCAACAAAAAGGGGGAGATTGTTAATGCAAATAAACCGTAAAAACGTTTATTAATATTTAGCCATCTCTTTATATTTTGTTGATAACAAATATAATGTTATCATAAGTAAAATTATAAGGATACATGTTATTTTTGTAAAGCATTTACATATACTCATTTAATATCAATTTTTGTAATAAATCATTTGTTGTAATAGTTAATTAGGATGGGTAAAAATCACAACCCATGAAGCATATCCATAACCCATGGTATTGACCCATACCCATTTGACTAGATGCATTGCATCTATTAGATACATTGTATCTAATGAAATACCCATGGACCAACCTATAACCCATGACCCATGACCCATAACCAAAAAACCCATGGGCAAAGAGGAGCTCCCACCTGATCCCTAGGTTTACACTAGACGGATCCCTTAAGGGAGGGATCCGTGGGATTCGTGGAACAGTGGCAAGATTTTTCCTATAAATAGAGAGCCATTTCTTCATTTCTCTTTACCCCTCTTCTTTCTAAATATCTCATATACTCTTACTCTCTTCTAACAAAAGATCACTTGATCTAGAGAGTTGTTCTTCTTTCTTCTATTGTGATGCTCATATAGGTCCTTCTCTAAGGCGAGATCACGAGCTCACTACAAGTCATCCAAGCAAGGGGTCCTTGCCAAGCAAGGGGTCCTTGATTGATTTGTTCCTCCACAAGATTTCTGTAGCAAATATCTTGTACTTGATATTTCACATAGTTGTTGTGTAATAGTCATGTTGGTTTGGTCCTCCGTGTTATGGACTCGGTATTTAGCTTTGTACCAAAAAAAGGTGTAAGCAACGTTGTGTAGGCTTCTCCGCCAAGTTGAAGGAGTTTGTTGACATAGTGCTTGAACTCTCGAGTAGGTGACTCGGGGAGTGGAGTAGGGCAAGGAATGTGTCCTTGTAGCCGAACCACTATAAATCGGTTGTGTCATTTCCTTCCCTTTCTTTACTTTATTTACTTTCATTACTCTTAGATCTATACTTTATCTTCATCCATACGATTTCACATAACATCGAATCTAAAGTTTTTAGAAACTAACTTAAAATCGGCAAAACTATTCAACCCCCCCTTCTAGTTTTCCACAAAAAATGCATGAATAATAAGCTAGAAAACCCAAAAAGTGGCTGATGTGATTTTTGTGTCAACTTGTTTGGATCATAACTTGGTAAAAAATTCTTGTTTTAACCTAATTCTTGAGCCTAGAATCAAGTATTTTGAGTTAGATATACAACTATAGTGGTTTGGTGAAAAGATCTTTTAATTTGGCCGTCCAAAATAGTGAAACAAATTGATGTGTCAAAGCTGTTCATAATACTTAGAACCAATAGGTCAATTTCTACAGGGCATAAGTTGGTCATACTTTATGCTTTTCACTAAAACCAACAAAGTTAATTTTATTATTTATCTACAAAAACTCACTTGCATTATGTGAAGAAACCAAGTAATGAACCCTCCATGGCCGTTTTAAGTTGAAGTGTCAAACTGTCCATGCTTTCAGATTTGTTCATATGGCTTCATTAGACTATAACTCACTCATACATGCAACTGGTGACTTGAAATTGATATCGAAGATGGTTTTAGGTGTTAAATTGAGTCACCCACTTTCCTAAAACATAAAACTTTGATTTAGACCTTCTACTCGTTAAAATACTTTTGTATGTCAAGATCTGCGTACTATTTGTTCGGGTATATTTGAACGGGTTAAACCACTTAATAAAATCTACAAAATTTCTAGAACACACTTAAGACATAGTATATTGATATGTGTAAATGATTAGTCCATTAATACATTTCAACTTGGTCAAACGGTCACACACTTTGACGTTAGAATCCGAACAGATTTATTATTTTATGTGTAACTAGAAAAGTGACATTTAGTAATGAGTTTTGGTAAATAACCTAACTAATAGACGTGAACGTTATTCGAGCATATCGTATAGAGTCTAATAAGCATTGTTTTACTTGTCTTGGGTCATGGTTAGATGGTGCGATTTCATCGGGTTTTTCTAGTCGTCTTTGTGAGTCGTATTTGTTCTCGTCTACTCTACCAACTAAGGTTAGTAATCACAACCCCCCCCATTTTTTTATCGTTTTACGTACTTTATGGGTGAAATGCATTCTTTATTACTCGACAAAAAACTTGGATGTGTTTTTATGACTTCGTTTATTATTTATGATATACGTATAATTTGATAAATTGAGACTTCACGTATTATTTTTAATATACGCATGAACTTGTTAAATTGAGACTTCGTGTATTATTTTTGATACGTACGATTTTAACAGACTTATTCAAATTGTGTGTATATTATTGTTTTTATGCGGTACCATTCGTACGTCTTCACATTGTTAGTCCCCATTGGTTTATCGTTCGTACTTCAACTATACGCACCGTTCATGCGCTCCCCTGTCTAGGGAGTGTAATTATTACGGATAACGCTATTTGAGGTCGGCCAACCTCTCGTTCCCCTTCTACGGGACGTATATTATTTATATAGGGGCGTTTGTTGCATGACACTTTTATACATATTACTTTTTGCTTCTTACTTTCAACCAAGTGTTTTTGACTGTTTGACGTGTTATTTTCGGACTTACTTTATATCGTGAAATTTTGTGTGAATCTATATATTACAAGTTTTGTATGGGCGAGACTTGTAATAGGATAGATTGATATGACTTTTTCCAAGTAAACTTCTTTTAAAAGGTTTTCGTATTATATATATAAATCATGTGTACTTACCAACTATTCCATAGTTGATCATTTTTCTCATGCATTTTAGGTGATCGTCAGTAAAGTATTTATAAAGGCACTTGCATTGGAGTCTTTTTATGTTATCATGTCCCAAAAACAATTTCTCATCATTGAGAACTTATGTTCTAAACTTATTTTATGGTTATGTTGGAACTTGTATTTCGGACAAATGATATAATTTGGGATTCCTTTTTTTTTAATCACGTATAGTATTATCTATTGTCTTATGATTGTGTCTTTCACTGTTACATTACGTGTTTTCGCTTTAGCGGGGTGTGACATAATTGGTATCAGAGCCTAAGATTAGAAAGAATGATGGTTTTTCAAAAATAAAAATCGCAACTATAACAAAAAATAATAAATACAATAACAATTTTGAATCATGGAGTACCTTTATATCCACTTCAGCATGTGAAATATAAAAATAACAAATACAATAACAATTTTATACTTATTTTTTTATTTTATTTTATTATATTTTAAAAAATTAATAATAATTTTTCATTAATGATTTTATTTATTATTTAATTTAATATTTTTACTATTGTTATTTTAACAATTAATCAATTTTTATTAAATTTAATAATCTATTATTATTATTATTATTATTATTATTATTATTATTATTATTATTATTTAAATTACAATTATTATTGAATCTACAAATTATGTTATTATTATTTTAATAACTAATTAATTCTTATTCACTTTAACTATCTATCTATTTATAATAATAATAATAACAATAATAATAATCTATTATAATTATTATTATTATAATAATAATAATAATAATAATAATTATTATTATTATTATTATTATTATTTTTATTTATTTATTTTATTATTTTTTTAATTATAAACATCACTTTATTAGAAACTCATAAGATCTATAAGAAGTTACTGGGAAGCCGAGATACTAACTGGGCTCCCACTCCTCTAGCTATAGAAAAACTAATCCTACTAAAGATATGAGATGCAGCACGTGCTCCAATGTCTTGGGTTATCGAGAACTTTCAGATTCGCTTCAGTAAGGTCACAACATCCTTCTCAAGTTCCCCAAAAGAAGAGAATGAGAAGGAGAGAAACCCATATCCAATACCCGCGCACTTAGCCTCATACTTGATGCGTTTACGTTGTGCGGCTACAGACACCGCACGACCAGGAACAAAATCAACCAAACCAGTTTGCGTCAAGGGCGATGACCCAGTTAAATCAACACATACATCAAGCCATCCGTCCCATGACAACTAATTCATTCATATTACAACTAATTCGAATTACAACAAAATTTTTGACATATTACAATTTATTCACATTATAATTCATTGGGCAAATCACATAAAAGTGTACCCAACTTATATCCAATTTCAATTTAAGGTACTCTACTTATTTTTTTCTTAATTTAGTGTACCAAACTTTTTTTTGATTGCAATGTAAGACCACTAGCGGGTTTCCAAGTCACTTAGCCGGTTACCAGATTTTTTGGCGACCTTTTTTGATGACCCACCACCACCACCTTCATTTATCACCACCACCACCATAACCCACCACCAATACCTTCATTTATCCGGCGACAATTTTATTTCGATTGTGTGGCGGATTTGGTATATCAGTGTTTACAGTTGTTTCATATATATATCCATGCATTCAAAACATGATCTTGGTCGGCATTAACCAGGACCACATTTTGGATTTACAATATTTTTAGTTTGATTCCATTGATAAGCAGATATCCATGGTAACAAATATCATTTTCCGATATCAATATACGGCATAAATATATAAAAGTAACACACATATATTTTTATAGATTTGCAGCCCAAATTAATATTAAAAAAAGATTATGGAAAATTTGGTAACCGCTAAGACTTGGAAACCCTCAGTGGTCTTACATTGCAATTAAAAAAAAGTTTGGTACACTAAATTGGGATAAAAAAAGTTGAATACCTTAAATTTAAATTAGGTATAAGTTGAGTACACTTTTATGCGATTTGCCATAATTCATTTGACAGATTTACAGTTCTTTAAAAAAACATTATGTGAACCAATGATCCCTTAGGGTGGTGGCAGTCATGATCTCATGCCTCACCACCCACCAATAATATCATTCCACCTCATTCATGTCTCTCTCATGCCTCATCAAACATTTTTAGTGGCAACCATGATCCCATGCCTCACTTAATTTATTTTTTTATTTTTTATATTCATAATTATAGCATTTAAATCATCCACTGCAAGAAAAAACAAACAAACAATAACAAACATCCTATCCTTTCATCTAATCCATCTACTGTCATCGAATCCATCTCATCCTTACTCAATCAACATAACCACACATAAAAAACAACCATCACTTTCATTTAATCCATCTCATCGTTCATATTCAATTTTATTCCAATCTTTATCAGATTTAAAGTTTGAACAAACATACATCATCGATCTATATAAGAAGAGATACTTCTTTCACTATCCGAAAATCAAAGTAAGCACAAAACAAAATTGTTTCATCCTCACTTTATTTTGTTCGATACAATTAATAGAAAAACCAACCTACCTTAGATCTTTCTAAAGATCTTGAAGCCTTGGAACACAGGGACGATTTATTATTTTGTGTGGTGACTGCGCTTGGTTTGAGATACAAAGGATAAAAGGTGATTCGGCTATTTTTCTAGCCGTTCAACGGCTATTTTTCTTCCACTCCATCTCATGATTCATCGGTAATACATGCCGAGCTTGAGCTTGCCGTGTCTATGCCGCATAGGTGGCGGCGGTGTTGCCGATCTGCATGCACCCAAACCAGCTGCCATACCGAAACCATTGCCACCACCCTTATTTCATTTCATTTTATGCTGTCGTTCAATTAATATTCAATATGGTAGTGATACTTACACGGACACAATTGATTCTCACACAGAAATTTAATGTACATGGACACTTATACCCCTACAATAACTAAGCCTAGTTTTAATGGTTGACTAAATTTTCTTCATCTCTGTAAATTTGGTAAATGATGAAGAAATCCACTTGTTCGTGATACTCTTATAAGATTATTGATGGTTTGTTATTGTTTATTAAGCGATTTCCGGAGTATGAGCGGTAATCTTTGCACCTAACAAAAGAGGAAAAGCTAGTGTCAGAAGGTTATCATGCGGAGGGCACTGGTTGAATGACGGCCGGTGGTGGCTAAAAACATATATGATGGCCTGACGGGGAGGCGAAAGTGGTACCCCGGAAGTGCATAACTTGTACTTTTTAATTTGGAGTTTTGACTTTCGAGGATAAGGAAAAGATTTTGGTATAACTAGAACAAGGGTAATATAGTCATTGAGCAACAAATCTCTGTGTATGAAGTAAAATAAACCGTGCACATATCAATTCCCTATTCAATACTATACTTGAATGCAAAGTGGAACAATAAAAAAAATTTAAAGGCCAAATAATTAAGACTAAAATACACGGTTGGTCCCTAAACTTTGTCACATGCTTCGCGTTGGGACAAACCTGGGCCTTTTCATCGCCACAGGTCCAAAACATGGCCTTTTAATGCCAAACTAGTCCTTTGATAAAGTCAAAGTCTGATTTTTGTTTTGTAGTCAAAGGTATTTTAGTCCATACACATTTATACTTTTATAACACATTTATATTTTAGCCTTTCATCTTTCATCATTGTTATGATTTGGAAAGTGACAGCTATATCTTGGCGCCAAAGATGTGGATTTGGTTTTTCTAGGTTTGGGATTTTTGGGTGAGATGGGGAAAAAGGAAAGGGTAAAGTGGTGGGTGTTGCAAATGGTGTTGCATCATAAATTAACTTTTGAATATCACATGAACATGTTAGATGTGATTGCCTCCATTAGACCAGGATGAAAGAGATGAATGATGAATGTTGGGGAGATGATGATTTGGGGAGATGAATGATTTGGGGAGATGATGACGAGGATGAAAGATAAAGGGGTAAAATATAAATGTGTTATAAAAATATAAATGTGTATGGACTAAAATACCCTCGACTACAAAACAAAAATCAGACTTGACTTTGTCAAAGGACCTAAGTAACGAGTGAAAACCTGATTAAAGGACCCCAATGATAAAGGCCATTTGGTCCCATCGCGATGCGTCTTGCCAAGTTTAGGGACCAACGGTGTATTTTAGTCTAATACTTATATGTCTCATAATAAGTGTTCATTAATGACTTGACTTATAGCTTAAGAAAATTTTAACTATGTCACTTTCATATTTAGAAGTGTTTTGATTAGTTAAAAAAATGGAATGAACATAAATTGCTCCTTTAGTCCCGACTTAATTGCCCACAAACAAATTCTTTGCAATTTATAATATGTGTAATAAATGTATATTCAAATTAACATATTACTTTACTCATATATTTAATCTATACTATATAAAATGGAAAAATGGTCATAGTGGAAAAAGTGAAAAATGTTGAAAGTTGAATGTTGAAAACATGGTCAATGGAGAGAGAAATAAATAATATAATTAATACTCTTATTAAAACACCCCATTACTTAAAAGTACAATAATTTATTCACATTGTACACCCAATTAAAAGCACATCTACCAAATTAAAAACAATCATTTGAAACCGATACCGGGTTGACCCGTTGAAACCGATACCGGGTTGACCCGGACGCTTCAAACCCGGCGGGCTGACCCATGTAATTGGACATTTTTTGACCCAACCTATCGTTTGACTCTGTTTAATCGATCGATTTTTTTAATCGGAACGGTCAACCAGTTGAACCACCCGTGTGAAATAGGGGTTCAAATTTGGACAAAATTATATGAGAAATGATGAAGTAGTGTGGAACCCGTGACAATTTTTTTGAAGGAGAGACCAAGTATTGTATTTTTTTTGGTTATTTTGCTTTGACATATGTAATTTATTTTAAAAAATGTTGCTCTTGCACCATTTAAGGGACTAGCAAGATCGTCGTTTAAAAGTTACTCCCTCCGTCCCATAAAAACTGTCCAGTTTGACTATTTTTAGTCTTTTTTTTTTTTTCAACTTTGACCTTAAATATTTTTGTTTGCGTTATACAATATTTTATGAAAATCATACCAATGAACATACATTTAAATCTCAATCAATTCATATATTTTTTTATCAAGTGTTGTACAACGTAAACGATAATATTTAAGGTCAAAGTTGTAAAAGAATGACCTAAAAAAGTCAAAGTGGACAGTTTTTGTGGGACGGAGGTAGTAATATATATTGTATAGCCCTTTGTCCAGTGTAATTTATTTTAAAAAATGTTGCTCTTGCACCATTTAAGGGACTAGCATATATGAATCGTCGTTTAAAAGTTAATATATATTGTAGCCCTTTGTCCAGTATCAATAATTTAGGTAAGTTTATTAAAATCACAAAAATAAATAAGTATTGTTATCTTTACGATAGATAATTTTTCAGACCTCAAACAAATAGCTTTGAACAATGCCATATATCTATACAAATTGATAGTACAAAATAATCTTATATGTGATATCCATTTGCAAAGTACAATTTTAAAGCCACACACCAAATGATAAACGCTACACATGTAAAAAAAAAATAGTTATCACTGCCTAAATTACTGACAAAACAAGAAAAGCGGTCACACATGTTGGCTATACCTCTAAACTACAATATAATATTGCCAACTACATAATACCGTTGCTTTTGTAATGCTTGAATCTATTATTACTAAAAATCTTAATAACTTAAAACAATCCTATTAGAAAATATACTCACAAACACACTTAGATCCTCCACATAATTTTTTTAAACTATATATTTACGCTGCTATGCAATCACGCATCAAATTGAGTTATTTAAAACGATTCTCTAATGCTACAAATACAGTTTGTTGAAAGAAACTTTGGGTCGTTTGAACTTGCAGAAAAAACACGGCCGCTAGGCTCGGGTACTCGGCTAGTATATCAAATGATGCATATATATATATATATATATATATATAAATATATATATATATATATATATATATATATATATATATATATATATTTTTTATTATTATTTTTTTTTATTAACCTGGGTTCCGACTCGACATTGCGAGCCGACTAATCCCAGGGCGACTACCCTTTGGATGCATATTATGTGATATGAAAAGTATTTGAGGGTACACAGGTAAAATCATATATTATAACTTTAATTATTATTAGTGAATATTTAAAAGAAAAAAATAAAATAGAAAGATTAACACTTAAAATAGGATGAATGGAGTATGAGCAAAACAAAAATAACATTTTATGTCATGTAGCATCTCATATTATTCGTAATGGTACTGCTATATCAACATGGAATGTTCGAATTTGATGATTACTATGAGCATGTTATCTTAAATATATTACGTTTACATTATGTTTATTATTTATATACTGAGTTTCCAGTTTTTTGTTTTCTATTTTATCTAAACTAGACGAGTACCCTTGCATAACAACATGATTTTCTAGCGGCAAACAACTATAGTTGCAATACTTTGTTTAAGTGTTTCGTGTAACATGAACTTTGAGAAGAAACATAATATTAATATACTCCGGTATTAATCTTCATCACTTTCACTTTCATCAGGTAGACTGTAAATCCTCATCAGTCCACATACCAAAACTTGATTCTCAACAATTGGCGTTGACATATCTTCATCATCATATGAGATGACAATAACCTCATCCAATTCCAGTTTAACAAATTGAGATTGAAAAACGGATTGGGATTGAGAGCGAGATCGGGAGCGGGATGAAGTTGTATATAAATAAACAAAAGAGTGTACAAGTAGGTGTTATATAAATGGCCATGAACTAAAGCTGTGAAACAAAAAACGATAAATAAAAATTACGTTGTACTAACTTCAACATCAACATCAATATTTTTTTGATTATTCATTTCTTTAATTTAACTTTGAATTACCATAAAAGTAAAAAAAAAACTAATGGTGTTTATCTAGTAGATATTAGGATGATTATTTTGAAACTATTTATTGTAAATTCTTTTAAATAATAAAAAAATTTGAATTGTGTATGCATATTTGTAAATTAGAAAGAAGTATGTAACGTATATTTATAAAACCGTTTTTTTTATAAGTTTTGATTTCCTATTTTTCATTTTTAATTCTCTGTCATTGTTAAACCGTGTTTTTACAAGTTTTCATTTCTTAGTTGATATTGTTTTTATTAGCTGACAATTTTAAAGTTAACATTTAAGATAAAAGTTTAAAAAGTATTAAAGGGTAGGTTAGACAAACCACTTTACTTTTTTTTAAGCATTTTTAGGTTTGAAGAGTAGGCAAATTTGATTTATAAGTAGTAGAGATATGCAAATTTCTTTATATGTCATTTTACACTTTATAACAACATATACAACTATTTTATCAAAAAATTATTCAAAATAGTAAAACTAAAGTTTGTAGCTGCTACTATCATATGAACTATCAGCTAGTTTTGACAAACATGTCAAAAGTAGAAAAATATAATTTCAAAAAGGGTTTTGCTAATAACAACCATAATCATTATAGTTAAGAATACATTTTTTATTACAAGATTACAATGTTGAATACGAATTCCAAAAAAGATGAAAACAATCCTTAGGCCAATGGTAAAGGCTGAGTTAGTTGACCCCCTAACCGAATTGGTGACCGTGTTTCCACTATTAGCTTAACCGAATTGGTGACCGATCACCTCAATTATTTTAGGGTGTGTTTGGTATAGAGAAAAGAAATCAGAGAAATGGAAATTGGACTTATTTCCCTTGTTTGGTACAGAGAATTGAAAAAGCAGAGAATTTGGTAAAGAAATGTAGAGAAATTGAGAGAATTTGGTAGTGTAATTTGACTAGCTCCATTTCCCTTATTTTGGTGAAGAAATTGGAGAAATGGATTATTATTATTTTGAAATTTTTTTATTTTTTATTTTTTATTTTATTTTTTTATTTTTTTACAACTATAATTTTGTTAAATAATGGATTTTGTTTTAAAAAAATATATATATATGTAAACAAATTATGACGTGCAACATTAGGTGCTTAAAATCGTTTTTTTTAAAAATAAATACATTTTTTAAAAATAATTTAAAAAAAATAAGGTTTTTTAAATAAATACATTTTTAAAAAATAATTTTTTTAAAAAATATTTAAAAAAAAAATAAGTTTTTTTTTTAAATAAATACATTTTTAAAAAACATTTTTTTTTAAAAAACAAGTTTTTTTTTAAATAAATACATTTTAAAAAAATAATTTTTTTAAATAATTTTTTTTTAAATAAAGTACATAAATTTTTAAAAAATAAATTTAAAAAAAAGATATATTTCTTTTAAATAACTTTTTTTTTAAATATTTTTTAAGAATTGTTATTTAGAAAAATAAAAAATATTTTTTTAAAAAAAAATCAACAAACAAATATATGTGAGCCTTATATGACAAAATGTTATATAAATAATTTTTTTTTTTTCATTTCTCGGGTCAAGTCTCTGTTGTTACCAAACATTAGAATTGAACAAAATTCTCTACTGATTTCTATTCTCTGAGATTCTATTCTCTGCTTCATTTCATTTCTTTGAAATTCTCTCTACTAAACGTGCCCTTAAAGTTATGCTTTGTCATCTAATCATAAGTTTCAATTGTTCTTTGTGTGTACCTTTTTATTTTATTTATTTTTGTGAGTTACGATTTTTGTTGTAATTGTAATTGTCTTATTAGTAAATTGTGCTTAAGTGTAGTTTTTTTAAAAAAAAAAGTTGATGTAACGATGTTATGACAAAAAATGACAATAATAACTACAATCACCATTAACATCAACCTTAAAAATAACACTTGATTTTGATTATCTAGTCTCCTACAACCAATTATAATAAAAAAAATTTAAAAAAAGTATAGGAAAACATTTTGAGAAATTTGGGGCAATAAACAACACAACAACACAGTGAGTGACACACTCCTCTTACATCTCATTATCCCGGTAAAACCGGTAATCATTTTTTCACACTAAATCACAGCAAAACACACAGTTGCCTTGCCCCACACACACAGAACAAGATGCAGATTTAAACCCAAAAACCAGTACCATCCTTCCAACTAAAACACTTCAAACTAGTTTCCAATTAAACACATTCTCTCTCTCTCCACTCCAAACACAAACCCTAACGCATCCAATTAATGCACCATACTAATAATATCTAACTCACTTCAGATCTCCATCTAATAATGGAAGACGACGTGTCTGGAGGGAGAGGTTCCGGTACAGGTGGACGTAGGAGAGCTACGGTGAGACCGAGTTTAGATAATGATGACTTAATTCATTTGCTACATGGCTCCGATCCGGTTAAAGTTGAGTTGAATCGGTTGGAAAATGAAGTTAGAGGTGATTATTTTTCATTCATTTCATTTGTTGATTTGGTGTTCTTTGTACTAACTGTTTATTTTATTTTATATAAATTTTGTGTAGATAAGGATCGTGAATTGAGTGAGGCACAAGCGGAGATTAAGGCGTTGAGATTGTCTGAGCGGTTGAGAGAAAAAGCTGTTGAGGAGGTATTTTTTTATTTTAGTTTATGAATTTAGCTAGTTTTGAATTTGGATGTGTATGTATATAGAGAGACTAGATGATTATCGGCGCATAACACAGCTGTGATAGTGTATAATAGCGTTAATTTGCTGTGGTGGTTGGAATTACGGGAGGTGTTGTGTTTTATTATTTTTATTTTTTGTTAGTTTTGTGTTAATTGATGAATTTGTGGTTGTTAGAGCCTACGGCACGCAGAGCTGGTGGCTCTCATGCCATTCCATCAGCTGACCCTATGGCGCGAAGACCATACCGTGGGTTGCGCTATGGCGTGGTGACCAGCCCACGCCGTGGCTACTTTTTTCCCCTCTTTGTGTATGTGTAATAACGGTAAAAAAAAAGAAGTGAACGTTGGGCTTAACTAGCCGTTTTTTTGGCATTTTAACCCACTTTTTCCAAATTTTTTACTCTTTAAAAATCCTATAAATACCCCATTGTGAATTTGGATGTGTACATAGACCGGCATGGTACCTCCGGTATGCTGCAGTGGTGGGTGGTTGTAAGTACGAGGAGGTGTTGTGTTTAATTATTATTTTTTAAAAATTTATTGATGAATTTTTGGTTGTTCGAGGTAGTTAGCTACTTAGCTAGATGTGTAGTGTTGATTCTTGTTAGCTTGTTTTTGACTTTGGACGTGTATATAGATAGATATACTACCTGCGCTATGCTGCAATGGTGGTTTGAATTACGAGGAGGTGTTGTGTGCTTAACTGTGTATATTTCGTTTTGTGCTGTGTTAAAATTGATTAGCGTACATAGCTTACATGGTGCACGACACTACGTTATAAAAGAAAACACGAATTCATACAGTGGATTGTTGTTTAAATATACTTTTCACAAGTTTTAAATTCTATTTGACTAACCTAAACTCATGTGAGGGGTTTAATTAGTAAATTAAAATTAGTCATTTTTTAGTTTTTTAAGGGAATTAGGAAAATGCTTCATAATATATATACTTTAGATATGCTGGATGAAATAAATTAATTGGCTAGGATGATGTTAATGGGAATTTTGTTTTTTTTGTTGAAAGAAATGTGTGCTTTTGTACACTATAGATCTAGGCTTGATTTTGGTTTTCTTTTTTGAGTATGATTTATCTCGTTACAGTTTGCGGTTATCAGATAATTCGAAAAAAATACAAGTGATGCGATGTGAGATGTATGTTTTCATGTTGATATTGTTGAATGTGAAACAACTGTGGAGTGTCATTGTCTGATGTACTCACTGTTGTTTGGTATTTAGTCTATCTCATGATTTGAAAATTGAACATGCTTTTGGAGCATTCATTTTCTTATTTGGTGGTTCTTAGATTTAGACATAATAATGCATTTCTTTGCATGTGCTGAATCTATCTATACTTCCTTTTGTTTTTTTCTTTTCGTGTTCATGACAAGGAGAAATGAATATGAGGTGCAACTGATAACGTTGTATCGCACACGACTATATGATTTATAAAATACCTTTTTTATGTTTATCGTTTTCTTCAATTCGATGTTATGTTTTTATTGTAATGATTATCTTCTGTGGGACAAACTGCATATTGTCATTTAAGCATAGTTGTCGTATTTACTAATGCTCTTGCACTTTTTAGCTTATTTTTTCCTTCTTTGGTGTTCATTGTTAATGCTTTTTAGTGTTTTTATGTATCTTCTTTTTTCATGATTTCTAATAGATTTTGCCGTTATTATGTTAGGTTGTATAATATTTTAGTGGCTGAGACCTGTAGCTCCAAGTATTTTAATTGGACATGTTAGTAGTCTAATTTTAGTATTAACTGTAACGAATTAACTTATAGTTTGTGTTTAACTGTTTATAACCTATTTTGATAAGTTGGTACCAAGTTTGCACATTCAGAATATTGCAAAAAGAATAAATGGAATGTTAATACTATGATACTAGATAAAAAGAATTCAAGAATTAAAACTGCTGCGTGTATTCTTTCAATGCTGCAAAGATGAAGAATCATAGAATAAAGATAGAATATGCATATTATATATTTATGTCGATAGTTGATGCAAAAGAACTCGGTAAATGTTCTTGTTTTCCATAAAGATGAGAAAAGTATCCCTATGAATAAATATGTAGTTGTTGAATATTCAGAAAGTATATGTACTCAAATGGAAACGAGCGTCACTTGAAGTACCACCGCTTAACATAGACAGAAAAACGAAACTGTAATGCAATAACGTTGACGACGCCTAAATCCACTTTAAGTTGCTTCGTCGTCAAACCTTGACATAAGCGGATTTTGATATTTAAACTGCTTTAAATGGTATTGCATTTGTTGCGTTATTTTCTATTGACATTTTGTATTTTTTTGTGGTATCATTGTCTTTATTTTTAGTTAACACTGACATAATTTTGCTCTTACTTTTTACCTGTATACTTTAGCTCACTGAAGAGTTGTCGAAGGTGGATGAGAAGCTAAAGTTGACAGAATCTCTTCTGGAAAGCAAGGTATAGTCGTATAGATTGAACCACTTCTTTAGAGGTGGCAATATGGGTGGGTCAGACGAGTTTATATAACTGGTCATGTGAGATGAGTGATGAAAATGGGTCATTTTTGCATGGTTGGTTTGGCTGACATGAACACTTCTGACCCACTTTTTTTGTATTACATAATAATTAGCGTGCCGAATATGACTAGAAAAGTTATATTATTTCAATAATAACCTAACTTCTTGAACAAAATGATTTATAAGGTTTTATTTATTAAACATACAGTTTGGGCCACTTTCTACCGATTTGAGCTGTCAGTAAATGTGCCAAAATTGCCACTTCTTTAGGTTTATCTTCAGTCTTTTAAACTCTTTCCGTATAGGATCAGATATAACTATATATACTTTTCTGGCTGTCTAGAATCTTGAAATCAAGAAAATCAACGATGAGAAGAAGGCGTCCATGGCAGCTCAGTTTGCAGCAGAAGCCACTCTACGAAGGGTTCATGCCGCTCAAAAAGATGATGATATGCCTCCAATTGAGGCCATCCTTGCACCTTTGGAAGCTGAGCTTAAGCTGGCTAGACAAGAGGTATGGCTTCTATCTTTTGGCTAGTTAATGCAGATATGTATGAAAAGATCTGAATATCATATTCTTACGGTTTTGGATTTCAGATAGCGAAGCTTCAGGATGACAACAAAGCATTAGATCGACTGACTAAATCAAAGGAGGCTGCTTTACTTGAAGCTGAGAGGACTGTGCAGGTTGCCTTGGCTAAGGCATCTATGGTTGATGATCTTCAGAATAAGAATCAGGAGCTGATAAAGCAGATTGAAATTTGCCAGGTATTGTTTTGTATTTTTATTTTTTCATATTGAACAATGAAATAATGACCTTTCATTGGTCATCACTTCTTTTCCACAATGTAAATATGTTCTCTTTGCCACTTGTTTCTCAGGAAGAAAATAAAATTTTGGATAAAATGCATCGTCAAAAGGTTGCTGAGGTGGAAAAGCTTACCCAAACTGTACGGGAGCTTGAAGAGGCGGTTCTTGCAGGCGGTGCAGCTGCAAATGCTGTCAGGGACTATCAACGGAAAGTTCAAGAAATGAATGTAAAACAGAATATAATTCGTTTCTGTAGTTGATTAAACTTTGTACAATTTTGTTCCTTAGCTTACTGATTTGGTGTTATTCATTGATAGGAGGAAAGAAAAACACTAGACAGAGAGCTAGCTCGTGCAAAAGTTACAGCAAATAGAGTGGCAACAGTTGTAGCTAATGAATGGAAAGATGCTAATGACAAAGTGATGCCAGTAAAGCAATGGCTTGAAGAAAGAAGGTTCTTGCAGGTAATTCTTATGGAAAAACATTTTTTATAAATCTTATTTCTTTCCATAACATTCTTATTTATTTATCAATCTTCTAATTATTGACTTGCCAGTTCACCCTTTTGTTAACAGAGTGAGATGCAACAATTGCGAGACAAGCTAGCTATAACCGACCGTGCTGCAAAATCTGAAGCACAATTAAAAGTAGGTGTTTTCCAAATTGTTGTCTATATATATGGATTATTAATTAATGAATCTAAGTATTGATTCATCTCATAACATAATAGGAAAAATTTCAACTGCGGCTTAGGGTACTTGAAGATACATTGAGATCGCCAAGCAATTGTACTTCACGCCGCCAATCTCTAGGTGGAGCTGATAACTTCTCCAAATTGGCCTCTAATGGATTTTTACCCAAGAGGTCGCCATCTTTTCAGATAAGATCAACACTTCCATCTGGTTCCAGCTCAGTGTTGAGGCATGCAAAAGGTACATCGAAGTCATTTGATGGTGGGACCCGATCACTTGACAGGGGTAAACTTATCTCCAGTGGAGAGAATAGTCCTACTTTTAATGTTGGGCAATCATGCGAATCAACCAAGGACAGTGAGACCCCTGATAGTTCCTGGAAAGCTAATCCAGATGAAAAACCCGAAACTGAGGATACTGTGCCAGGATTGTTATATGATTTACTGCAAAAAGAAGTAATTGCTTTGAGGAAATCTAGTAATGAAAAGGACCAGAGCCTTAAAGACAAGGATGACGCCATTGAGGTTCACATCTTTCGCTTTAATGTTTGTTTTACTTTTCTTTTTCCTTTCTATTTTTCGTATGAAATAGAGGTGGAAATTTCTACTCATTACTTATATATTGGTCGATTCAGGATATGTTCAATCTCTAATGGCTCAAATGGGTAAAAATTAGAAGTAAAACAAACTGAAGGGTCAGATGGATCACAAAGTTGACCATTGTGTAAATTTAATTGGATAAAACACCCTTAAGTCACTTTTCAGAACAATATATAATTATTGAAAAATAAGAAGTTTATGATCATATTTACAGCTAACACACTATTTATGGGTAAAAATTAGAAGTAAAACAAACTGAAGGGTCAGATGGATCACAAAGTTGACCATTGTGTAAATTTAATTGGATAAAACACCCTTAGTCACTTTTCAGAACAATATATAATTATTGAAAAAAAAAGAAGTTTATGATCATATTTACAGCTAACACACTATTTATTTAGCAGAATTAAATAAGCGGACAAAAAACACTTTTACTCAACCCAACTCATTACCCAACATGCCCATTTGACACTTAGATTAAGAAGTTACGTAGTATTATTCATTGTTTGAATTGTTATGTTTGGATTCAGATGTTAGCAAAGAAAGTAGATACTTTGACAAAGGCTATGGAGGTTGAGGCCAAAAAGATGAGAAGAGAGGTGGCAGCTATGGAAAAAGAGGTAGCTGCTATGCGTGTTGACAAGGAACAGGACAGTAGGGTGAAACGGATGGGGAACTCAAAGGGTCCTGTCAACACCTCTCAGCCACTTCCAGCCAGGTATATTACATTATCCGATTTTACTTATTGGGTGTTTGGATTGAAGTTCTAGGAACATGGAATGGGAAGGAGAGCAAAAGAATTGGTTTGAAATTGAGTTCCATTAGCGTTTTCATTCCCACCCTGCCCTTAATGATTGTGACCGTAAACTAAAACGTTAGTTAATGTATGCAGGAACGTAACAAGAGGAGGATTAACCAGAAGCACTCAATAACTAAAAAAGGAGCATCAAATTACATTTATTTTTAGTCGATTATGTAATGGTGTAACTAGTATACTGATGGTTGGTGAAGATGAAAAAACAAGATAGATGGGTCGGTATGCTTTTTCTGACTTTGTTGCGTAGAAGAAATCAGCAAGCGGGAGTGAAGCTGAGCTAATTTTTTTCTTTCTCAAAGTTGATTTTGAGGGTGTGTTTTGTATAGGATAGCTGTTCTTTTATTCTATTATTGCTTAGTGTGATTTGCATTCTTTGGGAATTATGATTGTTAGTATTGTTTCACCTGTGCTTTGTGATTTATTATTCTCATTCACAAATAAACCTGAAATTAGAATCTTGATTGATACCATTGGCCTATAGGTTTGGGATAAATATATGTAATATATTCTTTTCTAATTTTGCAAGACTATAAGCATGTATCATTTACTACCACGAGGTATCTAAATACGATATAGCATTTACATATACATTTCTTTCGTAAAGTCTGAAATCGTCGATTTGAATGTAGGAATTCGAGATACATGAGGTGTTACTGGTTGTATTCATAAATGGGTATTGCTTTAAGATATATACGACATTTGATAAAAGTTAGATTGTATATCTATGGAAGTTTCTTTTAGCATTATGGGAATTTCTAAATTTTTAGTAAATAAGTTCATATCATGATCTAGATAAAAGTATCGGTATTGCTCTAGTCAAATTGGTAACTATTTAGTCGGAAATACGTGAGCCTATTGGGACACACACGTATATACCAAGGGAACGTTTATTAATGTATTTATTGTATATATACGAGTATTAATTATAGGGTGAAGGCTCAAAATACGTAACAAACTTTCTCAAATTTACCAAAATACGTAGCATACTAATTTTATTATCAATATCGCTAAATAACTTTCAAAAATTGTTCAATATACATAATATGACCAGTTTTTTTCCAGCATGTCTTTTTTTTACATGTTACGTGTATATTCCAACGCATCAAATGGTTCCAACTCAGCATAAAGTCAAATGTTGACCTCTAAGTTAATATAAGTCTTCAAAAACACATATCTCACTTTCATAAACAAAAAACACACACACCTCACTCTAAAAAAAACCCTAGATCTGATTAACCCAACTTCTGCAAATGTGATTAGGTATGTAAACCCTAATTTTTGATTGCAATAATTAGATGTGACTTTCCCATTCTCTAATTATAATCTCAAATTGAAACCTTAATTTTTGATTGCACATATTATGTAAACCCTAATTTAATCTATAATTGAAACCCTAATTGAAGACCATAATTTTTTGATTGCAGGTTGATGAGTAGCAGAAGATGTCTCTTTTCACTGTTAGACTCTATCATGATGAGGTTTTTGTCCCAAATCCACTAAAGTATATGCTTGGATCGTGTACAGTTATCAATAGCATTCAGTTCGAAGAAATGCCAGTTAGTCAATTGTTTGATATCATTGAAAGATTAGTTGTCCATGATGTTAAAAGATTGTATTATGTTGTACCTGGAACAACACTTACTCGTAGGATTAGGGAAATAAATAGTGATGCTGATATGGTTGACTTTGTTAAAGTAGGATTTGAGAATGGTTTTAAGGTTGACTTGTATCATGAATACAATGATTATAATGTTATGGAGAACACTATAAATGATCATCTGTTTACTCAAAATGACAATGTTGATAGCCTAGATTGTGATGAAACTGTTGTTGAGCAAGAAGAGGACCTAGAGAATACAGACTTTCACACTGAAGGGGAACAAAATGTAGTATTTGAGAGATTGACCATAGATGATCATTTTTTAACTAAACTGGTTGGTAAGGGCAACTTTATAGGAACCAAAGATATTCCAATCCCCAATTTAACTGGTAAGTATATTGTGGAAGAACATGACCCTGAGGCTGATGTTATAGATGCTAAGTACAAGATTCAAAAAGGTGTTCAATATCCTTGTTACAACCCTGAATTACTTTGGAAAGAATTTGTGCCTGTCATAGGAATGAATTTTGTCACAATTCTCAATTTTTGGTCATTTCTCAAAACAATTCACGTTTCACAATTTCATCATTTATCGTAAACTAGGTTTGCGTGTTCCAAATTCGCGTAACCTTAATGGTTTAGCGGCGAATTCATGATCATATCATCACGAACATTTCATATGGACTAAGTTTAGTCTACATTTCATTAGCATCATTTACATCATATTAGTTCATTCATGACATTTCATTTCACATTTAACGCGTGAATTTTATATTAAATAAACGTTATCGCGTGAGTTATTAATTTGAACGTTTAATCCGTTACTTCTAAAAATGATCCCGATATATTTTTATACTTACATTTAGTTATAAAAACTATATTTTGAGTTTAACTAGTGTTTTGAATTTATTTTGGTACATAAACCGTTAAATTCATATTATTACGACGTTTTTCTTAAAAACTACACTATAATTAATTTATCACTCAAATTTTACAAGGAATGTATTTTTACAATTTTTATAATATCATCACACTCTACTTTGATCTATTAAAAATTTACTTGTACCAAAAAGTTACCATTTACCTTACAAGTTATTCTTAACTACATATAATTACTTACACTTTTCTTACAAATTATACATTACATATATATATATATATATATAAAAAAAAAAAAAAAAAAGATATTGGAGAGATACACTCCCTAAAACCGTTCTAGGAGGTGTATGCATTTAATGTTTGGCAAGATTTTCAATGTATAAATCTATACTCCATGTATTATTCTTTCATTTCATTCAATCCTACAATAATTCATGATAGATCAAATTGTCTTCTCTTCTTGTTCTTCCTCTTATCATAACCGGCCATCATAAGGTTTTCACAAGGGATCATCAATTTTTCAAGCTCAAGTGTTTTTACAATCTAGATTACACTCTCATTAAGGTTTTGAAATAAAAACCTAGGGTGTTTAGGCTAACCTTGGTTCTTTGCACCTCATCATAGTTTACTTGTAAGCATATCACTTCATTCTACCTCTTTCACTTTCATTCCATATTTATTTCTTCATATTTTGAGCAAACATGCAAGACTTGTGTTTATTTATACCATTTTTACATTGATTTTAGAGTTTATATATATATAAAGTCATCCTATAATTATTCCCTTGTTATATTTTGGTCTTGATGATGATTAGGAACCCATGACACCCTAAGAAGGTGTATGGTAGGATTAGATTAGCTTTGGAGTTGATTTGAAGGGATTGGAATAGGTTTAGTACGAGAAAAACTATTTTCGACAAGTATATAAAGTGGTCTGTCCTTACTTTGATTTTCTGGAAAATCCGACAGTAGGCACGAATTTTTGGCCTTGATATTTAGAAAATATACTTTAAAACGAATCCGTGGCCGCTTGAACGGATTAAAACGGAGTTATAACGAAGAAGTTATGGATTTTACAAGTTTGACGACGAAATATATATTTTTCAGAAAATTCAGCAACCTATTTTTACTTTATTCGAGTCAAAAACGAGCCTTAAGCTTCACAACTTATTTCGACTTATCAAAAATATATTAGTATACTTCGATACGAAGCTAAGGACGTATTATACGTAGAAAACGGATTTGAAACGGCAAAGATATGCACGTTTTCATAAAATTGCCGTAACTATTATTTTCTTTTCTCAAAAACTATATTATTTTACGGTAAGTGTTACGGTAACTAAAACGACCATGTTGGAGGCTGTTTTTATCTATGACGTAAACTTTTTCAATGTCCACAGATCACCAAACATATTTTCCAAAACCCGCCGTTTGTTGCTTTGTATGTCTAAACTTGCCTCAAACTCATTTTTCACACAACAATTAGACAAAATCACCATCTTTAACCCTTATTATCTTTATGTTCGAGACCTTTATGTCGAAAACTCCTGAACTGAAACTTCTATATTTTGATACAAACTTTCCAAAACCGTCGAGTTCGTTCTCTAACGATCGGCGTACCCATTTTACGACTAGTTTTCGGAGCCATTTTGTCACTTTCAAGAAATTTCCGACGACATTGTTTTACGACGAAAAGTGATAAATTTCACTATAAATCATTATAAAACCGTTGTAGGATGACATTTTGACGTAAATAATTGTAAAGTGATTTTTGGATGGTCAAGACGTCAAAAGTGTATTTTTTCGACGAAGAGTATTATTTTTCAAAATTCACAAGTGGTATAAATAACATACGAAATGCATGCATAACATTACATCATAACTCATTGAGTATCATATCATTCATTTTAGGTCGCGGATAGTTTCCGAGCCTCATTTTCTTGCACTTCATTTTGTTAGCATATCAATCACACCAGGTGAGTTCGTAGCCCCACTTTCTATTACGTATTTGTCTTACAAACTCTTTGGGGGAGATACATGCTCAACTACTTACTTTCACTATCACAAATATTCTAAACTTTGACATATTACTATGAGTTCTATAGCCCCACTTTCAATTGTTTTTATACTACTTTTGGGGGAGATACATGCTCAAACTATTTTCATTTACTTTCACGAGTACTCTAAACTTTTACATACTATTGTGAGTTCATACCCCACTTTTACTCGTTTAAATTCTTACAAACTATTTGGGGGAGATACATGCTTAAATACTTGTTTCACTCTTGCGAATACTCAAACCATTTATACAATTGTGTTACAATATACTCGATACACTTTGGACATTCTGTGTGGTTTATTGCGATATGTGCCTTAATGTGCTAAACTAGTTTTCAATTATGCATCAACATACAAACTTTAGCAATCGGTTAACCGCTGGAGCCGGCAGAGGTATTGATAGTACTATCTGGCCGACGCCCCCACCCTTGGGTCCTTGATGACGCGACCGGGTGAATATATAACTGTTATTCAATGAAACAGTACAAACAATTTAGACTTGTCAAGAGGTTCAGTTGGTTGTGATTCTTTGCATTAAGTACATGTATATATCGTATGCACCTATGTCCTACTTACAAACAAGATTGACAATTCTATTTTTGGCAATGGGTTGTAAACACACAGGTTGCAAGTTTTGTATGGGCGGAACTTGAACTGAGTGGATTTACAATGCCTTTGCTGCATAAACGATTTTGAAAGGCTTTACATTTCATCACAAACTCTATGAACTCACCAACCTTTGTGTTGACACTTTTAGCATGTTTTATTCTCGTGTATCTAAGGCATTCACTTCATGGCATGCATATGGACACATCATAGAGTCGTGGTGACGACGCGCCTCACATGGGATTTATACCCTTTAAAAACATCGCTTTTTGTAACAAACTTATTTCCGCACAAGTTGATTTTCATTTGGGACCTACTTTTTGTAAACTCTGATTATTTTAATTAATCAAACGATGTATTTTCTAAACGACACTTTAGGTCGTTCAATATAATCGTAACTTTGATGCTATGACAGTCTCCCCAAGGTATTCAATTCACGCAAAACACGTAATTTGGGGTGTGACAGATTGGTATCGAGCATCTATAGAGAACTAGGTTACATCATTGACCCTAGACTATAACCACATCATCATAGCATCTCATCATATCATTATAAGTGCACATTCTTTATACATGCGGACTTATGACTCAACACCAAACATCATATGAGTCGATTAGTTCAAGCATTGCATAGTTACTCCTAAATTATACATAGCCTGATCACCTATGTCTAATCGGGAAGAATCATGCAATGCGGAGTAGTAGTCTCATATGAGTAAGCAATTCAGTAATCGAGCCAAATTTTCAAAAGATTTTCTTCAAACCACTTGTTTCCAGTTTGATCCGAGTGACAGTTCTTGTTTGATGAGTTGCAAAGATCGAGCTAGAAACAAGCCGTTACCTAAACCGATTTAGCCTAATCGTATGACAGTTCTTGTTTGATGAGTTGTGGGATTAAGCAAAAATCGGTACCAAAAAGTCTTTTTAAAATTTTGCTTGAGAATGGGAAAGCTTGTCTCATCGAGCCTAATCATAAGAAAGCATGTATTTAGGATGGGAATTGCTCACGATACCACAGGAACGTATCTTGTGGGACGAGTAACTCATATGCATGAGCATAGACATAATCATTTAGACCATGCACGAGCATAAACTTTTAGAACCCTTGTCGAGGTTCGAACCATAGTATCATCGATTGAATCACGAGGACGTGATTCCTCTGACATGGGAAGAATGTCACAATTCTCAATTTTTGGTCATTTCTCAAAACAATTCACGTTTCACAATTTCATCATTTATCGTAAACTAGGTTTGCGTGTTCCAAATTCGTGTAACCTTAATGGTTTAGCGGCGAATTCATGATCATATCATCACGAACATTTCATATGGACTAAGTTTAGTCTACATTTCATTAGCATCATTTACATCATATTAGTTCATTCATGACATTTCATTTCACATTTAACGCGTGAATTTTATATTAAATAAACGTTATCGCGTGAGTTATTAATTTGAACGTTTAATCCGTTACTTCTAAAAATGATCCCGATATATTTTTATACTTACATTTAGTTATAAAAACTATATTTTGAGTTTAACTAGTGTTTTGAATTTATTTTGGTACATAAACCGTTAAATTCATATTATTACGACGTTTTTCTTAAAAACTACACTATAATTAATTTATCACTCAAATTTTACAAGGAATGTATTTTTACAATTTTTATAATATCATCACACTCTACTTTGATCTATTAAAAATTTACTTGTACCAAAAAGTTACCATTTACCTTACAAGTTATTCTTAACTACATATAATTACTTACACTTTTTCTTACAAATTATACATTACATATATATATATATATATATAAAAAAAAAAAAAAAAAAGATATTGGAGAGATACACTCCCCTAAAACCGGTTCTAGGGGGGGGAGGTGTATGCATTTAATGTTTGGCAAGATTTTCAATGTATAAATCTATACTCCATGTATTATTCTTTCATTTCATTCAATCCTACAATAATTCATGATAGATCAAATTGTCTTCTCTTCTTGTTCTTCCTCTTATCATAACCGGCCATCATAAGGTTTTCACAAGGGATCATCAATTTTTCAAGCTCAAGTGTTTTTACAATCTAGATTACACTCTCATTAAGGTTTTGAAATAAAAACCTAGGGTGTTTAGGCTAACCTTGGTTCTTTGCACCTCATCATAGTTTACTTGTAAGCATATCACTTCATTCTACCTCTTTCACTTTCATTCCATATTTATTTCTTCATATTTTGAGCAAACATGCAAGACTTGTGTTTATTTATACCATTTTTACATTGATTTTAGAGTTTATATATATATAAAGTCATCCTATAATTATTCCCTTGTTATATTTTGGTCTTGATGATGATTAGGAACCCATGACACCCTAAGAAGGTGTATGGTAGGATTAGATTAGCTTTGGAGTTGATTTGAAGGGATTGGAATAGGTTTAGTACGAGAAAAACTATTTTCGACAAGTATATAAAGTGGTCTGTCCTTACTTTGATTTTCTGGAAAATCCGACAGTAGGCACGAATTTTTGGCCTTGATATTTAGAAAATATACTTTAAAACGAATCCGTGGCCGCTTGAACGGATTAAAACGGAGTTATAACGAAGAAGTTATGGATTTTACAAGTTTGACGACGAAATATATATTTTTCAGAAAATTCAGCAACCTATTTTTACTTTATTCGAGTCAAAAACGAGCCTTAAGCTTCACAACTTATTTCGACTTATCAAAAATATATTAGTATACTTCGATACGAAGCTAAGGACGTATTATACGTAGAAAACGGATTTGAAACGGCAAAGATATGCACGTTTTCATAAAATTGCCGTAACTATTATTTTCTGAAAAACTATATTATTTTACGAGACAAGTGTTACGGTAACTAAAACGACCATGTTGAGGGCTGTTTTTATCTATGATGTAGAACTTTTTGGAACGAAATGTCTTCTAATAAAATCGAGATCACCAAGTATATTTTCCAAAACAACCAACCGTTTGTATAGCGGAGTTGTAATAAATTATTTATGGTCGTCTAAACTTTGCCGAAACTCATTTTTAAACCACATTTTGGACAAAATCACCATCTTTAACCCTTATTATCTTTATGTTCGAGACCTTTATGTCGAAAACTCCTGAATTGAAACTTCTAGATTTTGATACAAACTTTCCAAAACCGTCGAGTTCGTTTTCTAACGATCGACGTACACCATTTTACGACTAGTTTTTCGAGCCATTTTGTCACTTTCAAGAAATTTCCGATTACATTGTTTTACTAACGAAAAGTGATAAATTTCACTATAAATCATTATAAAACCATTGTAGGATGACATTTTGACGTAAATAATTGTAAAGTGATTTTTGATTGGTCAAGACGTCAAAAGTGTATTTTTTCGACGAAGAGTATTATTTTTCAAAATTCACAAGTGGTATAAATAACATACGAAATGCATGCATAACATTACATCATAACTCATTGAGTATCATATCATTCATTTTAGGTCGTGGATAGTTTCCGAGCCTCATTTTCTTGCACTTCATTTTGTTAGCATATCAATCACACGGTGAGTTCGCCCCACTTTCTATTACGTATTTGTCTTACAAACTCTTTGGGGAGATACATGCTCAACTACTTACTTTCACTATCACAAATATTCTAAACTTTGACATATTACTATGAGTTCTATAGCCCCACTTTCAATTGTTTTTATACTACTTTTGGGAGAGATATATGCTCAAACTATTTTCATTTACTTTCACAAGTACTCTAAACTTTTACATACTACTGTGAGTTCATACCCCACCTTTACTCGTTTAAATTCTTACAAACTATTTGGGGGAGATACATGCTTAAATACTTGTTTCACTCTTGCGAATACTCAAACCATTTATACAATTGTGTTACAATATACTTCTTATACACTTTGGACATTATGTGTGGTTTATTGCGATATGTGCCTTAATGTGCTAAACTAGTTTTCAATTATGCATCAACATACAAACTTTAGCAATCGGTTAACTCGGGAGCCGCAGAGAGGTATTGATAGTACTATCGGCTGACGCCCCCACCCTTGTGTCCTTGATGACGCGACCTGGGGTGAATATAATATGTTATTCAATGAAACAGTACAAACAATTTAGACTTGTCAAGAGGTTCAGTTGGTTGTGATTCTTTGCATTAAGTACATGTATATATCGTATGCACCCATGTCCTACTTACAAACAAGATTGACAATTCTATATTTTGGCAATGGGTTGTAAACACACAGGTTGCAAGTTTTGTATGGGCGAACCTTGAACTCGAGTGGATTTACAATGCCTTTTGTGCATAAACAATTTTTGAAAAGCTTTACATTTCATCACAAACTCTATGAACTCACCAACCTTTGTGTTGACACTTTTTAGCATGTTTTATCTCGGGTATCTAAGGCATTCACTTCATGGCATGCATATGGACACATCATAGAGTCGTGGTGACGACGTGTCTCACATGGGATTTATACACTTTAAAAACATCGTTTGGCTTGTATCAAACCTATTTCCCGCATTGATTTTCATTTGGGACCTACTTTTGTAAACTCGATTATTTTAATTAATCAAACGATGTATTTTCTAAACGACACTTTAGGTCGTTCGATATAACTGTAACTTTGATGCTATGACAGTCCTCCCCCAAGGTATTCAATTCCGCTGCAAAACACGTAATTTGGGGGTGTGACAAATTTTGAGAGCCCACAACAATTGAAACATGCTTTGGCAGATTATGGAGTTGCACATGGTTATCAACTGGTATTACGAATGATAATCGTTTGCTTGTTTATTGTAGAGATGTAGAGTTGTAGGTGTGTTTGGTAAGGGTATTAAGAAAAACAAGGAAAATGAAAAACAGGGAGGGAAGGGTAAAGGTCTTATGAAAGACATTGTACCTGTAGAATCACAGAAACCTAAAAAAAAGGGTACTAGGATTCTGTGATTCTACAGGTACAATGGATTATGAAAGACATTGTACCTGTAGACTTTGGATTATAGGGTGTAGAAAGGTCATAGGGATTGATGGGTGTTTTATTGGTCACATTCAAATGGGCTTCAGGCACACAAAGGACATTCTTGTCCATTTAGACTTTGGGCTTCTTGGATGTCTAGTGAAAAGTCCTTCCAAATCAAGACATTGTACCCTGACCATAGGTGCACAGTGTACGTGCACTAGAAACTACAATATAGGTTCATTGGTCACATTCAAATGGATAGCAAATCATTATGCCAGTGAAATCATCATGAACCCACCAATAACTTATAAGTTTATGAAGGAAGATATTAGAGTAAAGTTCATGATTGATGTGAGTCAAGGGCAGTGCAAAAGAGCCAAACAATGTGCTCTGTATGAACATGAGGGAGGGCTTATAAAACATTATGGGAAACTCTGGGAATACAGACAAGCCATTCTAGACTCCAATCCTGGTTCTACTTGTTATTTAGATGTGGAATTCAATGACAATGGTGATCCCTACTTTCACAGAATGTATGTTTTCTTTAAGGGTGTCAAGGATGGATGGATTATAGGGTGTAGAAAGGTCATAGGGATTGATGGGTGTTTTATCACACATATGTGCAAGGGTGAGCTTTTGACTGCAATGGGTAGAGATGAGTGTTGATACAAAAGTTGGACGTTCCTTATTTGGGGCTCCGGCTCTCGTACCAATTGCTGATTGTTGCTTGAGACCTCACAAGACTAAAAGGCGTAAAACACCGTTAGGTTTACCGTGGGATTGATTCGTAAGCTGAAAACAAATAAGCTACCTCACACAAACCGGCCACTTGTGAATGGCCGACCGTAAGAAGCTTAAAACACAAATACAATGAAGATCAGAGAATACGTGAATTCCGGTCGTTATGTCCCACCGGAGACTCAATGGTGTGCAAACACTTGATCGACGATAGAATGATCACTAAGGATAGTGATCGGAAAGGATTTGGATGAATAATTACACTACTGAAAAAGTTTATAAATTAAAGCGACTTAAATATAAATTAAGAAAATTAAAAAGATAAAATATATTAAATAAACGCTATCACTATATTTAAAGTTGATGAACGTTTAAAACTTAAAACTTAAAATTTACGTTTAAAATAAAATTACGTAAACAAAATAAAAAGTGAAATCTAAGAAATAAAAGTCCTAAAAATATGAAAAATACATTTTTACAAACCTAATGATAAAAGAAATTTTATAGAAAAAGAAAATTATTTTTATAACTAATTAATTAATTATTATTAATTAAAAACTATTTTAACTATTAAATATTAGCTTATAATACAAGAAAATATGAAATTAAGCTAGAAAAATAAAATTAAGACTTATAAAAATCTAAAATATGATAAAACTAATTTTAAAACTGAAAATATATTTTTTAGACTTTTTATATATTTATTATTAATTTAAAACTATTTAAAACTAATTAAAATGCTAGAAATTAATATTTAAACTAAGAAAATTATGGAAAAATATTTTTTTGGCTTTTTATATTTATCTTAACTTAATAAAATTGAAAAATTATTTTTTTGAAACTTTTCTTAATTATTTGTATTTAAAGCTAATTAAAAATACTTAAAAACTAATTTAAATTAAGAAAAATAGCAAACAAGCTTGGAAAAATATGAAAATTTCAGGAAAACTCTAAAATAATATTTAGAACCTAGGAAAAATATAAAAAACAGGGGTTGTGTGGAGGGATTTGAAACTGAAGTACAAGTGCTTATTGAAATAAGCACTTAAATAAGCAAAAGGACACCCAAGGCCACCCAACTGAAACAGAAGCTACACTATGCTAAAAGAACTCAAAAACAACCAATCTCAACTGCTCTTAACCACTGGAATAGCAATTTACTCAGATTTGGGTGTTTGATTTTATGCTAAAATGATTTGGGTGCTAAGTTTAGACTTAAGCACGGGCTTCAAAATATTGAAAATGAAAAGCACTTGCTGGATCCTACACTAGACCTGGCCAAGAGTTTGTAAACCAAAAATTAGACCTAGATAAGCCAATATGAGCCATGCACAAGCTCTGCAAAAGCTGCATAAACCCTGTGCAGATTTAATGCCCTGCACATGGGATTTAAGCCCATGATCACAAGCTAAAATGAAGCTTCTAAAAAATTCACAAAAATGTAATAAAATAGAGATAAGAAAATAGACCAGTAGGACTTTTAAAAACAACAAGTTTCATCTGATTTGTCCTGAATGAGCTCAAGAAAATTCACCTGGTTGGACCAAAACTGAGTTTTGCAAATTTTGACTTTTTGAGCAATAATAAAAAGTTGACTATTTTGAACTTTGATTCTAATTTATGGACTGATAATGATGTATTATGATGAAATGAAGTTACTGAAAGCTATGTTTATTGATTCTTAACACAAATCAAGGTTTTGATTCTTAAAACTCTAACAGTTGAAGCATATAAGACATTAGATGGGAATTTGACTTTGAGATCAGTAAGTGAGTTAAGACAAATGGATCAATATAAGCTAAACACACATAAACCAATAAATCCTAACCTATAAACAATCCTCAAGCACAGCTATGCTACAAAATCCAAACACACCTTAATGAGCTGATATGCAATCTTAACAAGACTAACTACTAATCTAGCTAAATCAGACACTCAAACTGAGTTCAACTGGTTTAATTATCATTAAGTAGACAAGACTAAACTAGTGGATACCACAGATACATGAACAAACAAAGACTGCAAATTGACTTGAGAATGAAAAGTGAAACAGTTACTTACAACTGTCCAGTTGGTGTGCAGGCTAAAACCAAACCCAATCCTACTCTATACTAATCTAATCCAACCCCAAAGCACCACTGCATCAACCACATACCATTTCTTTCTTCAATTCTTGCCCATTTTGACTTTCATTGACCAATTTCCAAAAGTGCTTGAACTTGAATATTAGCTTGTAAAAACTTTGATGCTTATGAAGCTTGATTGAGATTAAAACCGAAAGCAGGTTAAAAGCTTTAACAAAAGAGCTTGAAAATGAAAAGTTCAACAGTGAATATAAAACTTGGAATTTATATAAAAGACTTGAATTGAAACTCAAAAGCACATACAATGATGTTTTCACTTACATGTGATACATTGAAACTAAAATTACAACATTTTAACTAAAACTAAAACATTTTAAATAAAAAATGACATTTAAAGGAAAAAGATAAAACTAGCTACCCTTTATTCTTCTCTCTAACTCCTCTTTTATAGCTCCACATGCATCTCTCTCCTCTTCTGAGATAATCCCACCAATAATAATAGCCATTGGATGACTTGGATAAATTTTAGCCGTTTGATTCATTTTGGCGCCAAAGTTGGTTTAATGACTGAGAGGTTGAGTGAGGTGAGGAGGGATGCAATAAATGATTTTTGTAGTTGTGTGGAGGTGGGGGGACATGGAGAGTGATATGTTGAGGAAGGGGGATGGTTGTGTGGAGAGTCACAGCATGTGAGTTGGAGGGGAAGACTTATTGGCGCCAAGTTGGGTGGTTTGGTTTTATTAATAAAACGTGGGTGGGTCGGGTTGGTTTATTGGACGGGTTGGGAGTTGGGTAAAAGATGGGCTTGGGTTGGGCTTTGTTTGGATCAAAAATAACAAAGGGGTCCGTTTGGTTGTAGTAATAACACAAGGACCATTCATGTAAATTCGAAACTCCAAGGACTAAAAGTGTGATTTAAATATTACCCAATGGCCAAACTTGTCATTCTCAAATAATTAAAGGACCATATTTGCCATTTTCTGAAATTTGAAGGACTAAACATGACAATTTTCAAAGTTTAAGGACCAAAGTTGTAATTTTGCAAATTTTACATTTCAAAGGTTTGTTTTGACAACTTTTGAATCCCATGGACCTTAAATGACATTTTTCTTTATTTCGATATACCAGGGACTGTTTTTGACAACTTTTGAAACTTGGGGACTAAAGCGCCAATTTTGCAAATTTGATATGTTTTTCATCTGATTTTGATATTTTTGCATTTAAAACACATAAAACACTGATTTGTGATATTTTCATCATTTTGATGCATTTTTGAGTGTTTTCGGATGATTTTGCAGTTTAGATTATGTAAAAATGATGAGTATTTAGACACTCATCAATCCCCCACACTAAGATATTGCTAGTCCCTAGCAATGATTTAGATCTTTAATGGATTTTAAAACTCTTTACCAAAAGCCATCACTTCTGGAGTAGCCAAATGTTTCAGTTCAAGTAAGAACTATGGTACACTTGATAACCATCGATTTATTGGCAAATCATAAACCATATAACGGATTTGATGTGTCTTTACCGAAGTCGCACTTTCGGACTAGCCAACTCTCAGATAAATTATCAGAATTATCTTTGGTGAGCTGAATACCAATTATGGATTTTCCAATGCCTTTACCACAAGCCATAACCTTGCGGGCTAGCCAACTCTTCACTTTTTAGGACATGGTGAGTGGAGAACCATACAATTTTGGGCAAATTGCAAGCCGTATAAACGGATTTGAGAAATCTTTACCAAGAGCCGTTTGCTCCTGGATTAGCCAATCCTTTTGTCTTACGCACATGGCGACTGATAACCAAATTAGTAAGTGTAAAACACTTACTCCAAAAAAAAATTTTTGGCCAAAAACGGAGGAATTGGGTGGATAATAAATGATAAAATTCGTGAGAATTCCCCCCCACACTTAGAAATGAATATTGCCCTCAATATTCAAAGTACCGGCGGCTATGCCAAACAAAGAACGAAAAAGGAAATACTACGGCCATTATTTGAATTTTTTTTTTTTATTTTTTATATATAATACATATATACAACAAGCAAGGGCAACTCCCCACACTAGGTGATAGAAAGGGGGTAAGAAGACAGAAATATGGGTGAAAACCCATATGGTGTGTGTGCTAATGTTTTTGATTACCGAGTCGCTAGCTTGACTCGACCCCGAATTAAATTGGTTCATGGGGAAGCAAAGTGGAAGAAACAATCTCCATCGGACTTTCAATCAAGATGTTTGGACAAACATTTCACAAAAGTTCCACACCGATGAGATATACATAGAACCGCTCAAAAGATGATAAATGAAAATGCCAGGGTCAAAGATAGTGTCTTCATTCCCGAAGGAGTGAAGATGAAGAGAAATGACAAGATATTTGAGGAAAGGAAGAAAGGTTCTGATAACAATCAAGATCCATTCTTCATCCTCAAATGTAGACGTATTGGGAGGAAGGGTGAAGGTAGTATCATCAATAAGCAAACTCATAATGATAGAGTACGCTTCCTCCGAGCTAATATCATCCTCAAGATCAAAATAGAAATGATCATGTTCAGGAGGAGATATGTCATGAGAGAGTTCACCGGAGAACTCTTTATGAAGAGAATCATTCACATGAAGTGAATTTGTGAACTCTTTTTCCATTGTGGGCTCATTACTATCCTCAATCTGAGTATCAAAGAGTGGATTCTCGAATTGAAGTGAATTCAGAATCGAATTCAAATAGAGGATTGGTGAAAGTAGCTTTGAATGTTTCGGGAACAAAGTGATCAACATTCTCTATTGGACTGTTAGGGTAAGAAGTGAGTGAACGATCATAATCAATGAGACTTTCGTCTCTCCTGCATTGGCTTCAAATCAAAGAGTGGATTGATATGAGTGAGTTCACCGAGAACTCCTCAAGAAGGATCAACATCGCACTGTGGGAAGTGATGCCTCAACATACTCGATGTTTCCATAGGAAGTACAATCGTCGCAAAGATCAGAGAAAGTTTCCAAATGATCATTTGAACACTCAAGAGGGGAAAGAGAATCACACATATGGTCAAAAGTTCCCTGTGACTCTCTCGGGATTGGGACAAGGACCTCAACACTAGACTTTATAAATTCGTCCGTTCCTTTTCGTGAACAAGGTCAAGATGCTCATCCCCATGTTTAGAGAGTGAGTGGGAGCTTGTGTGATAACAACAAACTGAGGGAGTTTAGAAGGACTAGCATACATATGTTTTATACTTTCCATTTGTTCTTCTCCTAGTAATTCCATCATAGTCTTTTCTCCCTGCTTTTTCATGGAAGGAATTTCAACTGATGAACTTGATGAACCGTTATAAAATTGTAGGATATCAAGGATATCTTCATCATCATCGTCATCGGAATGAAACGAATCGAGCTAGATTTGAATGCTTTTTGTAGTCTAATTGATTCCCTAATAGTGTTTTCAATGGCAATCTGGGAATCTAATTTAGCAGACCGTTCCTCCGCTAACAATTCTTCCATGGATTTCTCATGACATAGCCAATTCCTCTTTAAGTTCTTTTAATAACTCAAGACTCTTCATTAGAAGGTCTGTCGTAGTTTCATGAGGAGTTGCTTGAATCATTTGGTATTGTGTAGGTTGGTCTTGAAACGAATAGTCGTAATTGTTACAAGGAATTGGATTCCTCGTTTGACAATCCGAAGCTAGAGTGAGGACCTCCACAATACTCACAATAAGAAAACTGATGTGGCTGTGAGTCATGTGTTGTAGTCATAATTGTTATCGTGAACCCCATAGACAAGCGTGTTCCCCGATTGACAATCGAATCGAGTGTGAACCACCACGCATTTCACAATGCGAAAACTGCTGAGTCTTACAGTGTGGTAGCTGATGGAATAAATCAGTCGTGTTATGGTAGGAATAGGGATCCTGGTTATAGACGGCACCGTTTCACTCCACCATGCTACAACTGTGGCAATTGCCACCATTATAAGGACCACCACACCATTGACAACCAAGAGGGTGAGGATAAGACATAGAAAGAATCAAAAGGTTTTAGAGGGTAAGAAATGAAGAATCAAAAAGGTAAGAGGGTAAAGAGGAATATTTTTGGTATTTTTGAAAAACATGATGTAAAAACAAAGAATGAAAATATTTTTGGTGTTGATAACACTTCAGGAAAAGTGTTAATGAACTTTTTGGATTTTCAGATAATTTTACAAAAAACTTTTTACAAATGGTGGGATATGTGCAAGAATGGATATCGAAAAGGCTTAACACACGCTAAAGCTCCCCCAGCAATGGCCAAAATTTAATCTGGCTGAAAATAGTCAAGCTACTCACAAAAACGGCCACTTCTTGTGAATGGCCAACCGTAGTAAGCTTAAAACTGCTTAAAAACACAAATACAATGAAGATCAGAGAATACAGTGAATTCCCGGGTCGTTATGTCCCACGGAGACTCAATGGTGTGCAAACACTTGATCAGACGATAGAATGATCACTAAGCTTAAAACTGCTTAGAAACTGGAGAGAGTCGTTTTTCTGGGTAGACGACACATGCTTTCCGTGGCACTATGACTTTTTTACCCGGGGAACATTGCCGAGGGATGAGTGCCCCCGCTGGATCATATGTAGCCTGAGGATGCGAAATCGATAACGCAAACCACATCCTCATTAGTTCCTATCCCGAGGAATTTTGGTGCATATGGGCATCACCGTAATTATTTTGGTATGCCTGATGAGATGCCAATCTTTTGGGCGCCAATGGGATTGGGTGGGTACTCGTTCCTCGACCTCCTTTCGTAAGAGTTTTCTCGCTCTTTCGCACATTATATAACCTGTGTTATTTGTTGTCTTTATTGCGCAGATGGATCTTTTCACCGTCGTGCGCATAGCGAAGCAATTGAGTGGGTAGGGACGCCGCCCTCGGGAAGGAGAGGAGGCCATACTAGCGCCACCGCAGTCATACCATGGAGATGAACATAGGAGGAACATGTACTAGCTCCTCAAGTTGCTGGAGGCGACACCGCCGCAGCGCCGGTGCCCCCGTGTGCCCGCTTCCGTGCGCGCCCACCACCTGAGTCGCGGGTGCAACTGGAAGAAGAAGAGGAAGAGCGAACTGTTACGCGCAAGAGATCCCGCGAAGAGGATGGTGCGAGCTCCTCGAGGAAAAAACGCCTGTAATTTTCATCGTGGAATCATCCACCGGTGATGTTAAGGCCCGCACCCATCTAATGATGTCGCTGGATCACGTAAGTGAATGTTGTTTTCCTTTTTCATTTTTTTGCGCACCTATTTGAGTGAAACCGAGAATGCTCTATCCATGTATGCGTTTGAACAAGTAATGAGTCTCCCCAAGGATAGTCCCAGATGCCCGAGCCGCACAACCAAAAGATGAAGACTTAACCGCTGGGATGCATCATGGGTCAAATGGTTGAGAGTTGGCATTGGTAGTGGCACCAAGCAGCTTCAATAGTGAGAAGCTAAAGGTGCGAGATATCGGTGAAGGCAGCCACAATGCTCAAAAAGATGAGAAAATTTCTTTGTTGGAAGCCTAGTTGGCTAGTGCCAGGTGAGGTAGAAAGTTTGAGCGGTAATTACAAAGGCAAGCCAGGAGAACCTGGCGCCGATGGGCCAAATAAGCCAAGAGCGCACAGAGTCATCGGGGTATAAGGCTCGTACCTCCGGGCCCTAAATATCCGGAGAAGAGTAAGGACGCCTTGACCACGCTAGCTTGGAAGAATTTGGTGCCACCGTGAAGAGTGCTCTCGAGGTACAAGAGACGAAGCTGCGAAGCTTAGTTTGGAGTATGATGAGGAATTATATCCTCATCCTGATGTCTCGCCATCTCTCGAGGTGGCTTATCAGCCATGGTCTCAAGGCCTTGCTGCTGAGTACTCTTTAGTCCAAGGAGGTAGTGGACAAATTTGGTGGGTAGTCCAAAGGTGCTTTGGCGCGAGGAAAATCAGAGGCTATAGAAGCGTTACAGAAGCTAACTTCTGAAGGTACCTGCTAAAAATGTTCCTGGGTATGATGCGCAGTCTTATGATAACTTGGTTGCTGCGATGAATAGGATGAAGACTTTAGAGCTACCCATGATTGCTGAGATGGAACGTGATCGATTATCCTATAATCAAGTATTATGGAAGGATTGACCTTAGCTACGCCATCGCATCGATGGAGAAGGCAAACTGACTATTTTATGAAGCCCGATGTCTCTCGGCAGTGGTACCGTATTTACTCCCTAGGGATATTCTAAATCCCTTTGCTTTAGATAAAGAAATGTCCTTGAAGGAAGTATTGGAAGCGCACTGCATTACTAGAAAAGAAGGTATTAAGGGTAAAGCAACTTTGGTGGTTGGTGCCGCCATCTTCCAAGGTCTCGATGGGGTACCAAAGTGAGTGTTGCTACGTGTCTCCAAGAAGACGGACTTGTTGAAGAGGCTTAGCGAGAGTGTAAGTACTACAAGCCGCGTAGGGACTTCACATCGAGCGATCTAATAGTATATAGGATTGTATATCTTCTGTAAGAACATAGTCTTGGATAAAGATCATCTTTTGCTAAATGTATGTTAATATTTATTGCCTCTTGTGACATGCGTATTTATCTGTCTATCTTATGTAAAAGATATATTTGTCCCACACGAAGAAATAATATGGGAAATTCATAGTCATGTATGAAAATCATAGTATACTTAAACATAGTTTCTAAGTAATAGTGTCATAGTCGTGTATGATGTGATATACAACAGATCTGTAAATATCATCTTGAAGAACCAAGCGTGTTGAATCCTTATGTTGTTAAACGCGCACCATATGCATAGTTGCGCATCCTCGGGGAAGCGCACAAACTTATCCTAACGTCTTGAGAACAAGGTGTTTAACAAGGATACGTGATCCAATGTTGATGGGTTTGCAACCCTCTTACTCAACAAGTTGTTTATTAGGTTAACTTATCCTTTTACCATCGTGGGTGTATTTAGTGCATGTACGTGAGGCTAAAATGAAAATTTTTAAGACATACAAGATATGGAAATAACAAATCAAAATATGTCGCAGAGTTAGCTAGAAACCGCGGCGTTTTATTGATACTTGCAAGTGTTTATGAGAAATAAGTAAAACATTATTCTAAGGAAAATAAAAATAAATACATAGATGTGTATTGGGCACTTTAATGAAGTGCGTGAGCGCTCAGGCGCCTGGGTCGTAGCCACTCTTATAGGTAGCACCTCTTGAGGTTGCAGATGTTCCATGTGCGGCGGTTCACGACCATCCAAGCCTCAGAGTTTGTACGCCACTGTTCCCAATGCTTTAGTAACCTCATAGGGTCCTTCCCACTTTGGTCCAAGCTTACCTGTATCTCGCTGGCTCGTGATCGTTGGCTGTAAACGGTCACCGGTCCGAATGAAGTACGGCGCACTTTAGCGTCATAGTATCCCTTCATCTTTGACTTTGATTTCTCTTCCCGGATAGCTGCGATTCGCTACCGTTCGAAGCGTGTCTAAGTCGATACGTCTCTCATCATCATTGGTTGCCACATTGATTTCCGTAGTGCGGATAGTTGGCATTCCGATTTCGGCCGGTATGACTCGCTTCGTCCCTTAGACTAGAGAAAAGGGAGTGTCTCCCGTGCTGGTTTTGATTGAGGCGATGCGCCACAAAACATGAGAGTTCTTCCACCCATCTTCCTTTGTGCTTGTCCAAACGCGTGCCTTAATTCCTTCGCCCCAGGCTCGATTCGCACGCTCAACTAGGCCATTGGTTTGTGGGTGTTTCACCACGCAGTGTTGTGTGATGTTTAGCTTCTCGCACCAGTCCTTGAAAGGGTTTTCGTAGAATTGTTTCCCGTTGTCCGAGATAAGCTCACCGTGACCAAAGCGGCATACAATGTTTTCCCGCACGGCCACTGGTTGCCGTGATTGTTACCACTTCTTTTGCTTCGATCCACTTGGTGAAGTAGTCTATGGCAACTATGAGGAACTTTAAACCTCCTTCTCGCAATGAAAAGGACCACATGTCAATACCCCACTTGTGGAATGGCCAGCGCCATAATTGGTGTTAATCCTCGCGGGTTTGCGGGGAATGAGTCTGTGGACTTAAGTCGCCGCACTTTCTTATCAAATCCCGCCAGACGCTGTGCATGGTGGGCCAATAATAGCCTCGATCAGAAGCGCCACCACTCGACGCGGGTCTCAATGCATACTGCATGAACCTTCGTGGATTTCTTGCAAGACATAGTTTGCTTGTAAGGGACCAACACAAATGAGCCATGGTTGCAAGAAAGAGCCATAGATGTTGTCCCGTTCGAACCTTTATGCCACCGTGATCCTTCTCGGCTTCTTGTCGCTCTGGGGTAGTACTCCCTTGCTTATGAATTCGACTATTGGTGTCATCCACGTAGGTCCGTCTTCCTCTATTACCGTGGATACTTCCATGTCTAAGATGGATTTGCTTTTCAATGTTTCCACCAACACTGCTTGGATAGGTGCGCAAAGCTTGTGGATGCGATTTTGCTCAAGTGCATCCGCTTTGGCGGTTTTCGAACCTCGTTTGATGGTAAACCTGTCAAATCTTTGAATTGCTGCCTTGGTTTTTTCGAGGTATTGAATCATGTTTTCCTCCTTGGCTACATACTGCTTAACATGGTTGGCAATACCCTGAGTCCACATTCGCCTGTGCTGCATATACCCATTCGAGATGCGACGCGTAGTCCGCTAGTAAGGCTTCATACTGCCTCATTGTTTGTCGCCGTGGATTAAACGCAGTGCATAAGTGAATTCCATTCCTTCGGGTTTGTGAGGATGAGAGGCTCGCTTCACCCATCCACGCACGGAGGATCCATCTGTGAACAAGATCCATGGATCCGGTAGTTCCTTCTCAGGCGCGGTGCGCATCATCGCACCGCTTTTCATCGATGAAATCAAGATCTCCGCCCTTTATCATAGCACGCGGTCCGTAGGTGATGTTATGCTCACCGAGTAACACACTCCATTTTTGCAACCGCCCCGATGCACGCTTGGAGATGATTTGCTTGATCGTTGGTTCTGCGGATTACCGCTATCGCGCTGAAGTACTGCTGTATTTAGAAGCAAACACCAATACCGTAACCTATTTTTCCATGGTGCTATAGTTCATCTCCGCCTTTTAAGTGCCTTACAAAATAGCAGAGGTTTGTACCAATCCCTATTTGTTAGTAACACCGCTACCGACCGCTTCATCGGTTTCGGATAAATACATGATTAACTCTTCCGGCGGGTGCAACAAGTGTGGGAGCGCTGCTGTGTTGTTTCACCGAAAGGAAGGCCTTTTCCTCCGTAGTCCACCGTAAATCACACTTTTTATACACTTTTGAGTGTTTTGAAAAGGGGTAATGATTTGTCCGCCGACTTGGATAGGAATCATAAGACCGCCAACTTTCGTTGAGAGATTGGACTTCCTTCAACGCTAGGAAGTTCAATGACAACCTTTAGTCTTTTCTCGGAAACGGTTATACCGTCCGGCTCTATTAGGTATCCATGAACATGCCTTCACGTACCAAGGTACATTTTTGATTCAACTTCATGTTGATCTCTGAGAGTTTTGAATGTTTCCTCAATATCGCTGAACTAACTCATCTTCGAGATGGCTCTTTATGACCAAGTCATCAACATAAACCTCTAGGTTGCGCCCACCGCTGAAGCATTGTCTACTAAACGCCGATAGGTGCGCTGATTCTTCAAGCCAAAGGGCATTTTTGTGTAACGAGACGCTTTGGCTTGTGTGAAAGGCTGTTTTTTCCTCATCCTCCTTAGCCATCTGAATTTGATGATATCTTTTGTATGCATCGAGGAAACACTTTAATGGATACCCGCACAAAGACTCTATTTTCCATCTATCTCTGTAATGGGTAGCGCTTGTGGACATGCTTTGTTAAGATCTGAAGTCCATGCACATCCGCTACCAACCATCGCTTTCTTACCATGACCGGGTTGGAAAGCCACCATGATAGTACACTTCCGCATAATTCCTCGCTCTACTAGCTTGGTACCGTCGAGCCTTCGCTGCCAAGGCCTCGAGCCCTACTGGCGTGACGCGAGTATCCTTGTCGGATTCTCGCTTATGCTATGTTATTGAAGCGCGGTACCCCGCCATGTGTTTTGCCCCATGCAAAATGTCCAAGTTCTTTTGGGAGCGCACATATGGTCACGCTCCGCCGTTGTCCGACGGAAGGACCTTCGATGGATATTTCCTATTCTCGGTATTCGTGGTGAATTGCGCACCTTCGATTTGAGCTCGCTGCGCGCTGTTCTAGTATCGGCAATAAGCCGCATGTAACCGTTACATTCTCGTGGTGTCATGGTGGTATTGTAAAGAGTAACAATACCACCTTCCAACCGAATTTAAGCATCCCGTAAGGCCAGACGCAAGATCGCGGCATAGCCATATATCCCCGGTCTTCCGATAATGCCGCTTATATGGCGAGGAGATTTGATCACCATGAATTCCATCCAGCCGTGGGAGTGTTCTCATTTCTAACTAACCAAGAGTCGATTTGCCCCATAGGCCATATCTTTTCACCCGTAAAACCAAAGTAGCTCGCTCGAATCGCTTAACGGACGCGTGATTTCGTGTCAATAGTCGCTGAAGCAAAGGTCAAGTAGTCACAAGGTTTACCAAACAAGCTTATAAGAAAGAGATAAGGCGATTGAACAAGTAAAACCCACACACACACACCGATATACTATAGAGACCGTTAGGCTTAGGTATGTGCAAGAGAGAATAACTTGAACAACCAACCTTCAAATGAAGGTTTACATAAGGTATTTATAGGCAAGGAGCTAGGGCAACACTCTTACTCCTTCCCTTTCTCCTATGGGCTTGGGCCTAAGCTCATGGGCCTTCTACATAAGCTTAAGGCTAATAACAAACATAAAGGCCATAATAAGCTAACTATTACATATGTGTAACTAACACTTGAATAAGGTTTAGGAGTGATTCCAACAATCTCCCCTCAAGTGTTATTACATATGAGTAACTAACACTCAAGTGTTGGTGATGAAAAACGGTGAAGGCGCTGATGTAATAGTAGCTTTTGACGCCTTCCGACATTCTTCTTTTCTGAGAAGAATTGCCTTGATTTGAAAAATCTCCCTAGCGTAGAGAGATAGTTTACTTTGAACGGTTATGCTTTGACGCCATCTTTAACTCTGTTCTTTGATCATTGTTCTTTGTGATGAAAGTGATAGTATGTTGTTGTCCGTGATCATGTTCATTTCAAACCGCTTCACGCTACAAAGGTTCCAAGTCATTCTTCAACATGCTCACACGCTTTTGACGCGTTGGAATTCAAGATCGACGGTTCTTTAAGTATTTAACTTTATAGATTCTTTGAATTGATGAAGAATCATTCGATCAAGCTGTGTTGCTCTTGGATAGAACTTCTATTAGTAATGATGTTGGCGAGAGCATGAGAAGAATCTGCACGATCATCCTCGCCCCGGAGCTTCCATAAGAAGAAAACATTTAAACGGTTAGTAATAAGCGGATTCGGGCACTTACAAGTTTGAACTTCGGAGTGTTAACAAAGATAGTGTGAAAACACAACTCTAATTCTTACAAAGGCCGCTCTGACCGGAGTCCCACAAGTGAGATAACACGATGAATCGGTACACCTACGATTCGATGAGCCGAGGTACATCAAGCATCACCTCAGATAGACCGGAGACCACTGCGCAATCCACGGGAGTTGCCAGTTTCACCTCGGCCGTCAGGTGCTTGATGTGACCCGGCAGAGTTTCCATTCAATCACCGAGGATCACAATTGTGAACCTCTCATAAATGTTCTCACAGCTGCAAGATCGCTGAAGGACTCGATAATGTATCACTAAAATTCTTATTGTTGAATGTCAAGTGATGAAATATCAAGTGTACCTAAGAGATCTTTTGATGAATCTCGTGGCTCTAGACTCAATAGTGCGTTTTGGTTTTCCTGAGCGCAATCCACGGGGAGTTGCCAAAGCGACTCTTGCCGTGGTGGCCGCTTGATGTTGACTGGCGAGTTTCCATTCAATCACCGAGGATCACAATTATGAACCTCTCATAAATGTTCTCATGATTGCTAAGATCTGTGAAGGACTCGATAATGTACCACTGAAATTCTTATTGTTGAATGTCAAGTGATTAAATTTCAAGTGTACCTAAGAGATCTTTTGATGAATCTCGTGGCTCTAGACTCAATAGTGCTTTTGGTTTTCCCGAAATGAGACTAGGGGAGAGGTCTCCTTCTTCAATACCAAAGAATCTCTAAGAGAAAGCCGATAGTTTACGAGGGTTCCCAGTGGAATGAAACAAGCTTCCGTTAAGAGAAACTTGAGTGGCTAAGAAGGTTTAGTGCATGCGTCACTAGGTCCATGACGACTTTTAATTCAATACAAGCGCACTAAGTGACAACCGTAGCATATGAATTGAACCCGGTGACTACCCTAAGTTGAATAATCTGGAGGGCTATTTCTTTTCACCCTTTTCTTTGCATTTTTTAATTCTTCAACTCCTTCTTTCTCCGATTCTCATTTTCTCCTTTTTATAATCATACCTAAGGACTTCTAAATACTAACTATTTGTGGTGTCCTTGGGTAGATCCTCCCTCCGGGCGGATCATAGGACAATTATTCCTAACCTTAGTCACCTTATAACTCCATGACTAACCTATGTTGCCATAAAACCACTGATGTGAAAAATCTCACGTGTTTATGAATGAAAACATTTTAGTACCATCGTTGAGATAAGATTTTGCATAAATACTACCCCTCCACATGTGCTTAAGAGTTTTAACGGTTAAAATGCACAAGGAGGAAAGAGCGCGACTTTTTGAATTGATTAACTCAAGATAGACATTCCCCCGAGACACAGCTTACGCGGCATAGTTAAAGAGTTGCATTGTCACTTTTAGGTGACAATCGCTCTAGTAACTACCTTGAAGGTGTAGACAATCCTCAAAGGTCGTCAAACCCGCCGAGTTCATGTTTATCAAGAGTTTCTAATGGTACATTCTACCGCATAAGTCCTTTGCGAGACACGCTTACATCACTAGCTTAACTAGCTTGAAATTATTACCCGCCCAGACAAGTCTTTTCGAAGTTACTAATGCTTAAGCATCGCCAATTCTGGTTAAGTCTGTAAGCACCAGATTCATTTGCATTTTACACAACATATTTCTTATCACATATTTTCTCCCCATCAAAAATGGCATATTAAAGTGTTATTTTTGAAACGTTTGAGAATAAATATGACCATTTCTGTTAAGGAAGAATGACCATGTGAACAATTTTGAACAAAGTTTCAAATAATCCCCCTCAACAAGTGATATAAACGGTTGAGGTTTTGAAAACATAAGGGGAAGTACTTGTTCTTTTAAGCAAAACCTTGAAAATGAAAGGTTTGATAGGTTTTACTCAAAAGTAAGAAGCTTTCGCTCCTTTTCTAAGGATTGTGGCACCGAGGCGCACCACAGGTCCTTTATTTACAAGTACGGGTTGTACAATCGTAATGTGTGCAAAGCCATATACATAATTAATCAAACATCCAAAATTATATGAAGTAAACAATTCAAGGGGTACCGTGAAGTGCAGTTGATGTTCCCGTGAGTGTGCACAGTGGCGCTGAAAGCCTGTTATGTTAATCCCGGTCGCATCACCACCACATAACTTCCAATCGCCTCAACCGATCCCTTCAAACAACCGCTCATCAATCATTGTGATGATCCGCTCACATCCCTCCTTTCCGAGAATTCCAGCTTATGAGACCCAATATTCTCGGCGTATATCCTTTAACCTCGTATGCCAATCCATCCCTAACCAACTTCAAAGTATGATCCCCGAACTTGTGGAGTTCGCTACACGCCATTAAGCAGTTTCTTTGAAGTTCACTACCGTAAACAACGCCGAAAGGTTTGCCGATGAGTGTATATTGAGATAGCTGGTTGATATCGGGAAGATCAAGCTTTGGAGGAGTGAAGTTGACACGCTGCCCGATAAGATTCAACAACCATACCGAGATCTTCTACACGTTCCTTGATGACAATGCGTATTATGAAGATGAGAAGTGACTTGATAAATTCAGCTTGTATCAAGGTTGAGAATTGTCTCATGCACTGCACCTTGGCAAGGTACATGTCTTCGATGTCATGAGAGACAAATTCTCAAAGTCACTCGAGAAAGTATAGTCCCGTTCATCTTGTCGTTTGACTACGATCTTCTTTAGGAATGTGTAGTCCCACTTAGACGAAAGGTCAACGTGTATGATGGCAACGATATCCTTAGAACTATATGCAAAGATGTTGAGACTTCAACCCCACGGGTGAGAGTGACTCCGCTCGCCGCTGATGAATCCCATACAATGCATCTCGGTCGATATGCTTCCATCGTGTTGGAGAACAAGTGATTGGCACGCCTCAATGGCTATGCATTGAGTAGACAACGGAATGGAAGTGTCAATGATGTAGCGTATTTTCTTGAATCATCGCCACCGTATAAAAGAAAATCCAAGTCTTTGTTGAAGAAATATCTGAAAGGAATCCTTGGTTCACTGGCCAAGTGTTGGTAGAGTTTTGGTCCAATCGGGTGTATGGAGGGTTGTCCCTGTGTGTGAAGTCAATGTTTGCTTCCAGGTTGAGCCAATCCATGTTGTTAGACATAGCTCGAGCAATGTTTTCAAGGTGATATTCGACCGGGGCACTTTCGTGAGTGTCTTTTAGAAGTTGAACGCTTCATTCTTGATTCGCCCACCGATTTCGTCATTTTCTTCACATGGAACTTTTCTGGCAGAATTTTAGCATGCTCCAATGTAGAACCGCTCACCAAATCTCGACCTTCTTCGGGTAGGGAGTGTTGTTAACAAGATTAGCAAACCATTCAAATTTCTCTGTTTTATCGTCATCTAGCCATGATACGACGCCACCGAGGCGCCTTTCTTCTTCTTTTCAAGGCCTAGATGATGATCCGGTTTTCGAACTTGTTGGGAGAGGTGGGTTGTTGTTGGGGCTCGGACTTCTTCATCGCCACCACCGTATACTCAAAGTGATCATCGGTTTTCGAGTCGGGGTGGTAACTCGAATCGCCTCGAGGTTTTTCAAGAGAAGAACGAGGAGGAGATTTTTGTTGAACAAGAGGCCGTTGTGGAGGAGGTTGCATCAAAGAAGATTCACCGCATCGCTCGACGCTTAGGTGCGTAGTCTTTATCCTTATCCTCGCCTCTAGCGCTTTTTCCTTTCCAAGTTTGAATAGTCCCAAGAATGCTTGAAACGCTTTCCTTCATCAGTAAATGTCCGCATCGGTGACATTTGTGTGACAAGCTTGGCCACCAATTCATTATTCGAGAAAACTACCGGATCGGTTGGATTGATTGTGACGGTTAAGAGCGTTGATCGAATAGTTTGCTTGGCGATCTGCATAAGATTTGGATAAAGTTGTTTGGTGAAAAACTCCTTTGTGACTTTAGGAACGCATCTTAAGGTACTTTTCGTGTAGCCTTTGATCATTTCGTTCAGCCTTTGACGGTGATTTTTCATGAATTCTAACAAACTTCCTTTCTCCTTTCATCTTTTCATGCTCGCCATACGATGTCTGTATGTGATCGCGAAAGAAATTCAACTTTTGTTGAGCACGTTTTCTTTCTCGACTTGTTTGATGTTTGGTAATCCGCTCATGAGCTTGAGAAATCCAAGATTTAGATGGTTTCTTCACGGATTTGGATGATGATTTGGTTGACTTCTTTGATGGTGGTGGCGAGGATGAGAAGACGAATCATGATGAAGAGATATGAGGAGACTGATCCTTCTGAGGTTTAGAGGTTTCTTCCTTTGATCGCGTGACTATTAGAAGAAACGTATCATAATCAACATCATCTTTTATCTTCGACTTCCTGTACTCAAACTCATATTCGATAGTATCCTCCTCAAGCTTTTGTTGTTGCACAAGAGTGGTGGCACCAGCCTCCCCTTATCGGGGATTAACCGCATCGAGATGGTTCGAGTGGGCAACACCACTTGATCCTCCGGGACCACCCATTTGGTCTTTAGCAAATTCTTCACCTTTGTGTTGGTGTCTAAGGAATTTGATCGTCTTCTTGTATACATTTTCCGGTGGCTCTTCATCACTTTCCGAGCTTTCATCATAAGGTACAAGTACAGTAGTCTTTCCTTTGCCATGTTCAGCTATTGGACTAGGAGGTTTTGTAATCGATGGAGAGTCATCCTTGCGCTTCAGTAGGGACCTCCTCGCCCGATTGGTTTCTTCGAGCTTCTCGCCCACAGAGCTTTCTTTATGTTCGGTGTAGGAATAGGTTCAGCTTCCCTACGGGAACAATCCTTTTACGAGGAGGATTCCTTTGGGAAGCTTCCTATAAATATCAGATTTGTGACACTTCCAAGACTGCCTCTTCTCGTCCTCCGGTAGGTGTACCGTAAGATTTTTCATCAAGATGACCAACTTTGCCTTCTTTACGCTAACCGATACCTTTATATGTTTCAAGCTTTTTGATTTCGGTAGTTAGAAGGTGATCGTAATACCGCATCTTTCTTTGTTGATCGATTCTTTGATTCCTACGATAGTATGGGTTCATCAATATGTCGTGATTATCCGGGTCATTGAGCCTCAGGGGATATCGATGAAGTCCAAGTGCTCTCGGATCAACAGTTTGGTGTATCTCGACATAGGGAATCTTGGAGCCAAGCTTGTGAAACAACATCATGTCCTCCCATATCGCTGCTTCGATTTCAATGTCCTTCTTGTTGATCAATGACCGTAAAATTTGCAGCCCATGAGCTTGGGATGCTCATAGCCACCTGCCACGACTGTGAGACCGATTTGGTGATGATCATGTAGAGTGTTCTCCATGGTTGAGGAATATACTCACCCACGTGAGAGTGCTTAGTAATGATTCCTGTAGCTTCATCATAACCAATATCTATCAAGAATTTCGTGGATGCCTCTTCAAGAGGGTAGCAAAGAAGTCGGTTGAGCGATGTCGAATGATGAGAATGCCCGTAAGTCAGCAGGAGTGATAGTGACTTGTTTGTGATTAAGTGTCACATTCAATGCACTTTGACCGTGATCCTCTCGCATAGAATCCCGAATTGTTGAATGTAGACCTCGAACTCGTGGGCGTAGTAGAGCATGTTCGTAGGGATGATTCCCGAGAATATCCAATGAATGAGACAAGAAGATTCGAGCATGAGGGTGTCAAAGTTAACCCTAAGGGTTGTTCTTTCCAATCTTTCTGATAACCCTCTGGAAAGATATCAGAATTGTAAGAACTTCTCGATGCATCCACATTCATTTGTTCACCATGTCGATCTCAAATAACATTAGCCAAAAGAACCAACATATCGAAAGACATAGTGTTAGTCAACATAAGGTCTTATTGTATGGTTATTTAATGTACAGTGTCAATGATTGTTACGAGTCCTAAGTCACTTGTTTGTCTAATAGTTCAATGACGCCGGAAATGTTTCGGAGTTAGTTAACTTTTGGTTTTAAAGTTTATGTTATCACTTATGGTTCACAACATATTAAACGTTTAAGTTTATTAGTGACATTATTGGATTCGTGACGATATGATTAGTTTATTTACAAGTTTGTACACGAAACAATTCATTATGAAGGTCAATCCGTGCTTAAGCGTAGTTTTGGCAAAGTTAAGCGAATAGAGATGATATATGCCGAGATCAAAGCTTACGCCAAGGATCCTAACTTACGCCAGAAATGTTTAGGAAAGGGACCTTATGCGTAGGGCTTACGCCGAGGCGATATATATACCTTACGCCGTAGGCTTACTCGTAGAGTAGACCTTATGCGTAGAGGTCATGCTTACGCATATCCTTCACGTGATACGCCGAGTCCCATTGTAGAACCTTACGCGAATGGTTATGCGTAGAATTATTCTACGCATAACTTGACTACGCGTAGGGTAATCCTTATGCGAGTTTCAAATGTCTTGATTCTCAATATTATGCGTAGCAAGACCAGAAATAAGTTCATCAAATCATTAACATTAACACAAAACATCATTTTATCAACAAGTTAAGGCATGAACATTCATAACACAGCTACGCAGAGAAATTTATACGTGTAGGTCAAAACCCTAAGGTTTAAGACTTACGCGTATCATTTCTAGCCATGGGATATGCATCAAACAAATTTCGTAGGTCTAGAGTGTTGTTAGAGTCTTTAGGCCATGTATTAACATCTAATTCAAGTAAATCAAAATTACCCAAAGTTATGTACTTTAAACCCTAACTTCAAATCAAACAATTAGTGGGTGGTTAACAACCCTGGAAATCATCAATTCAACCTCATATGACCATAACCCAACAATCTTTTAGACCAAAACACTTCACATTTGGAAAAACCCAAATCGACTCATAAACCCTAATTTTCAAAAATCATTAATAAGTGTTTCTGGGTGGGTTTTAATGGTTAAAATGGTGTACTTGATGTATAAGAAACATTTTGACACTATCCATATAACCAAAAACACACACATAATGATTATGTGTTCATACGCTTATGCGTAGAACACATAATCACGCCAGAACACACTTTTAGCCGTTGGATTTGCATGAGATTAAAAACCTTAGCTTAAGAACATGTTAAGATCATTAAAACACTTACAAAATGATGATCAAAACAACGGATTTCTTGGTTCAATCTTAGGCTTAGGATGAATATGGTTGTGTGTATTAAATGTGAAGTAAAAAGTAGGTGGGAGGTGTTTTATTAAAATAACTTTAACATTTTGACAGTTTTAGTCCCTCCACCTTTTCCTTTTTCAAACAAAGCCATTTAACTTCCATTTTGGTTACCAAACAAAGTTTTTAGGAAAGGAACTTTGACGACACTCCCCATCGACTTGAGAAATAATGAAAGGTTATAAATTTAGTCCGAGGAGTGTCATTGTACCAGAAACTTTACCACCATTTGTTAAAAGAAACAACCAAGATAAGATAACATGCAAGTACGTATTGGAGGTTGTGAAGGATCATGTGGTGTGATTGTAGCAAATTGGTTGAGTTGCCGGTTGAGGAGAATAACTGTTTTGAGCATATAAGGCAAGTTGTTGATTTTCCTGATGTGTCGGTGGAGCAATTTGAGCACGGAGAATCCTTTCCCTATCAACTTCCTTTTCATGAGGCTTCAAGTAATCGTACAATAATCCCAGAGGTAGATGATGCATGTTTTTCGCTGACGGAGAAAAATGACATACTTCCCATTCGTGACCAAGACTACTTAGGAACTTAGTATTCACCGCAACTTGGCATGGATGTTGTGTTTATCAAAATCATTGATGATGTCGTAAAATCGGTGATGATAGGACTCGAAAGGTCTCTCCAGTTCAATCATGAAGTGTTCATAAGCCAAGTAAATTTTGGATTCCAAATCGCCCCGATTGAGTACGATCCTTCCATAAGAAGACGAATATGATCCCACATTTTCTTTGCAGCCTTTTGAGCATCAACACTACGAAGAATTAGGTTTGGTAATCCTAGGAGGATATATTCCATTGCAAGCTCATCTCCTTCATAGTGTAGAAGTTCTTGAGGATTCAAGTCAAGCAACAAAGAGCAATGTTCGTATGTTCATCTCTTGGTGGAATGGCATTTGGATCTCCTGCACAATGACAAGAGGCATCTCAAATGGAACTTCCAAGATAACCTTCTTTAAGAACTTTCCATGTGGCTTCTTTAGATCACAAAACCTAAAGAACCTTATCACCCATTGATCGTAGTTTCCTGGAGTGAGCATTGGAGGTCTATCAAGTGATCCAAATTCTCATGAATTGATTGTTGGCCTTTAAAGTTTCAAACATCTTTGCAAACCAAGTGGGTTCCCTCATAGTGATCCTTGATGGATGTTCTTTAACGCCATTTGTGTACCGGTTGAACTTGAAGACTTGGCGGTGGTTGAACCATTTGAGGTTGTGGATTGCAGCAAGTTGTGGAGTATGTTGTTGGTTAAATTGTTGTTGATAAATTGCTTGTTGTTGATTCCATTGTTGATGTTGTGAGTTAGTTGTTGTTGACGTTGAGGATAAGTGTAAAGGAAATAGTTAGAGTATGGTGGTTGTGACATGTTGAAAACTTGTGTAGGTAAATATGGATCTTTGTAGTCGAATGAACCTTTGTTGATGAAGTGTCCTTAGGCGAGAAGAGACAAGAACCAGGTAGCACTTATGCGTAAAAACACCAAAGTTACGCGTAACAATAAGGAGTTACGCCAGAGGATTTAGCTTACGCGTAAGTAGGAAAAGCACTAAAGTTAGGCGACAAAAGTTAGCGCATCTAACAAACCATATTCATCTCGATCTATCTCCGCCAACATCCGAATCCCAAGAAGACTCAATGTTCAAAATGAGTCGTTCACATCTCATTCCGACGATTTTCAACTAGACCCCGTAGTTATATTTGACGATCAAGATGACCAAACGGTCTCCTTTGATAATCAAATTGACTGCGGGTTATACTTGAAGATCTCGCATGATCATGTTGAGAATCACGTTGAACACGCCGAACTTTTGCCTCATCCAGATTTTGCTCGTTTAATACAAGACCAACAAACCATAGTGGAAAAATGTCATGCCATTAATCAGACTTGAAATGAAAAAATGCAATCATAACCAAGGATTTTGAATATTTACAAAAGCAACTCAACTTTTCAAAACTCAAGAAAAACGTGAAAACGGTTTTGAAGCAGCCTTTGCCAAATCTTATCAAAACGAAAATATTTAGAAAGACAGATGCATTGATCTAGCCGCTTCAAGAATGCTTTTGTCATTCAAATAGAACAATCAAAACATGAACATAAAAAGCAAATTAACGCTTCTCACCTTGGAAAATCAAAAGCTAAGGTCGAAGTTGTTAACTTGTCAAAAAAGTCTCGCATACAAAAGCATTCAATAAACGAATAGATGATCATATTTAAGAAATCATCGGCTTGCAAAACAAACTTAAAGAGTTTAAAACTGTTGTTTACAAACATGGCGAGTGGGTCACAACCATTGAAAAGTTTACTTTAAAACCAAATCCAAATGGATATGGACCGAATCTTGCCGATATAAACCTAAGCTTTCAACAAAAGCATTCAAACCAAATCTTGAAGTTTCCAAAGCAAGAATATAAAGTTGATAATTCCGTTATGAGTGTTGTTGAATATCATCGACAAGAGGAATTAGATGCAAAAGACGAGAGTCGATCAAAATTAGAAAAAGTTGTTTACAACAAACCTTTAACTATTCAAAAGCGGTCACTTTCGTCACACCAACGGATTCTTCTAACACACCAAGGGTTATCATCAAAACACTTGAGTCTTCTAATGTTAATCCCCAACCAGATTATGCACAAATTTATGGTCCTTTACCTTCCATCGGTGAAGTAAATTCAAAACCTGAAAATCGAAAAATTCTTAGATATTTTGACATCTTCATGGTTGACCTCAAAATTTTACAACATGAGATAGAATATCGCTCAAATCAAAATTTATCATTTTCAATCAGCCCCGGCGCGAGAACAAAGAGACATTTTTCAGAAAAATCTTTACCTAACGTTAAAAATTTGAAAAATTGTGCATTAGCCTGGAAAAGGATTTTTCATAAGGAACTTGAGTGATGAAGGTCGCTGAAAATGTAAACATCTATTTCTAATACTAAACGTGAAAAGAAACAAGTTGAGAAAAGATGTTGATCGACTTGGAAGATGTCATCTCGGCTGATGTCCATAATGTTGTGCTAGAGAATTCTTTGTCAAATGCATTTGATTATATATCCGGCCGATATCGTTGATTCTCGTGATAAATATTGAGAACACCGATAATGTGCTTCTCGACGAGTCCTTACCATTGAAAACAACGATTGTCAAACGAACTTTCAAATGCAATTCGCCGCCTTAATTGGTGTCAAAAGATATTCACGATCAACAACATGCTTTTCAACACAAAATTGCTCACAGGCAAAATCTTTGATCATAAAATTGAGCAATTGGATGATCAAAACGTGTCTTTTAAGGGTCAAATCTCAAAATATGAACAAGAACTTTTAAAAGTTAAAAAGGAATATGGTGTCATATTTGATTTACTCAAAAAGACTCGTGATGAAGCATCAAATGAACTTGATCATTATCTTGCACACACTAAAGAAGTTATGCATTTTGGTCGAAATGTTCTCCTAAAAATCAAGATCTCATTCACACTATCTTCAAGTTAAGAGAAATGTTAGGAAAGTATGAACAACTTCCGCCAACCATCATTAAGAGATTAGCCCCAATAACACTTAGTACTCATGAACCTAGAATCTCATCGCTAAATCACAAGTAGCTAACGTGCTTCCTTCATTGAACAGAATAGTTGAGCCTTTTCCAAACGCCCCGACTTCACAAGCTTAGAGCACTCAATCGAGAATAGGAAGGCGACCTAAGAAAAGAACAATCAAGAATGCTAAAGTAGAAGAACACCCTAGGACTATGAATAAGACTCACGCTTGCTCCACTATAGATATTTAAGGCCCCGCAAATGTAATAGAAATAGTGATGTAACGAATGCTAAACCGCTAAGTACTTTTGATATTCAACCGATGCACCTTGTATTATTTGTATAAAAGTATGAATCTCGATTGCCATGATAAATGTGTTGCTAAAGCTATCATCTCGCTAAGGAATCCCAACCAATACCTCTAGGCCCACTAATCTTTCTAAGTCTGTGCTTGTTAGACCGCCATCTTTAGATTCTAAGAACCATTGTTTCCCCTCAGAGCTCAGTTGTCACCTCCTAGGAATGTAGTACCACCTAGTGCATTCACTAAGACTAAAGAAAACTAGTTGAGATGGCGTAAATGGATATATAACACACTAGGATTTAAGTGGAAACCTAAAGCTATTGATGTATGTATATCTACTATAATCCGCTACGGAACCTTCTAACATTTTCGGTTCCAAATATACTTCTATTCCATCCGTGTCGCCCGTGGTGTAATGCGTGATACGATCATTCTCTGGATTGTTGATAGCGATGTTCCCCGACACATGACGCAATCTTAAATCTGTTATCAAACTTTATTGCAAAGTTCATTGGCACTGCCAGTTGGGAATGATCACTTCGCAGCCTATCATGGGCTACGGAGACTATGTCAATGGGAACATCAAATTAAAGGGGTTTACTATGTGGAAGCCTCGGTCATAACTGCTTTCAAGAGGTCGGTTTTGTGATGGAGATTTGGAGGTTGCATTCCGGGAGAAAACTTGTTTCATTCGTGATCTACAAGGAAATGACCTTATGTCTGATCGCTAATTCTAGTCTCTACACTATCTCTATGAAAGACATGGTTGCTTTATCTCCCATATGTTTACTTTCAAAGGCAACATCAACAAAATCCTGGCTATGGCACCGCTGTCTCTCACATCTAAACTTTCAAACCATCACCAACCTTGCTCGACACAAACTAGTTGAAGGACTTCCACCTGCCGTGATTCTAAAGATCACCTATGTTCAGCTTGTGAACAAGGCAAAAGCACTCGTGCTCATTTTCCTTCAAAGGTGGAACACATCTCTCAGCATGTGCTTCATCTTCTTCACATGGATTTGTGTGGCCCGATGCGCGTGCAAATGATCAATGGCAAACGCTACATCTTAGTAATCGTTGATGACTATTCACGCTGGACTTGGGTCTACTTTCTTCGAAGCAAAGATCAAGCCCACAGATGATCATCACCTTCTACTAAAAATACAAGTTCAAATAATGCAACAATCGCTCGCATAATCAATAGATAGAGGCACCAATCAATTTGTTAACCAAACCCTTCGTGAATTCTATAGCGGGGAATTCAAAGATCAAACATCTATTGCACGTACCCCGAACAAAACGGAGTTGTCGAAAGACGAAACCGAACGCTAGTGGAAGCTGCAAGAACAATGTTAATAAATGCTAAACTTCCAGATTACTTATGGGCGTAAGCCGATTCCACGATGCTATACTCAAAACCGCTCTATGATTACTAAACGCCACAACAAAACACCTTCGAGCTCGCCCATAATGAAAACCAAATCTAAAACACTTTCATGTATTTGGAACTCTTTGCTATCCGAATAATGATCGTGATGACTTTGGAAAGCTCAAAGCCAAAGTCGACATGGAGTCTTTATCTGATAATCGTGATAATTCCAAAGGTTTCCTCGAACGGAATCGTCGTACAAAACAAGTGATGGAAACGATTCATGCTCATTTTGATGAACTTACGGAAATGGCTTCGAAAGTATAATAGCTTGGAACCCGGACACAACCGCTTAAACTTCCCCAAACCCCATCATCACTGAACAAAGCCCCGCCTTACTCGCCAACAAATGGAAAGGTTATTTGTTCACCGCTCGTTGACGATCTTGATGAACGTGTTCGTGTGTATCCGCTTTCCGCCGCCAACCCGATAATACTCTTATACCGATACACCTGCATAACAACTATCAAGGATGCACCTACACCAGTTGACTCCACCACAACAGTTGAAAAAACCGCTACCAACAATGATGAAGCCGTTGATGATATTCTCAATGAAATACCCCCACCTGCAGATTTTGATCCAAATGCGTTCTTCAACCCGCTTGCTAATGAGACCGCCGCACTGATGTCGCGGAATCTTCAACAAACCATTTGAATCCTCGTGACCGCACAATGTATATCAACATCAACCCTCCACACATAGATGGACGAAGACCATCCTCGAAAACATTATTGGCAACCCCAATCAACCGTTACAAGACAACGCCTTCACAACGCGTGAACATTGCATTTATGCACTCACCGCCCGGCCAATCAACCTAAAACATCAAAGACGCGAATGACAAAAAGACAACTGGATTGAATCCATAAGAACTCAACCAATTCAAACGCCTTGAAGTATGGAACCTGGTTGAAAGACCAACCGTGAGTCTACGCCATGGTCTAAAATGGATTTGGAAAACAAATTGGATGCCGAAGGAAATGTTATCCGAAATAAGTCACGCCTCGTGGCTAAGGGTTATCGCCGTGAAGAGGGTATTGAATTTGAAGAATCTTTTGCTCTTGCTGCTCGCCTTGAGGTCGTTTCGGATATTTCTAGCGTTCGCAGCTCATATGAATATGACGGTCTATCAGATGGATGTCAAAACTGCGCTTCTCAATGGACAACTTAAAGAAACGGTTTATGTCAGCCAACCAGATGGATTCGTTGATCCTGAGTTTTCGAATCACCAAAATACACAAAAGTGTGAAACTTGATGATCCAAAGCCTCTAAAACAGTTACGAGTAGGATATAACCCTCGTGCAAAAACTCGATCAAAAACAACTATCCACGCATAAAGTTTGAAAATTTTTGCCAAAAACAAGTATTTTAACACCTTAAAACGTTGAAAGTACAAGAATCTTGGATTAAAAAGTGTAAAAAACAAGTTTTTGCGAACCAAAGAATACGATAACTTTACACGTAAGACCAAGAAAAACCTTCAAAAACAAACTTGTTCACCCAACTATTTGGCGATTGATACCACTGTTAGGTCACAAGGTTTACCACACAAGCTTATAAGAAAGAGATAAGGCGATTGAACAAGTAAAACCCACACACACACACACGATATACTATAGACTTAGCAGCGAGGTATGTGAAGGAGAGAATAACTTGAACAACCAACCTTCAAATGAAGGTTTACATAAGGTATTTATAGGCAAGGAGCTAGGGCAACACTCCTACTCCTTCCCTTTCTCCTATGGGCTTGGGCCTAAGCTCATGGGCCTTCTACATAAGCTTAAGGCTAATAACAAACATAAAGGCCATAATAAGCTAACTATTACATATGTGTAACTAACACTTGAATAAGGTTTAGGAGTGATTCCAACAAGTGCTCATACATGATGTCCGCCGATGCTCCGCCATCAACGTACATGCGATGGATGTCCTGACCTCCCGTACTAATCTCAATGGTGAGTGGCTCTACTACTGCGTTGTCCGCAGTTAAGTTGGGAAAAGAGATTTTACTTCTCGAGAACTCGGCTGACCTTCCGTCTAGTGACCCATTGCCATGATTGTATCATGTAGATGGTGTCAACCTTGTCCTTGGGTGTATCCTTCTTGTTTCCACTCTTCTGTCTATCCTTTCCCTCCTTGATATTTTTGACCAAATGGTCCATCGCCTCTTTAACCATTTTGTCAATGAGCTGGGCGCATTGAACGCATTCATTAGTAGTATGGCCCTTCCAGGCGTGGTGGTCACAATATCCATTTCCTCGTGGCCATCCTCCTGTGCATTTGCGGGTCTTGGAAAGTTCGCACTTCGTCATGAAGTATTTCCTTAGGAGTGTTGGTCACGGGTGTATTCTGCATTATCTCTTCCGCTTCCCTCGACCGCGATAGCTCCTGCGATTACTACCCGCCGGTGGATTGTCTCCCGTTTTTCTGACCGATAGTTCGAGTAGTTTTTGCTATCTTCGCCGCTTCTCCGACAAAGGGACCGAGAGCGCTTCATGAGTTCATCAAATGTTTCGGGAATCTTGTCGTTCAACCTCTTGATGAGCTCCGGGTTATTTATCCCATTCATGAAACCAGAGATCTTTAACACTTCGTGGCATGCTTTAACTTGCATGCATTCATCTTTGAAACGTTCCATGAATGCGCTTTGTAGATTCTCCCTCGGCGCCGCTTTACCCTCGCTAGTTCGACAGATTTTACGCACTTCTTCTCCGAAGTAAAGTTTAGGCTAAACGCCTTTCTTAATTCCTCAAAACCATTGATGCTTCGCTGAAGCTTTAACCGCCTGCATTTCCCACCGCGTGAGTTGAATATGTGGCACCATTGTGGCCAATTTTCAATGGTGGTAGCTCGATTCAAAATTTTGAGGTGATCATCGTGGTCACCGCTCCGCCATAGGTTTTTACGTTGGCGTGCATGCGCTTTCTTTTGTTCCGAGAAGTCAACATGCGCGGTGAACGATCCACCTTTTGACGGCGCCACGGAGAGATATATCTTCATCCTCATGGTCATTATATCTACTCGACTTCCAAAGGTCCGGCCACTATCCTCGTTGTCCGAGGAATTTCCTTGAGTATGAGTTTTCTCCTTTCGGCGCATACGACCGCCCTCGTGAGTTTGTACTCGAAGGGCTTTTACTTGGGGAATATCACCAAGTCCTGTCATGTATTTTGTACTACCAGTCCTGTGTGGACGCTGTACGCCGCCCATCCTCTTCACTTCCTTTCAAATGCCGTGAGTGGATGTCTCATCATCCTCAACTCTCCTCCAATCTCAAGTTAAACACGGGGGTCGGCGCTTGTCTTTTCCGCGCTTCTCCTCCTCGACGGCCGCGGTGAGGTTTCGATCCGAGTCAAACCGAAGTCGGGTTTGTAGGCTTCGACCACCTTTTTCTAGCTTCCTCGCATGGCGGCCAAGGTTTCATAATTTTGGGATACTAAATCCTTGGTGTTAATTCCGGCGCACCCCTTCAGAAAGGGGTATTCGCTTATGCCATTGTGTCCTTGTTTTTATCCGGTGCCTCTCGGTGCTTTGTCAAGTCACTCTAGTACCGCTGAAAGTGGAGTGGTAAGAACAAAGGCACAATGGATCCAATGTGGCCGGGTAGTGGTTGTGGTGGCCCTGGGTTGTCCCCCCTAGCTTCCACTATAGGGTAGACCAAGTCCGGCCTAATCCCTTGTTTTGGCGCGACTGTTGTCCTGTGAGTTTGCTTGGAAGCCGAGCTGTGCGCTTCTTTCCAGTAAGATCCGCCATGACGCCGATTTCCATGCTTCGTCATTCTAGTCTTAGTTCTTAGTGAATGGTCCTACGGATGGCGCCACTTGTTGATACAAAAGTTGACGCCTTATTTTGGGGCTCCCGCCTCGCATCAATTGCCGATTGTTGATTGAGACCCGCAAGCACTAAAAAGACGTAAAACACCGTTAGCTTACCGTGGATTGTCTCCCACGATTATCCTCCGGCATGAGAGTAAGTAATCGGTTTAGGGTTAAAGGAGAGTTAGGGTTTGTAAGTCGTACCTTTAACGAGGGATGTGATTCCTTTATATATACACGAATCCTTATTGGTTCTCCGTTCCCAACCTTTAAGGATCCCGCCTAAATCGGTTGAGAATGATTATCTCCTTGATTAAGAGATATCCTCCATCTATTCCGTAAATAGATTTGTATTTGGGCCTTCGTGGGCCTAAACGATTATTAGCGTAGCCCGCCTGCGGCCGGGCTTTTCAAGATATTTTGGGCGGGTTCGTGACCCGGATATAGACTATACGTCATCAATGAGAATAACAAAATGTACCCATTAGCCTGGGTAGTTGTGGATGTTGAGAACAAAGACAACTGGTGTTGGTTTTTTTGTCACTTTTAGCTGATGATCTTGACCTACAACAAGGCCTTGGTGTCACAATCATCTCAGATGCTCACAAGGTATGTTTTGATACAATGTTTTAGTATATAATCAATTTATGTTTATGCGTTGATATAACTAAGTCTTAATCTGTTAACATGCAGGGTCTAATTGAGTCAGTTATGACTTGGTTACCACAAGCAGAACACAGACACTACACAAGACATATTTATGAAAACTGTTAATACAAATAAGCCGTAAAAACGTTTATTTATATTTTACGATCTTCTAATGTTTTGTCGATAACAAAAGTAAAATCATTTTAATGAAACAAATAGAGTACGTAAATAGTTTGAGTTAATAGTTTTCTAACACACTTACGCTTTCACATAAAACACTAAAACAAGTATAAGTGATTTTATGATTTAGATACATATGTACAACAACTAGTGTTTACATATTGGGTTAAACATATACTTAAACTAAGTATACTAAAATGGGTAAAAACTAAGTGTATACTAAATGGGTAAAATACTAGCAAATGGTTTTGACCCACAACCCATGGTTTTATATATACCACTTAACCAATCTCATTGTATCTTGAAAGAAAACCATGGATCAACCCATAACCCATGACCCATGACCCATAACCAAAATACCCATGGGCAGAGGGAGCGACCACGGATCCCTAGCGTTGTGCTAGCCGGATCCCTTGTGGTAGGGATCCGTGGGATCCGGGAACAAGAGGATTTTTCCTCTATAAATTGTGAGCCATTTCTTCATTGTTTCTCACCCCCTTTCAATATACTTTCTCCCTTGAGTTAAATCTCACTAACCTTAGATCCAAGAGATCTATGTTTGTAGTTTTGTTTTTGTGTGATCTTTTAGGTTCCTCTTAAAGGCAAGATCACCACCTTTGAAGTCGAGCAAGCTCAAGTCCATGAGTTGCCATGCTTCCTCATCAAGGCTACTGAAGTCTTCTTGTTGATGATTCCTTTTTTCTTCAAAGAAGTGTAGTGTTGAAGACATTAGTGAAAGATGTCTTAAGAGTCAAGACGAAGATATTAGTGAAGGGTATCTATCGCCTATAGGATAAAGCACTTGTGGTAGGTGCTTGGAAGTCAAGACTAAGAAGCATTAGTGAAAGGTGCTTAGAAGTCAAGACAAAGAAGCATTAGTGAAAGGTGCTTAGAAGTGAAGACACAAGACATTAGTGAAAGGTGTCTTGTAGATCTAGTCAAAGGCATTAGTGAAAGGTGCCTTAGATGTACATTCGATATGGTGTGTTTCGATGTACAAGATAGACTAGTTTTAGATCCAAGGATATTGATATCCTTGATGATGTTGTAAAGGAGTAGATCTCCTTTGGGATTAGTCGTTGGTGTAGTGTGGTAGTAGTTCCTCCATTACAATGGAACTAGGTGCTTAGCCTAGTACCTAATAAAGGGTAGGCGACGCTGTGAAGGATTAGTTCTCCTAAGGTGTGAAAGAACTAGGTTAGCCTAGCACCATAAAGGGTAGGCGACGTTGGTTGGTGTGGTCACTTTGGTGAAAGAACTCGTGATTTAGCTTTGTACCTGAAAAAGGTTGCGACGCTGTGAAGGCTTCTCCGCCATAAGGAGATTGGTGTAGTGATTACGAACTCTCGAGTAGGTGACTCGGGAGTGGAGTAGGGCAAGGAAGGTGACCTTGTAGCCGAACCACTATAAATACTTGTGGTTTTGTGCTTCTTACTCTTATCATTTCATTACTTACCTTTACATGCTTGTTTATCAACATCCAACACACACATCCAAATAGATTGACATAAGTCGATCTAAATAGATTAAAAGAAAGTTTTAATTGGTAAAACTATTCAACCCCCTTCTAGTTTTCCACAATTGGCATCGGAGCTTCGTTACCAAGTTTCTTGAAGTATATTGTACTTTAAAAACTTGATACGATCCGTGGTTAATTGAAAACTACAAAGAAGGTCTTTCATAAAAACAAACGCCATGTCTTTTAAAAATATATGTTTGGATGTTGATTTGATAACAACATTTTTCTTATTTATTTTTAATTGCACTAATCTTCTTTGTCATGTTGATTAGTCAAAGCTCATACCTACCAAGCTTTAGGAGTCGCTTGGTAACAAGAATACCTTCCTTAAGAAGGTATCTTAAAGGAGCGAATCGCCTGTGACATTTTTGTGTCATCTGTAAAGACATTCCTAAGTACGCTAGAGGTATGATTTCCTTTTACTTTGCTTGATAATTAAGTATACCTATTTAGGTATTTATATGATTATCTTTTGTGCTTATACATGTTTTACATGAAGCTTCATTAGGAAGCCTTTTTCTCACATACGTGTTTTATTTCTCTTCTAAAAATCGTGGTATATAAAACTTATATTTTGTTTCCTTTAAATCCAATAATAAAACATAACACTAATTTCAAAAATTCCTCCTTCCCTATAAAAACTCCCACCGTCGACCTATCTATCAAATCCTCACCTTTTCAAATCATCCAATTTCAAAAATTCCCTCTCACTTAAAAAAAAACTTCATCTTCCTCCTCATTCCATCTCAACCGAAACCAAGAAGATCCGTCATCAACATGGTTTACATCGCACTCGTGCTCATCGTCATAACACTCATTGCACTTGTGTTCCCTATGATGAAGTTCACATACGGAGACATTTACTTTGTGTTGTTAATCTATATTGGGGTCATTTACCCAATCCTTTGTATCATCCTTAGCATTGAAATGCAATATTATTAATGATCTAGATCTAGGTTGCTTTTGTTATAGTGTGTTTATCATTTCTTTTGATTTATATGTTTTATTTCTTTCGTGATACATTAGAAGTCATGTATGCATGCTAAAGGAAAATGTAGGATAAAACATATTTTCGGTATAAAAACTATAAAATCAAGTCAAGTACTACGATCCACGGATCCCTGGTTATACTAGCGGATCCCTTTTGAAAAGGAACCGGGATCCGTCCCATGGAAAACAGCTTTTCATGCAAATCAAAAACCTCTTTTCTTCTAAGAGTAATACTCCACTTATATGTCAAAATCATAAGTGAGTTAAGTGTATTTCTTGTTAAAAACCATTGTTAATAAAAATCTAGTAAAAACTTTAGATTAACATACGTTGACCACAAACATTTCCTTTTATTAACTTGTCATTTCTATAGGTTCAACTATGACGCATGAATATGAGTTTGATTTTTACTCACTAGCGTCTACACTCCTAACATCTCTAACCCAACACACCTGGCAATCATGTCCGTGGGTTCAATAATCTCGAAAACCGTCACTTCCATAAAGGACGTATTGTAGACACCTTCTACAATTCAAGAAGGTATCAATACCTCCTTCCGAGCCAACGGACTAGAATGTCTTCTTGAAATCAACGAGAAGATATGTCCAAGGTTCATAATGGAATTCTTCCTTCAAGTCGAACTCGTTCGTAACGAGGATCGCTTCTCATCTCTTTGGTTTTATATCAAAAACTAAAAGTTCACTCTAACCCTTGGGCATTTTGCTCACATCCTCCGAATTCCAAATCATGGACAATGTGCCTTCACCAAAGATTGGTCTCTTGATTCTCTCTTCAACTTTCGTGAAGAAAATAGTTCATATTGTTCACACATACCCTCCCCGAAAGATTTAAATCGCATAATATGCAAACCTCGACCATATTACTCCGATCCAAACATTATCTTTACAAGGATATCCGAGAAGAGTACAAGCCTCTTGCACTCATCCTACGTGAAAATGTTTTGAGTCTTAGGGGAAATCGAGAAATCCTTCCCGCTTGTTGTGCTCACATGTTGTACCGTTTGCTAACACAACAACCATACAATCTCGCCTACTTTCTAGCAAGGAATTGCAAATCTTCAAGGCTCAAAGAATAAACTCATCCCTTATGGAATGTTCTTGACACGCTTCTATCATAATGTTATGCACTTCCATCCTCAATTTCAAAGTCCGTTGTATGTACTTGTGAACAAGATGATGGAACCGCTAAACATATCTCTCATGAAGACTTTCTTCATTCTTGATTCCACCAACACTCATCAATCACATAATGAGCCTCCTAGTGAAAACACCCAAGGAAACCAATAGTATTCCAAAATAGGATCAAATCTCTTGTACTTGTGCTTTATCAATGTAATTCAATTTCTTTCATGAAATAAAACATTTTACATTTGATATCTTAGTTTTAGAACTCCTTTAAACTAATCTTGGAATATAATGCATTGTCAAGATCATTGCATACCTTTGGTAAAGGTCCTCCGAGCAGTATGGCGGATCCCAAAGTTACACTAGACGGATCCCTACTCTAGGAACCGTGGGATCCGGCCGAACGAAAAAATTACAAGCATTGTATTTCAAAGACATTCTTAGAACACCTTACACTAAGCTAAACATAGTGTCTTAAGGCAAATTAAGTCCTTATCAAGATAGGTTAATCTTTCCCATTCATACATAACTCACCGAGGTTACACTCTAAAACGCTTGTAGATCTACCGTTTCGTTTTAATCCATTACTCTTCCGCTCTTAAACTCACACCTTATTCTCTACTTGATCCCTCACATCTAGTCTTAGAAATCTTTCAATTATGTCAAAATTGATCATAAATCATCCTCACCTCCAAATTGATCAAATTTGATCAAAATATAGTTTTCTCATCTTAAAGCTTCTAGGATATTTTCCAAAACACTATCCTAAGACACAACCTGATCTCTAGGATCATCTAGCTTCAATTGACATTCTAAATCTTTAGTGTCATCATTATTCATCCATTGGTACTCTCGAAAGTTCCAAATCCTTCCACAAAAGACAATCATTAGCTACATCATTCATTACCTTCAAGTACTCAAGCATCCCTTCATTTAAAACACTTAGAAGAACTGAAATAATCAAGATGATATAGGTCTTAGATCTTAGAAACATCATTTCCAATCTCTCATAGTTGCGAGACGGATCCCTAGGATTTTAGACGGATCCTCTCGAGGAGGAACCGTGGGATCCGATGACAAGATAGGTCAAATCTTGTTAAAGCAATCATTTCAACTCATCTTCCTAACTCAAACACTCCATCTCATCTTAAATGAGTTCCTAGATCGCACAACCTCGAAGTTGACTCTTGTGCATGTCAATCATCACATTCCAATGAATCCTAGTGGCTTAAGACTTAAATGCACTTGCCAAATCTCTTAGTTTATAAACCACCTTATTAGGACCTCCATAGTCATCACTTTCATCCCAACTTTCAGCTCTTGCAAACTCTTGAAATCATCTCATCATGAGGAAAACCCCAAGTAGTAACTTATCCACCAAAGAACCACCCATGAAAAGAGCTCGTGTTATACACGAAATTTCCTCAACCGAATCATCTCCTCAAGCCACAAATGATAGAATCCCTCATCATCCAATCAAACCAATTTCTAAAAGGTTAGTACCCACAAAACTACCTTTGCCAAACACCACCATACCTCCTAGGCCAAACAATATCATCTCCACCAAACCATCACCATTGGTTCCTAGAGCTATTTCATTTACATCCCCACTATCATCACCACACCTCTACAATTTAGAGGACTTGCCTCCTAGGCCTTCTCATCCGCTTCCGCCGACAACATACTCCTCATTAGGAGGAATAATGGTTCAAAATCAAGGTGTTGAGTCAACACTTGCTTCCTTCCTTCTCGGTGTTTTCATCATATAATCCCATTTTGATTATGACAAATCATCAAAATCAACCACCCACCATATGGAAGTTGACACCTCTCTACCACCACCATCATTCTTGGTTGAGTCATTCTTAAATGCACCTCCACCAATCCCTCCATCGCTTGAAGCTCCACAAGCCGCTTCACTTGATCCTTCGAATCAAGCCATTTCATTTCATCCACCACCACTACCTAGCCATGGCAAAGATTGCTATCATTGTCAACATGTTGAAAGTTTGATACATGAAGTACGAGAAGACCAACGTTTCATGTGCTATCATTTCTAATGTTTCGACGATTAAACCTAAACAAAACTTGAGCTAGAAGATTATAGTGGTGTCTTAGCTTCAAGCGTTAGGGAATCTAGAAATTCCTAGTCATGTATTGTCTATTGTCTTGTTTTTCGAGTCATGTATATGATAACTCTTGTTTATTAAATGGAATTACATGCTACTTGCTATATTTCTGAGTATGTGAGTATACTATATAATCCATATCTCCTTTCTGTATTAACATTTCTTGTTATATCAATCTCTGCCGACTTTATTCATCGCACGGATCCCTCAGATTGCCTGACGGATCCCTACTAGGAGGGAACCGCGGGATCCGTGAGACAGAGAGCCTTCTTTCTACTAACTTGAATCACATTTGCATGAAATTGTGAATTATACTTGATTTCTAACCTTTGTTTTGTAGTTATTCAATTTACATATGAAGACTTTGACATCATAAAGCTAGGGAGAGCTTTATGTCAAAGCAATACATTGCAAATTACTTGCAATACTAGGTTTACATTTCGTGACATCCCTTTGCAACAATTGCAATCATCATGGGGAGCACATTCGTATCGTAGACGATATCTTTTGCAAACTTATTTGCAAACAAACTAGATTAGTATCATTTACTTGACGCCTTTACATAGGGATGGACTCGTCAAGGGGAGTAAAAGACGAGATCCTTTCCCGTGTTTCTATCTCTTTTACTTTTAATTCTTTAACATGTTTTTCTTAAAAACAATGTGTTGCCTTCCTTCAAACACTTTTGTTTCGACAAAAAGGGGGAGAAGAAAGTAAAAACTACAAATTCAAATTTTTACAAATTTTAGCTTTTTCCTTAAAATAATTTTATGTTTTGTCATCAACAAAAGGGGAGATTGTTAATACAAATAAGCCGTAAAAACGCTTATTTATATTTTACGATCTTCTAATGTTTTGTCGTAACAACAAAGTAAAATCATTTTAACGAAAACAAATAGAGTACGTAAATAGTTTGAGTTAATAGTTTTCTAACACTTACGCTTTCACATAAAACACTAAAACAAGTATAAGTGATTTTATGATTTAGATACATATGTACAACAACTAGTGTTTAAATATTGGGTTAAACATATACTTAAACTAAGTATACTAAAATGGGTAAAAACTAAGTGTATACTAAATGGGTAAAATACTAGCAAATGGTTTTGACCCACAACCCATGGTTTTATATATACCACTTAACCAATCTCATTGTATCTTGAAAGAAAACCATGGATCAACCCATAACCCATGACCCATGACCCATAACCAAAAATACCCATGGGCAAAGAGGAGCGGACCACGGATCCCTAGCTTTGTGCTAGCCGGATCCCTTGTGGTAGGGATCCGTGGGATCCCGGAACAAGAGGATTTTTCCTCTATAAATAGTGAGCCATTTCTTCATTGTTTCTCACCCCTTTCAATATACTTTCTCCCCTGAGTTAAATCTCACTAACCTTAGATCCAAGAGATCTATGTTTGTAGTTTTGTTTTGTGTGATCTTTTAGGTTCCTCTTAAAGGCAAGATCACCACCTTTGAAGTCGAGCAAGCTCAAGTCCATGAGTTGCCATGCTTCCTCATCATCAAGGCTACTGAAGTCTTCTTGTTGATGATTCCCTTCTTTCTTCAAAGAAGTGTAGTGTTGAAGACATTAGTGAAAGATGTCTCAAGAGTCAAGACGAAGATATTAGTGAAGGGTATCTATCATCTATAGGATAAAGCACTTGTGGTAGGTGCTTGGAAGTCAAGACTAAGAAGCATTAGTGAAAGGTGCTTAGAAGTCAAGACAAAGAAGCATTAGTGAAAGGTGCTTAGAAGTGAAGGCACAAGACATTAGTGAAAGGTGTCTTGTAGATCTAGTCAAAGGCATTAGTGAAAAGTGCCTTAGATGTACATTCGATATGGTGTGTTTCGATGTACAAGATAGACTAGTTTTAGATCCAAGGATATTGATATCCTTGATGATGTTGTAAAGGAGTAGATCTCCTTTGGGATTAGTCGTTGGTGTAGTGTGGTAGTAGTTCCTCCATTACAATGGAACTAGGTGCTTAGCCTAGTACCTAATAAAGGGTAGGCGACGCTGTGAAGGATTAGTTCTCCTAAGGTGTGAAAGAACTCGCGTGGTTAGCCTAGTAATCGTGATAAAGGGTAGGCGACGCTAGGTGTTAGGTGTGGTTCACCTTGGTGTGAAAAGAA